>ML661378.1:2720257-3343533 GCA_007570785.1 Antilocapra americana
TTCAGCCTGCTGGGTGCTCCCGGCTCTCCCTGCCGTCAGGCCTGCCCTGCTCCTTACAGCCCGCTGGGTGCTCCCGGCTCTCTCTGCCGTCAGGCCTGCCCTGCTCCTTACAGCCTGCTGGGTGCTCCCAGTTGTCCCTGCTGTTCTCATGTCTTTCTCACTGCTCTTGGCCACAGTGCGTGACTCACTCAATCTGAATCTTTTTAGTAACTTATAAATGAGTTTCATTTTCATGCTTTGTTTTGCCTCTTGCTTTCTGTCCTCCCTCTACAAGTTGCCCCACCTCACCTTTTTAATTCTCACACGTCTTTCAGGCTTTTTTCCTCCCCCTCTAAAAATTGAGGTATAATTGACATATAACAATTACATGAGTTTGGTGTACAATAGGATTTGATATTTGTGTACAATGTGAATGATCCTCACAGTAAGTCTAGTTGAGATCTGTCACCATGCATAGAAAAATATTTTTCTTGTGATGTAAACTTTTATGACCACTCTTAGCAAACTTTCAAATATACAATACAGTATTAACTAATAGTTACTGTGTTGTATTCATTACATCCCTATGACTTAACTCATATTATAACTGGAAATTTGTGCCTTTTGAATCCCCTTCACTTTTTTGTCCCTGTCCCTGCACCTGCCCAGGCTTCTGGCAACTGCCAGTCTGTTCTCTATATTTGTGAAGTTGGTTTTGTTGTTTTGGTTTTAGATTCCATGTATAAGTGAGCTTGTGCAATATTTGCCCTTCTGTGTCTGACTTATTTTACTTAGCATAATGCCCTGCAAAGTCCATCCGTGTTGTTCCAGATGGCAAGAATATATATATGAATATTTGTATCTGTCTTCTTTATGCAATCATCCATTGATGGACACTTAGGTTGCTTCCACATCTTGGCTGTGTGCTGCAGTGAACATGGGGGTGCATGTATCTTTTTGAGTTAGTGTTCTAATTTTCTTCATACAAACAGAATTCCTGGATCACATTGTAGTTCTATTTTTAATTTTTGAGACATCTCTATGCTGTTTTCCATAGTGACTGCATCAAATTACATTTCCACCAACAATGCTCCAGGTTTCTCTTTTCTCTGCGTCCTCGACGACACTTGTTCCTTGTCATTTTGATAAAAGCCATTCTAGCAGGTGTGGGTAATGTCTCACTGCAGTTTTGAATTGTGTTTCCCTGGTGGTTAGTGATGTTGCAAATCTTTTCATGTACTTGTTGGCTCAAGCTTCATTTTAAATGTTTCTCTGGGAGGCCTCTAGTAATCTCCAGCCGAGGTCAGAGTTCTGCTGTTTCATCTCATCTCCTACACTTCCCCAGCCTTCATCAAACCCTGTATTGTGATTTCTTCTGTGAAGTCTGTGCTCTGCCGTAGCCCCACACTCTTCATGAAAGTAAAGGTTGTCATGGCCATTGTTATGTCCCCAGATGCACATAATAGGTGCCCCAGAATATTGCTTTGAATGTTTGCATGAATTGATTTTGAGATTGATCAAGTGCTGCTCCTATAGTTGACTCATCCTGTGCTCTTGGTTAAATGGCCTGTCTGACCCTCAGTTTTCCAACCTTTGAAGTGAGATAACAGCATCCAGCCGCAGTGTTTTGAGTTGCAAGTAAGCCAGCTTGTGTCAACTGCCTGGCACATACCAGATGCCCAGTGAATATAATTGTTTTCTTTATGAATAGTTAAGGGAGAAGATAGAGATTTTCTAGTAGTTAAGGGAGAAAATAGGAAATATAATGGTGCTTTTTTAAAATAAAAACAATCAAAAATTCCTTGCATAGTAACACACAATATGACTTTCCACTTGTAAATCAAGCAGAGCAAGTCTCTGAGAATCTTATCAGCTGCTCATCTCAGTAGAGTTTGCAGTCTTCCTCCTGCTAGGCCATTTCCAGCCTTAACCAGCGGCTGTTTGTATTGCTCCTTAATTGCTAGTTGGAGATGGCATGTGTGAGACTGCATCACACCGTTTATTTGTTCACCATTCTGGGCCCTAGCTGCCTTCCTGTGGTTCCTAAGCTCCCAGAGGGGCTGTGTTCCTTGCAATTCTAAACCAAGTTCTAAACTGTTCTTCCCACCCCCAGTGTCCAGTCTTGAAGGCTAGGTTTCTGAGCTGCCTTGTGTAGAGGAGCCAGATACCAATGCTGTCTCTGACCTCACTTGGTTCTAATTTACTCTTTGGAACCATTCTTTTCAATTCAGAGTTAATAAGACTAGGGTTTTCAAAAAGCATAACTTTTTTGAATTGTAAATTAGTGCATGCTGCTGTAGCAAATTTAGAAAGCAATGATCAAAAAGGCAAACAAAAATGACAAGTCACCTCATTTCCCATGTGAAAGCACTATTAACATTTTTATATCTTTTCAGTCTTTGTTCTTTTCTTCAAGAATAAGGTTACTTTTATTAAAAAATTTAAATCAGTATTTAAGATAAATGATACAACAAATATCCAGTTTTATGACTCTAAGATAATTACTGTTAATATGTTTGTATATTTTATTTCTGAAATTAAAAAATAAAAGTACATGAATATACACAAACTCTCATGGTAGATTTTAACAATATTACAGGTAAAATGAATGTACCTTTTATGCCCCCCACCATCCTCCTAAAGTAACACTCTTGTCCATTTGTGTGTGCCCTTCCTAAAGGTGGAGTGGGAGAGAGTTGTCACTGGCATCTAGAGGGTAGAGTCCGGATGCTACTAAACCTCCTACAATGCACAGGAAAGCACCCCGCCCCGCACCCCACGCTGATCCCCGCAAAAAGGAATTATTCAGCCCAAAATATCAACAGTACTGCAGTTTAAAATTCTTGGTCTTAAGTCTAGAAGAAAAATTATTGTGTCAAAGAACATTTTTAGGGCTTTCGATTTGTTCTGTCAGGTTGTTTTTCAGAGCAGCTTCACCAATGTTCCTACCAACAGTGCCTAAAGTACCCCCTCATGCCGTTTTCACCAACACGATGAGTTTTTTTAAATTAAGTTTTTACTCTTTGCTCTTTGAAAGTTGAAGTTGAATCTTTTCTTTTGTGTTCCTTTACTAACTAATGAAAATGAATTTTTAGTGGATTTTTTATATTGTATTGATAAATTATATCTTTTTTTCATCCCTTATTTGTGACAAATATATTTTCAGGATTTTTTTTGCCGTTTAATTTATGATGTTTTGATATAAATTTAAATTGTTTATACAGTCAAATCTTTTGATTTTATTCTTTTGGATTTCTATTGTTTTTAGGCTTATGCCTTCCCATTCAGAGATTAATCAACTATATCATCTTCAATTTTTTTGTTTTTTTATTTCCTATGTTTAATCTTTTAATCTATCTGATATTTATTTTTGTTTTTTTAAAAATTTATTTATTTATTTTTTTCTTTACATTATCGTGTTGGTTTTGCCATACATTGACATGAATCCGCCATGGGTGTACATGTGTTCCCCTTCCAGAACCCTCCTCCCACCTCCCTCCTGATTCCATCCCTCTGGGTCATCCCAGTGCACCAGCCTTGAGCACCCTGTATCATGCATTAAACCTGGGCTGGCGATTCATTTCACATATGATAATTTACATGTTTCAATGCCATTCTCCCATATCATCCCACCTTTGCCCTCTCCCATAGAGTCCAAAGGACTGTTCCATACATCTGCGCTGATATTTATTTTTGAAAGAATCACTTTACACCTGTCAGAATGGCTGTAATCCAAAGATCTACAAGCAATAAATGCTGGAGAGGATGTGGAGAAAAGGGAACTCTCTTACACTGTTGGTGGGAATGCAAACTAGTACAGCCACTATGGAAAACAGTGTGGAGGTTCCTTAAAAAACTGCAAATAGACCTGCCATATGACCCAGCAATCCCACTGCTGGGCATATACACCGAGGAAACCAGAATTGAAAGAGCCACGTGTACCCCAATGTTCATCACTGCATTGTTTACAATAGCCAGGACACGGAAGCAACCTAGATGCCCATCAACTGACAAATGGATAAGAAAGCTGTGGTACATATACACAATGGAATATTACTCAGCATTAAAAAAAAATTCATTTGAATCAGTTCTACTCAGGTGGATGGAACTGGAGCCCATTATCCAGAGTGAAGTAAGCCAGAAGCAAAAACAACAATACAGTATACTAACGCATATATATGGAATTTAGAAAGACGGTAACGAGAACCCAGCATGCGAGACAGCAAAAGGAACACAGATGTATAGAATAGACTCGTGGACTCTGTGGATGAGGGTAAGGGTGGGATGATATGGGAGAATGGCATTGAAACATGTTAATTATCATATGCGTAATCAATCGCCAGCCCAAGATTGATGCTCAGGGCTGGTGCATCGAGATTTCCCGGGGGAAGGGAGGAGAGAGGGAGGAGGGAGGGGGGTTCTGGAGGGGGAGCATATGTAAACCCATGGTGATATCATGTCATTGTATGGCAAAACTAATAAAAAAAAAAAACTAATTGTTCCACCTCCATTTATGTAATAACCCTTTATTTCTCTATTGTTCTCATAAGCCAGGATTTTTAAAGAAGCCTCTAGCATAATTTGAAAAAATAAACTTGCATTTAAATACTTCTTATGATTAAAAATTTAAGACAAATATGGGCCATGGCCTGGAAGCAGGAAATGAGTTGGTTTTTTAGAGAACAACAAATAGGCCAGGAGGTCTGGGTTGTAAGGAGGGAGATAATAGTAAAAAAGAAGGTTGGAACCACAATTGTGAAAAATCATTACTTGCCAAGCCTAGGGATGGATTAGTATGCACTGGGAAGTCATCAAAGGTTTTTAAGCAAAGGGATGGCATAATCAGAGTGATGCTTTAGCAGAAATTAATGGAGTAGATGGAGGGGGTAGAGGCTGCATGTTAAGAGACTGTTAAAGCAACACAGGTGAGAGGTAGAGAGGCCCAGATTGGGAAAGATCTGGCCAAAGAATAGGGTCTCAAAAGGCAGATGCCCACAGGAACCAGGCAGTACTGCAAAAGAATGTGGAGTTTGATATGGGGAGTCGCATGGTCTGTGGAGAACTTGAAAATGCAGATATGCTGTATCTGATGGAGACAGACTATTCAATTGGGTGGTTTTTCCTTTGTGAGAGAAACTATAGGTATATTGTCAGATCTGGGTTTTTCTCCCCTAGGGAAATTGAAAACCTGGATTTTTATGTGAGATTTCCTAATTAAAACAAAAAAACACTATGTGAACCAAATAAAGCATGTTTCCTAGCCACCATGTGCTATGTTTGACATTCATACCTCAGTAGGATTTGCCCATTATTGTATCTAGGGAAAGAAGGAGATTTAGAGGAATCAAGATAACTGCAGAGAAGGTGATACGATCCTGTGGTACATGAGGCAGCACCCTATAGCACAGCTCATTCTTAAGCTGGAATGACTGGGCTTGAATCCTCAGTTCAGTTCAGTCGCTCAATTGTGTCTGACTCTTTGAAACACCATGGACTGCAGCACACCAGGCCTCCCTGTCTATCACCAACTCCCAGAGTTACTCAAACTCATGTCCATTGAGTTGGTGATACCATCCAACCATCTCATCCTCTGTTGTCCCTTTCTCCTCCTGCCTTCAGTCTTTCCCAGCATCAAGGTCTTTTCAAATGAGTCATTTCTTCTCATCAGGTGGCCAAAGTATAGGACTTTCAGTTTCAGCATCAGTCCTTCCAATGAATATTGAGGACTGATTTCCTCTAGGATGGACTGATTGGATCTCCTTGCAATCCAAGGGACTCTCAACAGTCTTCTCCAGCACCACAGTTCAAAAGCATCAATTCTTCGGCACTCAGCTTTCTTTCTTTTTATTTATTTATTTATTTATTTTTAATGTTCTTTACATTATTGTGTTGGTTTTGCCACACATTGACATGAATCTGTCATGGGTATACATGTGTTCCCCTTCCAGAACCCCCCTCCCACCTGCCTCCCGATTCCCTCTCTCTGGGTCATCCTGGTGCACCAGCCCTGAGCACTCTGTATCAAGCATCAAACCTGGACTGGCGATTCATTTCACATATGATAATTTACATGTTTCAATGCCATTCTCCCATATCATCCCACCCTTGCCCTCTCCCATAGAGTCCAAAAGACTGTTCTATACATTGCATTTCTTTTGCTGTCTCATATACATGTTCATTGCCACATTGTTTACAATAGCCAGGACATGGAAGCAGCCTAGATGCCCATCAACAGACGAATGGATAAGAAAGCTGTGGTACATATACACAGTGGAATATTACTCAGCCATTAAAAAGAATACATTTGAATCAGTTCTACTCAGGTGGACAAAACTGGAGCCTATTATACAGAGTGAAGTAAGCCAGAAGGAAAAACAACAATACAGTATACTAACGCATATATATGGAATTTAGAAAGATGGTAACGGCACTCAGCTTTTTTTATAGTTCAACTCTCACATTCATACATGACTACAGGAAAAACCAAAGCTTTGATTAGACGGACCTTTGTTGGCAAAGTAATGTCTCTGCTTTTTAATACGCTGTCTAGGTTGATCATAACTTTTCTTCCAAGGATCAAGTGCTTGAATCTAAGCTGGGATCCAAGGCCTTGAATCCTAGCAGTTACTAATTAGATATCCTTGGGCAAGTCACTTTATCTCTCACCTGTGAAATGGGGATGATACTAGTATCTATCTCATAGGATTGTTCTGAAGATTAAATGTGTTAACACATGTAAAATGTTTAGCCCAGTGCTGACACAGAATACTGAGGAGGTGATAATTATTATTTTAGTAGTTATTAGAATGAACCCCATAGTTAAGAGACTAGATTATGGGGACAGTTGGCTTGGGTTTGACTCCTTTGACATTTCCCAGCTGTGTGACCATGGGTGCATTAACTTCCCCTCTCCATGCCTCACAGTAAAATGGAGGAACAGCAAGACCTTCCTGATCCTGTTGCTGAAAAGGGCCAGCATGATGGTCAAGTAGTAACTAGAATTGTTGAATCCTCTTGAAACTACTTAGGCACCTTAATGAGAAAAGCAATGCTTACTCTACCCAGTTAATTAACTGACTATAATAACACTTCTTTTTTTTCCCTTTAAAAATTCTTTTTGCCTTAACTCTTCATCAGCCAGACTGTATTAAGGATACAGATTGACTTTATATCAGAAATTATACTCCCAGCTCTCCATTCCTTTGAACTGGCCTCACCTTGATCCCCACTGCTGTTGCTCTGGTTCAGACCCGATAACTTCTTCCAGACTGTCACTCAACTCCTAACCTATCCTCCTTACCTCCAGTCCTACCCCTGCCACAACCCATTCTTCACATTGCCCCAATGATCTTTCTGTATTGTAAAATCAGAATTAATTACTACTATAGTTTTAGTTATAGTTGTTGCTTTGGTTTTGCTTGCTTTTCTATGTATCAGTCACTACCATAAAACTTTTCAGCTGAATGAGAAAACTCCTTTCTAGAGTTCCAAACACATCAAATAATCTATACCTTTTCTTTTTTTCTGGAGAAATTCTTCTTGAAGACCTTTCTGTACTGCTCCCAACTTAACTCATTGTTCCATAGGCCCCTGACAGCTGTCTTCCCCTGTGACTCTTGAGAATTCCCTTTGCCTCTTTCCTGTCTTGTAGTCTTTTTTTTCCTCGATTGCATCTTTTTTGTGGTGTGGGGGTGGTTTATACTTACATGTTACTAGAGCACATGCTCAGAAAAGATGGATGATAGGTAAAGTTTTTGAGACTTTAAACATCTCAAAATTCTTTAATTCTGCCTTCAACCTTCACCGATAGTTTGTCTAGGAATAGAATTCTGGATTGAAATGATATTTTCCCAGAATTTTGACAGTACTCCATGTCTTTTAGCTTTCAGTTACTGTTGAGAAGCCCAGTGTTACTCTGATTCTTAATTATTTATTAGCAGATTTTTTTCTATGGAATATTTTGGAATCTTTCCTTTATCCTTGTTTATAGTGGGTCCCCCCCCCCTTTTTTTTGCATTGTCTGGGTCTCTAGTATAAAAATTTCTGGGAAAGTTTCTTTGAAAAATTTTTGACAGTTTATTCCTGTAATTTTTTTCTGTTCTCCACAGCTGGAGCTTTGTTAATCATATGTTAGGCTTCTTGGGTTGTTCCTTTAATTGGTTATCTGTCCTTCACCCTCTTTTCTATTTCTTTGTTATTGTTTCAGATCCTACTTCTTGGGATATAATGTTCTTCTTCAGTTTATTCTACTTCATAAGATATTTTTGTGCTGTCATCTGAAAGTTTGAAGGCTTCTTTCTGAATGTTTCTTTGTGTGGTGCCTCGTATTCATGGCTGCAGTATGTCATTTTATGTCCCAGTGGACTTTTTTTGAAAGCTTTTTTCATCCTCTCATTGCATCTCTTCACTATTAAGTTCTTTTGTTTGTTTCAGTCACTTCTTCATGTCAGAGATTTCCTCAGGTGTCTGATCATCTTTGGCCAACTCTCATGTTAGGAGTGAGGCACTAGAACTGATGAGAGCCTGTGTCTGGTTGGGTGGGTCTTGTGTGCGAGATTTCAATGCAGGTTAAAAAAAAGAACCCTTTTTTTCAGTTTGGGAAATCCCCTCATGTTAATATGTGCATAACTTTTCTTTGGACCAGTTTCCCCAGAAACTTCCAGTCTGCTGCCAGAATATATCCATGTACCTGCCAGCTTAGCGGGACCTGAGCAGAGCAGAGGTCTTGTAATGTGGAGAGAGAGGTGTGGAGTCAGGAGAATCATTCAGAATGCAGATTTTTACTGAGCTTCCTGTTTGTTTGTTTATTTTTTAGTGTAACATTTCATTTCTATCATTTCTAAGCATCTATAGAAAGTAGGCTTCCGTCTTTGCCAGATTTGGGGAGCAGATTTAGGCTCTCATTGCTTCTTATATTGTTTATATCCCATATATGTTTATATCAACCTAAGTTTATCTATCTTATGTATCAGTATAAGTTTATATGCCCTTCTCTGTTTCAACCCTGCATCCCTTCCCCTGAACTTCAGAAGCTCTCGGGCCTCAGCTCCTGTTTCTTCCCAGCGTTTTATAGCTGGACTTGGCTGTCCTCCTTGCAGGCAGTTGAGTTTTTGTTTCCCTGTCTTACCAAATCAGTTATCATCCATCCGTCTGCTTTCCATCCTTCAAAATTTGGAGGCTCTCTCTCATCTGCTGGTGTCTTTCTCAGTCTTCTTATTTATTTGGGCTTACAGCTTTTTAAAAAATTCCTTCACTGTTGTTTTTCTGAGCTGTCTGACAGAAGTTGAGAGACTTGGGGTTTCTGTCTGTTCTAGTCACCCAGGGTTCTGTGGCACCCACTTGTCCTGCTATAGCACAAGCTGTGAGGGACTTCGCAGCAGATGCCTTGTCTCATCTGTCTTCTATCTTCCCAGGGCCTGGGACACAGTAGGCTCTTGAATGTTTGTTGAATGAATGGGTAAATAAATTTTAATACAATTTTAATAAACAAATTTGTTAGTTTTGCAAAACACTCATTTTCTTGAAGTGTCCGTAAGTAAAGTACTTACAGTGCCCTTCTAGAGTCTGCCATTGTGATGAGGCCAGTCTCCTTTGAAAGCAGCTGGTATTCACAGTATGCTCGAGTTACTTAGAATTCCCAGTGGACATTGTTAATGCAGAGGATTCTATTAAGTATCCAATGATGAATATATCTCCCAGACTCTTATTACCAGCCCCCTGAAGCACATCCTTGGTGCCCCCAGCTGACTTAATCATCACATTGCTCTCAAGTACCCAGCACATGTTTAATGCACTGCTCTGGTTTTGCCTCTGATGGCACCCATGAGAAGTGTGAGAACCACTATTTATCTTGTTAGAGAGAAGATGTTGGAAGAAATATCCCAGGGGGCAATGTAGCTCACTTGGGCATGTCTGGATGCTGCTGCGAAAGACTGGCAGATCCTTGACTGCAGCCTGAAGTGGTTGTAGATAGTGGCCTCTGCCTTTTATCACTGGTGCGGCAGGTTTAATTTTGTTCCACTAAAAATTAGGTTAAAAAAAATCAAATTTCTGTCTTTTTGACAGCTCAACTGAATGCAAATCAAGGCTTTGTGTTTCTTTTAAATTAAGTTCAAGTTGTCCCACTTTCACATTTATGCAAAACTAGTTTTGGTAGATGAATGTTTTAGTACTGGCATTCCCCACTTCTTTCCAATCTTAGTTTTGTGTCTCTTATATAAAACAAGAGGTTAATCTTTGCCCTTACTCTGACTTAACATCTCCCTCCCTTCAGCATTTCTATCTAGTTTTCTTAGATTCCAGGCACTAAGCATAGAATAAAGTCGTTACCAATAGAGTAAGCATAGAACTTGGGAAGTGAAACTTTATTTATCCTCCTGTTTTCTCCCTCATTTCCTCTGTCTTTCTTCTGAACTACAAAAAAATTAGGTAAAATAAGCTTTAGGTGTAATCAGGTATGATGCAACATGTGGTTTATTGTGGGGAAAATGTGCTGAAAGGCTGTGTTCCACCCCCATCTGGAAGGGGGCAAGGACAGAAGTGTCATCACTCACCACTTCATCTTCTCCCTCCCACTGCTTTTTCTCTCTAACAAGTGACCAAATCATCACCTCCCCTTTCACTTTTCACTATGAGCAAGGTAAACCAACCCATTCCTAATCCCAGATTTTTTCAGAAAAAAGCTTCTGAGGTTTCCATAAAACTACACAACTTACAGCAGTCTGTTTTTAATACCATAATACTTAGAATGGAACCTTCTGAAAATAGACCCTACCGTTCAAAAAGGTGGGCTAACTCCTTTTTCCTCTTGCACTCCTAGCACATGTGCATTAGTAAGGTGCATCTGAGCAGTCCTGCCTGAGCCCACAGCCCGGTACCGCTGCTGAGAACCAGCTCTGTCCCTGGATGGAGTAAACTTAAACCGAAGCATGACATGTCTCGTGAATGTCTGTAACTACAGACAGTTAGGAGCAGCTTTCTGGGATTTTTCAGGCATGCCAGACACATTAACCAGTCCTAGACTTGGCACATTGGTAAATTTTTCACATCGCATCTCAGCATTTATATATCATCCCGAGGATAATATTAATCAAATAAAATGTATCTCTTTTGAAACTCAAAGGTAGGTTGGCAAACTTGAAGATATCCAGAAGTAGTTTTTATATTAGGAGTCAGAGAGTAAAACATTATTTTACTCAGAAAACAACAAGGTAGGTTAATTATTATGGATTTCTTTTTCCCATCCTAGTAAAATTCTGAGCCTGTATCTAGTTTGTGATACAATTTGACAATAGCCACTTTTTATTAAATATTGCAAATTAGAAACACCTGCCTGCTAAGCTATTCTGAGCACCTGACTGTGAACAGCATTCCTAAGTAGGCCCTTTCAGAGCAAGTGCTTGTTCAGGTTTCCTCATTTTCTGCCTGAGATTTCTGGAGGTAGAAGTTCTATATTAATGAAATACTCAGATATGCAGTCATGTGGACCTAGGTTTAAACCCCAGCCTTAATCATTTATTAGCTATTTTGACTTCAGACCAGTTGTTTAATGTCTTTTTCTTCATCTGCAAAATAAAGGTAAAAATTCTTTACCTCCGAGAGGTCTGGTGTGGGTTTGGGACACCTGATAATAATAAGACACCTGATATATCATTTATCGACTCTAAAGTGCACACTTATTTTCATATTTTAGTGTCTCTCAAATCAGGATGATTTTAAATAATTAAAAAATTTTTTACTGAGGTACAGTTGATTTACATTATTGTGTTAATTTCTCCTATATAGCAAAGTGACTCCCTTATACATACATATAAATCAAATCTTTTTCATTATGGTTTATCACAGGATATTCCATGTTCCCTGTGCTGTAGAGTATGTTTGTGTTAGTCACTCAGTCGTGTCTAACCCTGCAACTCCTTGAACTGTAGTCCACCAGGCTCCTCTGGCCATGGAATTTTCCAGGCAAGAATCCTGGAGTGAGTTGCCATTCCCTTCTCCAGGGGATCTTCCCGACCCAGGGATTGAACCCAGATCTCCTGCACTGCTGGCAGATACTGTACCATCTGAGCCACCAGAGAAGCTCTACAGTAGGACTTTGTTGCTCATTCACCCTGTATAATATCAGTCATTTGCATCTGCTAACCCCAAATCCCAATCTTTCCCCCACTCCCCCCCACCCCTGGCAACCACAGTGTTTTCTGTGTATCTGTGAGTCTGTTTCTGTTTCGTAGATGTGTTCATTTGTGTCCTATCCACATAGAAGTGGATATCGTATGGTATCTGTCTTTCTTTCTTTGCTTAGTACACTGATCTCTAGGATGATTTTTTTCTCCCTTGGCTCATGTTTTCTTTGCTTGATACATCGATTATGTTTTTGTTTCTTTTTTAAAAATAAAAAATAATTTTTAATAAGCTTGACAAATTTTATTTCCTTTCCCTCTTTAGTGGCCTTACTACTTTCTGATATATAAGACCATGATCCTTTTACTCATCTAATGGGAATTTTTACCGACTTTTCTCGTAGCTCAGTCAGTAAAGAATCACCCTGCAATGCAGGGGACCTGGGTTCAAATCCTGGGTTGGGAAGATCCTCTGGAGAAGGAAATGGCAGCCCACTCCAGTATTCTCGCCTGGAGAATCCTTTGGACAGAGGAGCCTGGTGGACTATAGTCCACGGGATCGCAAGAGCTGGACACGACTTAGCAACTAAGACCATGGGAATTTAGTTTTCCTTAACTTAAGGAGAAAAGGTGTGCTACTATAGCTTTTGCAGTCTCACAACGCTAGAGCTCTCTGTTTTGTTGGTTTTTTTTGAAATTTCAATATATATGTATTTCATGTATATATTTATATGTTTTTATTATATATGTACTATATATACATATATATATATAGTATCACCTCATGCTTTTTGAGATCTGTCTCTATTTTCTTCTCTTACTTGAATTTTCCATTTCTTATGCTCTTACCTGAATTTCTGATTTCCTATGCAGTTTCTACATCTACAGTGGCATTAAAATTAGTATGCAGACCAAGGGGACAGTTTCAGGTACAATATTCATGCCAAATGATTGAAAAACTTGTCTTTTTTTTTGATTTATTTTTTTATTAGTTTTGCCATACATGTTATCGCCATGGGTTTACATATGCTCCCCCTCCAGAACCCCCCTCCCTCCTCCCTCCCGATTCCCTCCCCCCGGGAAATCTCGATGCACCAGTCCTGAGCATCAATCCTGGGCTGGCGATTGATTACACATATGATAATTAACATGTTTCAATGCCATTCTCCCATATCATCCCACCCTTGCTCTCATCCACAGAATCCACAAGTCTATTCTATACATCTGCGTTCCTTTTGCTGTCTCGCATGCTGGGTTCTCGTTACCGTCTTTCTAAATTCCATATATATGCGTTAGTATACTGTATTGTTGTTTTTGCTTCTGGCTTACTTCACTCTGGATAATGGGCTCCAGTTCCATCCACCTGAGTAGAACTGATTCAAATGAATTTTTTTTTAATGCTGAGTAATATTCCATTGTGTATATGTACCACAGCTTTCTTATCCATTCATCAGTTGATGGGCATCTAGGTTGCAATCCAAAAATCTACAAGTAATAAATGCTGGAGAGGATGTGGAGAAAAGGGAACTCTCTTACACTGTTGGTGGGAATGCAAACTAGTACGGCCACTATGAAAAACAGTGTGGAGGTTCCTTAAAAAACTGCAAATAGACCTGCCATATGACCCAGCAATCCCACTGCTGGGCATATACACCGAGGAAACCAGAATTGAAAGACCCACATGTACCCCAATGTTCATCGCTGCATTATTTGTCTTTATTTTTTGTTTTTTTCCCCACAAGAAAGTTACAGGAATAAATAGTGAAGTAACGTTCAGAACAAAAGCAGGCAGAAACACAGCACATTGGAGTTATCTATCAATGCTCAGGGAGTAATGCAGATGCCTGCAATACAGGCATGATATTTTAAAAAATTATTTATTTTTAATTGGAGAATAATTGTTTTATAATATTGTGTTGGTTTCTGCCATACATCACCATGAATCAGCCATATATCAACATGATTCACCCATACATAGGTATATGTATGTCCCTTCCTTCCTGAACCTCCCTCCCCCCACATTCTACCTCTCTAGGTTGTCACAGAATGCTGGGTTTGAGCTCCCCGTGTCATACGGCCAATTCCCACTGGCTGTCTATTTCACATATGTAATATATATGTCTCAGTGCTATTCCTTTCCCAACTATGTCTACAAGTCCGTTCTCTACATCTGCGTCTGTATTACTGCCCTGCAAATAGGTTCATCAGTACCGCCTTTCTAGATTCCATATATATGCGTTAATATATATTTGTTTTTCTCTTCCTGACGTACTTCACTCTGTATAATAGGCTCTAGGTTCGTGTACCTCATTGGAACTGACTCAAATGCACTTTTGTGTGGCTGAGTAATATCCCATGTACCACATATATGTATATGGTATATATGTACCACAACTTCTTTATCCATTCATCAATTGATGGATATCTAGGTTGCTTCCATGTAGGATGATTTTGTAATCAATAAGAAAGCATGCTCTCATTTTTTAATTGTATTTTGGTCCCTTTATTTGTGATACATATTGTAAATTGCTTCTTAAATTGGTGGCAACTTTGATTTGAAGAAACATGGTATGCCTGGTTCTCAATGGATTGTAGTCATACTTATTATATGATATACTTTTCCTAAGGAAGATTTTCATGGTTCCCAGATTAAATTTCGTAGACTTTATTTGGGGGTGGGTACCTTTATAATCATTCTCAGGAAAAATAGTACTATAATAACAATAAGAATGGCTCCTATATAATCATTTCTTTCTTTTCTTATTTTAATTTTCTTTACATTATTGTCGTATATAATCATTTCATGTCACATGTGAACAGTGTAAAAGGGAGAAGATTTCATCAGACTGAGCAAGAATGACTAAATGAGGAACAGCAGGTATGATATGGGGACAGATATAAGGCCCATGAGTTCTTATCCCCATAAGGACAGATATGGGGACCATGAGTTCTGGACATAGAGACACCAAAGTGGCAACTGAGAAACCCCTGTGTGTTTATGGATCCCCTATTATTAGAGCTGTAGAAAAGTTTTAGTGCATTCGAATTGTGCTTAAACAAAACTAGAGCTGAGGTATTGGTACTGCACATTGATTTTGGTATTCTTACTTTAGAGAATGAGGTTTTCTTCTTCTTTGCAGGCTGAAATTTGAATTATTCTTCAAGTGTTTGCTGAGTGCCTGCTATGTGCCAGGTGTTAACACTGGACTCTGAAGTTTCAGAGATGAGGACAACTCTTGGCTTCAAGAAAGCCTAGTCTGACCTTTCACATGCTGTGTTCCTCCTTTCACCCATATCCTATATCTTATTGCTTTAAACAGAAACTATATGAATCACATCTTTTTGTTTTAGCACATATTTCGTTTGACACTTTAGTACATTTTGTGATATTCGCTTTTATCCAAAGGAAGCATACCACTGAAAACAAACTTAATAACTAATAAGATGAAGAATTTGGTCACACTTGTAATTAGAAATTTTATCTCTCAGTGTAACCTATATTTAATATCAGTTTGTATATTTTTATAATAAGTTAACATTTTAAAAAGTAGCTTAGGAGCTTAATTAAAATTTTAGCTTTTCTTCAGTGAACTTAAGTTCAGTCGCTCAGTTGTGTCTGACTCTGCAATCCCATGGACTGCGGCACGCCAGGCCTCCCTGTCCATCACCAGCTCCTGAAGTTTACTCAAGCTCATGTCCATTGAGTCGGTGATGCCATCCAACCAGCTCATCCTCTGTCGTCCCCTTCTCCTCCCACCTTCAGTCTTTCCCAGCATAAGGGTCTTTTCAAATGAGTCAGCTCTTCGCATGAGGTGGCCAAAGTATTGGAGTTTCAGCTTCAACATCAGGCCTTCCAATGACTATTCAGGATTGATTTCCTCTAGGATGGACTGACTGGATCTCCTTGTAGTCCAAGGGACTCTCAAGAGTTTTCTCCAACACCGCAGTTCAAAAGCATCAATTCTTTGGCACTCAGCTTTCTTTATAGTCCAACTCTCATCCATACATGACTACTGGAAAAACCATAGCCTTGACTAGATGGACCTTTGTTGACAATGTAATATCTCTGCTTTTTAATATGCTATCTAGGTTGGTCATAACTTTTCTTCCAAGGAGTGTCTTTTAATTTCATGGCTGCAATCACTATCTGCAGTGATTTTGGAGCTTCCCCCCCCCCCAAATAAAGTCTCTCACTGTTTCCGCTGTTTCCCCATCTATTTGCCATGAAGTGATGGGACCGGATGCCTTGATCTTAGTTTTCTGAATATTGAGCTTTAAGCCAACTTTTTCCACTCTCCTCTTTCACGGTCATCAAGAGGCTTTTTAGTTCTTCACTTTCTGCCATAAGGGTGGTGTCATCTGCATATCTGAGGTGATTGATATTTCTCCCGGCAATCTTGATTCCAGCTTGTGCTTCCTCCAGCCCAGTGTTTCTCATGATATGCTCTGCATATAAGTTAAATAAGCAAGGTGACAATATACAGCCTTGACGTACTACTCCTTTTCCTATTTGGAACCAGTCTGTTGTTCCATGTCCAGTTCTAACTGTTGCTTCCTGATCTGCGTACAGATTTCTCAAGAGGCAGGTCAGGTGGTCTGGTGTTCCCATCCCTTTCAGAATTTTCCACAGTTTATTGTGATCCATACAGTCAAAGGCTTTGACATAGTCAGTAAAGCAGAAATCGATGTTTTTTCTGGAACTCTTTTGCTTTTTCGATGATCCAGCGGATGTTGGGAATTTTTTTCTCTGGTTCCTCTTCCTGTGAACTTACTGTGTTCCTTTTTTAGATCTTGATGTGGTGTCCTCTTTCTCTGGATATCCCCAAAAGGAATGTTTATGTACTTGTATACAAGCAAATCATTTCTGTGCCAAAGGAATAGTGACACAGGAAATGCCAAATGCCACACAAGAGAAGTGACATTTTCAGGTTTTAAAATTAATATAATGTGAAAGAGAGGCACTAATTTAGTACATTTAAATTTTGAATAAATACACAAAACACATTAAATGAATATATGACTTTAAGATTACTTAATTTACTTGACTTTATTGGTGTTTAGCATCTGTAATAAACTCTAGCAGTAATTGAATACCTGTGATGTGCCGGGTGCAGATCTAAGTTCTTTTAGTGTATGCTTGTAACAATCCCATGAGATAGATATCACTACCCCCACTTTGTAGATAAGGATACAAGGACAGAGAGTCAGGAAGATGGCCAGCAGAGACAAGATTTCAACCTGGACAGTTCTAATCGCTGTATTGCCCTGCATCGCTGAGTGCATTATTATTCAGAAGACAGAATCAGTAGTTAGAAAAATTGCTAAAGATTGACTGAAGTTCTAAAGTTTGCCACTAAATTTGTCGCTAAATAGCTGGCTTAGATTTTAGAGAGAGGAGCACTATGTATTTAAAATATATTACAAACCTCATCTTTTAACATTGTTGTATAACTTTAAAGGTAGTATTTATTATTTAAAATAAAATGGTCAGAAATTAATTCTGAGTGGATCTTTTGCATAAATAATTGGCATTAAAGTGAAGATTATTAAATAAAAGCTAGTGCAATTATAACTTTACAAGTATAATATATCTGGTCTGGCATAGGTGCTGAATATGAGGGCCAAAAGACAGGGAAAAGTCAGTGATAACACTGAGCTTTTAACTAGTTGTTGAAAGAAATAGAGATAATGTTCACTTCTTTCATTAAGACTTTGGAAAGGTGATGAGGCTTGAGTCTGAGGTGACTCTTAGATGTTGTGATGGAATGTGGGCAAAGCAGAGTGAGGAGCTTACCAGCTGGGGGCCTAAAGATTTGGGCTCTAGTCCTGCCTTTGCTGGTCATTAGCAGGTTGACCTGCTGCCAAGGTACTTGACATATCTTGGTCTTAGTTTCTGTATCTAAAGACATTGAGAAATACTATTGCTAAGTGGTTTTCGAACCTGTAGGGTACCTTAGATTCTCTTAAGGGTGCTGGGGAGAAAAGTGCACTCTAGTCCAAGTAGCCTAAACAACTACGCTTTTAATCACATTTATCACACATATTTTTAATTTGATTTTTTTAAAGTTTGAAAACTGATGAATCGATTAGGTGATCTCTAAGGCCTCTTCCAGCTCTAAAATCCCCTGTTTCTTATTCTGCAGTCTGAGTTCATAATCATCCAAAAGAGATAGAATTTGAATCTAGTAGAATGAGCGAAAGTACTGAGAGCTGAGACAGTGGGTCATTTATTCCTGAGCCCTGAGAAGCTGTGAATCTAAGAAGGTCTCAGCCTGCGCTAGGGCCTGTTCTTTATAGCGGGAGGGCCATAACAACATTCCTTCATGGATGGTAGCGGAAGTCCTCAGTTGTTAATTTCCTAACATCTTTCCAGGATTGTGGCAGATTCCTTTCCATCCAATGAAAAGATTCCTTGTTTAAATCGATAATCTGCCTATCCTTGTAAATAAGCTGTCCTTTTCTTGGGTTTTCTTCCTTCCAAGAAATGTGTCTTCTGCCTCGTGTATGTGCATTTGAACACATATGTGTTTTCCATCTTTCTTCCTTTCCACATTTCTCCATTACATCCTGCTCAGCCAAAGACAGATTTTATTATTCAGTCTTCAAAGGGTGATTGACTCCATTCCAGCTCCCTACGGAATAATGTTTTATAGTCCACTAAAATTCAGGTTGGCTGGCAAGTGTGGAATGGAGTAGTTTTGATTGGACTAAACCAGCACTATGGTATTTATGCATAAAAAACTTGAGTGAATTATGTCATAAAAAAACTAATTTGAGACTAAGTTATCTGCCTATCACTCCCCCAAATAAAACTGAAGATATAGGTGAAACTGAGAAGGGGAAAGAAGTTTCCAAAAGTCATCTTAAGTGATTGTTTTGAGTGAGTGAGAAAATCTGAGCCTGGTGAAACTCACTTCCCTGTAGGACTAGCAGGACTCTAGGATTTTTTACTTGGTTGTCATCTTGTGGTCAAAGAGCTATATAGAATGGAATTCTTTATAAAAATCTTTAGAGGGATAGCATGTGTCTGCCATGGCAGGTGTTAAGATATAAAGGAGGGAGGAGAATCCTTAGGTAACCTGGAAGAGATGTTAAGAAGGAACATTTCTTCCATTTGACATTCAGCATCAACCTCACTGTTTGCAGTCCTTCACGAGGAAGCAGCACACACTCTTGCATTGGCTGCAACTTGGCAGTTACAGCACATAGCACAGATGCCTGATGTATTGAATCAAGTTTACATGGAGCATCAAGTTTAAAAAAAAATGAATTCATTATAAATTCTGGCAGTTTTTATAGTATAATTAAAATGTCTAACAGGATACCTCTGGGAAACTAAATGCAGTTTTGCTATTTATAGAGCCAGCAGAGGTAGTGTTTCTTGCCAACTTTCATATCTTATGACCTATAAATTGCTCTTAATAGCTAATCTGTCATCCAGTTTCTCAAACAAGAAAACTTGTTTCCTTATTAATCTGTTAATTTGCATCTGCAAAGGACATTTACAAATTCTTGGTTTGAAAACATTGCTGTATTAATGCTGGGCATTATAAATAATTTATCACCTGTGATAGAAACTCTTTGGTCTAGGTAATAGATCTTTCTGACACTGTATTATTCTTCCAATCCTAATATAATTTTGATAAAAATAATTATTGTGAAAGCTCCTCTGGCCCCTTAACATTAGAAAAGGCTGACAGGTTACTCTGGAGAAGTTACAGACATCACTAACGGCTCTCTAAGCTCACAGTAATAGATTCAAACCAGCTACTCCAACTATGGTATTCAGTTCAGTTGCTCAGTCATGTCCAACTCTTTGTGACCCTGTGGACTGCAGCACCCCAGGCCTCCCTGTCCATCACCAGCTCTCAGAGCTTGCTCAAACTCATGTCTATTGAGTCAGTGATGCCATCCAACCATCTCATCCTCTGTCATTCCTTTCTCCTCCTGCAGTCAATCTTTCACGGCATCAGGGTCTTTTCAAATGAGTCAGCTCTTCGCATCAGGTGGCCAAAGTATTGGAGCTTTAGCTTCAACATCAGTCCTTCCAATGAACACTCAGGACTGATCTCCTTTAGGATGGACTGGTTGGATCTCCTTGCAGTCCAAGGGACTCTCAAGTGTCTTCTCCAACACCATAGTTCAAAAGCATCAATTCTTTGGCCCTCAGCTCTCTTTATGGTCCAACACTCACATCCATACATGACTACTGGACTTTGGTTGGCAAAGTAATGTCTCTGCTTTTTAATATGCTGTCTATAAGACTGCCAAGGATCGTCTAATTAAACTTTTCCCTGTTTATGTGGTGTTTAAGTCTCTTCTTTAGGCTGTGAGTTCACAATTCTTAGTGATCCCATTTCAGAAAGCTTTTTCCCTACCAAGAGCCTTAATATTTCACTGTTTTTTGTTTGTGTTTTGCTGATTTGTTTTTTCTTTGTTACAATCCAAGAAGGATTTGTGGAAGCAGGAAACAAAACATGAAAGGGAAGAAATCAGAGTAATGAGAGGATTAGGATCCTATTGTGTGCTGAAGCCAGGGCAGACTTTCTGCCTGTTATGGGATTCTATCTGGCTGTTAAAAGAAGACTGTATTAAATCATAAGCTTCCTGGTGACTGAAACAAAAAGGTAAACATGACCACTTATAAGATTCATGTTTTTCTTAAGATAAAACCATAGCAGCTGCTTTGTAGAAGCATTGACTCTGAAGGAAAATTTTCCATTGATTCTTACAAAGATGACATCAGCTGGTATCATAGACAGTGTCCTCAACAACATAGATTATACGTTTTTTTTTTTATTATTTTGTCCGGTTGGTTTTGTGTGACTATTGAGTAAGCAACTCTGGACATTTGTGATTATTGTAACTTTTTGTACAGAATTACTTCATCAGCTCAATTGCTGACTAAGGGTAGATTTTTCAGGCTATGGTGCATTCATTATATAGAGTGGATGTCATTTAAGATTGTAGGGAATATATAGACCCTGCAGAACATAACTCAGTCTTCTGTTTCTACAGGTTTGTATTTGGTTGGCTATTAATTCCTCCTAAATTGATCTGCAATGTGGGTAAATTACTACCAAGTAGACCCTTTGTATTTGGGTCTACAGATTAATACAGACTTTTAAAGGCTAGCTAAGTTTCTGTATTTAGTATCCATTTCTCCTCAAATTTAGTTTTTCTAGAAAAATGACTAAAATTCCGTCATGCAGAAACCTATGGTAATTCAAATAATTGAACCACTAGATAGATAGTGCTAACTATAATTATAGTGACTGGAACATGAAAATGATTAATTTATGCTTAGTATTGTGATCAGGGTAGACGAGGTTATGCTGCAATAATAGTCAGTTCCCAAATCTTAGTCCCTGATTTCTTGTGCCCACTGTGTGCTTGTTATAAATCTGCCAGGGCTCTGTTCCTCAATGCCATGATTGTCACTTGAGGTTCAGTTCAGATGGAGCAGTGTGTAGCAGAGAGAAGAGGGAATGTGGTGAAGCCTGCATTGGCTCTTAAAGCTTTGCATGGATGTGAGCACATTTCTTGGCCAAAGAAAGTCACATTGCCACTCATACATGATTTCTCGCAGGCAGAGATGTGCAGTGTTACCTGCTTTGAATCAGAGATGCCAGCAAACTTGTGAATATTCCTAAAGCCTACCCTAATATCATGAAGGGGGGTAGTCGCTAAGTCATGTCCAACCCTTGCAACCTCATGGACTGTGGCCTGTCAGGCACCTCTGTCCATGAGATTTTCCAGGCTAGAATACTGGAGTGGGTCGGCATTTCCTTCTCCACCCTTATATCATTAGTGCCTAACATATATCTTATTGTATGCTAATTAGTCATTATTTTAGTTAATTGTGTTGTTGTTGTTATTACCAGTCTCCCTCCTTTTCAGCTACTTTGTGGAAATATGTGAAAGTGTGAATCTGATCCTGTCAGTCTCCTGGTTAAATGCGTGGTTGTTACTGCCCCAAGTTACTATGGATCATAAACTCTTCAGTAGAGGCTAAACTGCACGTATGAGCGTGAGAGCTAGAGTCTGATGTCTCTGATGTGAACCCTGACTTTGCCATTAGTTGTGTATTTTTAGGCATGTCATTTTATCTCTCTGAGTCTAGTATTATCTCACAAATGAATTTAACAATAACACACTTAAGAGGGTTTTTGTAATGATTCAATGAAACAACATACATGGAATATATTTTAGATTTTACAAATTGATGGACAGACAGAATTCATCCAAACTCACCTTTTACAGACTTCTCTCCAGTACCATCCCCACTCCCAGGTCTAACTGGTTTTTTGGTCTCTAGTCACTACATACTCTGTCATACTTCATGCCTTTGCTTGTGCTGTTTCCATTTCCTAGAATTGCCCACTCCCCCAGTGAGGAAAACTCCAATTTATTTATTAATTTTTTTAACTCATAGACTTCATTTTTAGAGCAATTATAGATTTACAGAGAATTGAGCAGATAGTACAGAGCGTTCTCACATTCCATCTCTTTTCCCATTCAGTTTCCCTTCTTAGTAACATCTTACACTAATGTGGTACATTTGTTACAATTGACAAACCAATAGTTAATATATTATTGTTAACTGAAGTTGATAGTTTACGCTAGGGTTCACTATTGGTGTTACACAGCCTGTGAGTTTTGACCAACATGTGATGCACTGCGTACATAATTACAGTGTCATGCCAAATAGCCTCATGGCCCTAAACCCCCTGTGCTGGATCCTTTCCCCGCACTGAAACCACTGATCCTTTTGCTTTCTCTGTAGTTTTGCCTTTTCCAGAAGGTCATATAGTTGGGATTACATAGTGTGTAGTCTGTCGAGACTGGAATCTTTCATCAAGAAATATATATTTAAGATTTCCTTCATGTCTCTTTGTGGCTTGATCGTTTCTTTTTAGTGCTGAGTAATATTCCACTCTAAAGATATACCAAGTTTTACTGATCTGTTCACCTGATGAACGACTCTTCGTCGCTTCCGGTTTCTAACCACTATGAACGAAGGTGTCGCACACCTGCATGTGCACGCGTTTGGGTGGCCTGCGTGTTCACTTCCTTCAGGTGACTACTCAGGAGCATGATTCCTGGACCATGTGCTGTGAGCATGTTTGTAGGAGATGACCTGAATATTTTCCAAGGTGGCTGTCCCATTGTGCATTCCCATTAGCCATCAGTGAGAGCTCCTGTCACTCACATCCTCATCAGGATTTGATGTTGTCAGTTGTGTTAGATTTTCACTGTTCTGATAGGTGTGTAGTGTTACCTCGTTTTAGCTTGCAGTTCTCTGATGATACATGATGCAGGCATCTTTTCATATGCTTCTTTGCCATCTATATATAGTCAGCCCTCCATATCCACGGGTTCTGCATCTATAGATTCAACAGACCACAGGTTAAAAATATTTGGGAAAAAATATGCAGAAAGTTCCAGAAAGCAAAATTTGACTTTATCATGCACCAGTGACTGTTTACCTTGTATTTACATTATGTGTGCTGTGCTTCGTCTCTAAGTCGTGTACAACTCTTTGCAACCCCGTGGACTGCAGCCCTCCAGGCTCCTCTGTCCATGGGGATTCTCCAGGCAAGAATGCTGGAGTGGGTTGCTGTGCCCTCCTCCAGGGGATCTTCCCAACCCAGGGATTGAACCTGGGTCTTCCGCATTGCAGGTGTATTCTTTACTGACTGTGCCACCAGGGGAGCCCTATTTACATTATATTAGGCATTATACTGGAGAATCCCAGGGACGGAGGAGCCTGGTAGGCTGCTGTCGGTGGGGTCTGTCGCACAGAGTTGGACATGACCAAAGCGAAGCAGCAGCAGGCATTGTAAGTCATCTACAGCTAATTTAAAGAATATGGGAAATGTGCATACGTTGTATGTGAATGCGATACCATTTACATGAGGGACTTAAGCATCCACAGGTGTTGGTACCTGCTAGAATCCTGGATCCAGTGCTTTGCAGATACTACTGTATCTTCTTTGGTGAGGGGTATTTTCGGATTTTTTGTCCATTTTAAAGTTGGATTATTTTCTTGTTGTATTTTAAGTGATTTTTTTTTTGTTCGTTTGAGTGTTTGATATATTTTGGATACAGATACAAGTCCTTTGTCAGATAAATGTCTTGTAGATATCTTCTCTCAGCCTGTAGCTTGTCTTCTCAGTCTCCTAGTCATATTTTTCACTGAGCACAGTTGTTAATTTTAATGAAATCCAGCTTAGTAGTTTTTTCTTTCATAGGTCATGCCTTTGGTGTTTTATCTATAAATTCATTGCCAAACCCCAGGTCCTCTAGAATTTCTCTTATCTTTAGGAGTTTTATAGTTCCACATTTTACATGTACTGTAATCCGTACTTAGTGGCAAGTACAGTTTGTATGCAAGGTGTAAAGTCTGTGTCTAGATTCGCTTTCTTTACATCTGGATGTCCAGTTGTTCCAGCACTATTTTTTGAAAAGACTGTCCTTTCACCTTTGAATTACTTTTGCTCATTTGTCAAAATTAGTTGATCCTGTTTGTGTAAGTCTAGAGAATTTTCTTGAGTATATGAGTGAATAAGCAAATGAACCACACAACAGACCCCAGACACTCTAAGCTTTGACCACTTGAAGTGCTTTTACCAACATTTTGTATTGCATATACCAATGATTCTGAAATGCCCTGGAGTAAAGGGTGAATTTTCTTATGCCTACTTTAGCAGAAGAATATTATGAGTAATATGCTTTAGCATATGAAGACAATAACCCTTCCCACCATTAGTGGGGGCAAGCATCTTGTGTTGTCTTTTTAGTTTTGGTAACAGAAAATTGTGTTCTATTTTCCGGTTATCTGTCTTCTATCACAAACTTTGAAATGAGACCCCTGGTTTGGGAAGATCCCTAGGAGAAGGGAATGGCAACCCACCCCAGTACTCTTGCCTGGAGAATCCCATGGACAGAGGAGCCTGGAGGGCTACAGTCCATGGGGTCGCAAAGAATCAGACACGACTGAGTGACTGATGCTAAATGAATGTTGTCTTGGTTAGGGTCAATAAATAAATGAAAATCTAAACATTTTGAGCATCTTCTGCAAGCCCTGAAAGGGGCTCTTTACAGTTTCTCTCTTACGTTGTACTCACTGGAGCACTCTGACATGTTACTACTCCCATTTGCGTGTGAAGGGGTTTAGGCGCAGAGATGTGGCATACCTTGTGCAGTGTTCTGCAGGCTCCCTTTGAGCCCACACGTGCCCGACTCCAGAGTCTGTCCTCTCCATCCCTCTGCCTCTTGGGTTGCAGGTGGTTAACCCCATGCCTTGGGTTCATAGGCACTGAACTGACAGGGGATACAAGGTGTGTGTGGATTGGGACAGTGAAGATGAAAAAGTGTATTTCTGGTACTAGTTGTGGGAGTATTTCCCCTGTTCTTAAAACTATATGCAATTAATCGGCAGTTATGTCAGATATTCTCTATATGTGTGTTTAATCATCCCACAAAATACAACCCTTATCACAGTACACATACAATAAGGGAAAGGAAATTCTAGCTGTGAAGGAAAGCATGTTTAATTCTTCAAAATGATGTTTAATAGTAGTATCATCAATGTGGATATAGTTGGGGTAGTTGTTGTTCAGTCGCTAAGTCATGTCCGATTTTTTGCGACCCAGGTAGTTTTAGACTTTGTCTATTTTATGTCCCAAACTGAGAGTCCTTAAAGATGGTTTGAAGAAATATGAGCAAATTTCCTTCTCTAGCTTCATGTCCCATGAAACGACTCATCAGGTGCAGTTCTTCTGCAAATACTCAGGTCACAGAGCAAGGGGTATTGACTCCTGTGTGTGAAGTCTGCAGCTGGAAATCATGCTTTGGCAAGAACATGAGTAATTTATCTTTTGTAAAAAGAGAAAAGTGTTGTCTTATTCCAACCAGATAGTTTGTTAGCATAACTGTTTGTGTGCATTTTGATATTCAAATACAGATGTTCCAAAATGTTTCCACTGTGGGAAGCAGCTGCTGCTATTCTAGCACAGAAATCTCAGCGAGATTAATATACAAAGGCAGTGTGAACCTTAGTGGCAAGTACAGCATCTGCTTGAGGTGGGGCTTGTGAGTCCCCTGGATAGTGGGTCTTCATATTCTCGTTAACAGCCTAAAACTATTGTTTCAGATCTAAGCTTGTTCTGAAGAAACAGGAACAAAGACAAGTGATTAATTTGTAATTCACTTAGCTGATAAATATCATCACATGTTATTTGTGCAGCAGCTGTAAAACACTGGCCTTCATTTCCTGTGGCAACTGATAGGAATATAGATGTTTGGTCACAATGACTGATGTTTTCAGTGCTGTTACTAGCTTCTGCTCTGGTAGCAGAGCTCAGCCCTGCCAGCTTGCAGTCTTAAAACATCCATCCACACCTTAGTGATACGTTTATAGAGAACTTCACAGTTTACTCAGGACACTCGCGTGTACTGCTTTATCTGATCCCATCCTGTCCTTGGGAAGTACACATGCTGTCATTATCAGAACAGTTTACATATAAAGAAAACACAGGTGAAGAAGTGGAATGATTTATCAGTGTGACACAGACAGGGCCTCTGACTCTAAATCCTGTTCCATTCCTATACTAAGCCAAGCAGCCTTTCTCATTTCGGAGGCTGTGATGTGTGCTTCACAAACTATATTGTCTCCTGTCTGGAGCTGCCAGTTTCCAGGACACCCGTATGAGGAGTCCCAGCCTGATGGTGCTGCCTGTGACAGGCAGGTGCCAGGGAAGAGCTAATGCAGGCGTTCTTCCCTCTTTCCCTCACACTGCAGAAGGGAAATGCCCCAGTACTCCCTTTCCTTATGTTCGGGAGAGCTTGAGCAAATGAGCTCCTAGGTCTCTCTGGCATTTACAGAAATGAAGAACCAGAAGCAGAAGATCCCTGGGCTGTCATTTGGAGTTGCCATAAACCAGAAGTTTCTAAGAACAGTGACGCCTGGGGTGCTGTGCCTGCCCCAGGCCTTATAAATCTATTCCCTGCAGTGTTCAAGGGCTCATTGCCTCCAACCAGACCTACTGTTTGGAATTATCTAGTGAATTATTTATGGTTGACACATTTGACAGAGGCTCATGGCTAAGTTTGAAAACACTCAGTTCCTGGCTTACTCTGGGTCCTAGAAACATCTGTCTGGAAAACTGGGGCTCAGAAAAGTGAAGTTTCTCAAGATACCAGAACTCGGAAACAGCAGTACAGTTCTGAATCATGTGTGTCTGATTCTAAGTCACATTAGCTCCAGAGTGAAAGAGCCATGTGTTTTACTTTGAGAGCAACAAAGATTTGCAGATGGGAGGGTATGTGGACTGTGTTCTCCTCTCTAGCCCCACTTGGGCACAGAAGGACCTCTGAGAGTAAGGAGGGGAGGGCCAGTTGCAGAAGGAAAAGCGAGAGCCTGAGCCCCTGGGCCTTCAGGAAAGAGGAAGAAAGCTCATGGGGCATGGGGTGGGGAGTTGTGAGCAGTAGAAAGGCCCATGAGCAATGTGCCGACATGAAGTCCTAACCTCTGATCCCAAAGAGGTTCCCAGAGTAGAAACCAGAGGCCAGTTCATGTCCACGTGGCCTGCTCTTGGGAGACATCATTGCTGCTTCTGCCAGAATCATGTTGCTACAGGATTGTGATGTTCACGGAATTGTTTCTGCTCTCCACCACTCAGAAAAAAAAAAAAAAAAAAAGTGCTTTTCTAAGTGTTGATTTCCTCTCTGTTTTCCTCAGTCTTTTTGTTGGAGCATCTGTGAAATGATGAAAGCAGCTTAAAGCTGTATGGAACCTTTGGCAAATATGCAATTTGCAAGCATCATGAAAATGGTCAGTCTCAAGCCTCTATTTCAGAGGCAAAGAAATAAGGTAGCAAATCACTCACAACTATGAAATATTATTAAATGTGTTTTGAAGCACACAGAAGTGGAACAAATCTGATAAAGCAGTGCCCTCACTCCAGGTGGGATGGCCTTCCCTAGCCTGAGGGCCCTCTGTGAAGATCGCTTGCCCATTTGTGACAGTGTTTATTTTACCTTTGTTCTGCCAGGATCATATGTTTGTGGTAGAGGGAGGGAGCATCTCAAAGAAAGGGGATGGCATGGCTCCAGCAGTAGGTTTGGTGAGAAGGGAGGGGAGGACAGGCAAGTTGCTGAATGAAAAGAAGGGCAGGAAACGTGCAGTGTAACTTCCTTTCATGTCTCTGCAAAGGAGTTAGAAACAGAGGTGAGAATCTAAGACTGTCTGTACTTAGTAAGATTCTAGAACCCATGTAACATCTCCTTAGTTATATTTGTTTCCCTTTGGTTCACTATACCAATAGTCATTTTCATTAAAACATTTAGGACAAAAAAGGGGTCATGTTCTTTTCTTTAGACAAGAACTGCTCAAGTGGCAAGCAGTCTGAGGCGACCAGGAAGATAGCATCTTTCTGCAAAGAGGCTGAGAAGAGGCTAGAGACAAGAACAGCAGAGTGGGAAGAGCAGAAGGAGTGGAGAGGCCCCATCGGGACCACCCCCTTCAGAGATGCAGTTGTGACTGTCGTTTTCCTCTGGCTCCCATCCACCATAGCCCTCCACCATAGCCAGCACTGATGAAGTCACACTGAGGGGGCAAAGATGAGAGAACGGGACCCTCCAGTGGGTCCTGGCTGACAGAACTGTCAGTCGTCATTCTTGATAACTCCCTTGCTTTGGGAGTGTCTCCATTTGCTTTGGGAGAAGACAAGAATTGAGAGATGCCCAGGAGTGCAAAGAGCCGTGCATGGAGTTCTCCTGCGAATGTCCTGTGTTATAGTACATGTAATAATTAATTCTGATTTTCTTCAACATTTTCATGTAACTGCAGAGGTTAATAGCTATTAACAGAGAAATCATATCACAATATTGAAAATGTCAAGTCTTTAAGATGAAGGCTATATGACACACAACCTGTTTCTGTGAGATTCGTTATTGGAAGTTACTGATTAAATTGCCATTGTCTTTTATTAGGAACTTGCTGAGTGGAAGCGCTATTTTTCAGTTCTGCATAGGTCTGCAGACCTCTGATAGAGACACCATTGGAAATTGTATTGGATGGCAAACTCTAAAACATTTTATCTGCTGAAGCAAACCAAAGCCATTTTCTGATGTGCTTTCTTTTCTCTGCCTTATCCTTTCTCTCCAGGCAGCTTCATCAGCCCTGAGCAGTCTGGGCCACGTGTACACAGCCATTGGCGATTACCCCAATGCACTGGCCAGTCACAAACAGTGTGTTCTTCTTGCCAAGCAATCCAAAGATGAGCTTTCTGAAGCCCGAGAACTCGGCAACATGGGAGCTGTGTATATTGCCATGGGTGACTTTGAGAATGCTGTGCAGTGCCACGAGCAACACCTGAAGATAGCCAAGGACCTGGGGAACAAGAGGGAAGAGGCCCGGGCCTACAGCAATCTGGGCAGTGCCTATCACTACAGGAGGAACTTTGACAAGGCCATGTCTTACCACAACTACGTGCTGGAGCTGGCGCAGGAGCTGATGGAGAAGGCCATCGAGATGCGGGCCTACGCTGGCCTGGGCCACGCTGCCAGGTGCATGCAGGATTTGGAGAGGGCCAGGCAGTACCACGAGCAGCAGCTGGGCATTGCTGAGGATCTCAAGGACCGGGCTGCAGAGGGCCGAGCGTCTTCCAATCTGGGTAAGGACAGGCTTCCTTGCGGAACAGGGGCCATGGACTGGAAGTTGCTGGAGTGACCTGCTATCTTTGACAGGAATCTGTGTGTTTATTTTCAGTAGTCCTCATTGCTTGTGTTATAGTTTTCCTTCAGATATATTTCCTTGGAGCCTGCCTGCTCTAAATCACAGGATCCTTTCTGTCATCCCAGCGCTGTGAGCATTAGAATGCTGAAATACTGGAAAAACAAAACACCCCAGTGTTTTAATCTGTTAAGAGAGAAGAACGAGCAGATTTATCTAATTAGAGAGAAGGGGAATGAAATGCAGATATAAAGCTATGTTTGGTTTAAATGAAACGGAAGCTGCTAGGAAGTCATTAATAGGGAATTTGAGAGGATTTTTGTTTAGAGAGATTTCTTTACTTGGTGACTTTAACACAAAGGAAATGCATTTTTTCCTCTCAATGTATGTATATTCACAAATGATACTGATAGTGTAAGTGTATAATTTGTTTTTTGAAAAATTTAAGTAAGAAATTTGCAGTGTGTGTTTTGATAGTATTAGGTTGGGTGTAATGTATGTTTGGGTTTTTCCATAACATCTTACGCAAACACCTGAATGAATTTTTTGGCCACTCCAATACTTGGTTGCAGTTAAGACCTTTATATATTTGGATGAATTTATAAGGAATGGTAAGCGGTGATAAGTATTAGTATCTGGCTACTTCTTTGAAGATACTGGTAGCTTTTCTCTGTACCCAAGCAGATGTGGGTACATAATGAACCAAGAGAACAGATGTGTTCAGAGGTATAAGCTGAAGTCATCCTTGAGCTTGGAGCCTGTGGTCTGTGCCACAGGGACTCAGGGTGGGGAGAGGACAAGGAGACAGTGAACTCGTTGGTACTAGTGTGTGCTTAGCAGACAGCGGCAATGCAGTGTAGAACTCAGTCCTCTTTTCTTATGTGACCTATAAAACTCTACTTCTCTTCATATGATTTTAGCACTACTTCTCCCTCCCTTATACCTCCACTTATTGTAACCATACATTTCATTAATATGGTTGTTAGAATAAGTCTGACAAATCCCTGAAGATGAGATCAGAAGGAGAACCTGGAGAGTCTGATGAAAACCGTAGAAATAAGCTCTTGGTGTTATATATTCATTCAACAGATCTCAAGTATTGGATGATTACTGTGTACTGAATCCTGGAATAATTGCCTCAAGTGGTAGAGAAGTTTGAAAAAAAAAAAATCCTTGCCCTCAAAGAAGTTTAAGACTAGTACATAAGGCAACAGCTGACTCCCTACAAAACAGAGTTAATGATGTTGTGTTGCCATGAAATTCCCAGAAGGGAATCCCTGAGGAGTGGGAATAGCCTGGAAGGCTTCTTGGAGGGCATGACACCCAGGTGAACCTTGAAGAATAGCTGAGACTTGGCCAGAAATGGGATGGCATTGATGACAAGGGGTATGTGATACAAGGAATTTGATACAATAGGTTCGCCTATCTGAGGGGCGGTGGCGTGATTAGCCTTCTAGGAATGTGCTAGAGGATGGTAGAAGATTATAAGATTATTATGAAAAGTAGGCAAGGAACTGCTAGTGAACAGGAACTCCCGAAGATTTTGAAATGTAGGAGGGAGAACACTGACTAGATGTTTAAAGAAGACAAGTTGAGCAGCGGCATGTAGGAGAGGTTGGAGGGCTTGAAACCTGGAGTGTAGAAGGCTGTGCCTGTTGGACAGTTCATCTTGTGTTAGAAATCTATCGTTTTGATTAGTTGTATTTTCCAAAGACTTTGTTCATCTAAATTGTTGGATGTATTGGCATAAAGTTGTTTGTAATACTTCTGTATTTTCCTTTTAATGCTGGTAGGATATGCCCTGTGTCATTTCTGTTATTAGTAGTTTGTGTTCTGTACCTGTACAACAGCCCCCTCATCCTTTTCTAGATTATTCTACCCAGAGATTTAGCAGTTTTCTTGATCTTTTTAAAGAACCAACTTTTGTTGTTGTTGTTAATTTTTTTCTATTGCTCATCTCATTTTTTAATTTCATTTTTCTGGTCTCATTTTTAGTATTTTCTTTCTGCCACTTTCTTTGGGTCCTCTTTCAAGCCTCTCAAGGTTGAAATTTAGGTCATTGATTTTAGACCTTTCTTATCTCTAATACAAGCATTAAAAAATATAAAATTTCCTCTAATCACTGATTTAGTTGCATCCAATAATTTTTTTATATGTTTTTGCTTTCATTGGGTTTAAATTATTTTCCAAAATATTTTGTGATTGCCTTTTAAACCCTGTGTTGTTTAGAAGTGCTGGGATTTTCCTAGATACTTTCTTGTCATCAAATTCTAGTTTAATTCCATTGTAGTCAGAGAACTTACTTTGTAGTACTGTAGTGAGTGTCTCTGCAGGCGCTGTTTCGGTCAAGGTGGTTGATGGTTACATGTTGCTAGCACCCACTGTCTGGCATGGCCAGGCCCTCAGGTAAACAAAGACTCTTAGGCTGGGGGGGCTAAGGGCTTACAGAGCGCCTCTGAGGGTCAAGGGTAAAGGCTGGACCTCTCTTGGCAAGGTTAATTCTTTACTGTGTACGTGCATATTAATATTTAGATATAGTATTTTTTAGCTCTAGAATTTCCATTTGGTTCATTTAATTTATTTCAGTTTTCCTAAGATTTATGTGTTTATTCATTGCATGTATATTTTCCTTCTCATAGGCAGCCTTAGTTATTAGAAAAGATTATAAAATCTTGTCTTCTAGTTCTGTGTGGGTCATCTCAGAGTTACACCCTCTTGATTGCCTGTTGTCATTATTTTTTAATAGCTGGATTGAGGTATAATTCGTGTGGCATATTATTTATCCCTTAAGGTGTGTGATCCAGTGGTTTGTAGTGTAGTCAGAGTTGTGCACTGATTGCCTGTTGTTTTGAGTTGTTAGTCACATTTTAGTGTGCTTTTTGATATGGAATTATATCCAACATCATCAGTGATACTTTAGAAAGTCTCTGGATTTGGATATATTTTTCTCAACAGTATTGACTTTTGTTCTTGTTTTACCAGTTAACTTAATTCAGACTCCAGATTCTGTCTTCCCTGTGATTGCAGGCAGCTGAAATCCCTGTTCAGGCCTTTTAGCTTTAGCGGAGCTGCTTAGGTCCCAGGTGCTCAGATAGTAAAGAATCTACCTGCAATACAGGAGACCCGGGTTTGATCCCTGGGCCGCAAAGATCCCCTGAGAAGGGAATGGCAACACTCTAGTATTCTTGCCTGGAGAATTCCATGGACAGAGAAGTCTGGCAGGCCCCAGTCCACAGGGGTCACAAAGAATCAGACATGACTGAGTGACTAACACACACACATGCGTATTTCATGAGTTAAACAGAGTTTTGTGTAGAGTTTATACTCAGATTTCAAGGCTCCCCGCTGTGACTCTCTCTGGGATTTTGCCTTGGTGTTTTCAAACCAGAAAGATGATGTATATATACTTGAGTTTTAGCCTCACCGCATAGCTCTGATGGAGTTTCCCCTCTGGTCCCTGCCACCATAAAATGCCCTCTGCATTTCAAAAATGGGGAACTGACCTAATGCCATTCCTTTCTGCAAAGATTCAGCTCCAACCTCGCTAACAGTTTCTCATTGCTTTTGGTTGCACTCCAGTGTTTTTAGGTAAGTTCCTTCCCCTTCCCTCTCTGTACTAGCCCCCTGTCCCTTCCACACCAACCCGCCTGTCAGACTCTACCTGTTATCTGTAGGTGGGTGTGTCTGAGAGGAGCTGCTCTTCCGCCATTGGAAGTGGAACTCCTCCTATCTGTTTTGTTATTGTTCAGTCGCTCAGTCATGACTCTTTGCAACCCAATGGACTGCAGCACGCTAGGCTTCCACGTCCTTCACTATCTCCCAGAGTTTGCTGAAACTTAAATCCACTGAGTCAGTGATGCCATCCAACCATCTCATCCTCCGTCATCCCCTTCTCCTCCTGCCCTCAATCTTTCCCAACATCCGGGTCTTTCCCAATGAGTTGGCTCTTCCCATCAGGTGGCCAAAGTATTGGAGCTTCAGCATCAGTCCTTTTATTCAGGTTGATTTCCTTTAGGATGGACTCATTTTTGGTGGTGGTTTAGCCGCTAAAGTCATGTCTGACTCTTGCAACTCCATGGACTGTAGCCTGCCAGACTCCTAACCCACTGCAATTTGACATGTACCTTTTGCACCCTGAAAAAGATCAACGGTGGTTTCCTGCTGTCTCAGTTGAGAGATCTCTTGATCTCACCTCTAAATTTCCCTAATCAGTACATAACATTTGGCAGGCTTTACTCTTTCTTTAAATTCTCTCCTCCTCCAGTTTCTGGGAAGCACCACTGTCCTGATTTTCTTCTTGGCTGCTCTTTCTGTACTATCTTCATTGGCTTTTCTTTAAGGGGGAAAAAAAAGCAATTTTAAAAGTTATGAAAGTGATACTTACACTTGTTAAAAATTCTTATGCCATGAAAGGGTATAAAGTAGAAAAAGGAAGTGCACCCCCTTACATTCTTTCTTCTGTCCCACACTTCAGAGTTAACCACTGTTAGCTATTTGATTAGACTCTTTCCAGACCTTTTTATTATACATATGGTAGTACAATCATATACGTAAACATACACATGTGTATACAGATTGTTCCTTTTTTAAAAACTTGAATCATAATGTGTATCCTTTTCTGCCACTTGCTTTTTTTAGCCCACTTTCCCTCTTGGGCTTCCCTCTGTGTCTTTATTCAGATTCCCTACTTTATTTTTAATGGCCCTTTTCCATTGTATTGCCATGTGCTAAATGTGGGAGTTCTTATATTTTGTTCCTTGCCTCTTTCTCCTTCTTTCTTTCTATCTTGCTCTTTATCATTTATACCACCATACCTTTAGCTGCTGCTTCAGCTAAACTTGTTTTCACCAGATCTGACCTGCTGCCTGAGATTGTTTTCACATTTTCAGCTGCCTAGTGGATGCTTCATGCTGATCTAAGTTTGTGAGTCCAAATGGGAAATATCTTTTTCCTAAATTAACTGCTTCTCCGAGCTTTTTTATTCTGTTGATTACAGCCCCATTCTTCTAGTCATCTCTATTAATTTTCTATTGCTGTTGTAACACATTGCCTCAAACTTGGTGGTTTCAGACAACACAAATGGTTTCTCTTACAGTTCTGGAGATTAGGAGTCTGAAATTCATTTCCCCAGGCTGAGGTCAGCATCAGCAAGCCTGGTTTCTTGGCTCTAGGGAAGAATCAGCTTCTGGTGGCTGCCTGTGTTTGTTGGCTGGTGGCCTCTTCCTCCAATTCCAGGGTGTGCCACTCCAGTCTCTGCCTCTGAGTCATCATATTACCTTCTCTTCCCACCCAACTCCTCTTGTATCCCTCTTTAAAAAAGGCTATTGTGTTTACATCAAGCCCACTTAATAAAAAAGGCTATTGTGTTTACATCAAGCCTACTTAAGTAATCCAGAATATTCTTTTCAAGATCCACAACTTAATCATACCTCCAAAGTCCCCTTTGTTATATAAAGTAACATCCACAGCTTCCTGGGATTAGAATGCAGACATTAGGGAGGGAGGGGTTTGTCATTCAGTTTGGTTATACAATCCTGACTTAAGTCGACTAAAGTCGTCATTGATTTCTTACCTCACCCCACCCCCTTTTTTTAAGTTGACACTCAATCTAGCAGTTGTCAAGTAAATACTCTTACTAAAGATTTTCATTTTTCTTGTTCCTTCCTAGTTGCCCAGTCTATTGCAGTAACCGACTAGTTGGGTTTTCCATTTTTCTTGTACCTTCCTAGTTGCCCAGTCTATTGCAGTAACCGACTAGTTGGGTTTTCCTCATTACCACCCCCTCCCTCCCATGTTTCCTCCATCCCACGTGTCAAGAATAGACCGACCTTCCTAAACTGTACCTCAAAATGGGGCCTATCATGGTTTCCATTTTTACATTCTGCTGCTCTTCTGTCCATACTCTTTACCTAAAACTACTTTTCCATCTTCTCTAATCAAGCCCCCCTGGCTGTCCTTTCATGCTTTAATGTATTTTCTCAAGCTATTTCTTCCATTTAGAAGAACTTCTGTGTCTCTATCTTACTTGTCTAAAGTTTGCCCATCTTTTTAGTATTATCCCAGACACCATTCACTTCTTGAAGTCCTCTCTTGATAACAAGAGAAGTTATTTACCTTGTCTGAGTCCTGAGTCTACTTTTAAAATTTCTCTTATTCTGGTTCTACTCAATCATAAAATATGGTTATTTGTGTACTTCTATAGTTACCTCCACTGGATTAAAACGCGATAGATGTGTGAACGAACAGCATTCAACTCCATGAGTATAACTGCTTAGACATGACGAGAACTCAGTGTTTATACAATTAGGTTGAATGGCTCAAAGCTCATGCCAAGATGTTGTGCCTTGGCGATTGGAAGAATGGTGGCGCCTTTGGAAAGAAACAGGAAAGCTGAGAGGAGGGACTTGCCAAAACTTGTTCCTTATCAAATGTGCTATGTTTGTTTTGGACATGCCCGGTATGTGTTTCTCTCAATGTAACATGAACAAATAGAACTAGAAACAAGTGTTAAGATGGTATCATCCTAATGACACCTATAAGGTAAGAGAGGAAAGCCGGTCAGGGAGCCTGAGTCAGGATCACAGAGGGTGGAGGTGATCCAGGTAGAGTTCAGGGAGAGGAGAACCTCAGCATGTGAGGGCATATCACTTGTATCAGAGAAGCCAAGGAGAATGAGACTTGAGTCACTGAGAAGGATTTTTGACCTTAGAGGCTTTCTGTGTGCACCTGAGGGAGAAGCCAGTAGAACTTGTGGAGGGAGAACAAGAGAAGGTCGCGATGAGAGATCTCTGCCCTTTGGTGGCCAGCATGTGCCAGTATTACCTCCACCTTATAGTTGATTTAAAATAAAGCAAATAGACGTGATTCAGGCTCTTTAGGTTTCTTATGAACAACAAAGAATCGCTTAGATGTTTTCTAAGTTCATTTTAATTGTGAAAATAATGCTAATGTAAATTTTGCCTGAAAAAATGTTCATCGTGTCTTTTCTTATGCTCAGAACAGTACTTGCGTGATCGTATTTCTGTAGCCTCTGGTTTTTTGGTACCCTTCTTTATGGTTCTTAGTTTGGTAGTTTGGAGTCAAATCTGTTAGGCTGCAAAGCATGTTCCTTGAGTCAAGACCCAGTTCAAATCCTCTCTCTCTGCTCATCCCCCATCTTCGCACTCACGGGGGAGGCAGGCGGCAATGCTGCTCATTTCACTTTGAGGTAAGCTGCAGTTAGGGAAGTGAGGCGGGAGCTCAGTAGAAAGATGGCTCCTCCCTTCCTCTTTTCTTTTTCTTTCTCTTTCTGGATAAAGGTGACCACTTTGCTTGCCACTATGTCACAATACATACTTTTGTATGTATTTCAACATACAAAAGTGAACATATTTCAGAAACCACTTCCCATGCACAACAGTGCAAGAGCTGGTTCTGTTTCTAGTATTGGGTCAGACATGAGAAATGAAAAGTAGTTTTCAACAGGGCCTAGGGTGAAATATCTAATTATCTATGGAAAAGAATTTAAAATTTTAAAATATCTGTGCCTTTTGAGTCAAAAAGACGTTTAATATCTAGAAAGTAGCTTAAGTGAGAAAGAAAGGGAAATGGGACTTGTGTTTTTTGTTTTTAGTTATTTTGTTTTATATTAGAGTATAGTTGACTAACAGTATGTTAGTTTCAGGTGTACAGCAGAGTGATTCAGTTATATAAGTACATGCATCTATTCTTTTTCAAATTCTTTTCCCATTTAGGTTATTACAAAATATTGAGCAGAGTTCCTTGTGCTATACAATAGGACCTTGTTGGTTACCTATTTTAAATATAGCAGGGTGGGACTAATGTTCATTAATTCATTTGCTCACTTAATCATTTATTCTTTTGCACAACAAATATTTATCAAACATTAGTTATGTGACAGACACTGTGCTATCTTTTCTGAATAAAGATAACATAGTTCCTGTCCCCATTTACCAAGCTTATATTGAGATCTGCTCTGTGTCACATATTTATTTTCATTTTCATATTTAATCATCTCCACAAACCTATGAAATCAAGAGTATGAATTAATTGTACATGTGAGAAAATCACAGCCCAGGTAGATTTAAAAATTTCTTTATCTGTTTAGTTTCAAGAGACCTGTAGCATAAAAGACTTACGAAGATTTCATAAAATGATGTTTGGCTTCTTTTTCCTCCATATTTTCAAACCAATGTGGGAGTAATGTGTTGAGGTAAAAGTCTCGTAGTTATCCTGTTGGGTATACGCACAGTACAGCAAAATAATAGTCACCAGAAGCGGGACTCTCAGCTGTTCTAATTCTAGGATTTAAGAAATATCATCTGAATAACTTTTATGAAAATTATATTTACAAACTCTGACAATTTAAATAAAAAAATTCTAAATTCCCAAAGAAAGATGGAACAGTATTACGTGTTGTATACATAACAAACACACATTGTACCTTAATTATATCGTATTCCTGATTACATTTTATGAAGTAAATAATTACTGTGAACACATGTAAAACACAATATCCTGAAAAATCTTGTAATACATTTCTTTTGTAAGAGAAAAAAATTCTGTCATAAGGCAGTCACTCTCTTTTACCTATTTTTCACATTTCAGTTTTTATATGTTGGATTTTCTTTAGGCAGAGAGAGATCTAGCTTTACAAGCAACATGTTAGTAATTGTAGATAGTAATTAATTTCATTGGCTATTTATCTTTGAAAATCCACAGTATGATTTATGAGACTGCCTTCAAAATAGCCACTTAAGATACTGAAGGATCTGCAAGACCTCACAAAGAAATTTTTGCTACAACAATGTAATTCCATAACATTTGTGTTTTATGAAGTAGATTGGTATTTATGAGGTTTAGAAAGAAAGTGAAGGAAAGTGAAGTCGCTCAGTCGTGTCCAACTCTTTGCGATCCCATGGACTGTAGCCTACCAGCCTTCTCTGTCCATGGGATTCTCTGGGCAAGAGTACTGGAGTGGATTGCCGTTTCCTTCTCCAAGGGATCTTCCAGACCCAGGGATCGAACCAGAGTCTCCTGTATTGCAGGCAGACCCTTTACCCTCTGAGCCACCAGGGAAAGCATTTATGAGATATACTATGAGGTAAATTATTATTATTCCTTTTCACTGATGAGGTTCCAGAGATTAATGAATGTCTGTAATTCACCAAAGGTTGTGGAGTAAGAGGCAGAGTTGAGTCTAGACTTCCACTCTCTGATTCCAGTCCACTGATCCTTCCATGAGGGAGCATCCCCCCTAGAATGGTGGGTGGATTCCAAAGGGAGCCTTGCTGCGATTACTTAGCCTACGGCTAAAAGCCAAAGGTGCCTCTTCTGCACCCACCCTCCGTATAGAGGAAGATGAGAGAAGAAGCACCACTGGAGGGCTCTAGGCCACCCTGGGTGGTGGTCCCAGCTTGTGCCTGGGACCCAAAGCAGCCGGTGCTCCCAGAGATGGACAGGCAATGGCAGGATGAAACAGGCCTTTCTCCTCTTTCCCTAGAGGATCTATTTTTTGTTGACTACTTGCACTGAGCTAGATACTTTGCGGATGTTATTTCATGTCATCTTCACTACAGAGCCCTGTGGTAGGCATAGACATAAAGGTCCTGGCCCAGGATCGTATGGTTTATAAGCAGCAGAGGCAAGATCCAAACCCAGGTTTACCTGCTGTCTTCTGCGACAGCCCACAGCCTCCTCTGAACCCCATGCACTTAATTGAACTGTTAGTTCTTACTTAAGACTCATAGACGAGACTACACAGATTGTCAAAGTCTAGTAAGATCCATGCTATAGGAAGCCAAACCACACACCTCTGCTTTCCTTTCAAAGAAGTTCCTGTTCAGGTCATGAAAAGGGGAAAAATGTGTCCCAGAGCCTGAAACAGACTTTTCTAGACATCTAAAAGAAAGTAACAAGAAAGTGCTTTCCCTGTTTGAAAGGAGAAATGAAAAATGGAGAGTGTCAGCCAGAGCAGGAGATTTTTCTAATCAAGCACCAGAGGACTTTCAGAAAATGATTCAGGCCCTCATCATGGTGGTGACACGCACACCTGTGCTGCGCCTCACACCTATCAGTACCTAATAAATATTAATAATATTTATTCTCTCCTTTGGGTCAAGATTTGTCACCCTGCTTGTCTAGACATTGCCATTTAAAGGGAGCTGTGATTGCTTACAGATACAGCGCGTCTGTAAACATGTGAGCGGCGGCGGACGGGGCAGTAAATCTTGGTCAGCGCTGCACTTTGGAGGGTTGCAGCAGAGGTTGCAAAACTGTTGTTGGAATAATGAAGTGGATGCTTGCTGCCAGGTCCCAGGGTTCTGTCTCCAGTAGGCAGAGTCTAGCAGTAAATTAGCTTATGTTTCAGCTTGGCAGTTGGCACTTGGTTCATTTGTAGATGCTAATTGTAATCTGATGTTATCAGCAGCAGGTAATTGAAATGGTCTTGATGAATTACTTAATTTCTTTTAATAGCTGAGTCTTCAAGAACTGAATAAAGAAGATAAGGTGATCAGGAGGAAAATACAACAGCTCCATCTTTCTAATTAGTGCTTGGAGGTTTTTTCTTCTTTACACAAATGATTATGAACATGTGAGGCTGAATAGGTTTATGTGTCAAAAGCCCCCATGGGGGCATTTCCCATTAGGCAGCCTGGTCCTGAGCATTGATAACACTTCTGTTAGGACTTCAGAAGGGAACACTTGAGTGATCACTTTGGAGAACATTGATTTCTGAATAAAATTTCGTTTTTCCAGACTTAGGTGGGCACTGCCTTCTGGGGCTATTGCCACTTTGGCATTCACTGAGCCTTCAGCCTTTCTTGTGTGGCTGTTCTGTGTGAGCAGTGCTGCTGGCATTATGCTGTGAGCAGGGGAACCTCACAATGAGGTTTAGTTGCTGGCTCCTGCCACCCACACCTGGCACTGGCCCACCTGCCCGTCCCTGAGTCTTTCCGTCTGTAGCAGCTCCTGTGTAGCCATTTGCTTTGCCAGCAGTGGTGGGTGCAGATGTGACCCTGGGTCCTGCCATCTGTGCTGGACACTGCCTGTTGGACCTGTGCCACATGACTGCAGTGGACTCTGCGGGGTCTTTCTTGTAGAAACACTTGGCTCTGTTCTAGTCTCATGTTCATTCCTTAAGGAATCCATCTGTTTCGAGGTCAGTCTGGAGGAATTTACTTTTTGATTAATTTTTTGAGAAAATCAAAATAACAGTGGAAAAAGTTGAACATTTGAACTGGGTCTCTTAGCTAGACATTCAGATCACATCTGCGGTTCTTCTTCATGGTGAGTTCTATTTAAAGAGAGCTTATTGTTACAGGTGAAGATTCCAGGCCTATAAGTCACCAATACGATATTGGCAGTAAATGATTTTGATGGTTTATGCATTGCAGAGATAACTGGTAATGTTCTACTTCTTGATCTGGGGTGGTAGTTAAATGGCTGTACTCAGTTTTGAAAATTTGTTCAAATGTATGCTTAAAATTTTATACCTTTCTGACTATATATTATACTTTAATTAAAGGTTTACTTTTAAAAACACATTGTTTTCTGGGGGCAGAGTAGAATTGGAATGGTATGCCTTTCTTGATCCTAATCCATGACCATGGCCTTCACCACCATACACCAAATCCGCAAACCCAGACCTCACTTCCATCTGAGACATCTGTCTATTCCTGCTCCCTCTACAGCTCCATCTGCCCCAAAGAGGCCTCCCTCTTAAGTCTGTGACTTCATGAGGTGACTCTGGGTGGGCTCCTGGATGGGAGCAGAAGGACCAGCCCATGATTAGAAACTTGAGATTTGCATCCCTGCCCTCCCCATCTTCCAGAGCTAGGAGAGGGACTAGAAATGGAGTTGTTAATAATAACTGATCATGCCTACATGGGAAAACCTATAAAATCCTAGTAGTAATCTGATATAGGGGGTTCAAAGAGCTTTCATGTTGGGGAATACATCCACACCAGAAGGGTGATGCACCCCAACTCCATGGAGACTCCTCTGGAGAGGCTCCTGTGCTCAGGACCCTCCCAGCCTCGGCCCTGTGTATCTCTTCATCTGTGTGTTCATCTGTATCCTTTATCATGCCCTTTAATAAACTGGTGTTTTTGTTTCCCTGAGTTCTGTGAGCTTCTCTAGCTAGTAGTCAATCCTGAGGAGGAGGTTGTAGGAACCTCCTGTGTATAGGCTGTTGGTCAGAAGCACAGAGGTTGAGACTGGTATCTGAAGTGGGAGTGGGAGTGGTCTTGTGAGACTGAGCCCGTACCTGTGGCCTCTGATGCCAGCTCTGGGTAGACAGGGTCAGAATTGAGTTGACTCCTAGGACACCCAGCTGGTGTCTAAGACTCGTTATCTGGGGACATACCCTAACACCACGCTTGATGACCAGCAGTGTTGGAATGAAGTGTTCTGTGTGAGTGTAAAGGAGACTCAGGGGAGAGAGAGACAGTGGGAAGAAATGTTTTTTTCCTAGGCAGGAAGGAAAACACAGATTTTTTCATTTACACCTAGTGTATATATTTTTAAATAACCGTAAACATTCAGAAAGTATTTCTTGAGCACCTACTATGTGCCAGAAACTATTGCCAGTGGCTGTGTGGTAGATAAAACAGGCATTTTAAGTGCTTCAAGGAGGAGTACATAGTGACTTCAGAAATTATTACATGGGGTGCAGTTTTAATTGAGGTAGGGAGTGTCAGAAAACTCTTCCCTAAGGAACTGGCCCCAGTTGGTGTTTCTAATGCCGTTTTCTGCCACCCTATCCCTCACTCACTCCTCCTCCAAACCTCTGCACGCGGCCTCTCCTTCGCGCTTTTCCTCATGCCATTTCTTCTGCTCTGAGTAGTCTTTCTCCTTCTGTTAAGCCTTTGAAGTCTTGCTGATTCATTCAGACTTCAGTCAAATGTCATATTACCTTAAGCCTCTCAGACTCTTCCAGGAAATTTAGTGTTCATCTGTGATCTAACATTTTGTATATGGCACTTGCTAAGTATAATTATTTACCAACCAAATCATAAATGCTGAGAATGGACAGGATATGTTTCTTAGCCTTTTTTTTTTTTTGTGGTCTTATTACCTAGTGGCTAGTAAGTCGCCACACCAAATATGTATCTTGAATAGATACGGATGACAAGAGCCAAGCACTGTGGGAAATGCCAGGAACTAATTACTGAAGTCTGAAGGTCAGGTGCTTACTTACCTCTTTCATAGCTACTGTGTTCATCCATTGTGCCCTGCTGCTTTAAGTCAAGTTATAATTCCTGCTGCTTCTGATCCCATAGCACAGGTGGACTAGTTCTGGGAACAAAGGCAATTTCTGTACATTTTATACTGGATCTTCAAATTCCCATTGGTGTAAATGATCTCTGTAACTCTCTACTACTTAAAAAAACAGAAATTCTGTTATTTTTTTTTCATGGAAAGATGATGTATATGGAAGCTGGAACTTGATCCTAAAGGCTTTTAAATGAACCAGAAATATAATGAGCTTGAGAAATAGTTACAGCAGTTGGTGATTAGGTTTTATGATACCATTTTAATTTTACTCCTTATAGTCAGTAGGAGTACTGAATTGAGCAGGTATTTCTTTGTTTTGCATAGTCTTTTGCCCTCTGCTAACTGAGACAGTCTGAGAAGCAGGCAAACTAATAGATTAACCTTTTTGGGTTTTTATCCAAGTAGTTTACAAAGCATGGTTAAAATGAGGCCTTTTGTGCAGGTTTGAAGAGCCCTAATATTGATTACTTCTGGACAAGAAAATCACTAAAATATCACACTCTCTCTTCTTTTAAGTGTATGACTTTACAGTTTATTCCCCTCTGCACTTATCATCTAGTCTTAGGAAACGAATGCTAGTTTCACTTTTTGGGTATTCAAATAACAGGTTCCATAGAGAGTATATGAAAGGCCTTTGTGATCTTTTCAACACACCTGTGAAGTGGCTTAAAAGTCGTGATAATAGTAAGTCATTTCACTTTTGGAATGCCTCCAGTGTTGCTAGCATTTTTCTTGGGGTAGCTTTCTCTGCAGGTTCATTGTTTCATTTTAAAATTCAGAAAGATAGGGCTTATTATTCTCATTTAGAAGTAAAAAAAAAAAAACAAAACTGAAGAACAGAGAGGTTAACTTGTTAAAGGCCCCACAGCAAGTGTGTGGGATTTGAGCCCAGAGTTCTTTGGAGCTAAAGCCCATGCATGGTCTTTATAATACAAGTGTCATGCGGCTGCCTCTATAAAGAGAGTGGCTACAATTATTTAGAGAAGAGCGAGAGCTCTTGCATTTATAAGTGGCTAGGACGAGTTAACATTTTAACTGGAAAAAAACTGGAAACGAGCATTTTTTACAAAACCACAGCTTCTTTTCATTCTCCTTCACTTATCCCCACTTCATGCCAGGCACACACAGGCACACCTTCCGACTGACACCAGGCATACTCGCGGCTGCTCATAGACCACAACCTGAACTCACTTCTGTTTCCCAGCATGAAATCCACAAGAGGCTCAAGTGTTTAAGACTCTCTTCAGCATAATTAGTAATTTCATGGTGCCTTCAAAAAGTAGCTTTCATCGAGAACCATTTTTCAGCATGTTATTCCAGAAATTCTCCTTAAGGCTGTCTCTGACACAGCAGAAAATGCATTTGTTGAATTGAATTAAAGCCGAAATGCGACTTTTAGTTGGTATTGCTGACTCAGCCTGTCCCCATTTGACTCTCAAACAGCTTTGTTAGCTCCTGGATACAGGCTCTCAGTTTTCACAGGATCTCAAAAAGTAGTCCTTTCTGTCCTCCTTTGAAGGGTTAAGTTACCCTGGGAAGCAAACACTTTCATTTTCAAGTAAAAATTGCATTGGTGCCATTTAAATGTTTCCAAGAACAATTAAAAAGTGAAGTAAATGCTTTGTTGTTATCTGTCCAACATGCTTGTAAAGCAAGCCCTCAGCAGAACAGCCCCAGTGGCAAAAAAAAAAAAGGAACAGATTTGTGTTCCTGAGCCAGAATGTCAGAGTTGGCCACTTATTTGAAACAACAGCAGTTCTCTGATTGAGTTGCCCTGATTCAAAAGGAAGGTCCCATCAAATCCATTATTTAATACCAAATAAGACAGAGACAGTTTATACCATGGCCCAGCTGTTGGAGTGCTCTGAAGGGAGGGATAATATGATCCGTGACTCAGTAAGCAGAAGGTAATGGACTCAAAGTTGTCAAGCCCTGCACAACAAGGAGATCTGGAGTTTAACCAGAAATTTCAGACTGTCAACCTTAACAAAACAGATGGTCTTCTTCAGTTTGTGGCACCATCCGGCGAGCTGGCATGTCTGCCTTGACAACTCCTGGTACTTCTTAAATGCCTGATGGAGAAAGACATTCTCTTTGTCATCAGCGAGGAACTCATACTACTTTGTGTGTGACAGAGGGAATAAGAAGCGCCTGTATGCTGAATCTTTCAGTGAACACTTTTATGATCTTTCTCCCTTGCTCCCATTCTGACCTCCAGGGCTGTGGCACACTGCATAGGAATCCTTTGGGACTGTTCTTTTTCTTTCTCCTGGTGATGTAGAAACCACTGAGCTCACATGCTGATTTCTCTCCATTTTAATCACTAAGAAGCCCCACTCACAAATGGCTCCCCTTCTCTGCCAGTGTGATGGCTTTTACAGTGTTGTATAGCTAGGGTGACTATAGAATTTATCACTGGGCCAGTCTCGGATATAGGGTATCAAGTCACCCTGTGTCTGGCTTACATGTAAAGAACCTGACTGCTGAAATCAGATGGCCTGGCTTGGGATCCCAGCTATGCCACTTAATGACTTTGTGACCTTAGACAAGATGTTTAGTTGCCCTCTGCCTCAGTTTCTTCATCTGTGAAATGGGCATAATTTTAGCACCCATCTCCCAAGGTGGCTGTGAGGACTGAGTGAGTTAATATGTGTAAAAGCCTTTGGAGCAATGCCTAACACATAATATTCAAAATTGTTTTCATCATTGTCATCATCATAACTTTATATCACGTGTGGGAAGATGCTAAAAGAAAGATAAAAATGCTACTGAAATATGTAGTATTTCTTACCCTTCAGAATATTCTGATCTATTGAAAGCTGAAGGTGGTTATCAGGGGCCAGCAATACATGTTGTTATTTGATCTCTTCATTTTCCACCCCCCAACTTTTTTGAGATATAACTGATATTTAACATTGTATAGGTTTAAGGTGGATTCTGTGATTATTTGATACATGTATATATTGCAAAATGCTTCACCACCGTAAGGTTAGTTAACATACGCTCCGCCACACATAATTACCACTTTGTTGTTGTTGTGAGGTCATTAAAGCCCTACTCTCATAGCGAGTTTCAAGTATACAATACAGTATTGTTAACTTTAGTCATCAAGCTAGATTAGATCCCCTGAACTTAATCATCTTAAAACTTAAAGCTTGTACTCTTGGACCAACAAGAGTTGATAAGCTCATGTTCTGTGGCTCAGAGATTGGCTGGACTGAGAGGGCCCCAAATTGAGCTCTGAGCCTCAACTTTGCTTGGCAGGTTGCTTTCCCTTCCTGAGCCTTAGTTTTCTCACATGCAAAAAGAAAGAAGCACCATATAATATCTTTGTTCTTTACAAGATGGTTTCTAGGCTCAAAATATGAATGTGAATGTGAAAATACTTTGCCAAGTGTTAGCTCTGGTGGCTCGGTGGTAAAGAATCTGAATCAACTTCAATCCCTGAATTGGGAAGATCCCTCTGGAGAAGGAAATGGCAACCCACTCCAGTATTCTTGCCTGGAGAATCCCATGGACAGGAGCCTGGCAGGATACAGTCCATAGGGTCGCAAAGAGTTGAATACGACTGACTGACTGACTGAGCCCACATTCACAGGTACTAAATAAGAGTCCCATCACGTGACTCGACTGAGTATCTAGTAGTTAGTGTGGGGGGTTTTGTCTAGTGTTGCCTTGTAAGATAAAGGTCATCCTGTGGCAGGAGCTTTAAGGAGCGAATTTTCTTGTGAGGCCACAGCCAGAGGTGGGCAGAGCATGGCTCTGAAGTGAGGCGATCCTGAGCTCAGCCCACCTCAGAGCTGTGCCCTTTCACACTACTTAAACTTTCTGACCATCCGGTTCCATCCTGAGGTGTTGTTAGGCAGCTGCACTTGTAAGGTGGCTTCCAGGAGCCATGCGAGTGCTCTCTGGCACCCTCGTGATGCCCTGTGCCCGACAGGCAGGGACTGCTCTGTGTGTTGGCTTCCTGCAGGCTGTGAGCCCCCCTCTGATGCATTTGTATTCCCAGGGCTTAGTGCTGGCTTGTTAATCTTTGATGCTGCATGAATTAATGAGTAGTGCTTAGCACATAGCAAGCACTCAGTAAATGGTACCGCTGTTAGTATGCTCTGAAGAGATTTGTCTCTTTTAAAAATCAGCTTACAGATGTCTCCACTCATCTCAATTAGCGGGATGTTAAAACGCAGACTTGGGTAAGGAATGACCATAGCACAGCAATTTTTGGCTTTCCAGAAGGTTTTTACCAAAGAAAGACAACTGCCAGTTGTTTTGTAATGGTAAACCCAGATTTTTGAAACTTTGACCAGCACTCTCAGCTCATAGTCTTGAAAGAACTTGAAGGTATACCTGGTAGATTTCCAAGCCATCTTTTAAGGCTGGTAAAGCCATGGCTTTCTGGGATTCTCAGTGGGGAGGGAGACTGGCAGCCAGGAGACAGAAAAACCTGAGCCTTGGTGTCAGACCAGACTGGGTTTGAATCATAGCTCTGCCATTTATGAACTATGTGGCTTTGGGAAAGTTATATAACCTCTTCAGACTTCAATTTCTTCGTCTGAAACAAGGAGTTAAGAGTAGAGCTGCAGGGTGGGTCCAGGGGCAGAGCACTTGTGAAGATTAAGTGAGCCATGTGAGGAGTGCTGTGCCCTGAGCCTGGCACATGGTACAGGCTGAAAACCGTGGCTGGCGTGGTGCTGAGAGCGCCTGCGCCTCGGGGCCCTGCTGGCACTGCTGGCTGTGTTTTCCCTCTTTCTTCTCTACTTCTTTTCCCTCTTCCTCTGAGTGATGTCAAGGCTCTGGGGAAATTTAAAGCAGTTCTTCTCTGTAGAAGACTTGATTCCTCACCTAGACAGATGATTGGAGCTAGTCTCTGTTGTGCTCTGGGATTCGCTAGAAGAAAAGTTTCCTCCTATCCTGGTGAAAAAAATAACTTTCTTCCCTTATATGGCTTTAAACTTGTGCTGAGCCCCTTTTTCCTGTTTTCACATTTTAGACTTTCTATGTGATCTTGAAAAGCATTTTGCTTTCTTCTAAGTATGTTTGTAATCATTGCAGAAGCAGTGCTGTGCTCAGAAAGCACTAGGGCTCTTCCCCTCCCACCTCCTCTGTCCTCTTGCTCAGGTGCACCTGAGGACAGGAGTCCTACTAAGCACTGCCAAGTAGTAGCTTGCTCATTACTCCTTTTGGGGTATACGCACATATGTACACATACATACATACGCCAGTGCTCTCAAGTTATATTTGAGAAGAAAGAATTCTTAGAATCACATTGGGAATGGTTGCTCAGCATGGTCCAGCCGGCTTTTCAGTTCTTTATTTCTAAAGTATTTCAGTGCTATGTTCTTTCTGGCTTTTTCTCATTATGAACATTGACCCACAGAGGACAGTTTTTTATTTCATTCATTTATCCGTTTACCCATCTATTCACCCATTCTTTCATCCATCTGTCCATGAAATAATTTTTGAACACCTCCCTGCCTAAGGCACCATTCTGCAAGATGAAACCCATTGGGTTGTGAGTGAAGAGATGAGGTTTTAGTTTTGGCTCTGCCATTAACTCATTTTCCACAGAGAGGAGAAGTAACATGGTAATTCAGAGAGCTCTTTCCCTCTGACATTTTGTAGTATGTCTCAAAAGAAAAGTCGACCACTGCCTGGGTGCTATGACTGAAGGACATTTCACACCTCTTGAGAATCATTAAAAATGTACAGATGGCTCTGTTGTATGTTTAGGCACTTTAATTTATGTCAATATTCAAGCTTTCTCCACAAAGCTAACTTTATTCTGGGGAGTCTCATGGTGGTCATGGTGTTTATAAACGACAGTATGCCCATCATATCATTTTTGGCTTGTCTGATGGTTTCCCAAATGTTACATTTTGATTTTGTAAAACCATTAACAATGGCAGAGAAGGAATGTCAGAAAAGCCCAATCCTGATTTCCCTTCTTTGCCTTTCTTTTGTTCTGTTTTTATGGCTTCAGTAACAGGAATTTTATTACAGCAGTTTGTGTCCTCAGCTCTTTTGCTGAGGCTCTGCATAATTTATGATCTAAATTCCAAAATGTTAGTGAATTGCTCCACCAGAAATAATGGAATGTGACAGCAATGGATTCCACATTCTTGGCCCAAATATTTGTGTCTGTGGTTTACAAGTCATTTCAGAGCACGATTGCTACACTGCTCAAGCTGTTACTGAGAATGAATTCTGACAAAAGAAGAGAATTGAGGCAATTACAGAAACACCAAATGGGTCTGTGCAGCAGTGTTGTGCTTAGGATTATCAGGAAGAAGCACATATCTCCCTCCCGCCATGGTTCACCCCTCGATTCTTGGCCCACTGCTGAATATTAGATATGTGATTTAGATCTCAGAGTATCTCTTATGTGGAAGTCATACATGATGGGTGAACCAACTTTTATGATACACTCATTCTGCCTCAATAAAGTAGGTATGTGCCCTAATGTTGTACCGTTGGAGGCATCTCTTCCTTTTTAAAGTTTTACCTTCCCAGGGTGATGATCCCAGAGCTCCATAATCTCTTTAATTCCTTTTTGTTGAAATTATCTTTATTAGGTTTATCTTCCAGCTATTTCAGAAAGATCTGGAAATACAGCCTATGTTAAATGTAGAAGTATTTAAATGACCAAAAATTACAGTTAATTCAGAAGTTCTGAAGAGACTCTTTTGGTATAATAAATGAATCCCTTGCTCCCATGTTGATGTGGCTTTTGTTGGTGAGTCAGGATAGGTTTAGTGGTTGTGGAATTGACTGTAAGAAGGATCTGGGAGGTTCGTTTGGTATTAAATTGTCCTTTGTATGAAAAAATAAGATAGAAGTCATCTTACCATATTGGTGGACTCTTGATGGAGAGTGATTCCTGTGACAAAGGACACAGGTGTGTGGACAGGAGTGCTGGCACGGGTGTAGGGGGGCCTCCTCTTCTAGAACACAGAAGCTCTTTTCTTGTGGAGACAGGTTGGTGAGTTCTGTCCAGAGTCAGTTGGAACCCTTACTCTATGATCTTACCACCCAGGGCATGGACAGAACAGTGGAGCAGAATGGGCACATATGGATGTATATACATGTCTGCTTTCTTACTGTACCCTCCAGGGAGTTGTGATGAAAAACACAAGCATTTAGGTTAGTTTGTTCTTTGTTTAATATTTAGTGAACACCACATCTCAGGTACTGTTCTAGGCACTGGAGATAGAACAGTGAATACAACAACAACAACAAGTCTCTGCTTAGCTTATATTCTAGTACAGGAGAAGTGGTTTTAAATAAACAAGTCCTGTGGAGGAAATAAGCTGGGGGCGGGGGGTAGAAAATGACAGCAAATGGATGGAGAGGAAGGAGGGAGTCACCTGCCAGCCAGGGTATTTTAGGTGATGAGGTCAAGGAAGACCTCTGTGAGGAGCTGACATTTGTACAGAAACCTGAATGAAGCAGAGTGAACTTCAGAGTGAGCCAAACTTGGGTTTGAATTCCATCATTGTAACTTGCTCACTGTTAGACCTCTTTTAAGTCAATTCCTTCTTGCTTGTATGAATGTATTTGGTGTTTATTGATTCTCTTTTTCATCTTCTTTTGCACTTGAAAATTAAATATGGCTTTGTGTTCTTTGACCATGGGGATTAATCCAGGATTTACAGTATCTACAGTAATTGTCATGGGCTTCCCTGGTGGCTCAGCAGTAAACAAGCTGCCTGTAGACAAATGGATAAGGAAGTGATGGTACATATACACTGTGGAATGTTACTCAGCCATAAAAAGGAACATGTCTGAGTCAGTTCTAATGAGGTAGATGAAGCTGGAGACTATTACACAGAGTGAAGTAAGTCAGAAAGAGAAACAAATAGTGTATATTAATATGCATATATATGGAATTTAGAAGGATGGTAACAATGACCCTACATGCAAGGTAGCAAAAAGAGACAGAGATGTAAAGAACAGACTTTTGGACTCTGTGGGAGAAGGTGAGGGTGGGATGATATGAGAGAATAGCATTGAAACATGTACGTTACCATGTGTAAAACAGATGACCAGTGCAAGTGTGATGCATGAAGCAGGGCACTCAAAGCCAGTGCTCTGGGAAAACCCAGAGGGATGGGGTGGGGAGGGAGGTGGAAGAGTGGTTCAGGATGGGAGGACACATGAGCACCCATGGGTGATTCATGTCCATGTATGGCAAAAACGATCACAATATTGTAAAATAATTATCCTCCAATTCCAAAAAAAAAAAAAAAGGATCCATCTGCAATACGGGAGACCTGGGTTTGATCCCTGGGTTGGGAAGATCCCCTGAAGATGGGAAAGACTACCCACTCCAGTATTCTTGCCTGGAGAAGGCCATGGACACAGGAGCCTGGCAGGGTACAGTTCATGAGGTTGCAAAGAATTGGACACGCACACATGTGTGTAAAATTTTCCAATTAAAATTTAAGAATCTGATCTGAAAAAATGTTTGCCTTATTTATTAATTTATATGAATAAATACCCAAAGGACTTGGAAAAATTGATTATAATTAATCACACTTTTAATTGATCTTTGCCTTTACTGAGAAGAAGGTGATTACATGAAATTGGCCATCTCTGAAAAGTCCAGACCCATGGGTACATTACAGTACATGCCTGCAGTCCCATAGAACTCTTCTGGGGGAGTTTTAATAGGATAGAGATCTTAACTTCCTAGACCTGTACATGGGACAGTGGGTGGCATGAATGTTGACCTAAGTGGGAAGTGACAGAAAAGTTCTCCAGTTAAAGTTCCTAATGCGGTGTGTTCCTGAGACTGTGATCTGAGTGGGATTGATGTGGACAGCATTCTTGTCAGTTCACAGCAATATTACAGGGTTCTTTAGAGAAGGAATCCACTGGGACCTTATTAGTTCTAGAGCCACTAGCTGCTCTGGGGAGAGATACAGAGACACATCAGCCTCTAGGCTGTGTCTGTTTTACATCAAGTTTCCTCTCAGGGAGCAATAAAGCACACAGCTCTGTCCTGGCAGACTTCCGGCTGCAGGAGCCCCTGAATTCAGAGCATTTGGTCGTCATGGTCCATTGCTGTAATACTCTGTATTTATATGGTGCTTTATGAATTACTTCGTTTTGTCCCCATTAACAACCCTGCAGAGACTCAGGGCAGACCCTCTTGCCCTGGTGGGTGGAGAATTCACATGTCCAAGATCACCCAAGAAGCCGGGACTACACCCAGCTTCAAGCTTATGGAAGCTTCCCCAGGGCCACCATGTAGGAGACGACCACCCTCCTTGGTACGGGAGCTGCTGACCTATGGCAGGTCCTTCTAAGGAGTGATTCTTCCGGGGTTATGTCTGTGTGGTGATCATGGGGACATGCAGGAGGTGAGCCAGGCGAGCAGAGAAAGGAGGTCTGGCCCCAGGCCTGAAGCCAGAGAGAACCCCACAAGGGAGATGGCACCGTAGAGCGGAGCAGGCTGTCCCTGGAGCACAAGGGTCCCGGATCTCTGAGCTGGAGAGGGGGCTGCGTCGTCCATCCCCCTTAACGTTTAGAGAAACGAAGCAAAGCAAAACAGAGCCGCAGCTCAGGGCAGTTGAGGGGTTTAAATCACAGAGCCGGTTTGAGGCCAAGCAGTGTGAGAGCCTGGTACTTCTAACACCTGGGCAAACAGATTTCTTAGCATTTTCCTTCCTCATATTGGACTTCTTGCCTTAATCCCTTTCTACAACGGAAAGCCCTTTAATTTTTGTTTCTTATTTTAAAATTGTTCATCCAGCGCTCATGGTTCCTAAAAGTCCCAGTGAAAATGTCTGTAAGTGAAGTGAGCAGTGATTAAGGTCATCCTATCCTTGTTGCTGTGGGTCTGTCCTCCTTTCCTCTGTCTCCTCTACTCATGAATGTGCCGCAGAAGCAGAGCTGACCGGGGGCTGGAGGCAGTCGCTCGTTGCACAGAACCATGCTTTGTTTTCTGGTGTTTTTTGTGTCTCAGTGTGGCGTTCCTATTGCTTTCCATGTTCCCCCCCCCCCCCCGCGCCCCCACACACACTTCTAAGCTGTGAGCTCCTTAAAGGCCTGGGAGCAGGCCTTTTGAGTTTGTGGACACTGTGTGTATGACTCTCAGAGAGCATTCATTAAATGCTCTTGTTCTGGTAGCGGGTTAACACTGCATCTCCCTCAGTTCCCTCAGCTCCACCCCCTCAAACTCAGGATGAAGGCAGTGGTTCTGTAATCCTAATAGTCAACAGACAGGAAACACTGCAGCCTCATGATTCATGCTTATGTTTGTTTTTTTTAAGAATCTGTATTTTGAGAAGTACTGGTCATTGTTATTCTTTGTTCATTTGAACTGTCCTCTGTCTTTGTTTGTATCTTTGGGAGTTCAGTTCAACTATATTGATTTCCTCTTAATGAAATAGAAGCCACCTCAGGTCTTTCCTGCATATTGAGTTATGTTTTGGTGTTTAGGAGAGAGAACACTGCCTAATGCTGAAGAGTTCAGGCTGAAGAGTCGGAGGGGCACAGGGTCACTCATATCCTGCTTGTGGGGTTATCTCTGGGCAAGTTGTTAGGCCTCGGTAAGCCTCGGGATTTTCCCGAACTGTTGAAGCCAAAGCTGTGTCAGTGTCATCACAGTTCAGAAGAGCAGTGAGTCCTGGGTTGTCTTCTCCTGTGATCACCATGCAGATGCACCGCTGGGCTTCTGCCAGAGCAGGCGTCTTCGTGGTGACACTGGATAGGAGGAAGGATACAGAAGAACAGACTTTCAGCTCTCTTATTTGATTGGTTGTTAAAACTTCCCTCGTGCAAATACTTATAAACATTCTTTCAGTGTTTTTAAAAATTTGTGGCAGAAAGAGATTTATTGGAGCATTTGAAGAGTTTTGGATCTCATTTCCCAAGAGTCTAGCAGTACATCCCTTTACCCTTTATTTATAAAAGCAGAGAGTTCTGACAGCTTTTGACTGTATCTTGAGATGCTAGTGATTTCTGTGTCAGATATTTGTTTGATCCAGACTCTGGCTGGTTCATACTATAGTTTATTCCACTGACTGAGTTGGAATGTGTTTAAGGAGAGTCGGAGTTTAAAATGTGCCCATAGATTCACTGACACTTCTCCCTTCCAAAGTAGAGCCTAAATCTCCTTCCCTGGAATGTGGACCAGATTTAATAACCCTTCTGAAGGATAGAACGTGAGAGAAGTGATGCTATACGACTTCTGAGGCAAGTTATGAAAAGAATACAGTGTCCGCTTGCCTCCCTCCCTCTTGCGGCACTCACTGTGGGGGAGTCAGCTGCCTCACCTTGAAGATGCTCATACTTAACCTCTCAGGGGACAGCTTTGGGTGTTCACCCTCCAAACCAAGAAGGGGCCTGCAGGAGAACTACTAGCGCTTGAGGTACCTGCAGGCGTGGAAATCGCATTCTGCAGACCCATATCTGACTAAATTGTGAACTTGCTGGTCTGCTCTCTGTACCTTCCTGAAAGGGAGAGGAGAAAGACGGAAACAGGGCCAGCAGTGGAGAGCGGCTGGTGTTGGCAGATCAGATGCACACCAGTGTCGAGTGGCCCAGGGAGAGGAGAGGTTGGTTTGAGACAGCTCTCCAGAACTGCTCCCAGGAGGGCTGCCTCTGATGAGCAAACCCTAGCAGCACAAGGCTCTGGAGTGTGACTGTGGAGGGGATCCAAGAGAGGGTTCCCACATCAGGGAGGGGTGCAGTGGGCAGATCTCCCTCCCAGAGCCCCAGAGAACTTGTACGAGACCCCTAGAAATGAGGGTGGCGGTTGGAGGCCTGCATACAGGTAGCAGCAGTAGCCAGTCTTGGGCAAAACGCCTGCAGTCATCAAGAGAAGACTGGTTAAGCTTCCCTGGTGGCTCAAACAGTAAAGGATCGCCTGCAATGGAGGAGATCCCTGGGTCGGGATGTTCCCCTGGAGAATGGAATGGCAGCTCACTCCAGTATTCTTGCCTGGAGAATTCCATGGACAGATGAGCCTGGCAGGCTACAGTCCATGGGGTTGCAAAGAGTTGGACACGAGTGAGTAACTAACACTTTAACTTCACACTAAGAGTCACCCATCCCTTCCCAAATCTCTAGCTCAGTACACCGGGGAGTGAGAGGAAGGGAGAAGTAATTCTCCACCAGCTGGTTTCCAGCAGAACAACAAGACTTTCCTCTGTGCTGCTGATGGTTAAAGCGGTGTGCTGAAGTTTCCCAGCTTCCTTGACATGGAGGTGTTACCACTTCTAGCCAATAAAATGTGAGGCGATGGAAAAGGCTCATGCAGTTCTTCAGTGTCTGTTTTCCTACTGCAGCCACTGGGGTGGTGGGTATGCAGAACAGAGCCTCCTGCTGACTCACGTTGGACATGCAGAGTGAGCAAGAAACACATGTGGTAAACCTCTGAGATCAGAGTGTGCTTTGTGACAGCATAACTTAGCCTACCCTGATTAATACAAGCAGGGGCACAGAAATGGAATGCCCTCATGTTAGACATTTCCCTGGACATCTGGAGCTCGGTTGAGATGTCAGGCTTCGAATTTGAGGTCTGTGCAGCCTGAGTCCAGCTTTAGAGAGCCCCACTGCTCTAAGCTGAGCCAGTGCCAGTCCATGAACTATCTATTCCTTGCCCACAAGAAGATAAGGAAAGAAAGCAAGGGTAAGTGTTTTGAGACTTTTATAGCAATTGGACATAGCTGTGATATTTCTTTGTCTTATAATAGTATTAGTTTGCAGTAGATTGTAAAAAGCAAAGAATACCCAAACTGGCTCTTCACCAAGATAGTTTTAGAAGTACTACCTTATAGTATATTCGATCAGTCTTAGATATAGTTCAAAGAATAGTCAATTTTAGAATTGTTTCTTTTTTGGATTTATTCCATATGCCCATTCTGTTTTAAGTCTTCTTGATCTTTTTCTGGAAATGACTCTAATATAGTAACAATTCCAGCAGTGATATCAGGATGTAAATCTCCATAGTTCCTCCCCTTCACTTTCAAATTTGGATTCATCTTTTTATTCTTCTTCCTCTCAGGTTCTCCTTCCCTAACTCCATTTACTTATCAACCACCCTAGCTCTTTCTTCTTCCCCTCCCCCTCTTTTAAATTTCTTTTGCTTAAGTCTCAGTGATTTTCTGAATGTCAGATCTGTCAAACTTACCTTGTACTTTATTTATTTGATCTCCTCTCCATGTCTGCATCACTGACACCCTTTCTCAGATTCCTCCTTCACTTGGCTTCCAAAGCTCCTCTTGGTCTTGGGGTTTTATTTATCAACAACTCTGCTTAGCAAAAACTGGGCATAAATCATTAGAGTAAAATTCTTGAAATTTAGTTCATGAATGGATTTAATAATCCACAGTGCTTATTTTGTAAAGAATTCTTTTGTAATGTGGATAAGAGTCATCTTAGTTTTAAATTGTAAAATTTAAAACATTATAGTTTTTTTTTTTTTTGGAAATCAAACACACACACGCACACATGCACACAGAGTAACATCAGCTATTTCACTCTTAATTTCTCTTCACTCCAAAGCATGAACGATACTGTGTCTTCATTTTAAGACATTTCAATTTCATTTGATTTACTTCAGTCGTCATTTTCTGAGTGTTTTCCTTTGGTTAAGCACAGGCACATTAATTCCTTATTCAGTTTAGTTCAGTCGCTCAGTCGTGCACCACTCCTTGTGACCCCATGGACTGCAGCATGCCAGCCTCCCTGTCCATCACCAACTCCCAGAGTTTACTCAAACTCATGTCCATTGAGTCGCTGATGCCATCCAACCATCTCATCCTCTGTCATCTCCTTCTCCTCCTGCCTTCAATCTTTCCCAGCATCAGGGTTCTTTCAAATGAGTCAGTTCTTCGCATCAGGTGGCCAGAGTATTGGAGTTTCAGCTTCACTTTCAGTCTTTCCAGTGAATATTCAGGACTGATCTCCTTTAGGATGGACTGGTTGGATCTCCTTGCAGTCCAAGGGACTCTCAAGAGTCTTCTCCAACACCACAGTTCAAAAGTATCAGTTCTTTGGTGCTCAGTTTCCTTTATGGTCCAACTCTCACATCCATACACGACCACTGGAAAAACCATAGCTTTGACTAGATAGATCTTTGTTGGCAAAGTAATGTCTTTGCTTTCTAATATGCTGTATAGGTTGGTCATAACTTTTCTTCCAAGGAGCAAGGGTCTTTTAGTTTCATGGCTGCAGTCACCACCTGCAGTGATTTTTTAGCTCCAAAAGATAAAGTCTGCCTCTGTTTCCATTGTCTCCCCATGTATTTGCCATGAAGTGATGGGACCAGATGCCATGATCTTAGTTTTCTGAATGTTGAGCTTTAAGCCAACTTTTTCACTCTCCTCTTTCACTTTCATCAAGAGGCTTTTTAGTTCTTCTTTACTTTCTGCCATAAGGGTAGTGCCATTTGCATATCTGAGGTTATTGATATTTCTCCCAGAAACCTTGATTCCAGCTTGTGCTTTATCCAATCCAGCGTTTCTCATGATGTACTCTGCATATAAGCTAAACAAGCAGGGTGGCATACTCCTTTCCCAATTTGGAACCAGTCTGTTGTTCCATTTCCAGTTGTAACTGTTGCTTGCTGACCTGCATACAGATTTTTCAAGTGACAGGTCAGATGGTCTAGTATTCCCATCTCTTGCAGAATTTTCCACAGTTTATTGTGATCCACACAGTCAAAGGCTTTGGCATAGTCAATAAAGCAGAAATAGATGTTTTTCTGGAACTCTCTTGCTTTTTGGATGGTCCGACAAATGTGAGCAATTCGATCTCTGGTTCCTCTGCCTTTTCTAAATCCAGCTTGAATATCTGGAAGTTCAAGGTTCACATACTGTTGAAGCCTGGCTTGGAGAATTTTGAGCATTACTTTACTAGCATGTGAGATGAGTGCAGTTGTGTGCTGGTCTGAGCATTCTTTGGCATTTCCTTTTTTGGGGATTGGAATGAAAACTGACCTTTTCTAGTCCTGTGGCCACTGCTGAGTTTTCCAAATTTGCTGACATATTGTGTGCAGCACTTTCACAGCATTATCTTTTAGGATTTGAAATAATAGCTCAACTGGAATTCCGTCAACTCTACTAACTTTGTTCGTTGTGATGCTTCCTAAGGCCCACTTGACTTCACATTCCAGGATGTCTGGCTCTAGGTGAGTGATCACACCATTGTGATTATCTGGGTCATGAAGATATTTTTTGTGTAATTCTTCTGTGTATTCTTGCCACCTCTTCTTAATATCTTCTGCTTCTATTAGGTCCATGCCATTTCTGTCCTTTATTGTGCCCATCTTTGGATGAAATGTTCCCTTGGTATCTCTAATTTTCTTGAAGAGATCTCTAGTCTTTCCCATTCTATTGTTTTGCTCTATTTATTTGAATTGATCATTGAGGAAGGCTTTCTTATCTCTCCTTGCTATTCTTTGGAACTCTGCATTCAAATGGTTATATAGTTCCTTTTCTCCTTTGCCTTTCGCTTCTCTTCTTTTCACAGCTTTTTGTAAGGCCTCCTCAGGCAAACCATTTTGCCTTTTTGCATTTCTTTTTCTTGGGGATGGCCTTGATCTCTGCCTCCTGTACAATGTCAGGAACCTCCGTCCATAGTTCTTCAGGCACTCTGTCTATCAGATCTAATGCCTTGAATCTATTTGTCACTTCCACTTTATAATTGTAAGGGATTTGACTTAGGTCATACCTGAGTGGTCTAGTGGTTTTCCCTCCTTTTTTCAATTTAAGTCTGAATTTGGCAATAAGGAGTTCATGATCTGAGCCGTAGTCAGCTCCTGGTCTTGTTTTTGCTGACTGTGTAGAGCTTCTCCGTCTTTGGCTGCAAAGAATATAATCAGTCTGATTTTAGTATTGACCATTTGGTGATTTCCACATGTAGAGTCTTCTCTTGTGTTGTTGGAAGAGGGTGTTTGCTATGACCATTGCGTTCTCTGGGAAAAACTCTATTAGCCTTTGCCCTGCTTTATTCTGTACTCCAAGGCCAAATTTGCCTGTTACTCCAGGTATTTCTTGGCTTCCTGCTTTTGCATTCCAGTCCCCTATAATGAAAAGGACATCTTTTTTGGGGTGTTAGTTCTAGAAGGTCTTGTAGGTCTTCATGGAACCATTCAACTTCAGCTTCTTCAGCGTTACTGGTCGGGGCATTGACTTGGATTACTCTGATATTGAATGATTTGCCCTGGAAACGAAGAAATCATTCTGTCGTTTTTGAGATTGCATCCAAGTACTTGCATTTTGGACTCTTGTTGACTATGATGGCTACTCCATTTCTTCTAAGGGATTCCTGCCCACAGTAGTAGGTATAATGGTCATCTGAGTTAAATTCACCCATTCCAGTCCATTTTAGTTCACTGATTCCTAAAATGTCGACATTCACTCGTGCCATTTCCTGTTTGACCACTTCCAATTTGCCTTTATTCATGGGCCTAACATTCCAGGTTCCTATGCATTATTGCTCTTTATAGCATCAGACTTGGCTTCCATCACCAATCACACCCACAACTGGGTGTTGTTTTTGCCTTGGCTCCATCTCTTCATTTTTTCCACTGATCTCCAGTAGCATATTGGCACCTATTGACCTGGGGAGTTCATCTTTCACTGTCCTATCGTTTTGCCTTTTCATACTGTTCATGGGGTTCTCAAGGCAAGAATACTGAAGTGGTTTGCCATTCCCTTCTCCAGTGTACCATGTTTTTTCAGAACTCTCCACCATGACCTGTCTTGTCTGTCTTGGGTGGCCCTACAAGGCATGGCTCATAGTTTCACTGAGTTAGATAAAGCTGTGGTCCATGTGATCAGATTGGTCAATTTTCTGTGATTGTGGTTTCAGTCTGTCTGCCCTCTGATGGAAGATAAGATTATTTGCTGGATAATAAGGATAATTCCTTATTAGTGAAGTGAGATGGCTCACTCAAGATTGCATCACCAACTTCTGCTTCTAGGGAATGGAATAGACATACTTTCCAAAAACTCTTAAGTTTATGTATAAAATAAGCGTTAAGAATCCTCAGAAAGGCCAGAAATCCTCAGAAAGGTAGACCAGTAGGGATCTCAAGCACCAAAGAATGATAACATAATAAGCTGCATGGTAGTGAGTTCCTTTAGAAGGCTAAGTGGAGAAAACTGGACTTCTCCCTGCATCTGGCAGTGACAAGATGGTATCGTACCCTTCACCCACCAGAGGATGACCTGGTGATGTCAGAGGAGACCTGCTAAAACATAAGATTAAAATTAGGTTCATAATCTTATAATAATTAAAAAGACCAGGTTTCAGTTGGAACTCACTCATCAAGAACCAGGAAAATCTCAAACTTAATGAGAAGAGATAAGAGACACTGACATTATGATGGCATGTTTGCTAGAATTATCTCGCAAAGATTTTTAAAGCAAACATCACAGAAATGTTTCAGTGAGCAATTATGAACATTCTTGAAACAAATGGAAAAAATGAAAAGCCTCATCAAAGAAAGAGAAGGTATAAAGAAGAACCAAATGGAAATTTAGAACTGAAAAATACAGTAACTGAAATAAAAATCTCAACAGATGGACTCAGCAGCAGAATGGGGAAGACGAAGGAATCAATGAACTTGAAGATACAACAGTAGAAATTATCCAGTCTGAGCAACATAGAGAAAATAGACTGGGCAAGAAAATGAACAGAATCTTGGAGACACGTGGAACTGTAACAAAAGATCCAACATTTGTGTTGTTTGAGTCCTGGAACGAGGAAAGAGGGGCTAAAAATGAATATGAAGAAATAAAAGCTGAAAATTTCTTGAAACTGACAAGAAATACAAACATACAGATTTAAGAACCTGAGCAAACTCCATAGAAAAAAAATCCAGAAATAAATCTATACCAAGACACATCCTAGTCAAACTTCACAAAACTAAAGACAAAGAAAAATCTCTTGAAAGCAACCAGACCATATATATCCTGGGCCATAAAACACACATCAGCAAATGTAAAACAATTGATATCACAGAATGTTCTCTGACCATAATGGAACCAAATTAGAAATCAATAACCAAAAAACAGGTAAAAAATAAAAAAGTCTTCAAACAATTGGAAACTAAATACTTTTAAATGATAAGTGGATTAAAGAGAAAGTCATAAGGAAAGTGAAAAAGTACATTAAACTGAATGAAAATGCAACATATCATAATTTGTACTGAGAGGGAAATTTATAGGACTAAATATTTAAGTTAGATAAGAGGAAAAATCTCAAGTCAATAATCTAAGCTCCTCCTGAAGGAACTGGGAAATGAAAGGCAAAATAAACCTAAAACAATCCAAAGGAAAGAAATAATAAATGTAAGAATAGAAATCAATGAAATTGAAAACAGAAAAAACAGTAGAGAAAACCAGTAAAACTAAGAGCTGGTTCTTTGAAAAGATCAATAAAATTGCAAAACATGTAGCAACACTGACAAAAACAGAGAAGACACAGATGGCTATTATTGGGGATAAAACGGGAATATCTATCATCATAGACCTAACAAATATCAAAAGGATAAGGAGGTACCATGAGCAATTCCATGTCCATAATTTGACAACTTAACTTAAAATGGACTAATTCCTTGAAAAGTACAAAGCAGCACAGCTTACCCAATGTGTACTAGGTAATTTGAATAGTCCTATAAATATAACTACTAAGGAAATTGAATTTTCCATTACAAACCACCCCTCAAAGAGGTCTCTAAACCTAGATGATTTCACTGCAGAACTCTACCAAATATTTAAAGAAGAATTAACATGAATTCTGCAGTCTCTTCCAGAAAATGGTAGAGGAGTGAACACTTCCTAACTCATTCTATGAAGCCACTGTTATCCTGATACCAAAACCAAGCAAAGACATTTTTTTGAAGTATATACATATATATATATATATATATATATACATGTATAGGTAATGAATGCAGATGTGAAATTCTTAACAAAGTATCAGCCATTAAAATTCAGCAACATATAAAAAGAATTATACACCATGACCAGTGGAGTTTACACAGAGCATGCAAAACTGGTTCAGTATTTGAAAATTGGTCCCTGTAAGCCATTGTATCAATATTAACAGGCTCATGAAGAAAAGTCACATGATGGTATCAGCCAGTGCAGAATGGGAAAAGTATAATTATTTCAAAGTAAAAACTATTCTAAAAAACCACAGTCAGTTAAAGTCAGAACCAGGATTGAGAACAAAGTCTTTTTGCTCTTATCAAAAGCTTATCATTCTGAACCCTCAAGAAATTTAGCTGATTTTTTGCTTTTGCAATTTCAGGATGCCAAGTCTGGGTGCCAGAACTGGTGAACTCTTCGAGTTCTTTAGCCTCCTTGACTTCCAAGCACTTGGAGCCATTTTCAGAGCTGCTAGTATATTCTATAGTCTGCTGCATTTGCATTTGCTAAAGAGTTTGAGACATCCTTTGCCCTTGAGGCGCATGACTTGTGACCCGAATAAAGCTGTCAGTGGGGTGCTTCCAGACATTGTGAGAGTCCTGTTAGAAAATCAGAATGTTGGCCTCCCCTGCCATTAAAAGGATCCTAGAACTATGGGATGTTAGAACTGAAAAGGCTTTTGATAGAATGTTTTTCAATTTAATTCCTTCGCTTTATAAGAAAGTGAGTATTTTTCACTTTTAAGAAAACTTGTATGTGGGGAGATTTATTGACTAACCTTAGATCACACAGCATGAGTAAGCCAAGAGAAAACTAAAAAAAAAACCCAAAACCCAGAATCCATAGGCCTGGAGGACCCCCTGTAGAGGTGATCACTACTTGAGGTTGATGTAATCCACTCATGTAGAAAAATGGAAAATCCAGATTTTCTAAAAGACAAAATTTTCAGAATTAACTTTCATAGAAACCTTAAATAGCCAGCTGTTTTTCTGCATCTTAAAATGTGATTTGATTCACTTATAAGTTTCTCTTGCTCAATTGTTGAGGATATATTTATATGTAAAGTTGGATACATGCATATAAAACAGAAATTCCATTATCATTCGGATAGAGCACATGCAGGACTAAGATTATGACACTCAAATCAAGCTGCTCACATTGAGAAATACGACTATCGTTATGAAGATAAAACCAGAGAAGTTTCTGAAACGTCAAAGAGTTTATTGTTATTTTCCCAAAGTAGTAGAAGAAACACAAAGTACCTTGGAGGTTGTAATGTATCCTCTCATTGTCCTCTGGAACAGACAAAAGGAGAAATACCTTCAGTTCTTGGGGAAGAGGAGGGTAAATGGATTTTTCACACTTGCGATTCAGATGTGTTTATTAGGTTCAGTCAGATGGTGACTAATGCAGGGAATAGAACCATAAGGTGAAAATAATGAGCTTAAACCTTCAAGTTTTTCTATAGGACCTCTTACTGTACTGGTTCCTTCATAGATAGGAAACTTGCTGTAAAGTCTCTCAGAAGAAAAACATTTGAACATTCACGAGAGTAGCTGAAGTACTAGTAGCATTTTATTTTGGCGAAGAGTTTACCATTACAGTGTAGGTACTCACAGTGTGGCCCATGGATGAACAGCACCTCATCTCCTGGGAGCTTGTTAGGAGTGCAGACTCTCAGCCCTACCTCAGACCTAGGAAATAAGCTTCTGTATATTAACAAGGTCCCCAGTGACTCATGCACATTAAGGTTTGAGAAGCCTTGGTCTGCCAAGCTCTTTTGTGTGCATTGTCTGCTCTGCCAGCCTAGCATGAACACAGGAGGAAGTGGCACTGACCTGACCACATGCAGGAATCATCTCCCTTGAGGGGAGGGAATGATGACAATGATTGCAGCTGTGGTTGCTCAGGAACCCATTGCGCACCAGTCACTCTGCAGAGGTGACCATGTTCATTTCATCCACAACACACCCTGTAAGGGGGCTGTTATTAGCTCCACTTGACAGTGGAGGAAAATGCAGCTCCTGAGGGTAGGTAAACCCAAGATTAAGCAGCTAGGAAATGCTAGAGCCCAGATAGTTTCCTAATCTCAGGGCCTCTGCTTTTTCCAAGTATTAAAAACATGCTAGAAGGAGAAAAGGGTTATCACAGTGGATTTCAGCCTTGGCTGATTTTAGAATTGCCTGGAGAATATTGCAAAGCCTTGATGCCTGCTGTCTTAGTGTTTTTGACCTGCTATAACAGGACACCACAGACTGTGTGGTTTATCAGTTCAGTTCAGTCACTCAGTTGTGTCCGACTCTTTGCGACCCCATGAACTGCAGTACACCAAGCCTCCGTGTCCATCACTAACTCCCGGAACCTATCCAAACTCATGTCCATTGAGTCGGTGGATGCCATCCAACCAGCTCATCTGCTGTTGACACCTTCTCCTCCTGCCCTCAATGTTTCCCAGCATCACGGTCTTTTCAAATGAGTCAATTCTTCACATCAGGTGGCCAAAATATTGGAGTTTCAGCTTCAACATCAGTCCTTCCAATGAACACCCAGGACTGATTTCCTTTAGGATGGACTGGTTGGATCTCTTTGCAGTCCAAGGGACTCTCAAGACTCTTCTCCAACACCATAGTTTAAAAGCATCAATTCTTCGGTGCTCAGCTTTTTTTATCGTCCTAGTCTCACATCCATACATGACTATTGGAAAAACCGTAGCCTTGACTGGATGGACCTTTGTTGGCAAAGTAATGTCTCTGCTTTTGAATACGCTGTCTAGGTTAGTCATAACTTTCCTTCCAAGGAATAAACGTCTTTTAATTTCATGGCATGTGGCTTATACACAGCAGGAATTTATTGCTCACAGTTTCAGAGGCTGGAAGTCTGAGGTGAGAGGGTCAGCATGGTTGGGTAGGGTTGGGTGACCACTTCTAGGTCATGGTAGAAGAAGCTAGGATTTCTCTGGAGCTTCTTTCATAAGTGCACTAATCTCATTCTTGAGGGTTTCCCTTGCATGACCCAGTCCCCTCCCAAAGCCCCACCTACTCATACCATCACCTTGGAGGTTAGGATTTCAAAATAGGAATTTGGGGGTTTAGAAACACTCAGGCCATAGCACCCCACTGTAGAGATTCTGATTTAATTGGCCTGAGGTCTAGGCTTGGCATTGGGATTTTTAAAAGCTCCACCTAAGAGTCTGACATGTACCCTAAGGATGAGATCCTCTAGTTTGCAGACTGGCTGAATGTCTCTCTGTGTGGTGCTGTTGACTGGACTCCTGTTGGGAATAGTGCACCTGCCTCGCTTTACTTGTTGCCTGGGTAGACTTTCAGGTTGCCGGCACTGAGGATGCCAGAGTGGTAGTATAAATACCTAAAGCATTTGATGTGTTGTTGCGTGCAATAACCCCACTGTGTTCAGGGAGAGAGAAATTGACTAGGGCCGTTTAAATCTCACTAAATGTCTAAAGGCAGAGTAGGCTTCTTTTCCAACCGATCTTTATGATGATTGCATAATTCTCTTTTCTTACTTGTCACACAGCCTGGCCCTCATCTCCAAGCACTACCTACTTAAAACCTTATGTTTAGGTCTGCAGGTGGATCTCAGTATTAGCCACAGAAGTGTTCAGAATAGATACCAGTCCATCAGTTGGCAACAGAAGTTGGCTGTTTGCTTTAGATGAGCACTTCATTGAATCCTCTCCTTACGCTGTTTCTCAGGTTAGCAAACTGCCATTCAGAAGAAGTAAGCTATTTGTTGGAGCTGCAATTCCAGTTAGATCAACAAAGACTTTTGGCAGCTCTGATGTGAGTCAAACACTGAACTCAGTCCTGAGGCTCCAGAAATGAAGATCAGTCATCTGCTTCATGGAGCTCACTGCCTTGAAGGGTAGACAAATGGGCCAGAGTAGCATTGTCCACTAGAAAGGTGATGTGAGCCACGTACATAATCTAAATTTTTCTAGTGGCCACATGATAAAAGATAAAAAAAAGAGGAGGGACTAAGATGGCGGAGGAATAGGACGCGGAGTCCACACTCTCCCCAACAAATACACCAAAGGAACATTTAAATACCGAACAAACTCCATAAATCAACATCTGAATGCTGGCAGAGGTCTTCAGGCATCTGGAAAGACAGCCCATTGCCTACGAAAGAAGGTAGGACCAAAGGAAAAAAAAAAAAAGTAAAAAGAGGCAAAGAGGCAGGGACTGAGATTCATCTCAGAAGGGGAACCTCGAAAGAGATAAAGGTTAACGAACGTCAGGAAACATTCTCACTGGCGGAACTGAGAGATCTGAGGCGAATCTCAAAGAGCATAAAAGTCGGGACTTAGAAGCCAATAAATAGTTAAACCCCTTGGAGAACGGAGCAGCGGCCGGTCGCCCCATCCCCCACGAGCCAGCGGACTGCTCAGGGAGGGGCGGGCCACGCGCTTAGGGGGAGGACTGAGATTGAACGCCTGGGGCAGACTGAGGGTCCTAACCGAGGGTGCTAACCGAAGATAGACCGCTGGGTAGCCTTCCCGAGGAAGACCCCCGCCAGGCTCGCGCGTAGCGTTCCCGAGGAAGACCCCCGCCAGGCTCGCGAACAGAACAAAGGGGAGCGGGGACTCGGACTGCGGCGCGAGACAGCCGGGTGGAACAGGGAGGCTGCGGGCTACGGAGAGCGCCCCTGTGAGGCTTCTGCCCCCAAACCGCAGGCAGAATTGGGTGCTAGCCAAGACCTCTGGGGACTCTGGACAGTCGCCACCAGAATTCGGCGCTTCTCATATCTGAGAAAACGCCCCCAGCCAGACACTGAAAAAAGCGAGCAGCTGGGCCGGGGGAGGGGAGAAGCCGCAGCCCCCCAACTGCGTCACCAGAGTGCGCCGCCAGAGTCTGCCGCTGCACATCTGAGAAGACACGCCCAGCTGCAAGCAGAAAGAGCCGAGCGGCTGGGCCTGGGGAGAGGAGAAGCCACAGCCTCCAATTGCGTCATCAGAGTGCGCCGCCAGCCGAGAGCCTGAGCAGAGGGGGCGGGAAAAGCGCAGGCACCGCGAGCAGGGCAAACCCCGGAGCGCTGAATAGACACTGAAGGGGCCAGCAGAGGTTGCCAAATCAAGCAGGACAGACCGCTTAAGATTCCAACCAGGAAACTCTGACAAAACACTCATCCAACCCCTCCCGTAGTGAGGAAACCCCACAATAAAGGGACAACACACCAAGATAAACAAAATGAAAAGGCAGAGAAATACCCAACAAGGACCAGGATAAATATCCCCTAGACCAAACAAAAGACGAAGAGATAGCTTGTCTACCTGACAAAGAATTCCGAATAATGATAGTGAAAATGATCCAAAACCTGGAAAATAAGTTGGAGTTGCAATTCAATAACCTGCAGGCAAGGATTGAGAAGATGCAGGTAAGCTTTAACAAGGACTTAGAAGAAATGAAAAAGAGTCAAAATACAATAAATAATGCAATAAATGAGATCAAAAACACCCTGGAGGGAACCAACAGTAGAATAACAGAAAGAGAAGACAGGATAAGCGAAATAGAAGATAGAATGGCAGAAATAAATGAAACAGAAAGGAAAAATGAAAAAAGAATTAAAAGAGATGAGGACAATCTCAGAGACCTCTGGGACAGTATTAAACGCACCAATATTCGAATCATAGGAATCCCAGAAGAAGAAGACAAAAAGAAAGACCATCAAAAAATTCTTGAAGAAATTATGGTGGAAAATTTCCCTAAATTGGGAAAGCAAATAATATCTCAGGTCCAATAAACACAGAGAGTCCCAAATAGAATCAACCCCAAGCGGAGCACCCCAAGACACATATTAATCAAATTAACAAATATCAAATACAAAGACCAAATATTAAAAGCAGTGAGGGAGAAGCAAAAAATAACCCACAAGGGGAATCCCATAAGGATAACAGCTGATCTCTCAATAGAAACGCTTCAGGCCAGAAGGGAATGGCAGAGCATTCTTAAAGTCATGGAAGAAAACAAGCTACAACCCCGATTACTGTACCCAGCAAGGATCTCATTCAAATTTGAAGGAGAATTCAAAAGTTTTTCAGACAAGCAGAAATTGAGAGAATTTAGCAATACCAAACCAGCCCTCCAACGAATGCTAAAGGAACTTGCCTAGATAGGAAACACAGATGGGATATATAATCTCGAATCCAAAACAATAAAATAGAAGAAATGGCAACAGGATCATATTTATCAATAATTACCTTAAATGTAAACGGGCTGAATGCCCCAACCAAAAGACAAAGACTGGCCGATTGGATACAGAATCAAGACCCCTATATATGTTGCCTACAAGAGACCCACCTCAAATCTAAGGACATATATAGACTGAAAGTTAAAGGCTGGAAAAAGATATTCCATGCAAATAAAGACCAAAAGAAAGCAGGAGTGGCAATACTCATATCAGATAAAGTAGACTTTAAAATAAAGGCGGTGAAAAGAGATAAAGATGGACATTACATAATGATCAAAGGATCAATCCAAGAAGAAGAAATAACAATTATAAATATTTATGCACCCAACATAGGAGCACCACATTATGTAAGGCAAATGCTAACAAGTATGAAAGGGGAAATTAACAACAACACAATAATAGTGGGAGACTTTAATACACCACTCACACCAATGGATAAATCAACTAAACAGAAAAGTAACAAGGAAATTCAAACTTTAAATGATACAATAGACCAACTAGACCTAATTGATATCTATAGGTCACTCCACCCCAAAACAAGGAATTTCACTTTTTTCTCAAGCGCACACGGGACCTTCTCCAGGATAGATCACATCCTGGGCCATAAATCTAGCCTTGGTAAATTCAAAAACATTGAAATCATCCCAAGCATCTTTTCTGACCACGATGCTTGAGATCGTGAGATTAGATATCAATTACAGGAGAAAACCATGCAAAACCTCCAACATATGGAGGCTCAACAACACACTGCTGAATAACCAACAAATCACAGAAGAAATCAAAAATGAAATTCAGTTATGCATGGAAACGAATGAAAATGAAAACACAACAGCCCAAAACCTATGGGACACTGTGAAAGTAGTGCTAAGGGAAAGGTTCATAGCAATTCAAGCTCACCTTAGGAAACAAGAAAAAAATCAAATAAATAACCTTACTTTACACCTAAAGCAACTAGAAATGGAAGAAATGCAGAAGCCCAGGTCTAGTAGAAGGAAAGAAATCTTAAAGATCAGGGCAGAAATAAACGCAAAGCAAACAAAAGAGACCATAGCAAAAATCAACCGATCCAAAAGCTGGTTCTTTGAGAAGATAAATAAAATTGACAAACCATTAGTCAGACTCATCAAGAAACAAAGGGAGAAGAACCAAATCAACAGAATTAGAAAAGAAAACGGAGAGATCACAACAGAAAACACAGAAATACAAAGGATCATAAGAGACTATTATCAGCAGCTGTATGCAAATAAACTGGACAACCTGGATGAAATGGACAGATTCCTAGAAAAGTACAACTTTCCAAGACTAAACCAGGAAGAGATAGATAATCTTAATAGACCCATCACTAGCACAGAAATTGAAACCGTAATCAGAAATCTTCCAAAAAACAAAAGCCCAGGACCAGATGGCTTCACAGCCGAATTCTACCAAAAATTTAGAGAAGAGCTAACACCTATTCTACTCAAACTCTTCCAGAAAATTGCAGAGGAAGGTAAACTTCCAAACTCATTCTACGAGGCCACCATCACCCTAATTCCAAAACCCGACAAAGATGCCACAAAAAAAGAAAACTACAGGCCAATATCACTGATGAACTTAGATGCAAAAATCCTCAACAAAATTCTAGCAAATAGAATCCAACAACACATCAAAAAGATCATACATCATGATCAAGTAGGCTTTATCCCAGGGATGCAAGGATTTTTCAATATTCGTATATCAATCAATGTAATACACCACATTAACAAATTGAAAAATAAAAATCACATGATTATCTCAATAGATGCAGAGAAAGCCTTTGACAAAATTCAACATCCATTTATGATAAAAACCCTCCAAAAAGCAGGAATAGAAGGAACATTCCTCAACATAATAAAAGCTATATACGACAAACCCACAGCAAACATTATCCTCAATGGTGAAAAACTGAAATCATTCCCCTTGAAGTCAGGAACAAGACAAGGATGCCCACTCTCACCACTACTTTTCAACATAGTTTTGGAAGTCTTGGCCACAGCAATCAGAGCAGATAAAGAAATCAAAGGAATCCAGATTGGAAAAGAAGAAGTAAAACTCTCTCTGTTTGCAGATGACATGATCCTCTATATTGAAAACCCTAAAGACTCTATGAGAAAATTACTAGAGCTAATCAGTGAATATAGCAAAGTTTCAGGATACAAAATCAACACACAGAAATCCCTGGCATTTCTATACACTAACAATGAAAAAACAGAAAAAGAAATTATGGAAACAATTCCATTCACCATCGAATCAAAAAGAATAAAATACTTAGGAGTATTTCTACCTAAAGAAACAAAAGACTTGTATATAGAAAACTATAAAACACTGATGAAAGAAATCAAAGAGGACACAAACAGATGGAGAAATGTGCCGTGTTCGTGGATTGGAAGAATCAATATAGTGAAAATGAGTATACTACCCAAAGCAATCTATAGATTCAATGCAATTCCTATCAAGCTATCAGAGGTCTTTTTTAGAGAATTAGAACAAATAATTTCACAATTTGTATGGAAATACAAAAAACCTCGTATAGCCAAAGCAATCTTGAGAAAGAAGAATGGACCTGGAGGAATCAACCTACCTGACTTTAAGCTATACTACAAATCCACAGTCATTAAGACAGTATGGTACTGGCACAAAGACAGAAATATAGATCAATGGAACAGAATAGAAAGCCCAGAGATAAATCCACGCATCTATGGACACCTTATCTTTGACAAAGGAGGCAAGAATATACAATGGAGAAAAGACAACCTCTTTAACAAGTGGTGCTGGGAAAACTGGACAGCCACTTGTAAAAGAATGAAACTAGAACACTTTCTAACACCATACACAAAGATAAATTCAAAATGGATCAATGATCTAAGCATAAGAGCAGAAACTATAAAACTCCTAGAGGATAACATTGGGAAAACACTCTCTGACATCAACCAAAGCAGGATCCTACATGACCCACCTCCCAGAAGATTGGAAATAAAAGCACGAATAAACAAATGGGACCTAATTAAAATTAAAAGCTTCTGCACTGCAAAGGAAACTATAAGCAAGGTGAAAAGACAGTCTTCAGAATGGGAGAAAATAATAGCCAATGAAGCAACGGACAAACAATTAATCTCAAAAATACACAAGCAACTCCTGCAGCTCCATTCTAGGAAAATAAACAACCCAATCAAAAAGTGGGCCAAAGAATTGAACAGACGTTTCTCCAAAGAAGACATAAAAATGGCTAACAAACACATGAAAAGATGCTCAACGTCACTCATTATCAGAGAAATGCAAATCAAAACCACAATGAGATATCACTTTACACCACTCAGAATGGCTGCAATCCAAAAATCCACAAGTAATAAATGCTGGTGAGGATGTGGAGAAAAGGGAACTCTCTTACACTGTTGGTGGGATTGCAAACTAGTACAGCCTCTATGGAAAACAGTGTGGAGGTTCCTTAAAAAACTGCAAATAGACCTGCCATATGACCCAGCAATCCCACTGCTGGGCATATATACCGAGGAAACCAGAATTGAAAGAGCCACGTGTACCCCAATGTTCATCGCTGCATTGTTTACAATAGCCAGGACATGGAACCAACCTAGATGCCCATCAACTGATGAATGGATAAGAAAGCTGTGGTAAATATACACAATGGAATATTACTCAGCATTAAGGAAAAATTCATTTGAATCAGTTCTACTCAGATGGACAAAACTGGAGCCCATTATCCAGAGTGAAGTAAGCCAGAAGCAAAAACAACAATACAGTATATTAACGCATATATATGGAATTTAGAAAGACGGTAACGAGAACCCAGCATGCGAGACAGCAAAAGGAACGCAGATGTATAGAATAGACTTAGGGCCTCTATGGATGAGGGAAAGGGTGGGATGATATGGGAGAATGGCATTGAAACATGTTAATTATCATATGTCTAAGGAATAGCCGGCCCAGGATTGATGCTTGGGACTGGTGCAACGAGATTTCCCCGGGGGAGGGAGGAGGGAGGGGGGTTCTGGAGGGGGAGCATATGTGAACCCATGGTGATATCATGTCATTGTTTGGCAAAACTAATAAAAAAAATGTTTAATTTAAAAAAAAAGATAAAAAGTGAAAATAAATTTAATAACGTATTTTGCTTAACTCACTATATAAAACATGCTATCATTTCAACATGTAATCAATATGAAAATTAATGACATTAATTAGTGTGAAAGTTGAAATCCTGGGTGTGTTTTATATTCCATGCCTGTATGCTCAGTTGCTCAGTCATGACTGTAGCCCACCAGACTCTTTAGTCCATGGAATTTTTCAGGCAAGAATACTGCAGTGGGTTGCCATTTCCTCCTCCTGGGGATCTTCCTGACCCAGGAATCGAACCTGCATCTCCTGCATTGGCAGCACATCTCAGTTTGTACTGGCCATGATTCGCGTGCTCAGTAGCCACATGTGGCCACTGACTACTGTATTGGACAGCACACCTCTAGAGAAACATTGAGGAAACACCTTTTGTTGGTGGAGCAGGTGTTGGGAAAGAGAGAGAGGGAGAGAGACGAGCTATTCTTGTCCTTCACTGGCAACCCCTGGCAATGTAGTTAGGAACTGTTATCAGGATGGGACGTTGAGTGCTTTGGATGGAATGGACAAGTTTCTCTCTCTCCAGTCCTCTCCAGGACCAGAGCATTCTCTCTTGTTTTGTATGTCGCTTTTTGCCTCCAGGGTACAGTGTCTTTCAAAGTGATAGAAAGTATAGGACTTGGCTGCTTTCTAATTTCCATCCCCTCAGTTCCTCTAAGGATTGTAACTGGGTATGCGTGGTCTCTAAGCTCCCGGTGTGGCTGTTGTTTTCACCTAATTTATGCAGAGGCCTCATAAGAGAAAACTTATCCTTTTGTCTCTTACCCAGTTTTTTGTAATAAGCTGTGCCACATTTTTGTAATTTAATGGATGGCTATGTTTAAAGCATTTGTGATTTAACTATGATCATCTTTTTATGCTGAATAAATTTCATTAATCATTTTTTTTAAAAAAATCATTGTTAAGCAAATTAACTTGTTTTATTAATAATTGGTGATAATCCTTTTTTTTTTTCAAACAGACCTTTGTGAACTATTGCAGATAAGCACGTATAAAAAAAAATAATGAATCCTCTTGCTGTAAAGCCTGCAGTATTGATCTGTACTATTTCCTTTACGAAAGTTCAAGGTGTAAAAGCGTTCTTTATTCTTTTTGCCCCACATAGCAGAGCCTCTGGCGGCACTGGTGGTCGTTCGAGCAAGCACCTGGTGACTGGGGGGCTTGACTGGAGGGCTTCTGTGTGTTGTTTGCAGTGCCTCCGTTCCCACAGTTCCCACACCTGTTATCCCGCAGAGTAATCAGGCCCCCGTCCCCGACCAGGTCGTGAGCAGGAATCCGTAGTCCTTATCTCTGATCCCTGGTGCCCACTGCAGCGCTGTGGTAAATGTTTGCTGAAAGAGTGATAATGGCATTTTAGCAAATTATGTCTGAGCCAACAGAGATGAATAAATCAAGTCATTTTTCACTCCCAGGACCTGATCCTAAGGAGATGAGATAGGAGCCAGGTACATACTAACAGTAACCAGCTGTCTGACTTTGGTAGGTTGCTCCCCTTCTTTGTACTTCAGTTTCTCCATCTGGAAAATGAATGATTAATAACTTTGCATCCCCCCAAGTCATGCTATAAAGATAAAGGGGAGAGAGAGATGAGAGCACGGTGAACACTTTGGAGGCGAGACCAGTATAACACTCCATCACCGTAATTGCCACTGTAACTGTTTTCTGGGGGTGTGAGGTGTATTTAGTTTACTCCTTTGAAGAGCACAGAAGAGAGCTAGCTGGACTAGAGAGTTTGGGCTAGTGAGATGTGGAGGATGAGGTTGGGTACGCAGTTTAGAATGCACGCAGTTTAGACTCCATCTTTTTAGTATTGAGGAACCTCTGGGACTTTGTCCTGAAGTTTACCAGCCTGCTCCCTGCCCCGACCACCCCCCACCCCCTCGCCCGCCACATCTTTCCATCCCAAGCTGATGTCGTGAAAGCCTCAGGTGAGCAATCTAGACATGATTTAGAAGTTATCAAACTTAGTTGTACCTACCCAGATCCCACCTTATCCACCTGCATCTTCTTTACAGGAGCCTTGATTAATTGTTTATTGTCCAGATGCTGTTAAATGCTATCAAATGTGCTGGCTAAGCTCTTGAATTCTAGAATCAGATTGCCTGGTTCAAATCCCCGCCTGCCACTTTCCAGTCACATGACCATGGGCAAGTTCCTTAACCTCTCTGTGGGCTTGTCTAGAATGTGAGGATAATTATAGAACTTAAATCATATGCTCTTTTGAGAACCTCATTGATGTATGTAAAATGTTTAAAATAGTGCCTGGCACATAATAAGTCCTCAATAATTTTAATTATTAAAATGGGTATTATTATACACTGGGAATTGAGTGAGGCATTATATACATCATCATTCTGTCATCTCATGACAGATCTGAGACTGGGATTTAGCCAGAGCCCACACAATGGAGGGTGGGGTCAAATTCCACTGGACCACAAACACTGTACTTTATTTATAAGTACATATTAGACACACCTTGCTTTATTTGGAGGTTAAACAAGAAAAAAATAGAGATAAATGAGAAATTGCTGCAAAATAAAGGAGAGGCAACACTGATTCTCAGAAGGTATGCAGACCTTTAAATAGTGTTTACTATGGGAACTAAGAAAAAAGTTTATACTAAGGAGTTTGGTGTCCTTAGTAGGTGCAAAAAGACGTGAGATGGAATAGAAGACCAGAGGGAGCAAGCAGGATGATGTAAAAAAAAGGTCAGATGAAAAACAAGATGATTGGTAGGAGGAAGAACTGCAGAGAATCTAAACATGTAAAATCTACAAATAAAAGTAGAACTGAGCAGTGGAAAGCTGGATCAGTGGGGAGTGAACTCTATTGGGATGTAGAAAAGAAGAAACAAGAAACAAAGGCAAAAATTAGGAAGTGTTAGCCTTGAGCTTCATCTCCCACGTTTCAGTTGGCTGATGTATTGTGACGTGGCTTCTGTGAATCTGTCGTGTGCATATCAGCTGCCCTTCTTTGGCTGCTGACCAACACCAGGAAATCTGTTTCTTTTGCCACATCCTTTTACCCCCTATTTCAAATGAAATCTGTTGTCAAGCGTGAAACCCCCAAAGACTATATACCTGATGTAGTTCTGTCCCAGCACTTCCTGAGAGTTGCTTGTTTTTACATTGTTATCAGAAGAGTTACTGGACTTAAAACAGTTTTTATTCAGCAAAGCAGATCTGTAGAGAGCAACATAATAACTACTTTCATTACCAAGAAACTTGAGAAATGATTGTCTGCATCTTTTAAATGCGTATTGAATGATCTGATTCAGAGCATAGACCTAATGGCAGATAGTCATCATCAAAATTCTTTTATCATTACCTCCTTTTAAGAACCAAGTTTTGTTTTAGTTAGGTTTAAAAATCAGTACATATAATGTCTTGATAATATAAATAAAACAATCTATACCAGCACAAAAACAGATCATCAGGAGCTATACTAAAGTGTTTTAGCAATAATTATCTCAGATAGTCATGGAGTGAGGTAGGTAGGTGGGTAGATAAAGAGTTTTCCTGTGTTTCGTATTTTCTACATTGAATATAGTGACAATAATCCTTGGCTAAGAAATCTGATTTACAATGGCTTAAACAAATAAGGGCTTATTTTTCTCACAAAACAGTGTGAGACACCTAATGTTGGTTCGGAGGTTAAGGATAACAGAGCCGATACTCTGCAATTCTCATGCTAGTCCCTGACGCCTCACTGTAACAGTGACTGCTAAAGCTCCAGGCATCATGACTTGTTCAAATTGGGAGAAGCAGTTTTTATCAGAAAATCAAAAACTTTCCCTAAAATGCTGGGAGTCTTGTGCTTTTGTCTGTTGTCCACAGTAGTGTCACTTAACCAACCTTGACTGCAGAGGAAGCTGGGAAAGTGAATCTTTACCTTTCCAGCTTCATAGCCAGAGGCAGCACGGGAAGGGGAGGAAGTGAAAGTGAGTGTTAGGTGAGCCAGAATTTGTGTCTGCTAGAAATAGTCTTTAAGATGTATTATTTTTAAAATTGGAAAATATTTTTCAGATTATGTTCAATTTGATATCTCATCTCTATAATATAGAAATGTGCATACCTAAAGGACAAAAAGAAGGAAAAGCTTTGAAGTTGTCTGCTCTGGGTCTTGACAGTTATAGTATTCTGCATTAATATTTCTTTGTGTGATAGACACAAAGAGGGAGAAGTTGGGTGGTTCCTTTATTTATATGTACGTGGAAGAAGTGGTTGACTGGAGATAGGTGTGTAGATGGGCAGATGACTGGTCTGGCAAGATAGACAGGGACCCACCCTGTCCTGATGTAGCAGGGTTGAGGTATGTCAAGAACCAACAAATGTTTTGGGAAGCCTAAGTTTAGGTGATTTCTACAGATTTTTCTGATCCTGTGTGTCTACACCTTGGATAAAGGAGGTAAATGGGGCTTCAGATTTAAAGCGGTTCAAAAGAGGAATACACCTTTAAATGTTCTGTGATGTGCATGAGTGAGCCCGCCTCCGAAGCCTCTAATTTCCTGCGTAAATGTCTCTCAATTAAGCAGAAAGAGAAGAAAAACTGAAAGCAGTAAATGGATTCACAATTTCAATCCCATTTTGCTCTCCATGTTTTTGAAGTTGCCCTAGCCAAAAGCCCATAAACTAATAGAAAAATGAGCAGAATATATGAATCACTTGTTTTGATAGCATTATGCTTAATCTAGCTAGAACACGTCACACAATCATAGAGTTTGAGTTTTCTATCCACTGTGAATTTTTAAAATGAAGCTTTTCAGACCCGATTGCCTTGGGAAAGCAGATATCATAATTCGCTCTCCAGCCTTGCTGGAAAATCCATCTGTCTTTGCAATTGAATTTGCAAAGTGCAATCATTTTGAAGAGCTGTTCTTTTGGCCAGCTATCCTGCTCCTCCTCCCCTTCCCTATTTGTTCCCAGGGCTCCCTGTTGGTCTGGGCAGACCCTGCCATCCTCTCGTCCTCTCTGGGCTGATGGAATGGTGCAGCCTCCAGAGGTGGGCTTTATCCTCACTGCAGACCGCAGACCGCAGACCGCACGGTTGAATTCTGTAACAGTTGCTGTCTCAGACTCTCAAAGGGGTGAAGTAGTACAGGGGAAGGGGGTGGGACTGGGAGACTGTGGGCCTGAGCTCCAGTCCTAACTGTGTGACTCAGTGACTGGGTGGCCTTTGTGAATATCTTCAGAAGCCGGCCCAGCTACCATGCCTTTGTCCTGGAGTCGCATAACGGAGGCTGCAGACTTTAAAAACCAACAAGTGCCCTAAAATGTTAGATTTCATTCTGTTCAGTTATTCAGTGAACATTTTTGGAAATAATTGAATTTTAGGTATATCTCAAGTATATCCATTAGGCAGTTAGATTTATGAGACTAATGTTTAGGGAAGAACTCTGAGCTGGAATTACATATCTGGGAGTCACACAATTGTTTTGTGTTGTCATAGTGTTGAATGTGATCACAAAGAAGTATTTTGTATATTATTGTCATTATTACTGCTACTACTATTTTTATTACTTAGGGAAAGATTGCCCTCTTCTTGGTTAATTATCATAATGAAATTGGGAGGAAGCCTATATATGGTGTCTTTTAATTTATATTTTCTGAATTATATTTCACAGTAAGAAACTGGTGAAAGGGATTAGTCACTCTCCTCTGTCCATGGACGTCCCCATCAAGAATAATGGATTGGGTAGCCATTCCCTTCTCCAGGGGATCTTCCCAACCTAGGAACTGAACCTGGGTCTTCTGCACTGCAGGCGGTTTCTTTACTATCTGAGCCACACGGGAAGCCCATACTAGATTTTAAAATTAGGGTTTTCAGTTTCTTAGTTTTTTGCTTAAATTACTGGATGCCAGCCCAAAGACTTCCCAGTTAATTAGTTTTGATATATGACAGTATATAGAAGGGAAGTTGTATTTTTCAGATTATTAATTGGTGCCAGAGTATAAAATCACCACAGCCCCAGTGTTTCTTAATGTGGTCTCTTGGGGATTTGAGGATGCAGTAGTTTTTCACTGCAGGGCTTACCCACGTGATGCCAGCCCCACCCATAGCCTGCCATTGTGGCCCCCAGATACGATAACAACCCAGATTGCCCCTCTGCATTTCCAAATGCCCCTGGGGGTGCCTTCTCTCCCACATGAGACTCTTAAGGAAATGGGTTCCATTTCTTTCATCACATACAGAACTTGGCTGTAATATTCCCAGAGTCCTTGATTTTGTACTCTCCTTAGATGATATAAACTGGTATCAAGTTCCCTAAGGAATGCTCACTTTGGAAATATGATGGCATCTTAAGACAGAGTGAATTATACTCTATGGTAAAATAATGTTAGAGTGAGTGGCATATTTTGATTTTGTTATTAGTAATACCAAGAACTTTGATAAATGAGCTGTTTGGAATAATACTGATGTACTAGAAAATGGAATATAAAACAGTGGTATCCAGTTTTATTTGATTTTCATAACAACCATCTGAGATAGATGAAAACTTGAGGCCAAGAGAATTAGTAAGTTTTCCTAAGAACACATAATAGTGAAGTGGTAGAACGAAGAATAGGAAACTTCTAATTCTGGTCACAGTGTCTTTCTATCATAAAGAACTGTTTCTAAGTAACTGGTTCTTCTGGGTTGTTAAAGTTAGTAGAACAGGGTCAAAGAAACAAATTGAGGCAAAGTCAAGAAGTGACAGGCTAGGGTGGTGGGTAGATTACCAAGGCAAGGTCAGCTGAGTGTACAACAGATGTGAAAAGGGTTTTTGATTGATTGCTTACTTATAACTTGTTTCATTCTATAAAGGATTTTATTTATCTAATGATGATACACTAGAAATAGAAAATCAAAATCAGGGAAATACAAATAAAAGTAGGACACCAAAATTAAGGAAAAGAGCCTAAACATGAGCCCATGAAGGCTAAAATAGTTGTTAAACAGAGCTTCATATTCAAGTCAGAGCTTCCTGGTGGCCAAAGCAAAAAGAGAAAAGGATTACTCTCACCACCCAAAAGATAGGAGCATAGAATTCTTCAGAGGAAGGAAAATTCTAAAAGAAATTTCTCAAGAGGTTTTATATAAGAGATTTTGGTGACAAAATTTTACTATCAATTTTTTTTTTTACCAGCAAAGATTATAATAGATTTCAGTGTGCTTTTTCTACTATCAAGCTTGAATCAAAAACAAACTGAGTCAAAGGTAATTTGGTTCAAGTTTATGGATTTTAGTGGTCTCACACTAGAATTTAGAATGTCCAGAGGCATGGATGACCAAGAAAAAGAAATGCAAAAAAGCAAAAACCCATCATGAAATGTCTGTTAATAGGTATCTCTCTTCTCACACAGACCTTTTAGGACAGTTTGAAATTGTAGATTATGACAAGTCTTGGAGTATTGATATTGGATGGCATATCCATCAGAATATGTTAAGGTCTGATGAAGAAACAACAGCCCACAAATCTTAGTGGCCCTAAAACAACAATGTGTTAGGGTCGGACACGGCCCACCTCAGGCTCATGCAACCCTCAGGGGCAGGTCGCTAAGCCAGGCCAGCCGTGGCTCCATCTTCCTCCAGAGGCGCCATCTGGGTGGAGTACAGTCTCCACAGTCAGTGGGGCAGGGGAAGAGAGAATGGGATGTTGCAGTCCAGCCCTTCAGTGCTTCGTCTGGCCGTGTCACATCACCTCTACTCGCATTTCATTGGGCAAAGCAACTCACTTGGCCATGCCTAACTTCCAGTGAGTGGGGCAATGGATGTAGAAGAGAACCAGAGAACAGGGGACATTAGTCTATCACAGAATGGGGAGAAAGGTGAGGTGAGCCTTTCTTGGGAGTTGGCTGAGGAAGTCAGGTGTCCAGGGCAGCATGAGAGGGAGCGACTGGCAAGTGGGTGGCTTCATGGCTGGCACAGCACAGGGAGCACGGGGCACAGACTGCTGGGCTGGGCCTGCATCCGGAAAGCTCATAAATGCCATTGTAACTGGCCTATTCTTTACACTCGAGGCGGGAGGAACCCTCAGAAGGTGCTGCTGGGAGGTAGGGCTGCTCCAGTTAAGGCTCTGCTCAAGGGAGGAGCAGAAGCCGCTATCTCTGCGTTTCAGAGAGTCCACCCCAGGGCTGGAAGCAAAAGAAATGCTTGTTTCACATTGAAACAAACTCCTTGTAACATTCTCTGCATTGTTCACTTGTAAGGGTGCCTCCCACCTCTCATTGTGAACCAGAATGAAAACCAGGCATACTTTGCCTTCTCCAAGCAGTGACTAATGGCCGGGCTTGGCCAGGCAGGCCCAGCATATTTTTCACTCTGCTCTGGGCTTCGCACCAAGTTCTCTCACAGTGGCCTGGTCACAGCCGTTAGGGATGACTGTGCCTAGCACTTCCTACCTCATCATCCATCTCCACAGCCCCCTCTGCAGCCACCTCCTTTTTAATAGGTTTAATTATTACTTCCCCTACTTCATGGCACAATTAATCTTCCCCACTGCCTCAGGATTTACAGCCATACAGGCCCAGGGAATTACTGAGCTGTTCACCTGCAGTCCTGGTTTTTAACTATCCGAGGGAAGGTAGGAAGTGGGTCTGTGTATGAAGGCAGTGAAGTACTTGTGAGCTCAGTGGCTCTAGGCTGGCTTCTTGTCATCGTCACTCAGCCCCGGCTTTGGGGATGGTGGCAGAAGGGGATGCCAGAGGAGCCACCTTTGTCAGCCCCAGCGAAGCCTTGAAGGCCAGGGGTGGAAGAGTTAGGGCTATGGCTCTATTTCCCTTCCTTCCTACTGCATTTTCTTAAGTTTGGTTGTAAGATGAGTAAGTTCTGGGGATTTAATGTACAGCATGATGAAAGTGAAAGCGTTAGTCACTCAGTCGTGTCTGACTCTCTGTCACCCCATGGACTGTAGCCCACCAGGCTCTTTTGTCCAGGGGGTTTTCCAGGCAAGAATGCCAGAGTGGGTTGACATTCCTTTCTCCAGGGGGTCTTCCTGAACCAGGGATTGAACCTCAGTCTCCTGCTCTGCAGGCAGATTCCTTACCATTGAGCCCCTGGCATGGTGACTATAGTTAATAATACTGTATTGTAAGAGAGTAGGTCTTAAGGATTCTCACCACAAAAAGGTGATGGATGTATTAATTAACTTATATGTGTATCAAATCACATGGTACACTTTAAATGTATATAATTTTATTTGTCAGTTATGCTTCAGTAAAGCTGGAGGTGGGTGGTAGGACAGGTAGTTTCCAGTGAGGCAAGTTGTGGGAGGAAGAGGCAGCATGTGCAAGGAGTTCCTCAGCTGTGTGGTAGCCACCACCTCAGGGCTGAGACCGAAGGGCAGGGCCGTTGGGATCTGGGACTCCTGTGCTCGCAGTGTCACTGGAGACATCCCAGATGTCTGTCGTAGCTGAAGAAGACAACAGGAGGCTCTTAACCTCCCTTATGCTTTGGAGGAACAGAAAGAGCCTGGTGGGTTTGGTAGAAAAAGTGGGCAGATGCGATTAAGATACACGAGGGCAGAAGAGACGTGTGATGGCCCCAGAGTTCTCCCGAGGTGACGCCCACACTGACGATTACATCTGCCCCGCCTCCTACCTTCCTGAGTCTCAGGATTTTCTGGTCTCTCATGTATATCTGTCTGCTCTAGAAACAGTTACCCACACTACCAGCCTGTTATTACGTAGCTGCCACAGGGTTGGTTTGCCACGATAGCATACTCTTGTTAATAAAGAAGAAATGAGTACAAAATCATGACCACCTTTCACTAGAAGGCACACCAGCTTCATTCCAGAAGGGGGGTAACTGAAATAGCTTGGACTCCTGAGTTCGAAGAACCAGCTTCCAGTAATCATTCTTACCACTTACACCTACACGGGCCTGAATAAGTTCTTCAACCTTGTGGGTTTCTGAGACACAAGATTGTCTTGAGTGAATGGCATCATCAAGGTAGGAAACCAGGCACAGATTCTCAGGAAAAGCTTTCCTACCAGGAAAATGCTTGTACCTGAAATCATATGCTAAGCAATTTTGGACTGGTCTGCCATTTAAAAACACCTGTGTCTTTGCTGTCTTCCACTGGTGAAAATAATGGAGACTTGTCTCTGGGAACATAGTTACCTGAAAATGAGCCAGTCAAGATAGCCAGTCGGTTGCATTTAAGACAAAGAGCATATACTCCCATGCCTTTGATTGTACCCATTTGTTTACTGACCAGGTCTGTCCTCCCTCCCCACCTCAGGCTCTGAGATATTTTAAGTACACTCTAGAGGACTCTGTGTGGAAACTTGAGATGGAGGGATAGGGTTCAGAGAACCTAGTGGTGTCTCAGTTAAGTTGTTCAGTCATGTCCAACACTTTGCGACCCCATGAACTGCAGCATGCCATGCCTCCCTGTCCATTACCAATTCCCAGAGTTTACTCAAACTCATGTCCATTGAGTAGCTGATGCCATCCAACCATCTTGTTCCCTTCTCCTCCCACCTTCAGTCTTTCCCAGCATCAGGGTCTTTTCCAATGAGTCAGTTCTTTGCATCAGGTGGCCAGAGTATTGGAGTTTCAGCTTCAGCATCCATCCTACCATTGAACACCCAGGTCTGATCTCCTTTAGGATGGACTGGTTGGATCTCCTTGCAGTCAAAGGGACTCTCAAGTGTCTTCTCCAACACCACAGTTCAAAAGCATCAATTCTTCGGCACTCATCTTTCTCTATAGTCCAACTCTCACATCCATACATGACTACTGGAAAAACCATAGCTTGGACTAGATGGACCTTTGTTGGCAAAGTAATGTCTCTGCTTTTGAATATGCTGTATAGCTTGATCATAACTTTTCTTCCAAGGAGCAGCGTCTTTTAATTTCATGGCTGCAGTCACCATCTGCAGTGGTTTTGGAGCCTAAAAAAGTAAAGTATGTCACTCTTTCCACTGTTTCTCCATCTCTTTGTGATAAAGTGATGGTTCCCAAAGAAAGGCAATGCCAAAGAATGCTCAAACTACCACACAATTGCACTCATCTCACACACTAGTAAAGTAATACTCAAAATTCTCCAAGCCAGGCTTCAGCAATACATGAACTGTGACCTTCCAGATGTTCAAGCTGGTTTTAGAAAAGGCAGAGGAACCAGAGATCAAATCACCAACATCCACTGGATCATCAAAAACAGCAAGAGAGTTCCAGAAAAACATCTACTTCTGCTTTATTGACTATGCCAAAGCCTTTGACTGAGTGGTTCACAATAAACTGTGGAAAATTCTGCAAGAGATGGGAATACCAGACCACCTGACCTGCCTCTTGAGAATCCTGTATGCAGGTCAGGAATCAACAGTTAGAACTGGACATGGAACAATAGACTGGTTTCAAATAGGAAAAGGAGTACGGGAAGGCTGTATATTGTCACTGTGCTTATTTAACTTATATGCAGAGTACATCATGAGAAACGCTGGGCTGGATGAAGCACAAGCTGGAATCAAGATTGCCAGGAGAAATATCAATAACCTCACATATGCAGATGACACCACCCTTATGGCAGAAAGTGAAGAGGAACTAAAAAGCCTCTTGATGAAAGTGAAAGAGGAGAGTGAAAAAGTTGGCTTAAAGCTCAACATTCAGAAAACTTAAGATCAAGGCATCTGGTCCCATCACTTCATGGCAGATAGACGGGGAAACAGTGGAAACAGTGAGAGACTTTATTTTGGGGGGAGCTCCAAAATCACTGCAGATGGTGATGGCAGCCATGAAATTAAAAGACGCTTACTCCTCGGAAGAAAAGTTATGACCAACCTAGACAGCATATTAAAAAGCAGAGACATTACTTTGTCAACAAAGGTCCGCTTGTCAAGGCTATGGTTTTTCCAGTGGTTGTGTATGGATGTGAGAGTTAGACTATAAAGAAAGATGAGTGCCGAAGAATTGATGCTTTTGAACTGTGGTGTTGGAGAAGACTCTTGAGAGTCCCTTGGACTACAAGCAGATCCAATCAGTCCATCCTAGAGGAAATCAGTCCTGAATAGTCATTGGAAGGGCTGATGTTGAAGCTGAAACTCCAATACTTTGGCCACCTGATGCGAAGAATTGACTCATTTGAAAAGACCCTAATGCTGGGAAGGATTGAGGGCAGGAAGAGAAGGGGACGACAGAGGATGAGATGGCTGGATGGCATCACTGACTTGATGGACATGGGTTTGGGTGGACTCTGGGAGTTGGTGATGGACAGGGAGGCCTGGTGTGCTACAGTTCATGGGATTGCAAAGAGTTGGACACGACTGAGCAACTGAACTCAACTGATAGGACCAGATGCCATGATCTTAGTTTTCTGAATGTTGAGCTTTAAGCCAAATTTTTCACTCTCCTCTTTCACTTTCACCAAGAGGCTCTTTAGTTCTTCTTCGCTTTCTGCCACAAGGGTGGTGTCATCTGCATATCTGAAGTTATTGATATTTCTCCTGGCAATCTTGATTCCAGCTTGTGCTTCCTCCAGCCCAGGATTTCTCATGATGTACTCCAAACTTGCCTGTGAGTGTCCAGGTGTCTCTGGTAGAGGCGTGGGATGGGGACACCATAGTGGTGTCTAGAGTTATAATAATGAATCCCCAGAAAAAACTGGGGCCCTGTCTCCTCAGGAGGGCGAGGACTGGGAGAAGCACCTGAACTGTGCAGTGCTGCAGAATATTCTTTGGAGCAGGTTTCCTCAGCTGTTCTTCCCATCCCCTCCCACTTTGCTCTTTGATCAAGAAAGCATCACGCTATCGTTTAAGATAATAGACAAAACTAAGTATCATGGTTTGGACAAATCAGGGCAACAGGACAAAGCCCTGTGTTCTCTGCATGTGTCCTTTGCCCATCCTGGGGAAGGACGTGTATGGAGGCTGGTATAGCTGCACCTGCTGGTGACCAGCTGCTTTTTTTTTCCTACTGAGGTCCCACAGAGGAGATGGAAACTTAAACATCCATGTTGGTCCTTAGCTGCAAGGACGTTTCCCAATCCAAAAGAAGCTACAGACCTCTGTGCTTGTCTGGATTATTTGATTTAACTTTGTATTATGAAACCTTCAAACATACACATACACATAGAGAGAAAATAGTATAATAAATCCCCTTATATTCATTGCCCAGTTATTAACATTTTGCTAATATTATTTCATCTGTTTTCATAAATACACACATACACTTACTTTTCCCCTCTGATGGAATTTTTTAAAGCAAACAGTAGACACCAAGTTATTTTATCTGTAAGTAATTCCATATGTACTTCTAGCAGATGAAAAGTTTTTCAAGTACAGATGTTGTCTCATGTCACACCTAGTGAGACTAAATATAATTCCTTCATTTCTTCTGCTTATCTTGAAAGCAGATGGACTGACACCACTAAAGGTCTGTGGGTCGAGGGTCCCTCTCTCCACTGTCACTAACTCACTTCCTCTTACTAGGCCAGGGTCACATCATTTATAAAGTTAGGAGAGCTCTTCTATTTCCCAAATATTGATACTTTCTGAGAATAGTTAGTGATTTGGCTAGGATTTAGCCAAACTCAACCTGTTTGAAAGCAGTGGAAAAGAATAGATGGGCTCTTAAATCCCCATATGGATCATGCACTGTTAATAATCAGAATAGTAGTATTTTCAGTAAATGAGAACACATCCATTATTTGTACATGGAAGTTGATACATCAAAGTACACTGAGGCCCTACTTTTAGAGAGTTTGCAAGAGAAAAGGCTGCCAAAATTCACTGTTAAAATGCTGTTTTAGTTTCAGCACAATTCTGTTAGTCTCATCCTGTTCCACACCTGTTTTGTCTTTGCTGGTAATGGTTAGCAACAGAGACAAAAATGTATCGAGCACTTACTGTCTCCAGGCACTTGTTCTATCTCCTCATAAGCAAGACTCCTTGGCCTTCACTACAGGTCTTTGCAATAGCTCTTATTATTCCCATGCAGGGACTGTTCCTAAAGCATAGTTGGAGGCTTACTGTGAGGATATATAAATGCATGGATAGCCCTCCTAGTCAACAAAAGAGTCCACACTACAGTGTTTAGGTGTGACCTCAAATACACACAAAAAAATAAATACATAAATATAGATAGAATGATCTCAGTTCATTTCCAAGGCAAACCATTCAGCATCACAGTAATCCAGGTCTATACTCCAGCCACTGATGCCAAAGCAGCTGAAGTCAGCTGGTTTTATGAAGATCTACAACACCTTCTAGAACTAACACCAAAAAAAGATGTCCTTTTCATCATAGGGGATTGGAATGCAAAAGCATGAAGTCAAGAGATACTCAGAATAACAGGCAAGTTTGACCTTGGAGTACAAAATGAATCAGGGCAAAGATTAACAGAGTTTTGTCCAGAGAACATGGTGGTCATAGCAGACACCCTTTTCCAACAACACAAAAGACAACTCTACACATGGACATCATCAGATGTACATATCAAAATCAGATTGATTATGTTCTCTGCAGCCAAATATGGAGAACCTCCATACAGTTAGCAAAAACAGGATCTGGAGCTGACCGAGGCTCAGATCATGAGCTCCTTATTGCAAAATTCAGGCTCAAATTGGAAAAAGTAGGGAAAACTACTGGGCCATTCAGGTATGACCTAACTCAAATCCCTTATGATTATACAGTGGAAGTGATGAATTAGACTCAAGGCATTAGATCTGGTAGACAGAGTGCCTGAATAACTATGGATGGAGGTCCATAACACTGTACAGGAGGCAGTGACCAAAGCCATCCCAGAGAAAAGCAAACGCAAGAAGGCAGAATGAGGAGGCTTTACAAGTAGCTGAAGAAAGAAAGGGAAAGGCAAGGGAGAAAGGGAAAGGTATAGCCAGCTGAATGCAGAGTTCTGGAGAATAGCAGGGAGAGATGAGAAGGCTTTCTTAAATGAACAATGCAAAGAAATAGAGGAATACAATATAACGGGAAGGACTAGAGACCTCTTTAAGAAAATCGGAGATTTCAAGGGAACATTTCATGCAAGGATGGGCATGATGAAGGACAAAAATGGTAAGGACCTAACAGAAGCTGAAGGGATTAAGAGATGGTAGGAATACACAGAAGAAGTATACAAAACAGGTCTTAATGACCCAAAAAACCATGATGGTGTGATCACTCACCTAGAACTGGACATCCTAGAGTGTGAAATCAAGTAGGCCTTAGGAAGCATCACTACAAACAAAGCTAGTATAGGTGATGGAATTCCAGATGATCTATTTCAAATCCTAAAAGATGATGCTGTGAAAGTGCTGCACTCAACATGTCAGGAAATTTGGAAAACTCAGCAGTGGCCACAGGACTGGAAAAGGTAGTTTTCATTCCAATCCCAAAGAAAGGCAATGCCAGAGAATGTTCAAATTACCGAACAGTTGTACTCATATCACGTGCTAGCAAAGTTATACACAAAATCCTTCAAGCTAGGCTTCAACAGTACAGGAACTGAGAACTTCCAGATGTACAAGCTGGGTTTCAAAGAGGCAGAGGAACCAGAGATCAAATTGCCAAGATTCACTGGATCATGGAGAAAGCAAGAGAGTTTAAAAAAAAAATCTACTTCTGCTTCATTGACAACACTAAAGTCTTTGATTGTGGGGATCATGACAAACTGTGGAAAATTCTTCAAGAGATGAGAATACCAGAACACCTTACCTGTCTCCTGAGAAACATGTATGGTGGTCAAGAAGCAACAGTTAGAACCAGACATGGAACAACTGACTGGTTGAAAGTTGGGAAAGGAGTATGACAAGGCTGTATATTGTCGCTCTGCTTATTTAATTTCTGTGCAGAGTACATCATGTGAAATGCTGGGCTGGATGAATCACAAGCTGGAATATTGCTGGGAGAAATATCAACCTCAGATATGCAGATGATACCAGTCTAATGGCAGAAAGTGAAGAGGAACAAAAGAGCCTTTTGATGAGGGTGAAAGAGGAGAGTGAAAAAGCTGTCTTGAAACTCAATATTCAGAAAACTAAGATCATGGCATCCGGTCCCATCACTTCACAGCAAATAGAAGGGGAAAAAGTGGAAGCAGTGACAGATTTTATTTTCTTGGGCTCCAAAATCACTGTGGATGGTAACTGCAGCCATGAAATTAAAAGACGCTTTCTGCTTGGAAGGAAAGTATGACAAACCTAGACACCATATTAAAAAGCGGAGACATCGCTTTGTTGCCAAAGTCCATATAGTCAAAGTTACAATTTTTCCAGTAGTCTTGTACGGATGTGAGAATTGGACCATAAAGACTTGAGCACCGAAGAACTGATTCTTTTGCATTATGGTGCTGGAGGACTCTTGAGAGTCCCTTCGACAGCAAGGAGATCAGAGCAGTCAATCCTAAAGAAGCTCCAACACTTGGGCCACCTGATGCAAAAAGCCAACTCCTTGAAAAAGACCCTGCTTCTGGGAAAGATTGAAGGCAAAAGGAGAAGAGGGTGAAAGAGGATGAGATGGTTAGGTAGCGTCACTGACTCAATGAACATGAATTTGAGCAAACTCCGGGAGATAGTGGAGGACAGAGGAGCCTGTGTGTTGCAGTTCATGGGGTCCGCAAAGAGCTGGACACGATTTAGTGAGTGAACAGCAACAGTAAATCCTTAGGCACGTGTGCTTTCTCCACACGCCTTGTGAGAACTGGGCTTTGTGAGGGTCTTCTGCCCCGCTAATCTTCATTTAATTCCCCTCCCTGCGCACGCTGCCACCTAGTACGCCCCTGCCGCCCCTGCCGACAGGCCCTCTGTGAGTCTTCATCTGAGTGACAGCCCTGGGAGATCAAGCTGCGGTCTCGGAAGGGGAGGAGGATCTACAGATTATGTCCTCAGCATGTGCAGTCACTCTGCTGGCAGCTCTCAGGGCCGCTTTTATGTTGCCTCAACAAAGAGAAGGGCTGCCAAGAGCGTGTAATGTTCCGTTCAGAATGCTCCAGGCTGGCAGCGGCGGGAACAGGGCAGACACGAGGCAGAAGGAAAAATGCCCACCTCAGCCGGTCCGTCTCCTCTTACCCTTAGCTGTGTCTGGCAGTCTTTGTTTTGAGAATCTTCCTATGTTCTTTATAGACTCTCAGAGGTGTCAGCCGAGGAGAGAGGCGGAGGAAAGGGGAGTGTGGGCAAGCTGGCTGGAGGTCAGATCATTTTGCGATAACCAGCAGGCAGTTTCTTTCACAAATCATTGAGCCCTGGGAAGCCATTATCATCCCAACTGCTCCCTGTTAACTAGCCAGACTCTCGAGGCCCTGAGAGTAGGGGAAATGGAATTCCTTTTCCTTTGAACTCTCACTCTCTGAATACTGCTCACAGCCTGTTTGCAAGGCATGCATCATTAGCAGAGCTTATTGATATACACTACTATGTTTCTCATACTGTTTCTTCCAGATTATTGTAACCTTGCCTTGTTAATAAGAAAACAAAAAAACACCAAAAAGTTTTCAGTTTTTTTTTAAAACAAAACAAAGGCTCAGAGACATAAATTTACAGTCTCAAAGATGTCAGTTGAATGAGATGGGAGCCAGGCTTATAAAATGGGACTTCTGACTTAAAGTCCTGTGCCCATTCTGTTATTGCATGCTTTTCCAGATACTTAGCCAGTTTCCTATAGGATGGGCTACAGGTGGGGAGGATGGGGTCCTAGCCAGGTGACCTGTTCTTTGGTGGTAGGAGGCACACAAAAAACCTGAGCTTCCTCCGTTGCCTTCTCTGAAGGTCCCATGCTGCTCGCTTCCTCTTACCATCATCTTAGCGACCAATTAGTGACCATATTGCCTTAAAAATCATTGCCATGAAATCCAAAACCTGTGGGGAAGAAACCATTGTGAAGGTGTCGCTGAGAGGGGCAATCTGAGAGGGTTATGAGGACACTCCCGCCACCCTCCCCGCTGGCTCTGCACCCACAGCAGAGCAGGCATCCTGCCGCGGATCTCTCCCCATGCAAAGCTGAGGAGAGAGGGAGTAAATGATGCGTTTCCGCTAAGGATACCTAAAGTTTCCTCTTTAGGTAAAAGCAGGTTAGGGATCCAGGCCACATTCAGGCCTTCAGAACTGAGATGTTTCTGTCTGAGGTAATGCATTTGGGGCAGCTTAGAGTTTCTAACCTTGAAACAATCTTTGAAAATCTGTTCCTTCCAGCTGGGACGCCAGTGACATCTCTGATCTAGATGAGTAACCAGACCTTATCTGCTCCAATTGGAGCAGAGTTTCAAAAGTATTTAATTAATTTTTAAACCAAGGATTATGCATTCATCATAGAAAAATCCTATAAAATACAGCAGAATTCCACCACCCCAAAATTACTACTGTTAACATTTTTTTAAATGTATACTGAATGTATAAGTATAAACATATATATCAGTCAGGTGAGAAGCGACTGAGAACCATGTTCAGCGTAGTTGTTCCCAAGGGGCAGCAAGGGAAAAGGGTTCGCCATGGCGTCTTTGGTCAGAAGGGTGATCAGCACCATGAAAACCCCTGCAGCCATCGGTCGCGACAGTCAGGCTGTGTTAGTTGACAGGACCGTTTACATTTCAGGACAGCTAGGCATGGACCCTGCAAGTGGACAGCTGTGCCAGGAGGGGTGGCAGAAGAGACTAAACAGGCTCTTACAAACATAGGTGAAATTCTGAGAGCAGCAGGCTGTGACTTCACGAATGTGGTAAAAGCAGCTGTTTTGCTGGCTGACATAAATGACTTCAGTACTGTCAATGATGTCTACAAACAAAATTTCCAGAGGAGTTTCCCTGCGAGAGCTGCTTACCAGGTTACTGCTTTGCCCCAAGGAGGCCGTGTTGAGATCAAAGCAATAGCTGTGCAAGGACCTCTCACGACAGCATCACTCTAAGTCGGCCAAGTGTTATTTAGTCTGGAAATTTAATAGTATTTTTAAACTAATGGCTTAATCTTTGTTGGAAAGGGTAAGGTTGAAGTATCTGGAAATATTACGGAAATACCATATAATAAGGGAAACTGAATATGAATCGAAGATTAATGATGAATCTAGTTACTAATGTTATAAATGACACTTCTGTAGCACTTACATTGCTGGATGTGGGAAAATAGACATGCCTTACTTAGTTAACTCAGAAGAATAAAAGTAGAAGGAAATAACATGTAGGAAAGATGAGCTACTATTCCTGAGAAATAAGAAAGAGCACACCTAATTCAACTAAACCCTATTAATTTAACGGTGTGAAGTATTTTATTATGTCAGATATGTGGTTTTTACTTGAATAAAATTAAAGCATTTAAATTTGAATGGCAGAGATAAAGGAGAAGAAACGGATCAAATTTTATATAGATAATATTTTTCTAGTGGAAATAAAATAGCATGCAGATTAAAAATAACATATATATCTGTACACACACATGCATGTATCCTATTAATATTTTTATTAAGGATACTATTTTGCTCAGTCACTTCAATTGTGTCTACTCTTTGTGACCCTATGGACTGTAGCCCACCAGGCTCCTCTGTCTATGGGATTCTCCAGGCAAGATTACTCAAGTGGGTTGCTGTGCCCTCCTCCAGGGGATCTTCCCAATCCAGGGATCAAACCCACATCTCCTGCATTACAGGAGGATTCTTTACTGCTGAGCCACTGGGGAAGCCCATATAACCCCTTAATACATTTTATTTTTTCCCATGTCAATATATACACTTCTACTTCACCATTTTTAATGGTACCATGTTATTCTATCATATAGAGTACCAGAATTTGCTTATTTTAAACTGAAATATTTAGCTTGTACAAGGAAATACATAGAAGAATTACCATAGTTTGTTTAATCTCTACCACCTTGAGAATTCCCTTCCCTGGAAGCATATAGTAATTTCAGTAACTAATATTTGAATTTCACTTTATAGTTTACAGTGAGCTTGCACATACATTATTTCATTTGATCCTCACTACTATCGTAAGGTTGGTATCAAGATTATCATTTCCCTCAATTTATAGATGAACTAAAAAAATTCTTAAAGAGGCTAAATGATTTATCCAGTGTCCTGAATCCAGTTAATGTCATCTAGATGGCTGGATCCAGAGACAGGCACGACTCCTGGGGCAGGACAGACCCCCGCTGCAGGCAGCGGGGTGGTCAGGACCAAAGGAGTGGCCCTGGCATGCTCCTCTCGCCCCGACGACCTGCTCAGCTTATATCATGTGTTGACAGGATTTGTTTCATGACTGTCTCCCTATGACCTTGTGTGCTTTCTGAGGGCACACTTGAGTCTTCATTTCTCTCCCTGTGTGTTGCCCACCACAAGGCTTGGTACACAAGAAATGTTCAGCTAATAATATTTGCTGGGTCAGTGAAGGAAGGAAAGAAGGAAGGAGAGGCGTTGTAAAGATAGGCAAATTGCAGAGGCTAGATTTTGATAGCTTGCTTTCTCAGTACCTCTACTTTCAATTCAGACGTTTCAGCGAGAACCCATCTTGGTGTTTTTGAGCTCTTATACTTCTGCAGGTTTTGGTCACCAGTACAAAGTTCACACGTTGATGCATAGAAAAGCATGTTCAAAACCAAGGGCAGAGAGGAACCTGTTTGCATACTAAATTGTTTTGACTTTTCTGTGTCTCCCACCCAGCTCCAACTGGAATGAACCAGGCTGTCCTTAAAGGTGCTTTAAGTTCCTTTTATGATATCCCTCATTTGCAACTGCTGTATATTTATGATATATCTCATTTTGAACTGCTTGTAAAAACAACTGCTTAGCTTAGCAGCTACAGCATAGTTTATGAGAGCTGTTTGAAGTGCTATTATTGTTGACTGTAAAAGCTGGATAGCAAAATTAGAAGAAATTTTGAAACAAAAATCATTCAAATCCCATCACCTAACAAGGCAACTGTTTTTATCTGTTCATAATCCCCTTGAGGTCTTGTCCATGTGCACACATTCATTTTCCTCATCATTGTTACAGGGAGCATGCAGCATTGTTCTTTGCTTCTTCCTTTTAACATTATTACAAGAACCCATTTTTCCCTGTTTTTCTGCATCGTCTTCATAATGATCTTTTTAATGACTGCATAATCCCCTATTGAGTTGCTGTACCGAAATGTACTTATACAACCCCCAGTGTTTGGCATTGAAGATGTTTCTGATCTTCCACTGATCCATAACCCTGCTGTGAAGACTGTCAGGCGTAGACCTTCAGAGGGTTTCCTTAGAAGACACTCCCCTGAGCACGACTGCAGGGCCTGAGCAGCACCTGGAGTGAGCCTGTCTTGCCGCTCCTCCAGAGGCTGCTCCCATGTATGTCCAGCAGTTGATGGGTTTTACTAGGTTCAGGACCACCTCACAGGTACAGAGTATTGTTTAAATTTTTTGTTTGCTGATTTAGTAGAAGTAAAATGGTACTTCAGAGTTGCTTTATTTTGCATTTCTTTGATTATTAAAAGAAATTAACATTTTCCCCTGTGGTTACTCTTTGTATTTCCTTGGATATGAGTTGTCTGTCTATTTCATTAAATTAAAGTCTTGATTTTTTTTAATCAAACCCAGTTAAATCTTTATACACAATAGCTATTGAATTTTTTGTATATGATTTATATATTTCCCAATATTGTGTTTGCCTTTTTATTTTAGGCATCTATTTGGAGTATAACACTATTTTTGTAGCCAAATCTGTCAGTGATTTTTGTGTTTTTTTTCTGTTGCTTTGAAGCTTAGAAAGCTATTCCCCCTCTGGAGAGCTGATAAATATTTAATTCTACCTTCTGTTATTTTAAATTCTTTAATTCATCTGGATTGTATTGGAGTATAAATCGAGTTGCAAATTACATTTTATTGCTAATCAGTCATTCCAGCCCTTTTCTTCTGTGCTCTTTCTCAGGAATCATACACCAGATGAAAGGTGATTATGACACTGCACTGAAGCTCCACAAGACCCACTTGTGCATTGCCCAGGAGCTGAGTGACTATGCCGCCCAGGGCCGTGCCTATGGAAACATGGGCAACGCATACAATGCTCTGGGCATGTACGACCAGGCGGTCAAGTACCACCGGCAGGAGCTGCAGATCTCCATGGAGGTGAACGACCGCGCCTCCCAGGCGTCCACGCACGGGAACCTCGCCGTGGCCTACCAGGCCCTGGGTGCCCATGACCGGGCCCTGCAGCACTATCAGAACCACCTGAACATCGCCCGGGAGCTGCGGGACACCCAGAGCGAGGCGCGGGCCCTCAGCAACCTCGGCAACTTCCACTGCTCTCGAGGGGAGTACGTCCAGGCCGCCCCCTACTACGAGCAGTACCTCCGGCTTGCTCCTGACCTTCAAGACATGGAGGGAGAAGGGAAGGTCTGCCACAACCTCGGCTATGCCCATTACTGCCTTGGGAATTACCAGGAAGCGGTAAAGTACTATGAGCAGGATCTGGCCCTGGCTAAAGACCTTCATGACAAATTGAGTCAAGCAAAAGCTTACTGCAACTTGGGCTTAGCATTCAAGGCTCTGCTGAATTTCAGCAAAGCTGAAGAGTGTCAAAAGTACCTACTGTCCCTAGCCCAGTCCCTGAATAATTCCCAGGCTAAGTTTAGAGCCCTGGGGAACCTGGGCGATATATTCATCTGTAAAAAAGATATCAGTGGTGCAATAAAATTCTATGAGCAGCAGCTGGGCTTGGCTCACCACGTGAAGGACAGGAGACTGGAGGCCAGTGCATATGCAGCCCTGGGTACCGCATACCGAATGATCCAGAAACACGACAAGGCCTTGGGTTATCACACGCAGGAGCTGGAGGTATATCAGGAGCTGAGTGACCTGCCGGGAGAGTGCAGAGCTCACGGGCACCTAGCCGCAGTCTACATGGCCCTGGGGAAGTACACAATGGCTTTCAAGTGTTATGAAGAGCAGCTGGATCTAGGGCAGAAGCTGAAAGACCCAGGTCTCGAAGCCCAGGTCTATGGCAACATGGGCATCACAAAGATGAACATGAATGTGATGGAAGAAGCCATCGGCTATTTCGAGCAGCAGCTGGCCACGCTGCAGCAGCTGAGTGGGAACGAGTCTGTGCTCGACAGGGGCCGGGCCTATGGCAACCTGGGCGATTGCTATGAGGCCCTGGGCGACTACGAGGAAGCTATCAAGTACTATGAGCAGTATTTATCTGTCGCCCAGAGTCTGAATCGCATGCAAGACCAAGCCAAGGCTTACCGAGGCCTGGGAAATGGGCACAGGTAAAAATGACAGAGGACAGGGTGGTCAGTAACCCCGTACCAGGGGCAGCTGTTATGCCACATGGCAGTGCACTGACTACAGAGCAGCTCCACACACTGCTCATTTGCTTCCTCCAGTGATTCTGTGAGTTTAGCAGGGGTATTTGTACCCTTGTGTCACGGAGGAAGAAACTAAGGCCCAGAGTTTCAAGATTACACAGCTTGAAAGGGACAGCTGAGAGTTTAATGAAGGACTCTCTGACCCCAAATGCAGTGCCTTTTTGACTACATCATAATGAGCAGACTAAAAGAATAGGAATGGGAAAGATAAATGAATCACTCCAACTTGTCTTTTCTGATTGCCCCTCACATTATATGAATGTGTTCATTAATATAACGTCTCTACCCACCAATTACTTGGACCCCACATTGTTGCTTTTAGGGAAAGCCACCTCAAAAGAGGGGGAGTGAACAAGCATATACTATCATCATGCTAGGTACCTTGTGTAGATATCTTGTTTAATATTTATTGCAGTCGTGTATTAGTCTACATTTATCATCGTTGGCTATGGGATGTGGGATTTATCAGCGTCCAGAAGCTGAAGCTCAGGGAAAGGAGTCCATGTGTCCTACACAGCTGGTTGGGTCTGCTGCTGGAGTCCATGCCCTTCTCCCTCTTATGTTGTCTCTTAGCAGCACAACATGACACACTGTTAGCCAAGGCGCTGCTTTCCTCCTGGGTGTGGGGAACCCAAGAGGGTGTCTGTGTCTGCACAATATATGGCTTCTCCAGACAGGCAGGGGATTAGGGCTCCTGGAGAGGAGGAAGGGCAAGGGTCAGACTAAATCATCACCCACAGAGTGCTCTGAGAAGCTCAGGGTGAAAGATTTATCACCATTGTAAAGTGATTTCAAAAACATAGTCTGTGCGGTAGTGGAAATTGGGAGGCCCAAAGAACCAAACAGTTCACTTGCTATCATTGTGCCTATTAATATATTTTATGTTTCCTCTGGGGTGTATATCCCATTGAATCGCAGGCTCTTGGGAAGGTCACTAAGGGATGACTCTTGAATTGCTTTCCAGATTATGAAATTCCCCTGCATCTCACTCTAAGGTCACATGATAGATTTTAGCTAGAAGAGGAGTTAAGAGCTTCTATAGTAAGTGACAGTGACAAATGCTTTTCATTTTCTCAGGGGCTTTAGCATGTCTGCACCTGCACAAAATCATGTCATTGCTTTTCTGTCTGCACCCCACAGGGCGACGGGGAGCTTGCAGCAAGCCCTGGTGTGCTTTGAGAAGAGGCTCGTGGTCGCCCATGAGCTCGGGGAGGCCTCTAACAAAGCCCAGGCCTACGGCGAGCTGGGAAGTCTGCACAGCCAATTAGGGAATTATGAACAAGCCATTTCCTGCCTTGAACGCCAGCTGAACATTGCTAGAGAAATGAAGGACCGAGCTCTGGAAAGTGATGCGGCCTGTGGCCTGGGGGGGGTGTACCAGCAGATGGGGGAGTACGATACAGCCCTGCAGTACCACCAGCTGGATCTGCAGATTGCCGAGGAGACCAACAACCCCACGTGCCAGGGCCGGGCCTATGGGAACCTGGGCCTGACCTACGAGTCCCTGGGCACCTTCGAGAGAGCCGTGGTCTACCAGGAACAGCACTTGAGCATTGCTGCACAGATGAACGACTTGGTGGCCAAGACGGTGTCTTATAGCAGCCTCGGAAGGACGCATCACGCTCTGCAGAACTACTCCCAGGCAGTCATGTACTTGCAGGAAGGTAAGTGGAAAGGTCTATGCAGCTTCTCAGTCTACTCTGAGACTGAGCTCACAGTCTGCCCAGGAGGAAATGCACTCATGTGAATGACTGTCTCGACCTGGAATGAGGTTTCAGGGGCTACATCATCAGTTCAACTCCAAATCCATGGTGTCCCCCGCGTGGGTGCTCCTTAGGAGTTCACAGTTCTTTCCACTCTCCTGGATGCATTACCCAGCTTGTCTCACTCTGCTTGCCAGCTGTCCAGGGAGCTGACAACCTCCATGCTTTTCAGAGCCCTCCACTGAATGAAAAACACCTCCACAAGATGAAGTTAGATCTAATTGCATACAGTTAAATGCTCTGCATCAGGAGATGCGCAGCTGCGTCAGCACTGTATAGAAGTCCATTTCAGGGTGGTGCCAGGGTCTAATCCAGCAGCATCTGGTTGCTCAGCCGTCAGCCAGGTTTCCCAGCATTGATTCCCCCTGGGGCTGGGCTGACACCACAGTGCGCTTGCTTCAGGCAGGCCCGGAAAGTGCCTTCTTCCCTCACTTCCCCCGGCCCTGTTCCCTCTCTGGCAGAGGCTCCCTGTGGCTGCCTGCGCACAGGTGGGCCTGTGGTGCTTCCTCCCTCACCATGCAGGAGCTCTGCCGCAGTGTGTTTGCCCTCCACTCCAGAAACCCTCCTGGAAAGCACTTCTTCTCACAGGGCCATGGCGTGTTACCACTTGGGAGGGAGCACAGCAGACGCAGTGTTCTTGGCTCTTGAGTGAAAGGAAAGGGGTACTGATTTCCAGCAAAAACGCTCATGTATGGTTTCATACAGTATGCAGACTTTCCATACATAGTTTATCTCATTGGATTTAATTCTCTTCATAACCCTGAGAGGTATATCTTTTCATTCCCATTGGCAGCTAAGTGACCTGAGGCTCAGAGTGCAGTGGCTTGATCCTAACCGCGTGGTCAGTCAGTGGTGGCGTGGGGCTCAGCCCAGGTTTCTTGATCCCAGGAACCGCACGAGACCCCACACAGCCTCCTAGAATGGAGCCAGGCTGAGGCAGTCGCATCCACGATCACTCCGGAGCCCCAGCTGGGAGCCAGGAGAGAGAGGCAGCACCTGGACTGAAGAACGGGCCGGCGGCTGATGGTCAGGGCGGTCCTCTGCGCAGACCAGGTCTTCAGGCTGAGAGGTTACTGGGAGGCTGTGAGCCACTCCCCAGACATTATTTGGCTCCCACCCAATGGGAGCTCTGTCTCAGTGCATTAAATATGAGAGTTGGCTTTTGGTTTCCTGAAACTAGACTGTGGTAAAATTCTAACAGACTGGGGGCAGTTTTCAGTTGAATATGTGAAAACTATTAAATTCAGACCAAGCATATGACAACCTTTCAGCTGTGTTCTTTGGTTTTTCCTGAAATATTATTTCCATGAAGCAGCTGCTTTGCTTGAGATGTTGTAACATAATTCTATATTTACAGAAAGCCGTTTTTTATTGTTTTCATTTTAAGTCTTGCAGAGACCTAAATTCTTACTGTGGTGGCTCCATGGTGTCCTTGCGGTGGATGCGGTCCACCCCGGAGCCTGGTGTCCCTCTTGAGTCCGTCAGGTGCCTCCTCACATGAGTTGTCAGTGTGACCCCTTTTGGGCCCTTGCTGAGTGCTCTGAGTTGGGTCTTCAGCCTCTTGCAAAGAGGGAGCAGTTCAGTTGGAAGCCACTTTAGTTCTCTGTCCCGACTTTCAGAAGGGGCTGAGGACTAGCATCGCACCACTCATGTGCAATAGAATCTCGTAGGTGAGCCTGGTCAGAATCCTTTGAACAAGCTCTGTGGGTTGTATAGTTACCCTTGATTGAAACCACTGGTCTCATCCAGTGTTACCTCTTTTTGCAAATAAAGCAAGGGAGCTAGAGCCAGCTTGGCTCCAGGAGAGCCGGATGGCTGGGTCAGATCCTCAGAGCAGAAGCAGGTGGAAACGGGGACAGCACAGGTGTCATGTCTACCGTGTTTGCTCTTCACTGTTGAACTTCTGATTGTGGGGTCAGGGAGGGTTCCCACTATGGGATCCTGCAGGGAGCATGGTACAGTCCCTGCTTGCACAGAACACACCTTCTGGAGGGGCTGCCACAGTGAGCTTCCAGCTCAGAGGCTCAGGCCTGGCAAGAGCGCAGTCCTGAAGAGTGGATAAGGTTAGCTGGTTGAAGGTTAAAATGGCCAGCCTCCTCCTGGTTTTTACCCAAGAACCATTTCCTCTGTTTCTGTCCTTACTCTATGAAGCATTTTAAAATGTGAATACTTTGCTAGTACATATTGTTTTTGTTACCCAGTGACATGATTTAAATGTAAAATGCTGTTGCTAAGTTTTCTGAGTTATGTGCATTTTGAGATACATGATATTTTATGGAGCTTGAACCCGAGTCTCACTTTTATTAGCCTCTCAACTGACTCTATTCTTTTTCAGAAGTCTGAAACTGAGTGGGCCCAGCATGCTCAGAGGCAGGTTCCCATTCACCCTGAATTAGACTCTAAAGAGGAAGTCCTTCCTTTGTGTGCACAGTTGCAACATGGGGGCCTTCTTGCTGTCTCGGCACAAGCTGACTTCTCAGTACAGAGAGCAGGGTAACGAGGGCAGAGTGATGCTGAGAACTGTTAGTGACCCACACAATGAAAGGTTGCCTTCAGATTTGACTTGCTCAAAGCCCTGGAGGTTGCCAGTGTCCTGAAATCCAGAAGCTTGCTGTGAGTAAGTGACCCAAACTGCTGGTGCCTATCTGAAGGCCAGTAGGATGAGGACAGTCTCATCTAAAGCTTTTGACTCACAAAAGCGCTTGTTCTGCATCCCCACTGAGGCACATCAAAGTCTCAGCCTGAAAGGAAAAGCAGATCGAACGTGAAATGCATCAGTGGCATCAGTAGCAGAAGGCGGGGTCAGGCAGCGTGAGCATTCTGCTTCCAGAAGGACATCGGATGTGTCTCCCATCAATGCTGTATGGATGCTCTGCGCGGGTGATAGGAGAGATCTGAACTGGGCTTCTATACTTGATTGTGGAACTGTCAAAAAGACTGTTGCCAGCCAGAGAATTGGGTTCAATACATTTCTGGGCCTCGAGTTTTCATTTGCAAAGCTCGGGATTTCACAGTGGGGAGGGCAGCCAGTTGGGTTCTATTTGCTTCCGTGTTTCTGCCTGCCCTGCAAACCTGTCTCCTACTGAGAGCCATCGCCTGAGCTCTTGCTGGGGCATCTTGGAGTGACCTGGAAAGGTCGCTGCTAACACAGAATTTGAAAAGAATGCTTACTCTGCCTTGGCTGAGTCTGCTCTTGTCCTGCATTTTATCTCGCTGTGTTGCTGACAATCTTTATATCCACCCGAGGCAGAATTAGCCTCTAGAACTCCTTGGCAGGGTGGAATTGTCTGTCTTTTATACATCCTCAAAATTTCTCTCTCTGAATTCAGGTTTAAGGTTAGCAGAGCAGCTGGGCCGAAGAGAAGATGAAGCCAAAATTCGCCATGGTCTTGGCCTCTCCCTCTGGGCGAGTGGGAATCTGGAGGAGGCCCAACATCAGGTGAGCAGGAGAACCCTTTTCTGAGCAGATTTTGTTTCTAGAAGCATGGAAGATCTTGATATTACTATCTTAGCAGTGATGACATTTGTCAGAAGGTGGTGACTTGTGCTCTTGGGCTGATGTACAAGATATCCAGCCAGTATCAGCACAGACATGTTGAACCATAGTAAAGACTTGTTCACTTGTGTGATAGATTTCTCAATAATTTCTTTGGAATTCTTGTATCATGTGCTGCTGTTCTTCATAAAACCTTAATATGACATTACATGCATTTCATGACAAAAGTAATCCAAGAATTCATAATTATTGGATTTACTGTCTTTATAGGTTTCTAATTATATCACTAGATGCCTCTTTCCCTTCTCCCTCTCCCTCTCTGTCTCTCTCTCTCTCTCTCTCACACACACACACACACACACAGAGTTCATATTTCCACATATGTTCAACCAACAGTTGAAGAGAAATCTCCTCTCAGGCAGGGTCTGGAAATTAGAAAGATCCCTGGAGTGGTCTCTAGTCAAAGATCCCTCTGTTGAGTTGCAGGAGTAGTGAGATGGCTTAAAAAATCACATGGGGGCAAGGGTGGGATGATGTGGGAGAACGGCACTGAAACATGTTAATTATCATATGTGAAATGAATTGCCAGCCCAGGTTTGATGCTCAGGGCTGGTGCACCGGGATGACCCAGAGAGAGGGAATCGGGAGGGAGGTGGGAGGGGGGTTCTGGAAGGGGGAACACATGTATACCCATGGCAGATTCATGTCAATGTATGGCAAAACCAACATGATAATGTAAAGAAAATTTAAAAAAAATTAAATTAAATTAAATCAAAAATCGCATGCTCAGCCACTGAGGCAGCCCTTACCGTGGAGGGCGCTGCGCTAGCAAAGGGGCCCAGGATTGGTGAATGCAGGCTCCTGGGATTGAGGACATGATGTGCCTGAACTTGTGCCATAGCATCCTGGGATATTACAGCATTTTATAATTTAAAGAATTAATCCTCTGGTCTTCTGGTTTCAGATATTAAAGTTTGTATTGATACAGCGATTTATAGTTTTCAAAGTACTTTCACTGACTGACTGCATTTTTCAATGACCCTGTGAGCTAGAGTGATAACCATCCCTTTATAGAGAAGAAGCTGAGGCTCTGAGTCTTGCTCAAAGTCCCCCAGCAAATTTGTGGCAGGGTCGGGAGTACGTTCCTCTCTCTTAGTCTCAGTCCTTAGTCTTAGAATTCATTTGCATGAATTTAAACTTTGATACTGTTTCTGCCTATAAGTATCAGAGAAAAGCCTCATGGTCCCACTGACAGAAAAGCCATGAGAGCAGCAGGACGGCATCTCCTTAGGAGCGTTGCATGTCTGGTGTCGGGGCGTCTGTGTGTGTGGACATGGCTCCTGGAGCACGGCTGTGCGGAGCAATGTCTGGTTCAGAACAGCCTGCACAAAGCCCCCTCCTCCTCCTGGGAGCACAGTTGTCCACACAGCTCATCCCGCACATACACACACCCCGCCCCCGCCCCCGCCCCCGCCCCGCCTTCCATCCCAGCCCTTCTGCACTGGGAGGCATGGGGTGGTGAATTACAGTGGCTTGATGACAGAAGCAGAGGCTTTTCGTTTGTTTTAATGAAAATCAGGACTTGATTGCATTAATAGCTGTTCTTTTTTCACAAGTTTCAGATTGTCTTTTAGATCCCCTTGTCTGTCAAAAATTGATTACACAAACTGTAATTTACCAAGTATGATCCAACTGATGCCTTTGCAGGTCTGGAAATGGAAACTCTGAAAACAGCTTTTCCATGGTATACCAAGGTGTGAGCAGCAGTGGTCTCTAGTCAGGGAACGGCTGGCCTGTAGTTTCTGGAAGATTGATAATGTTCTCTTCCTCCCCTTGCAGCTCTACCGGGCATCAGCCTTGTTTGAGACAATCCGACATGAGGCGCAGCTGAGCACGGACTACAAGCTCTCCCTCTTCGACCTGCAGACCTCCTCCTACCAGGCCTTGCAGCGAGTGCTCGTCAGCCTCGGTGAGAGCGAGCAGTGGGGTCTCCACCCCGCGCGTGCACCCCGTGTCTGAGTCATTTACGGAGCACTGTGATGAAATACAATTTGTTGTCATGGCAGAACTGAAGCCACAGCCACAACCTAGCCTTTGAAAATTCGTTCATACATCCAACAAATGTTGTGCTGCTTGCTTGTCAATAAGGCCCAACTTCTGACCTCTGGAAGCTCTTAGTTCATCAGCAGATGGAAGTTGGGGGTCCAGTAGGGTGGTGATTTGGTTGTGGAAACAAAGAGGCTTGGCAGGCAGACCCAGGAGCCAGGGAGGTGTCCTGGAGACAGTGAGCCTGAAGCAGGTGCTCCTGCCAGGTTCCCTCTGCCCATTGGTGTGTGGGGGCAGGCGCCTGAGAAGTCCCTGGCCTCTTCCCTGCTTCATCCACACGCCCTTTAACACTGCTGTCTAGTCAGTCTGGGTACTGCTTGCCCCGTGGCCATGACACTGTCAGTGACAGCTCTCCCAGGCTGGTGTGCCATGTTGCACTGGGGCGGCAGCCCCTCCCCTGACCTGGCTTAACTGTGGCAGCCGCCTGATTCCAGCTCTGCCTCTCCTCAGGCTTGCCCGTCTCTGCAGACCATTTTCTGCAGCCCAGAAGTTGGGTTAAGTTGGTGTCCATTGGAATTGACAATGTCTTTGAAGTTGGTTGTTAAGGCCTTACCAGTAACCTGTCCTTTGCTTTATATATATATATGAATACTCAAACTTCCCCTTAAAAAGTGTGTCTATGAACTATACTCATTGCCTGGGATCACAATTTATTATCTGTTATAATCACAGTGTTCAGTCTGTCTAGCACTTTGGGGCCAGTTTCCCAGTGTGTGCGGAAGTCGTCCCTGCTGCTCCAGTTAACAACTTAATGGAGTGAGAGGAGACATTGCATGCACACATGTAAACCCCCGCCTGTCTGCTGATGCACGGACTGCAGGGAGCGGGGCATCCTCATGGTGCTGGGGGAGCGGTGGCATCGGGTCTCCTGCCTCTGCCCGCGCTCTCTTTGGACCTTCGTTATAGCAGCTCTTCTGTTTGTACATTTACGATTGCAAGTAAATCCTCTGCATTGTGTTTCTTCTAACAATCTTCACTTGAAAGGATGTTGCTGTATCTTTTGTGCTCTCAGTTTTATGCATTAGCTTTTAAACTAGATTACAGACTAGTTTCTTAGACGAAGTGAGTTTAGAGGTTGGAGCAAAAGACTGAGGAAAAACTGGAAAGAGAGAAGCGATTTTGAAGAATTAGAGACCTCAGAGGTTTGAACCCTTTGCCCGTGGGAACTAGAAGAGACAAGAAGCAAGTGTGTGGGACCCCAGAATGGAATAAGGTATAAACTCTAGCGAATATAATGTCACGTACATATACACTGTGCTTTGAATGCTGCCTACCAGGCATCTCCACATGTAGGGCCTCATTTAGTCATCGACATAGGCAGGACAGCTGTCAGGAGTCCTCATTTCAAGTGATGGAGGAAAAGGCACTGCAGCAGATGGACCAGAATGTGTAAGGGCACAGAGGTATAATTTGGTGGGAAATGTGGAAACGGAGCTGGTCAATGTGATGCACGGAGGAGCTGCCTCGAGGAGAAAGATGATGCAGAAGCCATGTCCCAGAGGGATCAACTGTCACGACCAAATCAGAACCAAGCTGAGCAGGAAAGTGAGAGGGTAACTAGAGAGCAGAACATCGGGTCCAGTGAGCCAAGGAGATGGGGTCAGAAGCCAGGAGGCCTGGAGCAACTCGGGGTGCCGGGGGAGAGTGGGCAAGGCTGAGGATTGGTGCTGTAAGCAGCTCTCGTGAGGTGGCTGCCAGACAGGGAAGCCCAGCAGCTTACAGGAGTGTGGGATCTGAAAATGGGGGCTTTGAGAAGAGTGGTCACTGCATTCGGCCTCTGAGGCAGGGGGGTGCACCTGACACAGTCTGACTGAGAGTCTGCCACGTGTTGGCATGCAGAGGCCGTGGGGTTTCTGCCTGCCCAGGGTCTCTGGACCTGATGGCCCTCTCTGATAAGCACACTCCCTGTGGATTCCCACCCTATCCCTTTGTCTCCTAGGCCATCACGATGAAGCTCTGGCCGTGGCAGAAAGAGGACGGACCAGGGCGTTTGCAGATCTCCTGGTAGAACGACAAACAGGACAGCAGGACTCTGACCCCTACTCCCCGGTCACTATCGATCAGATCTTAGAGATGGTTAACGGCCAGAGGGGACTAGTGCTTTACTACTCGCTGGCGGCAGGCTACCTGTACAGCTGGCTGCTTGCTCCTGGGGCAGGTAAGATCTCTTTCCTTGGGAACAGGGCAGTTAAGACAGCAGACTATGAAAGTCTAATGAACAGAGGTGTGTTACCATAGATCAGATCCAGGAGCTAATGTTGGCTTTCGGTGAAATCTCAGCCTCAGTGGGTAGCTGGTGGTGGGGCATTCAGTTAATAAGACAGCCCAGCTTTTTCATTCCCCCAAGAAATCATAGCTCCTCACTGGTGAATGTGGAAGCATTTATCAAGGAAGATTAAGAGCAGGAGGATTAATGTCACCAGCAGCCCTATTTTTAGGCAACTGCTGTTCATTAGCTAATAAAGCGATGACTGTAAGTCCTAACAAGTTCTTTCTAGATATGATTTAATAATTGCAACCCTTTGTTGTGGTCCAGGTAAAGAGACTGAAATGGTGATGGCAACTCTATCACAGTATATCAATGAAGTCTCATGCTTGAAATTTCTGGGTTTAGCAAAACCCATTTTTAACCAGTTCATTTGTTAATCTGTTTCAGAAATAAAAATTTCTTTTGATTAAATCAGGATTAAATGTTCAGACTTTAACAGCTTCACTAAGTACAGAACCACTAATTAGCTGTTAGGGCCATATTTTTTGCATAATAAAATGCTGATGGTTTTACCATGTTGGAGACACACCAGATCCAATTAGAGTTTATTGACTTGGGAAGTAGATCTTATAATTGGGAATCTTGAAGAATGGGCTTCTTGGATATCTGTAAGCCAATTTCAGAAAGTTCAACTGCCAAGGCGAACTGACAAGCTTTTCTTGATTACCTCTCTGTCCCTTTAATTTAAAAAATGATTGCTGGATGACAGCTCTGAGGTGCTTCTTGGGTTCTGATTACATTCTGAGGATGCCTGTACATTCCATGCCTCAGGATTACTCTTTGTAATTTCCCCCTTAATTCCACGTTTCCATAGGCTTCCCATAAAGAATATTCTTGCCTCTGACCTTTGTATGCTAACGGTTTTGAGTTGTGATGTCTGTGGTGACTTGGTGAGCATCAGACACAGTGGGCTGAATCTCTATCCCAGCCCCAGAGGGCCCTGGTGCTCAGGAGGATACAGCTGATGATGGAGGCATCAAGCACGTTCTCTCTCTCCGTAGTGGTTATGTTTTGGGGACATGATTTGACAGGTGGCATATCCAAATCCCTGTAATAACGAGTCATGTATAATGAGGCTCCTATTGTTTCTCTTTCCGTTTCTCTTTGCTCTTAATTAGACTCTGAAGCTTTCGCTGGGGCTTTAATCCAATCAAAGAGGACCAGCATTTTCTAGGGCTGACACACCTCATTACATTTGAGAATATGTCCTGTGTTTATTGCCAGAAAACCACTGCAGACTGCCTCGGTTTCATACAGCCATCGCTTTTTGCTCCTTTAATCCATTAATAACCATTGACCAGTTGGTCTTATTTAAAGATGGTTTAAAATGTTTTTATCTGGCCTTAATGCTGCTATTTATTTTGCTTTGCTTTTATGAAATGAAAGGTCTATATTTGGCTAGCTACATTTTTTTGTCAGGAGTTCAGCTTCTGCGGATAATACACCTTTGGCATGCTCACGCACCATTCCTCAAAGGGAACTTTCCCCTGGTTGCTGCTTCTGAGATGCATCTGTTTTAAAATACGTGAACTGATGTGAACTAGTCATCAGCCCTGGAGCTTCTGAATATATATCATCAAAAGCAAAAACCCTGTCTTGAATTCCCTGTTTTCATGCACCAAACCTGATAGTGAAAACTGTAAAAATGGTACTGACCAGAATTCTGAATTAGACCTAGGATTTTAGGATTTCTTCCCATGGTTTGGAGGACAGCATGCTTATCATCTGTGACTGGTCACATAGCTTTGACCTTGTTGCCTCCTGCGCTCCACCTTCCCTTCCCCTTACACCCCAGTCAAGTATAATGTTGGCTGTGCCTGTCTTATTTCAGGAATTCTGAAGTTTCATGAGCACTACCTGGGAGACAACATGGTAGAAAATTCCAGTGACTTCCAGACGGGCAGCAGCACAGCCCTTCCAACAGCCACGAGCTCAGCCCTGGAGCAGCACATTGCCAGCATGCGGGAGGCCCTGGGCGTGGAGTCCTACTACTCGAGGTAAGGAGTGCAGTGCTCCTGAGCCTGCCTTCAGATATGGGGGTTTTCATTTGTTTCTTCTTTCGTGAACATCCTACTTGAAGAAATCTTCTGAAATTCACACACTTGTGCTTAGTCTATTCACAGTTGCTGCAGCAGAAGCAAATATGTGTCTCTGGAGTACCAACCCCTTAGCAGAATGTCTTTATTCTTTTCAGTAATTTCCTTTCAGACAGGGACGGGCCTCATCAGACATGCCCATTTTCTAAGATGGGTTTGTAGAATGTTTAAACATAAACATGACTTTGAATTTAACATATTAGCTAATTAAAATCGAGATGCTTTTTTGGTTATAAACAGATTCATAATGAGTTTGTACTACAACTGAATGCCTGTTTGAGAATTTATCACCAGTGACAGGATCTGTGCATTGGGGGGCAGAGGTGAAGGAAGTTGAACTTCCAGTATCAATGATAGGGAAGAAAAGTGCTATTTTGGGAGTTTTTTGCAAATATTGTAGGAGTTATATACTCATGGAAACGTTTTATCCTAATAGACTTTTATATAGAGAAATGTATGTATATTATATATATTTTATATATAGAAAGTAATTTCCACTTTCTGGGAGGATGGAAGGAAGAGAGTCCCTGGGAGCTGGGTCATAGCCACCTTTCCCAGACGTCTCAGCCCTCCGTCCTGTGATTAACAAATGTTGAGAAGATCTGTGTCAGAGAATATGCAGTGTGAGCTGGTGTCACGTCCCAGGGACATCTGCTTATCTCTTGAATGATTTCATTTGTAATCATGAAAATCCTAAGCTGTGGCAGTGATTTCTTTAGAAACGGGTGCTTAACTCAGACTCCTGAGTGTATGGTAGTCATTGCCAGCAGCTGGATTGATATTTGGGTGTTTATCAAGTCTGAGATGAGCTCCTAGACAGAAAATAACCATTGGAAAATGGACTCTCAAGGCCGGAAAGGGCCCTGGTGGTCATCAAGGCCGACTCATTATTTGATGGAAGCCGGCACAGAATGGGACTTGCTGACAGCGAGGTAGTGTCAGAGCTGGGATCAGAACAGTCTCCATGTCAGCCACACTCCCGGGCCAGTACTGGTTCTGTTTTTAATTATCAAAATTAATATCATACTTGAGACAACAGCAAAGCATGTAAAAACGTCATCTCTAGCTTCTGTGTGTGGGAAGCATGAGCAGGCGTCAGCCACGTGCGCACAGTGTTGCTCCATGTCTCCCCCGGCTGCTGTGCATCCTGGAGCATCCCTGACCTTAACGCTGGCAGATGGGGTGGCGACCACAGGGGCTTTGCAGAGTAGGAACCCCTTGAACTTGGATGTAAGGCTACTCCCCGAGATTCAACTATAAATGACCGTAAAATAGATTAGGCCAGGGGTACACAGAGCTGCTTCAGCAGACAGAAAGGTGCTTCGGCCAGTCAGATTAACCTGTAACCTGGTCACACGTATTGTATATCCAAAGCAGGTCTGAGAGGGGAAGGGTTGGTCAGCAGTAGAAACACAGAAAAGGGACCATAAGTAGGGCAGACTTCAGCCGTGCCCATTTCTAATCTTGTGCAAAGGGAGAGTGAATCTTGGCTAAAGGACTTCAGGTCCCGTTGGAAAGCTGTTCTCGTCGTAGTGGAGAGGCAGTCGTTACGCGCTCCTCCTTCCTGCCCTTCCACACTTATTTGAGTGCCTGCTACATGCTGCACCCACTGGAGATCAGGCAGAGTGGTCAAGGTGGCAGGCATAGTTCCTGCTCTGAGGGAAATGAAAACAAACAAACAATAGAGCAGATATGGTCTTTTAATGAAAGTTGCTGTAAGTACTTAAACAAAATTGTAGGGGGTAGTGAAAATGTGTAAGCAGTGGGGAAGCCCACACTGGGAGTTGCAGGGGGTTCTTGAGGAAGGTGTGTTTGAGCTGAGCGCACAGGATGACAAGAAATAAACGAGAGGAAGGCCTCCGCAGGCAGGATGTGCAGGGTCTGCAGTGACCCTCAGTGGAGAGACCTCTCAGGTGGGCCTGACTCCCCGATGCTTTTTGTCAGACTTTCTGATTATCATTTGGTTTCTCATGACATCTACTTGCAGATAGAAAGTGTACAGAACAAACTGGCATTCTGATTTGTACAACTCTATGACCTTGGTTGGTGGAAGTGAGCTCCATGAAGCCAAGATTCTTTGAGCACATTCATAACATGAGGTTTTCAAGCTTGTAGGGTCACACTCCAGAGCTTGAACTGAGATGAGATCATGAAGGGACCTGGGTGTGCAGCACCTGCCGTCTGAACCCCTGCACGTGCAGAGGTGGTTTCTGTGTGCACCGCCCTTGCGGTGGTGCAAGGATATCGCAGGACACCTCAGTCCACACCAGCCACTGAGAGGACTCAGCCTGTGTGAACGTACAGCCTTCTCTTGATCTCAGTTTTCCTGGACCTAGATTGAAATTCATTCTGAGAAGGAGAGGGTTACTCTTTGACTTCCCAGCACCCTCTTGTTGGACACCATAGTTTAACTCCAAATGCTTGTGCCTGAGCAGTTCTCTTACAAGATACTGGAGGGTGACTAAGTTTGCTTCCCAGTGCCTTTTGATTTAGAAAAATGACTTTGGGGTTATAGTTCAGCCCTTTGTCAATGGCAGGGAGAGAGGAAATCACTGTAACTGGCTTCTGTTCCCCTACATTAACCATTTCCCCTCTGCCTAGGACGGAAAGTTCACAAATCAGGGTGCATCCTCAGGGGTCTGTAGGATGTTGGCTGGCTTGATGCTCAGCATGAATTTGGAGGGCTGTTCTCAGTAGCTTCAATCCCAGTTTGAACATCCAAAAGCGAGGGTCTTTCCTGTTGCTTTGAACTAGTCTTATTAGAAATTTGTTCATCTTTTGTGACCTCAAACTCAGGTTCTTAATTATGGTATTAAAATTGAATACTTTGTTGGCATGGTTTGAATTTTCTAAAATGGAGTTTTTGTGAGACTGGTTTCTGCCTCACAGTTTCAAGAAAGCATTTCAAATGACAGATAAATTGTTTCTCATCTATAAAACGAGTAAATATTTTTCAAGTGTGAGTACAGTGGACAGTCTCATACCCTAGGAATAAAATTGGTTTAACCGTTCTAAAAATATTGGATTGGCCAAAAAGTTTGTCCTTCTTTTCCTGTAGGTAGTCTGTCTCCCTTAAGAGCCCTGTTTAAAGCTTGTGCTGTTTCCATCAGGAACACCCAGTTGCTGTAAGTCTAACTCAGGTCTCTGCTGTTCCCCACGGTCGCTAACAAGAGCACTAATTTCATTCTTCCTTGTTCCACAGTCACCTGGGCTGTGTCTTCCCAAGCAGATGGCAATGCCATGGAGAGCAGATGTGGTGTTTTTCTCTCTGAATTGTCACTGTCTAACACAGTGCCTGGCCCAGAGTGGGATGTCAGTGAATCTGAAATTCAGTCACCAGAAGGTGTGCTGTGAGCAGACTCTCTGCTCATGCTGGGCCAGCTCACTGATTCCCTTTTTCCAGTGGATGTAAAGTACACGGTGTGCCCCTAGAAACTGAGACTCCACGCCTGGGGGAGCACCTTCATTCAATTACCCACAGTCTGGCCACGATGTCCTTGTTATTCTGCAGACCATTTTTTTTTAATGGCATCTTGCTGCTGAAAGGAAGTACATTGCTACAAAGAAGTTTCTGAAAATGGATTTAAAATAAAAGAACTGCTTTTATTAAGTGTTTAATAAGAACTTCCATCCCTTCCTCCCAGATCAAAAGAGGCATAGATTGAAACCACTGTACAGAACATGAACCTCCCATAAGGGAGATGTTATGAATTTCAAAGCACATCTTCAACTTTTAATTCTGATATTTAACTAGAGCCTTGCTGCTTTCTGGGCACCTGGGACAGTGCAGTGGCTCTTTGGGGGTGCTAAGCTGACAGGTTAGAATACTAGCAGGGCCATGTTCAGTGGTAGATCTGGTCTGGTCTTTCCCAGGGTCTTTAAATAAACTGCAGTTGTAGACTGCCCTTGTAATAGGGTAAATATTCCTTCATTACTGTAAATGAATATGAAATTTTGATATGCTATAGCTGCTACTATTTTTTTCTTGTAGTGCTTTTCTATATTTCTGCATTTTCTATAGTGAAAGTTATTTTTATAATCAAATATATTTTCTTATTTCAAAACACTGATTAATTTAGAGTGCACCAGTTCATAAATGCTGATGCCTCTAGTTGGTTCTAGCTTGATAACAAGGGACAAATGTTAATAAGACTGACAGTCCCAAGTGCTGGAGGAGATGTGGGTCCACAGCGTATCTTATATGTGGCTTGGGGAAGTAGATTGGTATGACCACATCAGAAGATGGTTTGTTGTCACCATTTGAGCCAAGTAGTTGCCTAGTCTTTGACCCAGGTACAAAATATAATGTATGTGTAATATCCAAGAGAGGATCTTGTACATGAGCGGGAATCTTCAGAGTCACACTGCAAACAGTAGCAAAATTCTGGAAATACAGGCCATCGGTGAAAGAACGGATGAGTAAATGGTGCTGCAGTTAGTCCTCAAATGGAATATTGGGCAGCAAACAAAAGAGATGAGTCACAGTGAACTTCTTATTAAATAAGTTAAATCAATTGGAAAAATATCATGTGAAAAAGTAGGTCCCAAAAATACTGCCTATAGCATGACATCTTTATTGATAAGAGTTAAAACAACTGAAATCAAAATATGCTTCTAGGAATACAGCAGTCAGTTCAGTCACTCAGTCCTGTCCGACTCTTTGTGACCCCGTGGACTGCAGCATGCCAAGCCTCCCTGTCCATCACCAACTCCCAGAGCTTGCTCAAACTCATGTCCATTAAGTTGGTGATGCCATCCAACCATCTCATCCTCTGTCCCCTTCTCCTCATGCCTTCAATTTTTCCGAGCATCAGGGTCTTTTCCAATGAGTCAGTTCTTTATATCAGGTGGCCAAAGTATTGGAGCCTCAGCTTTAGCATCAGTCCTTCCAATGAATATTTAGGACCGATTTCCTATAGGATAGACTGATTGAATCTCCTTGTAGTCCAAGGGACTCTCAAGAGTCTTCTCTAACACCGCATTTCAGAAGTATCAATTCTATGGTGCTTAGCCTTCTTTATGGTCCAACTCTCACATCCATACATGACTACCGGGGAAAAAAGCCATAGCTTTGACTAGATGGAGCTTTGTCGGCAAAGTAATATCTCTACTTTTTAATACACTGTCTAGGTTTGTCATAGCTTTTCTTCCAAGGAGCAAGCATCTTTTAATTTCATGGCTCAGTCACCATCTGCAGTGATTTTGGAGCCCAAGAAAATAAAATATGTCACTGTTTCCATTATTCCCCATCTATTTGCCATGAAGTGATGGGACCAGATGCCATCATCTTCGTTTTTTGAATGTTGAGTTTTTTCATTCTCCTCTTTCACTTTCATCAAGAGTCTCTTTAGTTCCTCTTCACTTTCTGCCATAAGGGTGATGTTATTTGCATATCTGAGGTTATTGATATTTTCCCCTGTAATCTTGATTCCAGCTTGTGGTTCTTCCAGCCTGGCATTTTAAATGATGTACTCTGCATATAAGTTAAATAAGCCAGTAACAATATACAGCCTTGACCTACTCCTTTCCCAGTTTGGAACCAGTCCTTTGTTCCATGTCTGGTTCTAACTGCTGCTTCTTGACCTTCATACAGATTTCTCAGGAGGCAGGTAAGGTGGTCTGGTCCTCATCTCTTGAAGAATTTTCCACAGTTTGTTGTGATCCATACAAAGGCTTTAGTGTAGTCCTTGAAGCAGAAGTAGATGTTTTTCTGGAATTCTCTTGCTTTTCCTATGATCCAGCAGAATATAGCTAGAGGCAATAAAACTTGTGAGGAATGGACAGGCAGGGAGTGATGACTGTGGGCTTGGGGGTGGGACTTGCCTCAGACTGGGGAGGGGTATGGGCTCTGTGGGAGGTAGCGGATGATTAGCTGTAAATTGCTTTCTAGCTGTTTGGGCTGGTGGGTTTATGAGTACTTATGACTTTATTAAAAATTACTGAATAAATATGTGAAAACAGGCTTCTCATGGATTGACAATAAACCAAAGATTATGATTAATGCAATCCCAAAGAGATTCCCATCCCCATCTCTGCTAAAAGAGGGGGGGGGAACCCAAATTTTAAACAAGCAAATTTCAAAAGCAAGATTGCAACTAGGACATATTTAATTGATGAAAATGGATACTTGATAGACTGATTTAAATTACTTATATCTGTCCTTTTAAGCAGGTAACCATACACTGGTCACTGCTTCATCGTTGGCTTATTTTAAATGACAGTGAGCCTTTGAAAGTTTAGGGCTTCCTTTGTGGCTCATGTGGTAAAGAGTCCGCCTGCAATGTGGGAGACCTGGCTTCGATCCCTGAGTTGGGAAGATGCCCTGGAGAAGAGAAAGGCTACCCACTCCAGAATTCTGGCCAGGAGAGTTCCATGGACTCTATAGCCTCTTGATAAAAGTGAAAGAGGAGAGTGAAAAAGTTGGCTTAAAGTTCAACATTCAGAAAGCTAAGATCATGGCATCTAGTCCCATCACTTCATGGCAAATAGATGGGGAAACAGTGGCTGACTTTATTTTGGGGGGCTCCAAAATCACTGCAGATAGTGACAGCAGCCATGAAATAAAAAGACACTTAGCCCTTGGAAGGAAAGTTATGCTAGACATGTTAGATGTGTCTCATCATGCTAGACAGCATGTTAAAAAGCAGAGACATTACTTTGTTAACAAAGGTCGTCTAGTCAAGGCTATAGTTTTTCCAGTGGTCATGTATGGATGTGAGAGTTGGACTATAAAGAAAGCTGAGCGCCAAAGAATTGATGCTTCTGAACTGTGGTGTTGGAGAAGACTCTTGAGAGTCCCTTGGACTGCAAGGAGATCCAACCAGTCCATCCTAAAGGAGATCAGTCCTGGGTGTTCATTGGAAGGACTGATGTTGAAGCTGAAACTCCAGTACTTTGGCCACCTGATGCGAAGAGCTGACTCATTTGTTTAGACCCTGATGCTGGGAAAGATTGAGGGCAGGAGGAAAAGGGGATAACAGAGGATGAGATGGTTGGATGGCATCACCAACTCAATGGACATGAGTTTGGGTAGGCTCCAGGAGTTGGTGATGGACAGGGAGGCCTGGCGTGCTGTGGTTCATGGGGTCGCAAAGAGTTGGACATGACTGAGAGACTTTCACTTTGCAAGTTTAAAGCCATCTTCATGATATTTTCTAATTCTTGCAAATTGCTAATCAAGGCTGACCTCCCAGTTAATCCAGACTAGTAAGGTTTTATTTTGTAAATCAAATATTTTTTCTTATCCCAATTTTTTCCCCAGAATTCTATGAAGTAAAAGTGGATACAATATTTACGGGCATTTATTTTATCCCTTAAAGAGTTTCCAACTTCATTCTAAATTAGGGCAGTGCCATTTTGAAAATATTTTATGAGCACGTAGCCCAGTTTGTGCCAGAGCTGGTCCTGAGCTTGGAAATGCATGCATGAATAATAGCTGGAATTCTTGGCCTTACAGTAGCTGCCAGAGTGGAGCATGCAACAAATGTGTAAATTATTAATCCACCATATGCGAAACACTATGGTAAAGGTCTAAACCAGGAAAAAACCATGCCTCAGTTTGTCCCCCTGGGGTCAAGGTAGTGGTTCAGGAGGTTTCCTCAGAGGTGACATTTGAGCTGGGCCCTGAAGCATGAGGAGGAGAGGTCATTCTTAGGAGAGTAAGGCCCTCACTGGCAGGGGCCTGGAGGAACGGAAGGGCCCAGGCCTTCAGCAGGTGAGTGGTTGCGAGAAGAGGACTCCTGCCCTGTGCTGCAGGAAGTGTCATCCCTATGTCCCAGTGCTCAGCTGCTGTCTTCAGACGCTCACCTCCTTCCTGTAAGATCTGCAGTCAAGCTCCCTTTCTGATACGGCGGGCTTGCCTCGCTGAATCGCCTGTGTCCTGTCTTCTCGTGACAAGGCCCATTCCAAAGGGCAGGCTTTATCTCTGTGGTAGCTCACACATGCTCAGCTACATCTGAGGAGAAAAAATGAAAGCAACATGATGCCAGGTTAGGGATTAGAGCACTTGAGGAGACACAGCTGCAGAAATGAGTGGAACATGCTGTAGATTCTGGTCTTATGCCCCGGATTCCTGAATTTGGATTCCTTCCAGAAGGCTGAATACAAAATGAGTACAGAAGGCTCTGGTAAGCTTCTTAGTGTAAGTCAGCAGCTTAGCAAGAAGGATAAGTGTAGTTGGTCTTTTTGTGTGACCTTTGAAATCACCTAAATTGAATCTCCTTTTGTATTTCTCATGCACTTTTTTAAAAGCAGAATTCTTGAAATTGCTCCATATGGGTTTTCCCATTATTCATAGGAGGGATAATCTGGTGAATGGTAGAATTAGCCTAAGGACAAAAAGCCAACAGCAGTGACGCAAGGGTCACCCTTTGTGCCTGTCACTGAGCCAGTGTGGGGTCCCTGGGCCTGGAGCTGTGCAAGGCCCGGACTTTCCTGGGCCGGGGGCCGACGTGTCTTCACTGGGGTCCCAGGGCAAGGGTGACTCTGGTAGGTGTCCTGGGGCCCTGGCAGGGGCGGTGCTGGGCGCCAGATGCTTCTTCTGTGCCCCATCCCAGAGCCTCTGTTCGTGGTCCCAAAGCTCAGAGTGGCGTTTCTGTTAGAACGAGGGCTGAGGAGAGGGCGAGGCAAATCCACCGACCAGTCCAGTCGGTGCTTCCCTCTCAGGCCCACATCAGCCTTGGCTGGCTGTTGCCATAACCAATTTTGTAAAAATTCTTTGAACTAATCAAATCTCAATATCCCTGACTTTGTATATCCTGCCCTTTGCCCCAGTGAAATTCCCTGGTCTTTTCTTTCTGATTGATTCTGTGCAGCTTTATCTAATAATCAATATTTAAGACATTTAAAATATAACTCTTGACTTATCTTGCTTTGGGAAAATAACCTCAGTGTAGCCACCAAGTTCCTCTTTGGAATGGCTAAAATAGGTATTGTCTTCATCTCATTTGTACTTCTATGGTTTGAGCACAGTGGTAGGGAGGCCCTGAAGAGGTGCTGTCCTTAGTGGTGCGCATTTACTGTGTCAAACCACAGCTCACACTGCGCTGGTGGGGTTTTCCTCTGGTAATGCATGGAGCCCCTCAAAATTTCAGAGACATATACCACAGACATGTATTCCTTGCTCTGGGTCTGTGGGTCCACTGGGTGGTTCTGCTTTAGCCACTGTTGGGCTTGGGTCGCTGTGTCTCTTTTTTTCTGTGACCAGACAACACTCTTCTCGGAGCAGAGGCCAGGATCACAGGAGGCCAAGCAAAACCATCAGGCTCACCACTTGCTCACATCCCCTTGGCTAAAGCAAGACATGTATGCAGTGGGACACGGACAGGACAGGAGTCTCTTCTGCGTGATTGTGTGCTGAGCAGGAGCGCAGACTCCCACCCTCAGCGCCCCTGCAGATGGGCAGATCTTTGTTTAGGCTTCCTGCTTCTGTTCTCTTCAGTATCTGACGTGGACCACTTTCTGCTTCTCTCTCCCTCAACGCAGCAGATACCCTGGTGTGAGCTAAGCTCTGCAAGCCTTCCTCCGTCTCCTCTGACAGCTTCTCATCTTCCTCTTGCTCCGAAACTATGGGCGTTTCCCCATGCTCACATCTGGTTATTGGGCTTTCCCTTGGAAAGGTCATCTTCCTCAGGGACACAGATGTGCATGCTTGCCCAGTGTCTCACTTGATTTCTAGGCTTGATCTTCCCCCTGTATACGAGCAGGTCTCATGGAAATGACCTCGGGCTTCCCACATCCAAAGTCAGACCTCTTCTCAGGTGGTACCCAATCAGGTTCACCTGTATTTCCGATTTTCCCACTCTGTGCCGGCTCTTATAAGAATACGTCCATGTGACCAGCCTGGCCTGCCTGCCCCCTGCCGCCGCCTCCTGCTTTGGTTCCCTCGGCCCCCTGCTGCCTGAGGAGTTTCCCCAAAGCTCCACTGTCGTCTGCCGGCTCCACACACATTGTAACCAACAGAGGATGCTGGTGGCCGAGGAGCACCTGGGATGACTGGGTTAGCAGGCCCCGTTGTTCTGTATGGCTTGTCTCACTCCAGTGCCTGGAGTCAACCCTTTGTTCCAACAGGGGTCAGGTTCCCCACACCCCCGCCATCCTGCCGCCACCTCCACATCGTGCATATTCTCCTGGGTTTGCATTTACTTTCTTCTTTTGCCAGCATGGGATCCCCTGGAGTCCTAACCCCTGGGGCATTGCTTTTCCTGGAAGTCTTACGCACACTTTGAAGGCAGGATTTGCTTACACAGGTGGATAGAAGTCAGAGTGGGGCAGGGGGTATTAAGGAGAGAGGACAAAGGAGGGGCTACCTGCTGGGAGCTGACCCCCCCCATGCTTCCCCCCTTCTTTACCCACCAACCAGGATTTAGAAAAGTCTGGGCATGTGGTACATAGAAGTCCGATGTGTTCTTACTGGGTAACTAGAGTTAACTAGGACAGACTGGCTCAGCCCCAGTAGTATTGTCCCTGAGTGGCTGGACAGTGACCAGGCCTAGTGATTGTGTCTTATCTCTACAGTCCCGGCTCTTAACAGTGCCTAGTACCTAAGAGGCCCTCAGTGAGTGTTCACTGGATGAGTGGATGAGGAAAGGAGGGAGAGAACTGCTGGGGGCTAGGAGGACGCCTTCCCTTGACCGTGAGGTCAGTATGGCATCCTTGACGTGGCAAAGCATGACACGGGGGGAACACGTTTCATAGTTATTTCCCATATTGCTCTCATCTTTTCTTCCCACTTCCACTCCCATGAAGTTACCATGAAAGCACAATTTTCAACTCTCAAAGAGGTGGACTTAGATCAGATAATTAGTGCAGACCTTGAACTTACATCCTCGTTACAAAACTTGGCCCCTAGGCCAGCACGTGAAACTCCCTGAGTCTTAGTAACACATTAAACTCGTTAAGGCTTCAAAAGTAAGAGATGTTCTTTCCTGGCTTTTGATGGACTTATGCTAATACAGTGAGGAGTCACTGCTAATAAGCAAGGAGAAGCAGAATGATTTAAGGATCTGTCACCTCCAAAAACACACTGTCTGATGGAGACAAAGTTATCATTGTAAATTGTCTTTTCCTTTATTCCTGTTTGTGCTGCTCATCCTCTGTTAATTAGAGACATCAAGAAACAACACTTGGTTCTGGCATCCCTTCTAAAAGCCGACTCCCATCTCTGGAGTCAGCCCCATAGCTGTCCTGCCCTCGTCCCCTCCCTGCCTCCACTCCAGGGCCTCCTGTGAGCCTGCTGCTGATACTGGCTCCAGTGCTTTTTCTGTGTCTTCATCTCCAGCCTCGCAGGTGGATCAAGAAACAGTGGGTGCTTCCACCTAAAACTTGCAGTTGGATGGTCACATGTTGTCCGTGAAAGGATAAAGCCGTGGGGTGGGATAACTTGCAGATCTGACTGTAAGTTAATATATACATGTACTGGTTTAGACCGATGGGGCTGGCCATGCATATGTCACATATTGATTACCACCTCAAGATTAGAGACGGCCCCTCTTGAGAATATTAAATAGAAAGATGGAGTGATGCACAACATTGATTTCCTTTCCTTTGACCAGCCACTCCAGACTTGGGTGCCACATCCATGCAGAGAACGAAGACATCTCTTTGGGGTTTCCAAAAAGCTATTTGTTAGGTCTAGGTTGTTTTAGTGTTGGGTTTTCACTGTTTCCTTCTGTCTCAGCACCTTGTATGTTTCATTTTTGGGTGTTCTAATCACAATATTATTTATTATTTATTATATAGAGTTCATTTTGTAGTGTCTCTCTTTCTCACCGGACTAGAAGTCCATTGAGTGTCAGGATTGAGTCTGCGTGGTTTGCCATCAGTACAGTACCTGGAACATGGTTGACTCTCAGAAAATAGTCATTGAATGACTAAATGAAATGGCCTACCTTTCTTTCCCCCATGCAAACATTGTCAATTCATAGTTACATTAATGGGCTTCCCTTGTGGCTCAGCAGGTAAAGAATCCCTCTGCAATGTGGGAGAACTGGATTTGATCCCTGGGTTGGGAAGATCCCCTGGAGAAGGAAAAGGCTACCCACTCCAGTTATGTTATGTTATTGCTGAAGCTAGGAGAGTTTCCTTTCAATGCTAGAGTTGATCTGGCTACATACAAGGAAAAATATTTCTAAAGAAGGACACAGATTGAGCAAACTGAATTAATACCAGAGTGAAATGGGGGGATGGGGGGGACGGGAGGGAGTGTGTGTATGCACAAACTTTCTTTCAGTTAAGTATAAGCTAATGTGTTACTGTTTTTTTTTTTTTAATCTGCTTCCTTCTACTTTAGTTCAGTGTTGACTTTTAAGTTCTGGAGAGAAAACTCACCAGAGTTTGTAGTGAATGAGGATTATGATATTTTTGAATGATGGAAATGGCTAAGTTTAGAAGGATAGAGAATTAGAGATGGGAGAAAGTTACAAAGAAGAAAAAAGCTATTTGTCTAGTTTATCTTTGAATTTGAGTCAAATAGGCAAGAGAATCCAGGTTCTGTAAAATACAAGGCATTTCACTTTCTCATGGCAGGTAGGATTTTTCAGCATATGTGTACAGCTTTGATTTCATCTTACACTACTAACTAGTACTAACAAACCGAGATAACATAAAATGCTTTCCCAGAGACTCCATTTAACACTCATATTTAACTCTGACTCCCTATTAGAACCTCTCAACTTGCTTCTTTCAGGGGAGAAGAGAGAAATGGCCTCACGACCCTTACCTCGTGCCACACGCAGGCGTCCATGCTCACTCACTGTTTGTGGTGTCCTCTGAGGTGGTGATTGTGGCCCCTTTACACAGCAGGAAGCCCCAAGAAACTCAGAGTTACTCCAGGAGTTATCAGGGGCTCACAGCTAGTTACATGGTGGATCTGGATGTGGGTTTTAGAAAGGGTTTCTCAAAAGCAAAGAGTGCTGTGCCTTCTGGGGCTCTAGAATTGCATTTTCAAATGATTTTGTTTGAGGATGAGAAAAAGACAGAAAGTTACTCATTCAGTGCCTTTCCAGACTTTTGCTGTCCCTTTGGAGATTTTAGTACAGTTGTCTCCTCCCCTTCTGGCAACTTCCATTGAGTCTCCAAGTACTGGGTATTCTCCAGCCTCAGTAGTAAAATGAAGGAAAGAGCAGTGTAGGAAAATATACAAGATGAAAAAGTAGAGAAATATTCTGTCACAGGGCAATCTAACACATCATTTAAACAGTCTTACTAAGGTGAATTTGAGAGCACGGATCATGGTTTCTCATTGAGAAATAAAAGTCCTTTGGCTTAAAGAATATCTTCAAAAAATAAATCCTTCGTTACCCAAGGTATTTCTTGAGTTGAAAAGAGTACATATCAAGCCATATCATGAAAGAAATAATTCAGCAGTCCTTGAGAATTTATCTAGTTTCCATTCAAACATTAAAGTGATCGTTTAATCTTACATACAATTCCCTGAACTCTCCCTAAATAATTGCTTTGGTGATTTTAGCTCAACCTTGAAACAGAGTTGAATCTGTTGCATATTTGACTTCATTTGAAAGAAAGAAACAGTCATAAGGGCATAGACTTCAGAGGTTTAAACCCTTTATCCACAGGGACTAGAGGAGAGAAGTAAGTGTGTGCAAGCCCAGAATGCAATGAGGTATCAGCCCTGACAATAGTAATAATAATACCACCTGTTCTATATGGAAACTTTATATAATGTCCACCAGGCATCTTCACATATATTCATCCCTCAGTTAGTCTTTACAGTGACCCTGGGAGGTAGGTAAGACAGCTGTCAGTATCCCTTGTTTTGGGACAAGGAAGTTGAGCCTCAAAAACTGACGTACCCAAGATCACACAGCTGAAGGATAAAGTCGGAACTTGGACCCAGGCCTCGAGATTTCCATCTATTGCACTTTCCAACAGAGCCAGTTGTCTCTCTCAAGAGGCACGTATTTACTGTGGGTAAGCTTTTGTTAGATTTGCCAAGGCTCGTGCCAAGTCTCTCACTATGGTAGAGGTTTTCCTGTGTTTGAGACAAATGGGCATCGCCTGGGGTTGGTGTCAGTGTTTATAAAGGTGGAATTTGAGCTGTAATAATGAAGTTCTGAATTAGTCCCTGTGTCACACTAAGCCTTCAGATGAACTAAATTTCAGTCAGTAGTATATAAATAAACTGATCTACTTAATTTACGTGGCTTGTGCATCTGGATTCCAGAATAAATCTGAAGCTGCTTAAATCAAAGTAGGAAAAGAGACCGGCAGCAGGTTATTCCCTGGCAGTCTAATGATTAGGACACTGTATTTCCACTGCAAAGGGGCATAGGTTTGATCCCTGATCTGGGAACTAGGATCCTGCAAGCTGTATGGCACTGCTAAAAAAGTAATAAATAAATAAGATGTCACTTAGTGCAATTCTACTCTAGTTAAAAGAACATGAAGGGTTTGCAATATAGTATGGACGATGTTAGAAGCATTTTTCTGAGTAAGTTAGCCTTTCAAATAGAGTTTGAGATTTTTTAATTCATTTACTCATTCAGCAGCTATTTGCTTAATATCCCTATAAGGCCAGTCACTATACTGGGCCCCAAGAAAAGACATGGTTCCTGTCCTTAGGCATTCACAGGCCAGTAGGTATGTGGGCATCATGAATAAAGACACTCGAAAGCACAGATAAAAGTGTCACAGAGGTCTAACATTCATCTTACCTGTCCCTAAGTTTTCAGAGCTTTTATTTTCTTCAAGTTGGAATGTTCAGTATTTCGTATTGCAATAGATACTGCAATCACTCTCATCTCGGAGAAGTCCAGTTATTGAGACATTTATTCAGCAAATATTTGTCACATGTGTACTACGTGTCTGGTTGTCTGCTGGCTACTGGGGTTGCAGAGAGGAAACCAACAGCTTTCCTGTGGTAAGGAGCTCTCAGTCTAAAAGGAGAAAGATAAAAAAACAAATGCGTTCTGTTTGGATTTGCTGCTTATAGCTGCATCACCTTTGGCAGACAATTTAATCTCATGGGGTTTTTATAACAGTGAAATAATAATACCTGAAAAACAGTAGGAGAGAGCTGAGCACGTTAGAAGCCTTCACGCAGTCGCTGCTGTCACTGATGAGAAAAGGGGGTGAGGCGCACAGAGGTCACGGAGCACTTGTGCCTCCAAGAGGACTTCCTGGAGGAGGAGGTGCAGTGAGTTTTTGCCAGGCCTGCAAGGCACGGTGAACCTTGTTTGGAGTGTGCAGCACAAGGTGAGGCTCGGGACGTGGGGCAGCTGCCACCGGAGGGGAGAGGCAGGGAGGGCAGCACAGTTGGAATGTTGAGTACAGGGAGAACTTTGACCCAAACACCCCTAGAAACAGGCTGGAAAGGTGCGAAGGAACCAGACACTGTGTGGCCGTGGCTGGTGATGTCACCCCACAGCCAGGGCAGGAAGTTTGCATTTGAGAAAGACACACCGTCCCACTTGTCCAGGGAGAACGCAAGATCATTTTGCCATTTTGCCCTGTGCTCTCTGAGGCTCTTGAGTTAAATATTCTACATGGTCTGTTATTTAGAAGTAAAGGGAACCATTTAAAAACCTGCTGGACAGTTAAGTCATGTTGAGCATCTGCCTTTAACCAAGAAATACTGTACATAGAAGGGAGGAGGCTCACTTTCTAGTTCTAGAGAAAACCAGAAAATTAATATTCTGATTTGGTCCAGCAAATGTTGTAAGAACAAGTCAAGTATAAAATATGTGCATTTCCTAGTAATGTCTTTGATTGTGTTGGCAGAAAATTACCTAGCCAGGATAAACGTTCAGGGAACAAGCAAGGTTTTAGCTATGCATCGTCCAAACCAAAATCCCTTCTCTCTAAACCCAGGGCCAGGGTCTGACTCCATGACAGCCTGCGATATGAAATGGTACCGAACGCTCTTCTTACCCTATTCTTTATTAGAATTAAAATTGAATATTTTTGTCATGGTATCAGTAAAAATAAATAAAAAACAGTAGAAAGAAATAGTCTGCTTTTTCTGAAGGGCAGATGAGGCTGGGAGGCTTGAACTGTCTTTGAACACTGTAGCACAGCTGTCAAAGGCGCTCACTGGCCCTCAGTTTAACCAGAGAAAACATGTTTTCTTAAATTATTTTGGCCTTATAGGGTGTTTTCTTAAATGAAAAATGATCACAGTTAGCATGCCTGACCCCTGTCGACCTGATCATTTTATGAAGAATAATAATGTTATATGGCAGAGCAGTCTGGAAAGAATGTCAGCTCGCCTCGGTCACAGATTCTCAGTGACCTCGGAGCATACACCAAGTCAGCGGAAGGCCGAGTGCGTAGATTGTGAGCTGTGGCAGAGGAACCAGTACTTTCTTCAGCATCCACGGCTTTCACTTCCTTCTTTGGAAGAATCTCGTCTTGGTAGGAAGCATAATTACCCTTGCATATGCCACTTTGGGAAGAGAACGTGTGTCCATAATCACTGAAAGGAAATACCCAGTGTGGTCAGAGTCCATCCTGGCTGGCCCTGTGAGGTTTAGCAGCTGCTGCCAAGTCGCTGTGCGAGGGGGGTGGCCTGGCTGGAATACCAGAGGCGTTGTTGGTTTCTGGATGCTCTAGAGAAGGCCTCGCATTCCTGTGTATAATGTATCAAAATGATGCATTGATAGCTCTCTTTAACGCGTCTCCTATTCATCCACCATTTACATTCTTTCTTTAGATTTTCAATAAGTAGTATTTGTAATTGGTATGACCTTCACAGGTTCAAAGAGACAATGGTGAACAGTCTGTCTCCCATCTCTGATTCTCATGAGCTAATTCTCCTTGGAGTTGGCCAGTATTCTAGTTTTCCGGGTACATTTCCAGAGAAAATCTCACCATTTACTTTTGACACGTCTGCCTCTTGCTTCCTGAGGGCACTGAAAGTGTTTCACAATAGTTGTGGGAAAACCACTTTACCACCTTCATTCTGAACATAGAGCTGATGTTGAGAGTATGAAGTTATTTGGGGCAGGGGTATAAATTGGCTGGTTCAACAATAAAATATTAATTTTACATGATATAGCATTGAAATATTTTTATCCCATGCCTCATTTTACTCTTATTATAATCTAGAAAACAGATAAGAATGAGTATTATAGTATCATTATTTCCGCTTTTACAGTTCACAAAATTGAGATGAAAAGAAAGTCACTGCCTTTCTTTGTCTTATCGCTGGTCAGTGGTGGTTAGATGTGGGAGGGTTCCCCTTGTGTTCAGGCTTCTGTCCAGTGTGATAAGTCTGGTTTTAGGGGAATTGATTTCCATTACTGTATATTCAGAGTTGTGATGGAATCTGCTATGATTTTAGAAATACTTTTGTCTCTTGCTTTCAATAAAATATTGGAACAAGCAATATTGTGAGGGCTTATTAAAGACCTATACTAAGAAAGCTGTCTCACTGTAACCAGTCTCTGGGCCTGCCTCTGTTTCAACATTGTGCTCAGTGCTTTAGGTATGCCATTTAATGCCTGGTGTTCACCTAGTTTACACTTGAGGAAACAGAGACACAGAGAGAGGAAGTAAATTGCCAGTGGATATGCAACTTGAAAGTGGTAGAACTGGGTTTCAAATTCAGTATGTACCTATTTCTGCCAAGAAGTGCTGCCTCCCCAGATTGGATGGCCAGAGCATAAATGATTATTATCTTTATAACACAGATATCTATTTAAAAATCCAGCAAGTGCATATGGGTCTCGATTACTAACAGTTATTAAAAGATGATAAAACTTCAACTGTCGAGTTCTATTTAAAATACCATAGAATGTTAAAGATGTAAAAGCTTGCTTCCTGCTTTCAGGATGTTACCATCAATCTGAAGGCATTGAAGTAACACAAATAAACTTCAGAACATAACATGATCATAAAACCACACTCGGAAACATAGAATCAGAGAGGTTTGAAGTTCGAGGGGCCCGGGAGGTTATTTAGAGACTCCATCCAAGCCTGAAGTCATCCTTTTCCCTCTGATTTGTGTGTCAGTGATACCATGAGCCTCCCAAGACACCAAACCCGCAGACATGGAGTTCAAGTACATTCCTTCCACTCCTTCATCTCCAGTCTTGTGAGGAGCAGCCTTGCAAACTACATTTAAAGTGGCCTCACTCCTGCACCCTTCCCTCATCCACAGGAAAAGTAATAAGACCACGTCAGTCCTTTATTTCCAGCCCTGCCAACCATGCTTCTCCTGGTTCATATCCTGTTGAATGCATGCTGAAAATAGGACACCAAACCGGTTCCTGGACCCCAGCCTCTGTGAAGTCCAGGACCGCAAGCTCCCTGCTGGCACAAGATCCCTCCTGAACCATGGCTGTCCTGCTGCTCCCTTGACGGAGGCTGCAGCGACCCATTCCTGCGTCGTCTCCACCCAGTTGTTACTCAGCCTTCTCACAGCTCTGCTGGTCTTGCCTCCTCCTCGTCGTGAAGCAAGTTTACATCCAGGATGTGAAGGAATCTCTGTCCAGATGCCTTCCTACCACAGGGGCCTGCGGTAGACAGCGCCCTGGACTGTGTTGTTGGTGTGGCTGGGGAGGTGGAGGCGCTGTGGAGGGGAGAGGGGCAGTGCCGCACGCAGCCGCGGACACTGCACTTGCAGTGGTTCCGCCTCCGGTACTCGGAAATAAACTTCTCACAAATAGCAACTAAACTCATGGGGAAGAAAAGCACCAAGTACCCAGTGGCACTAGAGAGTGAGCAGAAGCAAACAGATTCTGGAGAGGAGTCATAAATGGAAGAAATGGATGGCATAGGGGATGTGCCCCGTTTTTACAGCTTTCAGCCTAAGGTAAGGCCGCAGTCAGCAGCCATATTGACGCTTAGAACTCGATAAAACATGACGTCCTTCTGGTCTGAAGAAACAGGTAACCGTGTTCAGGATGACCGCAGCCCGTGTATAAACTGCCCCATCTGCGGCTCACCTCAAGCTGCAAATGCACAAGACAGATTCTAGCTAAAGATAAAACTGAATTGAGATTTGAATTTCCACTCAGGCAAAATTTTTCGTTTGAATCAAATCAAGTGAATTTCCTGCTTTAAAAAAAAAGGAAAATCAGTACTCTTCAGAGGAATGTAACGGAATTCACAGCATAACTTTCACAACACCCTGGATGCACTGAAAAAAAAATGTTGATGTTGACATACAAAGAACCAGAAAAATATAACTCAGTTTTTAAGAGAAAAGATAGTCAACTGATATTAACTGTGAGCTGATTCAGATGTTGGAATTAACAAGGATTTCAAAGCATTTATAATGATGTTAAATTAACTATGCTCACAGTGAAAATAAAAGAATAACATTATATTTAAATGTATGCTGCTGCTGCTGCTGCTAAGTCGCTTCAGTCGTGTCTGACTCTGTGCAACCCCATAGACGGCAGCCCACCAGGCTCCCCCGTCCCTGGGATTCTCCAGGCAAGAACACTGGAGTGGGGTGCCATTTCCTTCTCCAGTGCATGAAAGTAAAAAGTGAAAGTGAAGTCGCTCAGTCATGTCCAACTCTTAAAGACCCCATGGACTGCAGCCCACCAGGCTCCTCCGTCCATAGGAGTTTCCAGGCAAGAATACTGGAGTGGGTTGCCATTGCTTTCTCCAATATCTGAATGTATAAAATATATAAAAATATATTGTCAAGTATATTTAAAATACGCATATAAAGCAAAATAAAAAATATGAAAATATAATTTAGCAGAGAGTGAGAAACTTTTTAAGAGAACACAATGGAAATTCTAAAACTGAAAAATACATCATCTAAACTTTAAAATTCTCTTGATGCACTCAATAACAGATTGGAGTTGACAAAACAAAGAGTAAACTTGGATATAGATCAATAGGAAGTATCTAATCTTAAGAGAGATAAAAAAGATTGGAGGAAAAAAAAAGATCCTCACAAATTTGTGGAACAATATCAGAAGATCTAACATGTATAATTAGGGTCCAAGAAAAAAAGGAGAGAGAGTGAGGTAAAAAAAAATACTTGAAGAACATCCCCAAATTTGGTGAAAGACATAACATTTAAAAATTTAAGAATCTCAGAGATAACCCCAAGCAAAAATAAATAAGATATTTACTTTTGTAAATAAGATAGAGAAAATTCTGAAAGCAGCTCAAATCAACACGTTACATAGAAGGAAACAGTGGTTTGAGTGATGTGGATTTCTCATGTGAAAACATGAAGGTCAGAAGACAGTAGGAATGACATCTTTAAAATGTTGACTGAAGAAATCATTGATCCAGAATATTAGGAACAGCAAAAAAAAAAAAAATTTCAAGAATGAAGGCAAAAGAAATACATTTTCAGATTTTTTTTCAGAAGTTGAATATTGATAATCAGAAGACCTTTACTACAGGAAGTACTAAAAGAAACACTTGCAGTTGAAAGGTTAATGCTGGATAAAAACTTGAATCTTCAGGAAGAAAGAAGAATGTCAGAAATGGAAACTAAATAGGTAAAAACAAGGCCTAGTTTTCCCTTATTTTTTTAAGAAGTGCATGACATTATATAAAACAAACAAAAATCAGACTGTCCTATGGTATTTATAATGGAGATAGCTGGGATACATATCACAATTATATAGTGAAAGTTGGAGGTGGTGTTAAATGGACCTTTTGTGTGATGCTTTGAAAAGTTAAGGATGTATGTTCTAATCCCCAGATAACTACTGTACACAACAAATGTCAGGCTAAAAAGCCAATATAAATTAAAATGGAATTCTAGAAAGCAGATAATCCCAAAGGAGGTAGGAAATGGGGAAAACCCCACAGGGCACAAACAAAATAATAAAACACTAGATTTTAATCCAGCGTATTAGTACTTTCATTAAATATTAAGGAAGTAAATACTCCAACTAAAGGACAGGCACTGTCAAAGTTTTAGAAAGGCAGAACCAAAGTATCTGCTACTTATAAATAGGTTGAAAGTAAATGCATGGGAAAAGATGTACCATGCAAAAGGTGAGCCTGAAGAAAGGTGAAGTGCCTTCAATCAGGTAAAATGGGCTTCAGGACAGACTGTCACCAAAGACGAAGAGTAACATTTCTTAATGATGAAAGGATCAATTGACCCAAATGCAGAAAAGTCAGATGTAATCATAATGACAGGGTTTCAAATTACATAAAACAAAATTTAATAAAATTAAAGGGAGAAATACACATTTCTGCAATTGTATCTAGCAATTTTTAAACACCACTTTTTATTGATAAACTATTAGAATTTGATAGAACAATTAGAAAAAACAAAAACCAAAAAAAAGGAAACAGAGATGATACAAAAACATGAATCATCTTGACCTAATTATATTTGTAGAACACTGCATCCCCAGGGCTCCCAGATGGCTAGGCAGGGAAAGAATCTGCCTGCAATGCAGGAGACACAGGAGATGTAGGTTTGATCTCTGGGTCAGGAAGATCCTCTGGAGAAGGAAATGGCTACCCACTCCAGTATTCTTGCCTGAAAAATCCCACGGACAGAGGAGCCTGGCGGGCTATAGTCCACGGGGTCACAAAGCATTGAAGGCGAATGAACGACTAAGTGCACACACACGTACATTCCCAAACTGAAGAATATAGGCACGCCTTATTTTGTAACATTTTGCTTTATTGCACTTCAAAGGTATTGTATTTGTTACAAATTGAAGATTTATGGCAACTCTACATTGAGCAAGTCTATTGGCATTATTTTTTCCAACAGCATTTGCACACTTTGTGTCTCTGTGTCATATTTGAGTAATTCTCAGCAGTTTTTTTCATTGTTATTTGTTGTGCTCTATGGTCAGTGATCTTTGATGTCACTACTATGACTGTTTTGAAGTGTTGTCTTATTTTAAGAAGTTGCCAGTCATGGCAGTAACTACACCCTGAGCACTCAGCAGCCATCAACATCAAGGCAAGACCCTCCACCAGCAAAAGGGTTATGACTCACTGAAGGCTCAGACAATGGTTAGTATGTTTTAGAAATAAATGTTTTTTTTGCAATAAAATGTTTAACTAAGGGATGTACATTGTTTAGATATGATGCTGTTGCACACGTGATAGACTACAGTATAGTATAACTTTTTTATGCACTGGGAAACCAAAAAATATATGTGGGTCAGTTGATCGAGATAGTTGCTTTATTGTGTTGGTCTGGAACTGAACCTGCGCTATCTCCAAGGTCTGCCTGTTTATATTCTTTTCAAGGGCCTATGACACATTCAACAAGGTAGACCATGAAGTATATCTCAGCAAACTAAAAATGGTTGAAATAATACATAGAGTATGTGTTCTGACTTCAGATAATTGGAAATTAAACACACTTCTAAATAATCTATAGGTCAAAGAAGAAAACAAAAGGGAAGTTTAAAAATATTTCTAATAAATAACAATGAAATTAAATACATCAGAATTTATAATATGTAGCTAAACATACATGGAGGGAAATTTATAGCTTTAAATGTTTACATTGGAAAAAGAAATAAAATCAGTGACCTAAATTTACACCTAAAGAAGCTAGGGAAAAAAGAGCATAGTATAAAGAAGGAAATAACAAGGATTAGAGAAAGATCAGTGAAAGAGAAACATGAAAATGTATAGAAAACACACAAAACTAAAATCTGCTTCTTTGAGAAGAACAAACAATTGAGGACCCTCAGGTGAGACTGGCTAAGAAGAGCTAGAACATGGATTATAGATGTAAGAGCTGAAAGGAGCATTGTTGCTGCAGATCCTATGGATGCCAAAGGGGAAGAAAATATTAGGAACAACTTCATAACAATTAATTCAGCTATAATGAAATGGAAAAATTACTTGAAAAATACATTTTACAGAAAACCAACAGTAGATGAAACAAAATATGAATAGCCCTACATCTGTTAGAGAAATTTAATTCAATAAAAAAGCTACTTAATGACAACAGCGAACTCACTTAAAGCCTGGATGGTTTCACTGATTAATTCTATTAGATACCTAAGAAAAAACTCACAATTTTACACACAAAAAGTTACGTGAATGGCAATGTGCACATCAAAAGACTTTTTTTTTTTTTTTACTGTCATTAGTCATTAAGGAAAGGTGGTTTAACTCAAAAGGATACCATTACATTCCCACCAAAATGGGTAAAATTAAAAGACTGACAGCACAAATGTTGGTAAGGATGTAGAGCAACAGGAACACTCATGTATTATTGGAGTGGCTGTAGCTATATAATCACTCTGGGAAAAGTTCTAAAAGTTTTTATGAAACTAAACATATATCTACCCTGTGGGCCAGCAATTTCACTCTTAGGTATTTACCCAAGAGAAATGATAACATATGTTCACAAAAAGAATTCTACATGAATGTTATTAGCAGCTTTATTCATAATATCCTCAAACTAGAAACAGTTTCAGTGTCTATCAATAGGAGAAAGATTAAGCAAACCGTGCTATAGTTGTACAATGGAATGGTGAAGTGAAGTCGCTCAGTCGTGTCTGACTCTCTGTGACCCCACGGACTGGAGCCTACCAGGCTTCTCCTTCCATGGGATTTTCCAGGCAAGAATAGTGGAGTGGGTTGCCATTTCCTTCTCCAGAGGATTTTCCCGATTCAGGGATCCAACCCTGCATTGTAGGCAGATGCTTTACCGTCTGAGCCACCAGGGACCCAACAATAAAAAGCAACAAACTGGGAGTACAAATAGCAGGACAGATGAATCTCAGAAATACTCTGCTGAGTGAAAGGAGCCTTATACAATAGAGTATATACTATATGATTCCATTTATACAAAGTTCTAGAACAGGCTTACTTAACCCACAGTGGAAAAAAAAATCAGAACAGCAGCTGCCTCTGGGGTGGGAACGGCAAAGATTGACTAGGAAGAATCATGAAGGAACTTTCTAGGTGAAAATAATGTTCTGTGTCTTGATTGGGTTTTTTAATACAAGTGCATGTCTTTGTCAGAACTCCGTGAATGCATAATGAAGATTTGTGTAGTTCATTTCATGTAATTGTTTTTATTTTTACTGTATATAAATTTCACATTAAAAACTGTAAACAAATAATTGTGCTCTAGCTAATAATATACCTTCTGAAGTATTGAGGGGAACTTTAAAAGAATCTGTAAATTTATTTTGAATTGAATCCAAAATTCAAAATGAATTGATGAATGGAAAGAGAGAAAAATAGTTGAATAGATATGTGATAAAGCAAGTTTACTAAAATGTTAATGTTAGAATCTAGGCAGTAAATATTTTGGTATTCACTATAAAAATTTTTCAACTTTTCTATATGTTTAATTCTTCCGTAATTACATGTTGGGAAAATATACCTGAGTGCAGCATGGACATATGGACCTTAAAAATTGGAGTGGAAAAATGAGAAAGAGGATGAAGTGTATAAAGTGATACTGTTACTATGATTAAAATACCTATATCCAGATTTGGAGGAAGAAGTTCAGGCAAAATGATCTACAACAAACACGTTAGAGTAGTTGCCAATGGGAAAGGAAATGTGAATGGGGTCTTCGAGGGGTGACGGCATAAGTGGCAGGTGGGTGTTGGCTAGGTAGGCTTTGCACGGCAGGTGGTGGTGGGGGAGAGAAGAGCGAGGGGGGACGGCAGGGGGGTAGAGCACTGTTGTCAGTCACTCAGCTGTGTCCTGCTCTTTGTGACCCCGTGGATGCAGTGCGCCAGGCTGGCCTGTCCTTGATGAGTCAGATCTTGACCTTGTCAATTGCTAACTGTGACATTTTCGATAAGTTGTTTAACATTCTTCAGACTCACTTTTCCCATCTGTAAAATGGAGATTATAATCTCTACTTCACAGAGTTGTTGTGAGTTAAAACCAGATTGTATCTACGAAGTTCCTAGCACACAGCCCCAAATGTATTGTAGACTAAAGTCTGTCATCCTTTCCTTGTCTTTCCGTTCATCTCAGTCCTTAGTGTCCTCCAAGGGGTGTATCTTCCCTAAGTCTACAAAACCGTGTCTCTCTCTCCTGTTTTCCAGGGACCATTGGCACTTGCATACCCTTCCTTTCTGTCCAACTTTGTCTCACGTGTGTAGAGTTGCTCTGTGTGTATCTATCTTATCTCATCACGTAGCTGCTTGAGGACTCAGAGCATAGCTTTGAGTGTCCCTCTGCTCAGTTTTCACCCAGTGCTGCTGTTGTGTAGTCACTTGCATGTCTCTCCCCTGACCAGAAAGGCAGAGACAGTGTCTGTATTACTGTCTATTTTGTCTTCTCATGGAAGGGGCCCAGCAGTTGTTTGTTGAATGAGTCAAAGAATAGACATTACCTTTCTGTCATTGCTCTTCTCACTCAATGCTGTCTGGTCAGCACACTGATTTATCTTTGCTCTTATTCACCATCAGACTTTCTGAACTTATCCAAACACACCAATGTGATCGTATGAGCCCAGCCAAGATCTGCTGCTGGATGTGGTTCCAGAAACCTACTGGACTCAAAGACAGGGACGGTAATAAAGACAAGGACTGTAGTAAGACCTTCTCTTTACCGTGGCTGTTGTTTTCAGCTATTCTGTTAAAATGTGAGTAACATTTTAGAGCTGGAAGTGCTCTTAGATTTTATATACTCAAACCCTTGAATACTAAATGTAGATGAAAGGATGTAAAGCCAGTGGGCCTAGTCAGTGGGAGTGCCTTCATGGAGCAGGCAGCTATTAGGCAGAGTGTCTTGGTGGGAGAGATGTGTGTTGTGTGAAGAGCGGGTGGGACATTGCAAGGTGTTGAGTGACGGGAGTGATGTGAGCTGGGGGCTGGTAGTGGCTGCAGGTGTGTGCTAGAGGGGAGCCCACAGTGGGACGTTGGTCCCACATCAGGATTGTCACGTGACTTAACGGGGGCAAGATGGCTCGTGACCGAGTTGGAAGCCATTACCCTCTCTGCTTTGTCCTTAGCAACAGCCTTATCTCATCATTGATTTGGTTCTGACCTCCTCTTTCTTTCATTTGGGCTGAAGACAAGCTCAAACCCTGATTTTAAAATGAAATCCAAATAACCCATTTTGAACCCCGTATTTCAGCCCAGAAGTGTTGGTTTTGCATTGTGTCCGGTGCAGATGGAAGCCAGCTGAAATGGTCGAGAACCCCAGCAGGAGTTGAGCACAGCCTAATATTTCCTTGTCTTCAGATCAGTCCAAGCTATTCACTCGGAGGCCGCATTGCAGCAAGTGGTCTGCTGCCCACAGGGCCATCCTGGGGTCACCAGGGGCTTCCCTTTGGTCCATCTCACCATTCCTTCTCCATTCCTGCCTTTGCCACATTTCTAGTGTCTGGAAGACAGATGAGGAAACCGGCCTCTTTATTTTCTTTCTGGAGGGCTGGATACCTAGCATATATGCCCCTGTCTTCTCTTAAATGGGTCTCTGTGCTATTTCCCTAACTCGGATTGGCCCCTTTAAGTGGAAAAAGTACCAAGGGTTTGTATAAGCCTTCCTCTGGCTAAGAAGCATCCAGTTAACATTTACCTTTAAAAGAATTATTTCATTGTATTCTAAAAACCTTGAAAGCTGAACCATCCACCAAGAGGCATTGTTTTTTCTCCAAAAGGTACCAGTGAGCACTTTCTTCAGGCAAAAGCTGTCTCTCCAGAAGACCTTGCCTCTTTTTCTCCTAGGGATTTTTTGCCCATCCTTCCTTTTCTCATCACTAAAAAATGAAGGGATGTAGCTGCACTAGTCACTTCCTTCCCGGATTGCAGGGTCCCTGGAGTATGTGCATTCTAGAGCAGGTGATCTGTGAAGCACTTCAGGGTTAGGCAGGGAGAAACCATACTTCAGGGTCTCAGGAATTCTATTTAATGGGCAGCAGCATTTCTCCATTTAACGTTGCTTCATAATTTATGTAATAAAAATGGCTCTAGAGAAATCTAAGCTGTTATTATCCTATATCTTTGTATTTGGATTTGCTGATATTCCATCCTGAGTCTTAATGATGGAGCTTATTGCATTTTGTCACTTCTCCTGATACACATAGTAAACCCTGGATTCAGAGGTGGCAGTTTTCAACCCTATCCTGTCTTAAATGGAAATGACTTTCCTTATTTGGTTTCTCAGCAGCCACTATCGAGTTACACGTCTTTAAGGTTAAAAAAAAAAAAAAGCAGACCACCAGCAGAATAATTTGGATCCATGTAGCTTCTGTTCAGATGCCCAGTGGGAGAAGATAGGCGCCCCCAATACAGAGGGGTGGTGGATGAAGCCTCTGCCTCCCACAGCTCCCTAAGGCCCAAGGCCCCGTTCTCAAGCCTGATACAGCAGAAGCCATTTCATTCTCTGCGTTTCTTTGTGACCAGCATGCCTGTACATTCTCTGCGCTCTATAGATAGTCTCGCTAGCACCACAAGCTTTTACTCCTGTTCCTACCCTGTTGTAAACCTGGAAACAAATATTTAACTGGTTGAGGAGTGCCGGCTCCAGGAGTGCTCCCCCTCTGGGAGCTGCTGCGCATCCAGCATGCCTGCCTGGTCCTCTCACGCTGCACAGGACATATAACATATTTACGTCTCGCGTAACCATAGAAACCTGTTGTGTCAGAGAAGACTTTATGATTTTGCTGCTCTCAGGAAAGAGATGAATAAAGCCACAGGGCAACCTGCCACCTCTTATTTAGTTACTTTGTAATCGTTCAACAATTAAGACTGCAGAACATATTTACTGTAATTTTCACATCTGTAGACATTTTATAGAGTATTGAATATACATAAAGAAATAAAAACACTTGAGACATTATTTTAGAAACCCCGTTGCAAACTCAGTTTTTTTTTCTTTTTTGTATTACACGATTTGTACTTCATTAATTATTCTAAAAATGGCTGGGTCCTTTTTTTTTTTCCTGCTGTAATGTTTCCTTTAGGGAATTCCTGGCATAAGGAATTCTTTCATTTTGTTGTGCTGGCTATTCAAGAGGGCTGTAGAAAGAACCCCAGTTTGGGGCTTGGAAAGAATTGGATGTAGTGCCCAGTTTGAATCAGGGCACTTCTACTTACTGGCCAGGCTTCTGGGCAAGTGACAGAATCGCACAGAGCTTTTAGGGGCTTTTGACAAAAACCTGTGAAATGAGCAAAATAATATCTACCTTGATAGATGATCATGATGAAGGCAATAACATAGGAGAAATACCTGGCATGTGATAAAGGGTCAGTATCTGGCACTGTTACCATTTCTCTTATTCCTAACTGTTGTGTCTTTTGATTTAATGTGAAATGTACCACAAGTACATTCTGATGCTCACAAAAGCTTGTTTTGTTTAGCGCATATATGGTACTTCATACTTATCAAAGGCTTTACAAATATTTATTAATTATAAAACCCCCAAGGGAGCTGAGGAACAAAATTTCATCTCTTTTCCAATTAATTCTGCACCTTTCCATTTGGCAACTACATGTGTTTCAAGGCTTTTAATAGAGCAAGGAGCCCCCTTGGCTCTTTTGTCTGTGCCTTGGATTGTTTAAAGGAATTATCCACGGTGTCCTGGAAGCTCGAGTTAGCTGCTGGATGGCTTGAGCGACCCCTGCTGGCTGGCTGCGGAATCGGAGGCGCCCAACCAGCCAAAGCCGCACCGTCACTCCCAGGCCTTTTGAGAGTTGGCCGTGGGCTGTGTGGACTATGGGTGGTAGGGTATAATCATGGCTGTGAGGGCATGGAGTTTACTCTTATTGTTATTATTTTCTTTATTATTGTTATTTAAATGGAGGTATTAGAATGCAGGGGACGTTTCCCACCAGCTAATAACCATTTAAGTTGCATTTGGGGGCTTTCAGGATTTGACAACAGCTTTTCAAAATCTCGAGCTGTTAAACCCCCTACCGGGTTAATGTGGCAGAAAAAGGCGAGAACGACACCAGCCAGCGGCTTTTTGTACAGCGCTGTATTGCGGGGCGTCTGGATAGAGGAGGGAAACAGATCCTTTTAGAGAATCCAATTAGACAGAGAAGGAAATACACTTTGCTTAGAGGGAGGGGTGGGGGGGACTGGTTCTCCCCTCGAGGTCAAAGACTTAGATATTAACAAAGGGAAATCCTGTATCACTTCAACTTGTTTCAGAAAACCAGTCTTTCTCCTCAGGAAACAAACACTGCAGGTGAACCAGAAACTGTCCACCCAGAGTTCTGTTGAGACAGTACCAGCATGCCTGTGCCATCAGAAATCATCACAGAAGTCACCAGGCAGGTCCTTCAACTCGTCTCTCTGTTTTCATTAAATGGTCTTGACAGAATCTAGGGAAAAGGGGGTGATTGTAGAGTGATTTTAGAAGCTTTTAGAGACTATGCACCACATGAAAAAGAACTGCCCTCCCGCGGCCTTTGCCCAGCATTTAGCCATGCCTTGACCTTCTCTATCCCCCGAATCGGTGCCCAGATCTATTGAGTAGACTTGGTTTGGTAGCTTTTGGTGACATTCTTTGTATAGAAATTTCAAATGCATGCAATTTACCTAGATTTAAAAGCTTATAAATAAAACTACCACACAGTCCCTCTGGTTTTCCTCATTAAGGGGACCATGTTGTATTGAAATTTGCATTTTTATGGTGGCATATCAGGGCTGGGTGCCTTTGTCACAATTCTGAGGGGCTCTTTCACAGCGTTGCATGCAGTTCTAGCTGCAGGGCTCCCTTTACAAAAACAGACACAGTAGGAGCTTTGCTATAATATTCTCATCATCCTAAACCTCATCTCTTTTCATTGGTTAAAGGGTTCATTTGGCTTTTTAATATAATTTGTATTAGTGCAGTTGTAGAGAAGGAAAGTCTTTGCCCGCACTCCCCGTTCACCTTCCTGCATCGGTCACTCCATGCACGCGGGCAGGCTCCTAGACAGTATGCAGAGTGCTTAGCATGGATGCAAATGTTCCTGCCACAGACCTTCTTGGCTTTTAGTGGGCAAGGGAAATGGATCTCGTGGGGATCTTCAAAAACCATTTTCATTATAATAGCCTGTTCTCCACAAGACATAGGATCAAATGAAGAGAAAAAAAAAAGCATGCATGGTGTATGGGAGGGGCTGCTGCTGAGAGGCTGAGGTCTGGAAGCACCTCTGTGGACTCTGGGCTTTGCAGTCCCCACCTGCCTTTAGAAAATGTCCCTGGATCAGGCAGCTTCTGAGCTCAATGGGGCGTGATGAGGCATAGGCCTGAATTTGCGCCCCCTGGCTCCTGAGTCTCGTTCTGCTGCTGAGAGTTAGTTGGACAGGTGCCTGCGCTCCCCTGAGTTACTGCCCCCTGCTGTGGATAGTGACACACCCCGGCTCTGTCACCGTTTGGGCTGGGGGCTGGGGCAGCCTGTGGATGCAAATGGATACCTTATTTCAGATGCCTGGAGAAGGGCCCAGAGCCACTCCCCTGATGAAATGCTTTGTCTGCACACACCCTCACTCACCCTCACACCCTCACAGCTTCCGCTCTCCCATGACACGTTCACCTTGCATAGTGATGTGTACACTGCACCTACCTCCTTGCCTCGCCACCACACTGTGGAACCTCTCCACCCTTACACGCCACATGACAAAGTGAAGCATGGCCATCGTGAGCCCTTAGACAGCCCCCAACCAGTGGGAGACAAAGGAGAGTCACCTGGGAGACAGGTGGTGACCAGGATGGGGGTCTCCCTGAGTCTCCATGATGTGGGGTGTTGGCCCTTTCCACTTCCTTGGTGGCCCAGGTGGTAAAGAATCTGTCTGCAATGCAGGAGCTATAAGAGACCCAGGTTTGGTTTCTGGGTCAGGAAGATCCCCTGGAGAAAGGAATGGCTACCCATTCCAGTGTTCTTGCCTGGAGAATTCCATGGACAGAGGAGCCTAGCGGGTTTACAGTCCTTTGGGTCACCAAGAGTCCGACACAACTGAGTGACTAGCACTTTCACACACTGCAACACACGGTGTCCATGTCAGTTGAATGGGTCTTTATTGATTGACGAAGCCAGATCAATAGTAGAGAGGTTCCAGAGTCACATCGTCAGGAGAGTGCTCCACTGCCAGCACTCTCTCAGCGGAGATTTCAAAAATGAGAGACCAAGTAACGGGTCCTTCCTGTCTATTACAGTCTTTCTGTCCTCGTGCACACAGGCTGTTGAGCTAGTGGAAGTGAAACCTCCTCATTTGTTTGATCACTGTGTTTACTGAAGGAAGAAAAGCTAGGAAAAGACCCATGTTCCTCCTCCTAAATAAAGACTAGATAATTCCAGGCTGTGAGATACTCAGGATTCACAAGTGCTTCTGAATTAGAGCTGTACAACTGTCTGGATGCAAAAGGCAAGAGGCTTTTTTTTTAAGTATTCAAGTGCTTATTTTAAGAATGCAGTTCCAGTGTCAGTTAACAACCAGGGCACCTAACAGAACTTTCTGGTTTTGTATGTGTCTTACGTGTACATTCCTGGCAGGTGAATATAATCATTTGCCATCAGACCAACAGAAGATTTGTTCTGTAAATAATAACTGTTAGATAATAGTGTGGATTGCAATCTTGAGACAATACAAGGAAAAGCAATTTCTAGAGTGATATAGGGGCTTCCCTGGTGGGGCTCAGATGGTAAAGAATCCACTGCAATGTGGGAGACCTAAGTTCAATCCCTGGGTCAGGAAGATCCCCTGGAGAAGGGAAGGGCAACCCACTCTAGTATTCTTGCCTGGAGAATTCCATGGACAGTGGAGCCTGGGGGCCCCCAACCCATGGGGTCAAAAAAAGTCAGACACAACTGAGCGACTAACACTTTCACTTTCAGAGCGATGTAGAGGAACAACAAATTAAACCTAGTTCCACCCTAATATAAGCATTTCCAGTGAGATGAGTTGATGACAGTGACTTTCACTTTTGATGAGAAGCAGCTATACCCCTGGGCAGTGTTGGCAGTGAGTGCTGCTGCAGGGGCTTGGGGGGACACCGGCAGTGTGGGTTTGAACCCTGGATTTACTCTCAGAGTCGGCACTTGCTGTGCCTCTGATTGTGAAGTCTCAGCGTGGTGTGAGTGGCCTCACTGGGAAGGGTTTTCTTCCTCGCTTGCCCTGCCCTCCTGGGTGATGCTGGCACATCTTTCTTTGGTGGCAGCTCACACTCTTCCTTCCCCCTGAACTCTTGCTGGCCTCTCCTCTGTGAGGCCCACAACATGGAATGAAGCCCAGGCAGTTTAAACAGCTGTGGAACCAGCTCCCTGCACTAAGGCTACACAGGTCTCCAAGGACACCTCTCAGCCCTCCTCCTCCTCTCCTCCCACAGCAGTCCTCTCAAAGGTTCACTTGAACCAAAAAGGGGCATTTATAATAAGGTTATGGGGTCAGAGAGTCCCATAAAACCCAAAGGCGAGCTTGGAATGGGAAAGGAAAGCTGTGGGGAGCCTGGTCCCACCACTGCTCAGCCACTCCCTTGTGTGCCTCCTGCTGCGGGCCCTCCCTCAGGTTTGCTCCTTCTCCTCGTCCCAGGGTGGGAAGGGCCATCTTAAGCAGCTGCAGAGCTGACAACAGCGAGTTACACTTCGCTTTCCCTGAATTCCTGGCACAAATTCTGGGAAAGGATTGACTTGCTTGGAGCTGGTGTCCACCTCTGGTGCAGTCAGGTGGGGGTTGTCAGGTCCACACTTGGCAGCAGGAACTCGCCCCTGTGGCCCTGTGGGTCAGGGAGACAGTTTCCAGAAGTAGAATCATTATGACCAGGGCAGATGCCCTAAAGTCTGCCACACCACAGCTTTCTCCCCTCTTGCTTTAAAGCCTCACATCAGCGTCTCTGTTCCTTCGGCTTTTCTCCCTTATGAGACGCCACAGAGCAGGACACTGCTTCTCCAGTGCCTCCTTTCCTTGCTGTCCCTGAAAGGAAGCCCCAGGCTTTTTTCACCTGAAGTTTCGCTTGTAATCATGATGAAAAAACACAGGGACTAGCAAGTAATTCACATGGGAAAATTTCAGAGGTCTTAGAAGTCTTGAGTTCAGAGTCACATGTCTTTGGTTTCTGAGACTCTTGCTAAGTGGCTTCTGGGATAAGTGGGTCTTTTCAGCTGTTGGCTAACTGGCTGTGCAAAGCCCAGTGCCCGCGGTACCTGCCCTCTGTGTACCTTTTCATATCTCCAAGGCGTTCTCTGCCACCCAGCTCTAGACTCCCATAACACAGGGTGTTGGCACAGTCAGACCTGGCCTCGTCATCAGGAAACCCAGAATGATTGTGTGCAGTGGCAGCAAATGAACTAACTCTTGCCTCAAGTTTTTTTTTCAGTTGTAAAGAGGTCTTGGGACTTCTCTAGTGGTCAGTGGTTAAAAATCCATGTGCCAATGCAGGGAACACAGGTTTGATCCCTGGTCTAGGAACTAAGATCCCACATACTGCAGGACAGCTAAGCCTGCGCACCACAACTGCTATGCCCGAGCTTTAGCGCTCTCGAGCTGCAACTACTGAATCCCAAGTCCCCTAGAGCCTGTGCTCCACAGGAGAGGCCAGGCCATGAGCAGCCCACACACGGCAGCTAGGGAGCATGTGTGCCGCAGTGAAGACCCCAGACTCATAAATGAGCCTTGTGAAAGGTTTAAAAGAAGTCTTTGCTTTGAAAGGAGGGGTGTTTCCTGCCCTTGAGCTGACCCCATCAGCTTGGGACTAGTGGCACCGGAGCTACCACAGCTACCGACCTGCGCTTCCTGCCACACCAGGAACTGAATGGGGCTTCTCCCCCATTGTTTCTAGCTTTAGGGTTGCCAGGAGTTGGTCTTTGGAAAGTAACTGGTTATCAGTGCAGAAGAGGCCTAGAGATGGGGTAGGGGGATGAAGAAGGAATGAGTTAGCAGAGGGATGCTGAGGCATAAATTACAGTGTGCTTGTGTGAAGCTTCAGGCACAGCTGTCAGAGGGATGACAGAGAGCGTGTACTTGGAGAGATCGGGAGACCATGCTTGCAGATGAAAATCCTCTCTGGAGACTGTGGCCAAGCCCTGTCCCCTAGAACAGGAGAGCTCAGGTGCCACTCTGTGGCACTTGATTCATGGGCCATTTCCATCTCTGGGGAAAGCTGCATGTGAACAGCATTTTGGAGCCTGTTCTGTGACAACATGATTAATATTCCCCAGAGCAGGGGAAAGACCAGGCTGCTCAGCCACAAGAGCAGATGCTGGCAGGGCAGGTGGGCACCGTGAAGAAGCTCCTGCCCACCTACTGGGCCCCCAGTTGGCCTCTCAGCCCCTTACCAGGACTGGCACCACCATCCTGTACCTCAGCCTGCTTGTACTGGCTTTAGCCTTTGCCTTCACTGTTCTCCATAACTGAAATCATCTAAATCTCAACCTTCCACCCAGCCCCATGCAGGGGGCTGGGGCAAGGTCCAGCCAGGACTCTGGCTGCTGGGCAAATGCAAAGTCAGGGGCCTGGAACAAGAACGGAGAACTCTGCCTCTTTCGGAGGTCCAACAGTAGAAAGGGGCAGGGAGGCAAATCTGAGCCAGAATCCTTAGGCCTAGAGGGCCACTGGGGCAGAGAGGTAGCCCAGGGGGCGGGACAGGTAGGCAGGCCAGGGGGCCAGGGCTGGGACCGCAGGACTGGATGTGGGCAGAACAGGGAGAAAGGCGCTGGCACGGCCCTGGACTCCCCATTCTGAATAGCCTCCCATCTCCTCCTCCCCGACCTTGCCACCTGGCCCACACCTTTCCCGTCCTTCCAGGCCTCTGGTCCCTCCTTTGCTGGACCGTGGCCCCCAGTTTTGTCTGCCAGGCTGGCACTTCTCTGCTCTTCCTTCTGTTTGAGATCATGGCCATCAGAGGAGTGGCCAGAACTTGGCTATGTGTCCAAGTGCTCCAAGGACTCTTCCTGCACAGTCACGGGCTGTTTATCTGTTCATATTCTCATATTCAGCCTCTGTCTCTTTCTCTCTCGTCCTCAATACTTCATTTAGTCTCTATACACATACACGCCACTATGTAATAATTTATTTTTGTGTTGCAGAGATTAGTTTGCCCACCTAGTACTTCCCTGAGCTTGTCAAGGATAGAGGCCAACTTCGTTTGGAGCGATCCAAGCCCCAGCTAAGGGCCTGGCACACACTGGTTGCATAGTGAATTGTTTTGAGGGTTAGTGGGCCTGCTGGCCAGATGGATAAATAAGTAGCACCGAGGTTTATCTTGCTTTTCTGAATTCCTCTCAGGGTTTAGTAATAGCAGGATTTAATTTATGTTTTTTTTTTAATGAACATAAGATATGTTTCAGTCAGCATCAGCGCAAGTGCAAGAAATCACCCAGTAGTTTGAACAGGGATAGATAGATACTCTAACAGAGAGTTGAATGAAAAGGGGTTGGCTGGTAAGAGTATTCTAAAGGATATAGAAAGAGCAGCAGTAAGGAGCCGTCACTGCACTGAGGAGGAAGGGAAGGCCCCACCTCACCCGCCCTCACTGAGGGCGGAGATCTGGGCTTCCTTAGAGAGGCACTGCCACGGCTCATAGCAGAGAAGATCCTGGAAATCCACCCTCAGAGTTTGCTGGAACTGTGCTCTCTAGGGTGCTGTGGGGAGCGGTTCACGGGGGCTGTCCTCATCCGCTACAGAGCTACTCGGGTAGATGCCAGGGGCAGTTGGTGGCCACTGGAGGCTGCCGGCTGCTGTGGGCTGTGAAAGTGGGCTTGTGGAAAAGGGACCAGAGCTGCAGGAGCCGGGCCCTGGAGAAGGCGCCCGCCCAGCAGGAGCCCGCTAGGCAAGCACACCAGAAACCGGAGGGCAGAACCCCTTCCTCCTGCCTGCTGACAGTGCTGAGAACTGTGCCCACTGGCGAAAGGGCTGTGACCCATTATCTCAGGTGGGCAAGGCAGGGTGAATCCAGAGCACAGAAGCAGTGAATGGATAACTGGTACACAGAGCATTTTATTCTTCTGATGTCATTTCTATAAAATTTAATACATGTAAAGACTCGTGTGACCGCCACCATGACCAGGGTACAAAATAGCTCTGTAGCCCAGAAAAGCCCGTCCTTTATCGTCATACCCTGTACCTCCCTCTGCCGCCATCCCCTGGTGACCACTGCTCAGTTCTGTCAGTAGAGTCTTTTCTTTTGAGAATGTCATACTAAAAGAATCATACAGTACATGACCTGTTAAAACGAGCTTCTTTCACTCAGCCTCAGGTTTTTGAGTCTTTCGAGTTGAGGACTGTGTCAGTTGTTCCTTCCTCTTTATGACTGAGTGTTCCGTTGTATGGATGAACCGTGGTTTGCTTATCCATTCATTTGCTGAAGGACTTCTGAGTTGGTTCTTGTTTGGGGTAGTTATGACTAGAACTGCTATAAATATTCATTGACAGGTTTTAAGTAACATAAATTTCCATTTCTTTAGGGTAAATAGGATGAATAAATTCTTTAGGAGTGGAATTGTTGGGTAATATGATAAATATATGTTTCATTTTATAAGAAACTGAAAGGTATTTTCTGTAATGGCTATACCATTTTGCACTCACACCAGCAGTGTATGAGGTTCCAGGTGATTTGTCTTGCTAGCACTTGATATTGTCAGCATTTTAAAATTTGAGCCATTCATATAGATGTGTAGTAATACCTTGCCATTTCTCTAATGGCAAAATGACATTGAACATTTCTTCATATGCTTATTAGCCATCCTTTTATTTCCTTTGGTGAGAAAGAAAACTGTTAGAAGATTACTCAGCTCTCTTGCTCACTTTTCAGATTAAGCTGTATTTTTTTGTTGTTGAGTTTGAAAGTTCTTTATATATTCTAGATATAAGTCTTTTTGACATATACATTGGTTTACAGATGTGTGCTTAGTCACTCAGTCGTGTCCGACTCTTTGCGACCCCATGGACTGTAGCCTGCCAGGCTCCTCTGTCCATGGGAATTCTCCTGGCAGGAATGCTGGAGTGGATTGCCATACCTTCCTCCAGGGGATCTTCCCAATCCAGGGATTGAACCTAGGTCTCCCACATTGCAGGTGGATTCTTTACCATCTGAGCCACCAGGGAAGCCCCAATATCTGGTTTACATATATTTTCTTCCAATCCATAGCTTGTCTTTTTCTTCTTTTAATAGTGTCTTTCACAGAGCAAAAGTTTTTAACTTTTATGACATCAGCTTTATGAGTTTTTTTCTTTCTAGATCACGCTCTTGGTGAAATGAATCTGAGAAATCTTACCACAAAAATTTTCTCCCTTATTTTCTTCTAACAGTCTCATTGTTTTAGATTGTTGTATTTCAATCTGTGATTCATTTTGTGACTTAGTTTTTCTATAAGGTGTAATATTTAGTCTGAAGTTTATTTTACAAGGTTCATTTCTTAGCATGTGGATGTCCAGTTGTTCCCAAGCCATTTATTGAAAAGACTTCTTCCTCTGTTAAGTCATCTTTGCAATTCAGTTAAGTTATCTTTGCAATTCAGTTAAGTTCAGTTCAGTCGCTCAGTTGTGTTCAACTCTTTGCGACCCCATGAATTGCAGCACACCAGCCCTCCTGTTCATCACCAACTCCCAGAGTCCACCCAAACCCATGTCCATCGAGTCGGTGATGCCAACCAGATGTCTCATCCTTTGTTGTCCCCTTCTCCTGCCCGCAATCCTTCCCAGCATCATGGTCTTTTCCAGTGAGTCAACTCTTCGCATGAGGTGGCCAAAGTATTGGAGTTTCAGCTTCAACATCAGGCCTTCCAATGAACACCCAGGACTGATCTCCTTTAGGATGGACTGGTTGGATCTCCTTGCAGTCCAAAGGACTCTCAAGCGTCTTCTCCAACACCACAGTTCAAAAGCATCAGTTCTTCAGAGCTCAGCTTTCTTCACCGTCCAACTCTCACATCCATACATGACTACTGGAAAAACCATAACCTAGACTAGATGGACCTTTGTTGGCAAAGTAATGTCTCTGCTTTTAAATATGCTATCTAGATTGGTCATAGGAGAAAGCATCTTTTAATTTCATGGCTGCAATCATCATCTGCTGTGATTTTGGAGCCCAAAAAGATAAAGTCTGACACTGTTTCTACTGTTTCCCCATCTATTTCCCATGAAGTGATGGGACCGGATGCCATGATCATGCCAGATGCCATGAATGTTGAGCTTTAAGCCAATTTTTCTCACTCTCCTCTTTCACTTTCATCAAGAGGCTCTTTAGTTCCTCTTCACTTTCTGCCATAAGGGCGGTATCATCTGCATATCTGAGGTTATTGATATTTCTCCTGGCAGTCTTGATTCCAGCTTGTGCTTCTTCCAGCGTTTCTCATGAGGTACTCTGCATAGAAGTTAAATAAGCAGGGTGACACTATATAGCCTTGACCTACTCCTTTTCCTATTTGGAACCAGTCTGTTGTTCCATGTCCAGTTCTAACTGTTGCTTCCTGACCTGCATATAGGTTTCTCAAGAGGCAGGTCAGATGGTCTGGTATTCCCATCTCTTGCAGAATTTTCCACAGTTTATTGTGATCCACACAGACAAAGGCTTTGGAATAGTCAATAAAGCAGAAATCAATGTTTTTCTGGAACTCTCATGCTTTTTCAATGATCTATCGGATGTTGGCAATTTTATCTCTGGTTCCTCTGCCTTTTTTAAAACCAGCTTGAACATCTGGAAGTTCACACTTCACATGTTGCTGAAGCCTGGACTTGGAGAATTTTGAGCATCACTTTACTAGCATGTGAGATGAGTGCAACTGTCCGGTAGTTCAAGCATTGTTTGGCATTTCCCTTTTTTGGGATTGGAATGAAAATTGACTTTTTCCAGTCCTGTGGCCACTGCTGAGTTTTCCAAATTTGTAGGCTTATTGAGTGCAGCACTTTCACAGCATCCTCTTTCAGGATTTGAAATAGCTCAACTGGAATTCCATCACCTCCACTAGCTTTGTTCGTAGTGATGCTTCCTAAGGCCCACTTGACTTCACATTCCAGGATGTCTGGCTCTAGGTGAGTGATCACACCATCGTGATTATCTGGGTCATGAAGATCTTTTTTGTACAGTTCTTCTGTGTATTCTTGCCACCTCTTCTTAATATCTTCTGCTTCTGTTAGGTCCATACCATTTCTGTTTTTTATCGAGCCCATCTTTGCGTGAAATGTTCCCTTGGTATCTCTAATTTTCTTGAAGAGATCTCTAGTCTTTTCTATTCTGTTGTTTTCCTCTGTTTCTTTGCATTGATTGCTGAGGAGGGCTTTCTCATCTATCCTTGCTATTCTTTGAAAGTCTGCATTCAGATGAGAATATCTTTCCTTTTCTCCTTTGCTTTTTGCTTCTCTTCTTTTCACTTAGCCTTTGTCTGAAGTTAATTGTCCATATTTGAATGGGTCTAGTTTTAGACTCTGTTCTCTTTCATTGATACATGTTGTTTTTGTTGTTCAGTCACTTAGTTGTGTCCCTACTCTTTGCTACCTCATGGACTGCAGCATGCCAGGCTTCCCTGTCCTTCCCTAGCTCTTGGAGTTTGCTCAGACTCATGTCCATTGCATCTGTGATGCCATCCAACCATCTCATCCTCTGTCACCCCCTTCTCCTCTTGCCCTCAATCTTTCCCAGTGGTCTCTATGCCTGTCCTTTTACCAATACAACACTGTCTTTGTTACTGTGGCTTTACAGCAGGTCTTGAAATCTGGCAATGTCATTCCTCCAACTTAATTCTGCTTCTTCAAAATTGCTTTACCTGCTCTAATTCATTTGTCTTTTTATATAAATTTTAGAATTAACTTCTGTATAGCTATAAAAATGGCTTGATGTTTTGATTGGACTTATGTTAAACTTACAGATTAATTTGGGAATTGAGTCTTAGGACCTGTGAACATGATATGTCTCTTCATTTGCTTAGATCTTCTTTATCCATTCATCTGTCAACGGACATTTAGGTTACTTCCATGTCTTAGCTATTGAAAATAATGCTGCTATTAACATTGGAATGTGTGTATCTTTTTGAATTAGAGTTTTCGTCTTTTTTGTATATATGCCCAAGAGTGGGGTTGTTGGATCGTATGGTAACTCTTGTTTTTTAAGGAATCTCCATTCTTTTCTTCATAGTGGCTGCACTAATTTACATTTCCACCAACAGTGAAGGAAGATTTCCTTTTCTCCAAACCTGCTTCAGCATTTATTCTTTGTAGACTTTTTGATGATGGCCATCCTGACCAGTATGAGGTGATCCTTCATTGTAGTTTTGATTTGCATTTCTCTAATAATTAGTGATATTGAGTATCTTTTCGTGTGTCTATTGACCATCTTATAAGTCTTCTTTGGAGAAATATCTTCCTGCTCAGTTTTTGATTGGGTTTTTTTTTTTTTAATTGAGTTGTATGAACTGTTTGTTTATTTTGGAAGTTAAGCCCTCGTTGGTCACATTATTTGTAAATAGTTTCTTCCAGTCCATAGGTTGTTTTTTCATTTTGTTTATGGTTTCCTTTCTTGTGCAAAAGCTTTTAAGTTTGATTATGTCCCATTTGTGTATTTTTGCTTTTATTTCTTTCACCTTGAGAGACTGACCTAAGAAAACATGCTACAATTTTTGTTAGTGTTTTGCTTATATTCTCTTCCACTTTTATGAGTTCTGTGGTGTCATGTTTTATATTTAAGTCTTTAATCTATTTTGAGTTTATTTTTGTGTATGGTATGAGGGAAAGTTTTAACTGTTTTGATTTACATGCATTTGTCCAGCTTTCCCAATACTACTTCCCATCTTTTCTCCATTGTGTATTTTTACCTCCTTTGTCTAAGACTAACTGACCATGAATGTATGGGTTTATTTCTGGGCTCTCAGGTCTTCCCCATTGATCCACATGTCTGTTTTTGTGCCAATATCACACTGTTTGAATTCTGTAGCTGTCTAGTATTGTTTGAAGTCCAAGAAGGTTATGCCTCCACTTTTGTTGTTTTTTTTCAGGATTGCTCTGACAATTCTGGGTTTTTTGCTGTTCCATTTAATTTTACTTTTTCTGGTTCTGTGAAAAATGTTATGAGATAATTTGATAAGGATCACATTAAATTTGTAAATTACTCAGTGGTATGGCCATTTTAACAATATTAATTCTTCCAGTCCTAAAGTGTGGGAGATCTTTACATTTCTTTGAATCATCTTCAATTTCCTTTTTCAGTGTCTCATAGTTCTCAGCATATATGTCTTTTACCTCCTTGGTCAGGTTTATTCCTAGGTGGGTTTTTTTTTTTTGGATACAGTTTTTAAAGGGACTTTTTTTTCTTTGCCTTTCTGATATTTCATTGTTCGTATAGAGAAATGCAGCAGAGGTCTGTATGTTAATCTTGTATCCTGCTACCCTGCTGAATTTGTTTATCAGTTTTAATAGTTTTTGTGTGGAGTCTTTAGAATTTTCTATTTAGAGTATTATGTCATTTGCATATGATGACAGTTTTACCTCTTCCCTTCAATTTTATTTCTGTTTTTTTTTTGGTCTGGATTGCTGTAGCTAAGACTTCCAATATTAGGTTGAATATAAGTGGTAAGAGTAGGCATCCTTATCTTGTTCCAGATTTTAGTGGGAAGGTGTTCAGCTTTTCACCATATACTGCTATATTGACTGTCAGTTTGTCATAAATAGCTTTTATTATGTTGAGATATGTTCCCTCTAAAGCCATTTTGGTAAGAATTTTTTTATAATGAATAAATGAAGCATTTTTTCAAATGCTTTTTCTGAAAGATAGTCATATGGTTTTTGTCTTTTATTGTTGTGGTGGTATATCACATTGATTTGCATATGTTGAATCATCATTGTGACCTTGGAATGAACTAGCTTGATCATGGTGTGTGATCTTTTTTATGTGTTGTTGTATTTGGTGTGCTAATATTTTGTTGAGGATTTTTGCATCTATATTCATCAAAGATATTGGCATGTAATTTTCTTTTCTGGTAGTGTTGGTTTTGGTATCAGGATGATTGTGGCTTCATAGAATGACTTTGGGAGTGTTCCCTCCTCTTCAGTCTTTTAGAAGAGTTTGAGACGGATTGGTTTAAGTTATTAATATATTTAGTGGAATTCCCCTGTGAAGCCATCCAGTCTTGGACTTTTGTTTGCAGTGAGATTTTTAAAATTTTTATTATAGATTCTGTTTCACTAATAGTGATTGATCTATTCAGATGATGTATTTCTTGATTCACTTTTGGTAGGCTGTGTGTTCCTAGAAACTTTTCCATTCCTTTTAGAGTGTCCAGTTTGTTGGTGTGTAATTTTTCATAGTGTTCTCTTCTTTTTTTTGTATTTCTGAAGTGTCTGTTGCTATTTCTCCTCTTTCATTTTTTATTTTGCTTTTTGAGTCCTTGCTCTTTTCTTCTTGGTGAGCCTGGCCAGAGGTTTGTCAATTTTGTCTATCCTTTCAAAAAATCAGCTCTTGGTTTTATTGATTTTTTAAATTGTTATTTTAATCTCTATTTTATTTCCTTTATGATTGTTATTATTTTTTCCTTCTGCTGACTTTTGGTTATGTTTGTTCTTCTTTTTCTGTTTCTCTCAGATGGTAGGTTAAGTTGTTTATTTGAGATTTTTCTTGTTTTTTGAGGAAGGCCTATATTGCTATGGACTTCCTTCTTAGGACTGCTTTTGCTGCATCACATGGATTTTGTATGGTTTTGTTTCTATTGTCATTGTCTTGAGGTATTTTTTATTTTTGGGGGGGGCATGTCCTCCTGACACTTTTTTTTTTTTTCAATTTTCTTTACTTTATTGTGTTGGTTTTGCCATACATTGACATGAATCTGCCATGGGTATACATATGTTCCCCTTCCAGAACCCCCCTCCCTCCTCCCTCCCGATTCCCTCTCTCTGGGTCATCCCGGTGCACCAGCCCTGAGCATCAAACCTGGGCTGGCGACTGATTTCACATATGAAAATTAACATGTTTCAATGCCGTTCTCCCATATCATCCCACCCTTGCCCTCTTCCACAGAGTCCACGAGACTGTTCTGTACGTCTGTGTTTCTTTTGCTGTCTTGCATGCAGGGTTCTCGTTGAGGTATTTTTTAATTTCCTCTTTGATTTCATTGTTGACTGATTGATTTTTTAGCAACATGTTGTTTAGTTTCCATATAATCATTTTTTCTTATTTTTGTCGTTTCTTTCCATGTAGTTTCATGCTGTAGTGGTCACAAAAAATTGTTGAAATAATTCTATCCTCTTAAATTTGTTGAGGTTTGTTTTGTGTCCCAGTATGTGGTCTACCATAGAGGATGTTCCAGGTATGCTTGAAAAGAATGTGTATTCTGTGCTTTTGGATGCAGTATCTGAAAATATCAATTAAGTCTAACTGTTCTATTGTGTCATTTAGGATCTCTGTTGCCTTATTGATTTTCTGTCTGGAAGATCTGTCCATTGATGTCAGTGAGGTGTTAAAGTCTCCTATTACTATTATATTCCCATCATTTTCACCCTTTGTGTCTGTTAGTATTTGTTTTATGCACTTAGGCACTCCTATATTGGGGACATATATGTTGATGAGTGTAATATTCTCTTCTTGCATTAATCTTTTTATTGTGTAGTGTCCGTTGTCTTTACTTACAGCCTTTGTGTGACATGGGTGTTGGTGCATCCACCTTCTTGTCATTTCAGCCTCCCCCTCCCCGCCTCTTATAAACATTTCGGCTGCATGGCCTCTTTGTTGTGGCATGTGGGCTTCTTTTGTTGCAGAGCATAGGCTCTGGAGCACACGGGCTTCTTCAGTCTTGGCACGTGGGCTCTCTAATTGCAGTATGCAAGCTTGGTTGTCCCATGGCATGTGGGATCTTAGTTCCCTGATGAGCGATCTTACTCATGCCCTCTGCATTGGAAGGTGGATTCTTAACCACTGGACCACCAGGGAAGTCCCAGTCCTTTCTTTTTTAATATAAGCATTCAGGGCTATAAATGTATCTCTAAGTCTTTATTTATGTCCCACAAATTTTATGTTGTACTTAAGAGTTTTGTTCAGCTCAGAATATTTTCCTAATTTCACTTAAGGCTTCTTGTATAACAGCTATTTAGAAGTGAGTTGTTCAGTTTCCAAGAGTCTGGAGACTTTCTTGTTGTTTTTTACTTTCAAATCTAAATCCATGGTGGGTGAAGAACTTATTTTGCATGATTTAAACTTTTAAAAAACTGTTAAGGTTTTGTGACTGAGGGTATGGTCTGTCTTGGGGAATACTCACTATAAATTTGACAAGAAAATGTACTGAACTTTTGTTGGGTGGAGTTTTCTCTGAATGTCAGTTCTGTTCAGTTAGTTGAAGGTATTGTTAAGATCTTCTGTATCTTATTGATGTTCTATGTACCAATGCTTTCAACTACTGAGAAAGGAGTATTGAAGTCTCAATTCATGCACCTCTCTTTTCATTTCTGTCAGTTTTTGCATCATATATTTTGAAGCTCTGTTGAATGGTGAAAACACATTTAGAACTGTTTTGCATTCCTGATGAACTGGCCCTTTTATCATTGTGTAATGTCCCTCTTTATCCCTGGTCATTTTCTTTGCTTTGAAGTCCACTTGTTATTAACATAACCACTTCAGCTTTGTTTTGGAATAATATTTGCATGGTCTATCTCTTTGTATCCTTTTACTTTCTTCCTTCTAATATCATTAGATTTGAAGAGACTTTCTTGTGGAAGCATTTAATTAGATTATTTTTAAATTCCATTCTGTCAGTTTCTATATTTAGACCATTTATGTTTAATATAATTATTGATATGTGTGGGAGTATGTATGTCATATCAATGTTTGAATATTTGTTTTCTGTTGGTTCTTTGTTTTTTATTCCTCTATTTCCCCATTGCTGCCTTATTTTGGAGTTTTGAATTTTTTTAAAATTCATTTTAATTTATCTCTCATGTCTGACTATGTCTCTTTTATAACTTTTAAAATAATTATTCTAGGGATTATAATACATATATACTTTTTATAGTTTGCTGTTGATACTTTATTAATTTGAATGAAATGTAATAGTCCAATCACCATATGGGAACCTCTACCACCACCCTACCACCTCATCTTGCATTTGTTTTTTTTCATTTTTTATTTTTTATTTTTTTTTATTGGTTTTGCCATACAATGACATGAAATCGCCATGGGTTTACATATGCTCCCCCTCCAGAACCCCCCTCTCTCCTCCCTCCCGGTTCCCTCCCCCTGGGAAATCTCGGTGCACCAGCCCCGAACATCAATCCTGGGCTGGCGATTGATTTTGCATATGATAATTAACATGTTTCAATGCCATTCTCCCAAATCATTTGTTTTATATACTACATATACTTATGTGAAAACTCCAGGAGACAGTGTGAGGAGAATATTATATTTACTCAGACATTTGATATTTATATTACTCTCCCTTCTTTCTTGATGTTCCTGATTCCTTCTTATGTCATTTTTCTTCTTCCATTAGCAATTATTTTAGAGCAAGTCAATTGGCAGGATTGTTTGTGGTCTGTAACATGAGAACAGAGATAAGAGAATAAAAAAATGGGGGATTTTCTCTGGTCTCTCTGAGCTAGAAATAGAGAGCTTCTCCTGGAGGTTTGATGTTCACACTGATGCCCACTTCTGCAGAGAAGAGGGGCTACAGAGAAGGGGGAGCTGCAGCGATACCTATCTGATGTATTCTACAGAGACAAAGAATGTGAGGTTCAGTTGTGATTTGGTGGCATTTTGAATTCTGGTCTTCTTCCCACATCTGCCTGATACTGTTAGCTTTCCACGTTCCTCAGATGTCCTATTCCATGTGGTTCAGACAGAGTGTAGTTATATTCATTCAGAAAGATGGAGTGGTATATGCTTACTCCATTTTACCTGATACCAGAACCTGGCAGAGCAGGATATTTATAACAAATATTTAATAATATTTATTGGATAAATAAGGGCTTCCCTGGTGGCTCAGATGGTAAAACGTCTGCCTGTAATGCAGGAGACCCAGGTTCGATCCCTGGGTCAGGAAGGTCCTCTGGAGAAGGAAATGGCAACCCACTCCAGTACTCTTGCCTAGAAAGTTCCATGGATGGAGGAGCCTGGTAGGCTACAGTCCATGAGGTCTCAGAGAGTTGGACACGACTGAGCAACTTCACTGGCTGATTGGGTAAATGAATGAATGAGCTATCAAACAATTGGTCCCAAGTTCTGTCTTCAGCACCAGACTTTAATTTCTAAGTCTCTAGTCCTTTTGGAATGAAGACCATCTAAATAATAGAGTCTGTATCTGCATACGTGGCATTACCAATGCAGAGTCCTGTCTGCGTGTTCAGCATGTCCAAACTAAACCCATTTCTCTTCCACTGAAGATCAGCCCCTATTTGCAGTTTCTTTATCTGCCACCAGTGGCCCATCTGCTATAAATTAACTGCTAGTTGGCTTTTATCCTTTTCCTTCAATGAGTTTCAGGCAAACAAGTTCTGTGTTTGGTAATATTTTCCTGGTAGTTCTCACTTTCTCACTCTCTACCTTACAACCCTAGTTTACACATCTAGACTCGAGTTAAGTTGGCCCAACCACAGGACAAGCAGAACCATTGTTGGTGACAATAGAGAGCAAATAATGAGGAGGAACCAGGAACGTGGAGTCACAGCCAGGAATGTCCATTTATAGGGAGACGGGATGGGAGCTTCGGGGGAGGAGGGAGCTGCTACCCAGATCTCCAAGCCCTAGGGCTGTGGAAAGCTTGCCTCACTTGGCGTGTTGAGACCCAGGCACACTGATGTATTAACACAGTAGTGGCTTCTGAGAATTGGGCTCCTAGTAGGTGTGAGGGGCCAACAGTCTCCTTCGGGCTTGGCCCTGGGCCTTCAGGGCTGCTTCTGAGCAAGTGCTGGTAAAAGCCATCCGACTTTCTCTCTCCTCTCCATATAGTCCATGTTCTCCACTCTGGGCTAGTTGACTGCCTCTCAAACAACCACCCTGAGTCCACCAGAAACCTGGACTGACAGCTCTCCACTGCCTTCCAGGTTCAAGGCCCTCCACCTCTCTCTCCTTCTTCTCTGCCAATCTTACCATCTCCTCCAGCTCACCCAGGCCAGTCCCTGGGCCCCTGAGAGCCCCCCACTCTCTTACCTCCATGCCTTCTCATACCATTCCATCCCCTGATTCTCACACACCTTGCTAGTCCCTTCCTGTCTAAGCTGCCCTTCCAGTGCCTCTCAGATGCCGCTGATTCCAGAGGGCTTTTGCACCCTCCCTTTCTTGACTCCAGGCTGACACCCTCCTGCCTCCTTCTTAACCTACCATAGCCAGTGGTCACTGGTCATACTGGGTGTATTGTACCTTGAAGGCAGGTATAATGTTACTGTCTTCTGTTTGGCATCTGTGGCTCTTGTATGTAGGTCTTGGTTAGTAATCCTTGTTGGATCGAAGTGAATGGAACCAAACCAGCTGCTGTGCCATCTCTAGAAAGTCTCTTAAAGAGATGAGAGGGCTGTGATCATGGTATGACAACCACTGATGGCAAGGCCCTCGGGCTCCCTGCCGTACAGATGAGGCTCGATTTGTAAATGGGAGATTCCCTTATCTGTGACATCACCTGTTTGTTTTTCCCTTTGGTGTTAATACTCTGAAGGGTCAGGAAATAGGAAACAACCACATATGCATGAGATTCTGAGAGCTCCGTCTGCAGCTGACAGTGAGAGCAGAGCTGCAAGATAATGGAGGCTGATACCAGTTCAGTCAATTCTTCTCCGCTTTGCAAAGCACTGAATGACAAGCAGATTTCTCAGCTCCAAGCAGGCCGTCATGTTCAGATGATAAATGTGTCCCTGGACAGAAGAGCTTGTTGAGTGATATTTACCAGGGTCTCCATGAAGGGCGCTGAGCTCCCAAGGGAGCATTTTCAGCCTTCAGCTTCTGGCCTGGTCGACTGACACCCACGGGGTGGCAAGAGGAGTAAAGCTTCGTTCGCTGCTCTCCAGCAGGGTGGAGGCACGGCAATTTGTTTAGGTGCTTGGAAGTTTCCTGATTCCTCTTGTTTCCTGTCTTCATTCCCTCCCTCCCCTGTAAAACCCCAGCAGAGAGAGATGGAATGTGGAGAGGCTTGGAACCTCAGAGCAGGAGGGGCAGGAGTCAGCCCTGGCTCCGCCGCTCAGTACTCCTGGGCTAGCTCCTCAGCTTCTCCAGACCTAGAGAAAGTGACGAGAGCTGCCTCCCAGGCTTGCTGTGCGGATGGAGTCAGGTCTGGGTAGAGATGCCCTGCGTGTTGGAAGACGCTCTGCAGTGTTGGCACCGTTTGGCTGTTTTTCCTTGTGCACCTGCTGCGTGCCAGGCACTGTGCTGGGTTGGAAGGGCCGGGTTCAGTTGTGGGAGCCGGGAAGGAGTGGGCTAGTAGTAATGCCTCGATCAGCCATTGGTGTGGTTCTGGGACGAAGGAGAGTAGCTGGCTGAGAGATCACACATCTTTGCTGTCCCTGAAGGCTGTCTGTCTCCCAGCACTTCTCTGGGGCTCAGCTCCTGGATCCCCTCCCAGTGGTGGGGCATTGGTGTGACCTTCTCCAAGCAGCACAGTTGAGTAGGGCTCCGGTGCCTCGTGCCAGGCTCTCCAGAGAGACAGGACCGACAGGTACACGTGCACACGGGGCTTTGTTGTGGGGAACTGGCTCACAGGGTTCTGAAGGCTGAGACGCCCCAGGTCTGTTGTTGGTGCGCCAGAGGTGGAGAGCCGGTGGTATAAGTTGTGGGGAGGAGGGAAGCGCCACAACGCAGCTCCAGGGGAGGGGGTGGGGAGGCCTCTCTCACTCCCTCTTCTCATCCGGTTCAGATGCTCAGTGGGTTGGACAGGGCCCACCGACCTGGGGAGGGCAGTTTGCTTTCCTCAGTCTAGATTCCAGTGTTAATCTCACCCGTAAATGCCCTCACAGCCACACCCAGAGTAATGCGGGACAGGGACCCCGGGGCCCGCTCAAGGTGACACATAAAATGGACCATCTCATCAGGGCTGACGTTCATGTAGAGCCTTCGGGTTTACTAAGTGGTGTCACATGCTGCATCTCGGCCCCAGGACGACCTAGGGGGAAGTCATCCTCTTCTCTGTCCTGTGGTCCTGATGCCAGGGGCTCATGGGCCTGGCTGCTCGAAGCAGGCTGTGCTCACCTTCACCCTGAGTCTTGGTGTGCCGAGCCTCTCCCCTCTGGCAGCGGGGCTGTCCCTCCCAGGCCCCACTCCTTCAGTGAGCAGCGTGCGTGGCTGGTCCGTGAGTCTGTCCTGTGCCCCCAGTGCTCTCTCGCCCTCCACCCGCTCCCTGGGCAGCAGGAGCTTTAAACACGGTTGCCGCGCAGGCTGGGAGTCGCCTGTGAGCCGGACGTCACTCTGCGTTTCCAGAGTCTGGGAGCAATGGGCGCTGAAGGAAAGCGGGGCTCCACACTTGGAGCGGCCTTTGCTGAGCCCCAGGCGCGGTGGCTGGGGGCGTGGTGGGGACTGGAGTGGCCAGCACCCCCTCGGCGTGTCTGCCACCTCTCGAGCTGCCTATGTCTTGGTCTCACAGGGCATGGCTTTTACGTTTAATATGCCCTTTGTTGTTTTAATCAGACTGGTGAGTCAAGGCACTCCTGAGCACTTCTGTTTATTTACAACCCATAGTGAGATGTTCTTTTACCGTCTGTCATAGGGGAAACACGAATTTAGTAATTCAAAACTTATAACATCTTCCTGCTGACCTTGGAATGGGCTTCAGTCAGCCACGTCTCTCAAGCTGCATTTCAAACAGTCCCCTCTGCCTGGCCTTGCAGCCAGTCTTGGGCATGTCTGTGTCCTCGTCTGGAAAAGTGCCTTTAGGGGCTGGCTGTGCATCCCCCGCCTGGTGTGGTGCCTGGGACAGGCAGGTGCTTAGTTACTGGTTCCAAGCTGGAATGGACCGCAGCTCCCGCCACACTGCACACTCCCCCAAGCCCTGTGCTGGCGGAGTGCCCGCCGGCCGGCAGGACCCAGAGAGTGGTGCCATCCGTTCAGCAAGGGGTGACTCCTCACCCCGTCCACGCGGGGCGCACGCTGGACACAGGGTGCAGCCCCTTCCCAAAGGGGGGTTGCAGCCAGGGGGCACTGCTGGACGTGAGGAGCAGCACTGTGGGGAGCAGCAGGGGGACAAGGGGCGCAGGAGGGACCTGGGAGGAGCCGAGCCACGCTGAAGCCGATGGATGCAGCCTCTGAGCAGGCCTGTAGCACTCTGCAGCTTTCTCTGCTGTTTCCCTGCAGGGCCTGTGCCAGCAGCGAGACGGAGAGTGAAGCCGGAGACATCATGGACCAGCAGTTCGAGGAGATGAACAACAGGCTCAACTCGGTCACCGACCCCACTGGCTTCCTTCGGATGGTTCGCCGCAACAACCTCTTTAACAGGTGCGTGTGGCCCTGCCTCCGGGCAGTGCAGCCAGCACCCTGGTGGCTTGGACAATGTGCTTCCATGACCTTCTTCCAGCTGCGTGGGCTCTGGCTGGGATGGGAGTCTGCAGGGGCGAGCGCAGTGCTCTGGGCCCTTGGGGTCACAGCAGCCCCCCCAGGTTGAGGGAGGATGCACGGCAGGCCTGATGTGACTGTCCGCCTTGGCTGGGCAGGAGGCCCAGGGATGGTCAGCCGCTCCCCCCCATGGCCTCGGGGCTGATCTCCCAGATGCTCGGGAGGCCGCACAGAGCCACGTCACACACTTGCTCCCTAGCCAGCTTTTGTCTGTAGCTCACGGCCAGGCCCCTGTGAGGGCCTTTCTGGCCTGAGGTTGAGGGAGGCCAGGGGAGCAGATGCCAGCATTGCCGGGGAGGAGCCCGTCCACACCCGGACCTGTCTCCACTCCTGACCAAATAGGCCTCAGCGGCACTGAGGTGAGCCAGGGTTGAAGTTGCTAACTGGTGCGCCCCTGCGTCTTCTCACCGGGGCACGAGGCCAGCTGTGTCCAGATGGACAGGGGAGGCGGTTGGGGTTAAGGAGCACTTGTCCCACTGTCACTGGTTGGCAACACCCGGGAGTCACATGTGGAGACACCTTTCCAGAAAGACGTTCTGGCTGCTGAGGCCCCTGCTTCTGAAGGGTGGCAGGGGGAGCAGGCACAGGCACAGCAGGCATAGCGGGCAAGGGGAGGGCATGACCGCTGTGGGTGGGGGCCACTGTGCCCACATGCTCCTGCTCAGGGCCCTGGTTTCCTCCCATTCTTGTGCTGTCAGGGTGACAAGTGTGTGCTTACTTTCCCAGGGGTGAGTCAGATGGGATGGGAGCCAGGAGCCAGGGCTGAAGGGACTGGCATTTGGTTGACAGGAGGCCAGAACCCCTGGCTGGTTTCCTCTGCGGCCCTGCCCCCTTTGCAGCTGTCCCTCGTGGCTCTAATTTCTTGGAAGGGACAGGACCAGGCACGAGGAGGTGTGGCGTCAAGGCTGGCTCCACCCTCAACCTCAGCTCCTCGGGCTCTGGGGCAGGCAATCCCTGGTGTGAAGAGCACAGGGCTCGGGTCTGGCCTTGTCACGTGTCAGCTGTGGGACCTGCGGCTGGTTACTTTACCACTGTCAGCCTTTTCCTTGTCACTGAAGTGGGAACAAGCTTCCTACTTTGCAGGGTTCCCTTAAAATGGAATTATAGCAGCTAATGTATGAACAGCACACGCTAGGCTTCGGAATGTGCAGAAGGCTCATAGGTGTGCTGACGTGCTGCTGTCTTGAGTGAAGTGCGAAGGACACTGTTAGACTCGGATTCTCCCGACAACGTGGGTGGAGAAACTGGAAGGGATGAAGTGTGCGTGTACCTGGGCAGCAGCGTGCACCGCCCCGGCTTGCGGCCTCACCCACCCTTTCTCTTCCTGTCCCCCCTCATGACAGCGCACGCCAGAGGCCGCTGTCAGGCATCTGCGGCCAGCCTGATTTCAGGCGTGCCCACAGTCAGGAGCCCCTCCAGGGCCTTGGGTGCTAAGCAAGCAAGGGGTCAAGCCAGGTGTACCCAGGATCCTAGTTCATCATCCCTGGACAGGAAGGGGTGTGAATTGTGTATCATGGAGTTGCTTGTTTTGAGAAAATGTCCGTTGTCACTCCAAGCAGCTCTGAGGTAGGTCCAGTGAGCCCAGGACTACGGGTTAGCTCACTCTTCATTAAACGATGCGGTCAGTGCCTGCAGCCAGACCGAGGCTGGGCCAGCCTGAGGCTGGGAGGGGCCGCCAGGCCCGCAGTGCGGAAATCTGCCCAGCTGCTCTCTGCTCAGCTCCCTCGTCAGGCCTGACCCACCTGAAGCCTCGAGCCTGCCCTTAGGAAGATGACGGAATGGAACTCCTGCACCTCTCCACACACCTTTCCAGTCCTCACCTCCTAGAGGCTTCTGAGGGCAGATCAGAGGAGAGGAAACAGTCTGTTCTTTCAGCTCTGGTGCTGTCAACCACAGGCCCAGGAAGGGGGGTGCTAGCCTCCGTCCTTCCTAGCGACCCACAGAAGCAGAGGTATCCTGGTTAGGATGGCATGGGCCCTTGCCACCTTCCACCCCAGCCATGGTTCTCGCAGCTGAGGGTCACACACAGGCCAGGAGGGTGGAGACTTGCCGTCCAGCAGCTGCCGTCCAGCAGCTGCCCTGCCCCTTGTGGGGTCCCCACAGGCCTTTCTCTCTGCCGCTTCGTGACCAGGAGATGGGGCTGGCGTGTCACTGGCTGGGATGGCTGAGCAGTGACTTTGCTGCAGACCCCAGTACTGGGGGGCTTGCAGAGTGCTGGTCCCTGAGCGCAAGGAGGTGAGGTGGCAGCAACCTAGCAGTGCCAGGTCCCCGCGGCAGGGCCCTCCAGCTCTGTGACTCATGGGCTGCTGGCCGTGTTGTTCCGGGTGGTTCGCTGGACTGGTTGGGGATGAGGCTGCCGCGGCAGATGCAAGTCAGCTGAAACTTGGCCTTAGACTTCTCCGCCTCCCTTCCACACACTGCACAGCTTGGTCTTTGTTCTTGAGGTCACCACAACCACTATTTTTCTTCTTCCCTCTGCACTTTGGCAGAAAACACCGTTGCGTGTTGAGCCCAGAGCAGGCACTGCTAGTGAGGAAAAGCAAGGAGTCTTCTCATTTAGCACCTGACCCTCAGGTCTCCGACTGGGCAGAGCAGCAGCACCCAAAGGGGCCTCTGCCCCTCGTCTTGCAGAATGCTTGGGAAGTTATGCTGAAGGCTGGAACGCCGGTGCGCGCTTATGGGTGTGCGCACATGTGTGTGTGTCTCTGAACCTAGGGGCAGTCAGCAGATCACTTTTACTGTGCAAAAGAGGAAGAGGAACAGGATATGCCGTCACCTGCTCTGGGATTCTAGGTCCCGGCTGTGCCCTGGCCTTGTAGGTGCACCCAGCCAGGACCCATTAGGACCAGTATCCCCCAAGGGTTCTGACTGCTGTTGTCACTGTTTTTGCTCTTCCCCCTTCTGGCAGTGTGTGTGATGGGAAGTGGGAAGGGACTTTCTTACTGCCCAGATGTCAGTGCTTAGAACCAAAGCAGAGAGCAATAACGTGTCAAGCTTCCCCCTTCTAGAGAGGGGCCATGATGGGATCAGAGCCCTCCTCAACTCTGCAACCTCCAACTAGCACCCCAACCAACCCCACAAGAGGGTGAATTGGCAAACAAGACTCCTCGGCCTGGTCGGGGTCCCCCAAGAGAGTCAGTGACAAAGACTGAGGGTCCTGCGGGAAGAGAGGGTGGCACCACCATCCTGGGGGACCAGCCTCCCATGACCAGATGGGAGAGATCAAAGAGAGGCCCCCACACATGGTCTGTGCGCCCCTGTCAGTGCGGCTCCAACGTGGACCTTCCCGATGGGTGGGTCACGTGGGCCCAGTGACAGGGCCAGTGTTAGGATCTGTGTCTAGCCAGCTCCACAAACAGAGCTCCGGCTCCCAGATCCCACCCATCTAAGGCTTCCTCCAGGTGGTCACAGCCTTTGCCTGAACTCCGATGAGTGAGACCTCACCACTTCTGAGGCAGTGCCTTCTGTCCTTGGACAACACTAATTTGGGTCTGGGGTTTTTTTGTAAATGAGTGAGACTCCATGAGACTCCACAGGTTTGTGGGGAGACAGGTCCTGTGTGGGACAGGACCCACAGATCACCCATGGGTATAAGGCCTTTGGAAAGGGTGTTTCTGTGTTAGCATCAGCTGGGCAGGCCACACACACAGTGACCTCTTCTCTCTATCTCTGAGCACATGGTAAGTCGCCCGCCCCCCAACACCCAGCTTGGGCGCCTAATGGGGTCAGCAGGCAAAGCCTGTGAGAGGCTGGCCTGGGCATCGGGTTTTCCTAGGTGACCCCCACCCCCCGCCAGACTGGGCTATGGAGCAAAGAGCAGAGTGGGCTGCGCAGTGGTTCCTGCAGGAAGGCCGTCCCCAGCCCCTTGGTGGTGCGTGTGTCACAGCCCTTGACCAGCCTTCCCAGGAGAGCCCATGAGCAGGAGAAGAGCGCCTCGCGGCCCAGGTTTGTCCCTGGGCTTGAGAGGAGTCACGTCCCTGGAAGGTCAGGAGTCTCTGCCTGAGCCCACCCCCCGAGGAGGGAGTGGCCAGGGAGCTGTGCGCTGTGTGACTGGGGAGGTGAGCAGGCAGACAGCACCGACAGCTTACTGAATAAGTACTTAAAATGCAGCCTTTGACAGCCTTCACCTCCCCAGGAGACAGCCTTCATGTGAGGATGTTCATGGTGGAGAGTCACTGGCTGCTTGAATATAATGGGTTCATCAGTTAATCTTTCCGCTGGTACCTTAAAACCCAGGCACTTGTCAGATCTCAGGCCAGCCAGCTCCCTTCCCTCAGTTCAGAGCCCCCAGGGGATTTTGGAGCCTTGGGCAGGGCTGAGAGTGTGGAGGAGGAGCCCAGTGCAGCAGATACCAACAGAGCAGGTGCTCAGCCTTGTCTGCCAGGGCCACTCCCACTCCTCGAATGTGGGGCAGGAGGCCCCCTGAGGAAGGCTGGGGCCTCCTGGGACTCGCACAGCTCATGAGGAGCAGAAGCAGGACCCCCGACCCCAAGGCCTGGGGCCCTGCTGCTGTGAGTGCAGATAGGAAGCCTCCTGAACTGGCCGCTGCAAAGTGAGAGCCTGTGATAAAGACCCCAGGGCAGGGGAGGAGCTGCCTGGGCAGAGGCAGGCAGCACCAGAAGGAGCTCAGCATTGCGGGAACCTCTGCCTGCCCACTCTGCTTCCTCCCCCTCCTCCTGGCCCTCCTCCCCCTGGCCTGCTCACCCTGACCTGTGCACGTCCTGCGAGCAGACCGCACGGGATGCCCAGTGCAGCATCTGTCGGGCATTCCAGACAAGGGTGCAAGGCCTGAGGCTGTGGCAGTGCTGGGCCCTGGGCTCCCAGCTTCCTGATGTCTGATTGTTGAGAGCCAGTGGGGCCCTGCCCCGGCCCTGGGCCTCAGAGCCTCAGGCCTAGAGTCTCTATGTACTCACCTGTGACAGGGTGGGCTGGGGTCCAAGGCGAGACTTGACTATGGGAGGGTTCCAGGACGGGCATGTGTCTGCCTGGCCACGCCCACCCTAGCTGAGGCCTCCTCCCTCCTGTGGCCCTAAAGACACAGGGCCCCTGGGGAGTGTTCCTGGCTCAGCTCCCGTCTAGGGCCTGTGTGCACAGGGTCAGGTGGGAAGGACCTGAGTGCTGGCAGGGAATTGAGAGCAGAGCGGAGGACCTGGGAAAGGAGGGAAACACGGAGGACCTCCGGGTGCAGGGAGGCAGCCTGTGGGGCACCCCCTGCGCCTCCTCAGTCAGCCCGCCCCTCCGTGCTTTCATGAATCGCCCCTTTGCTCGCTGCTCCCCTGTGTTCTGCCGGTCCCTGGCCCTCCTCAGAGGAGGGCAGCCTATTCTCGTGGTGTGGAGAACTCTGGGTGGCAGTGGAGCCCTGGTCCTTGCGAGTCTCTGGGATGCGCCGAGCTGAGATTTGGGTTCCTCCCTCTGAGCGAAGAGACAGGCGGGACGGACGGGACCTCAGAGCCAGGCTGGCCACCTCCGTCCCTGGGGTCTTTGGGCCTGGTGGGGCCCTTGCTTAGTCCCACCTGTGGGGGGCTGAGCCCTGCTCCTCCATTTCTGCTGCTCACCTGGCTCCCCGTCTTGACTGAAAGCCTGAGAAATGTGTGTGTGTTGGGGTGGGGGGCCCATCACGCCGCCTCTGCATGTGCCCTCAACTCCCCTCTTTCATGGGTCCCTGACTGGACCCAGGGCAGCTAGCCTGGTGCTGAGAGCAGCCCTTGGGGCCGAGACTTCCCATGCCCACCCCGCAGTGTCCCCAGCATCCCTGGGCACCTGGCAGGCCGGGGTGGGGCCATGTCAGCGTGTGAGCCCAGACAAGTCCCAGCGTGCAGAGTTTTCTGCAGCCATGCGTTATAAATCCCCTGCCTGGGGAATAGATCTCTACATCCCCGGGGAGATTCACGAGCTGCACGTGCTCCCCAGGCCGCCCGGCATTTGTCATCGTTCCAGAGACATAAACCACCCCGGCCTCTCCCTGCTCCAGACGCCTCACACCTCACCTCGCAGCTCTGCGCGCCGAGCCCAGGCGGCTCCCCCAGCCTGCCAGCCTCCCGGCCCGGGTACCGCTCAGTCCCTCTCCGATCCTGTTAGCACACAGATGGCCATGCTGCAGAGGAAACGAGTATTTCTCCAGAAGCAGATTAATGAGCATCACCTAAGGAAGGAGCTGATAAAGACCGCGGCGCGGTGTGAGAAAACCCTCTGTGCTGAGGGCTGGGCTGTCAGTTAGCCCAGCTGGGTCCCTGGCAGCGAGCGAGGCCTCGCGGACGGCGAGCCGGCGCCCCCTGCTGGAGCCACGTGGCGGCGCGGCTGCGAGTCCCGGGGGCCCAGCCCTCCTTCCTGCGCCCGCAGAGCCTGGGAGAGGCCGCCCACCGCGGTCTGGCCACCTTTGTGGACCCAGCAAAGGGGGGTGGGGAGCAGAGGTGAGTGCAGGGGGCTCAGCGTGTCCTCAAGCCTGGGGGGACACAAAAACGGCTTCCCGGCAGGTGGGAGGCCTGGCCCTTCCCTGCCCGGCAGCCTCCGGTGGTCTCCTGGCCGCTGGAAGCTGGGCTCCTCATCCCTAGGGGAGGGGCCGCCCCGCCTCCGGAGCGGGTGATGTGGGCGTGGCGGGCCTGGCTGGAACCTGGATGCGGGGTGCAGCCGCTCCCGCAGCTCACACGCTCGTCACAGGGGATGCGTCCACCCTGTCAGAGCACCCTTTCCCCATCTGAGTCCAGATTGCCGAGGCAGAGAGAAGTCAGCCAGGCTGACAGGCGCCGCAGAAACCAAAGCAGTACAGTCACCAAGGCCCCAGCCCGTGGCCGAGCGCCCGCAGTGCAAGGGGGTCACTGGGCATGGTGACGTTGCCAGGAAGGAGGACAGCAAGGGGCGGACCACCCCACACACCCGCTCACACTTGTCAACCACTCCGGCCGTGGCTTGGAGCGAGGGATCACGGGACACATATCTACCAGGCTGACTCTCCCCTGTTGCCGGCACTGGCAGCTCAGTGAGGGCTCTGGGTAGTGGCCATGTGCTGTCAGTCAGCAGAGGGGCTGAAAGAACCACCGCAGTTTGGAGGGCTTCCTGGATGGGTAGGTTTCTAATTTTTAAAAGCTAGAAGAGACCTACTAAACATTTAGTCTGCCGCCTTCGTTTCACAAGCAAGGAAAAGCAAGGAGCAGAATAGGGACACGCGTGGGCAGAGTCACACAGAGGCAGCCAGTGGGCCACTGCCTCGTCTGTGAGCCTCCCAGCGTGAGAAGGAAACAACCACCCGGCTCTTCTGAAAAATCTAGCATCTTTATGCAGATCTGCGGGCAGCGCTGCCCAGCAGAGCTGCCCTAGGTCACTGTGAATGTCGAATGTAGTGAAAACAGAAGCCACAGGTGAAAAGAAAAAAAAAAGGAAAAACCAGAAGCCACCCACACAGGGAGCTGGTTGACTGCAGTCTGTCCAGGCCAGCTCTGTGGAGGTGAGGAAACCGCTGCTCCCGCCTGTGACCCCGGGTGAGGTGGGGGGGGGGCGGTTTCCTGGCCTGAGACTTGTCCCTGGAAGTGTGCAGATGCCAAGAGAGTGTCCTCTGAAACCCCCGCTGAGGTGCCAGGGCCGGTCGTGTGTTTACCAGCCCTCACCAAGAACATCAACCAGCTTCCCCCCTGAACTGGCCAGGGGGTGGGCACCATGTCCTAGCCTGTCCCAGCTCTGGAGCCCCGCCCGAGGCCTGCAGGGAAGGGTGAAGTCTGCGGGGCCTTTCTCTGATCAGCCTTGGAGGGAACTGGCCCGGTGGAGTTACTTTCCTGTTCAGGCACGCCTGGTGCTAGAGGGCGTGGGCTGGAGCCCAGAGGCCCAGCCACCCAGCCCGCTCACCCTGCAGCCCCACTCCCGTCCACTTCCTCAGTGCTCTATCCCCAGCACCCCACTGTCTCACTGCCAACAGGGGTGCTTTGCCCCTCGTTGTTCCTGGCCTTGGAGTGGCCTTTCCCGCCTTGTCCCCAGACAGGCTAACCCACAGCAAGTGGTCCTCTCCCAGAGAGCCTGCCCTCGGCTCTGCGTGACCAGCAGAGAGTCTTGTGGCCCAGACCCCCTTCCCTGCAGCCCAGTTGCAGGGACCCTCGGGTCGGCCCTCTATGGACCTGCACCTGGCACCTCGCAGGTGTGATGCAGGTGGAGAGGGTTAGCGTTGCTGGGCCCCGGTAGGTGCCTCTGGCATTTCCTGGATTCAATAAAAAGGCCCCCCAGCCCACTTGGCCCTCCTGCCCAGACCTCCCTGCTCACTGTCCCATCATTGGAGATGCCCAGCACCTCCAGGTTCTAGATGCTTCACCACTGTCCTCCCCATCCTGCACCATTTACCCTTTTTGCAAATGCTCTGTCCACCATGCAGCCCCCCACTTCCTCCTGCCTCCCCTTGCCCCCAACCCTGTGCAGTTTTGTTATGCTGGTCTCCTGGTATCCAGGGAAGCTCAGGGTGCTGAGCTGGTCTCTCTCTAGTAGAAGCTGTTTGAGTTTAGGGCCTTGGGGAGCGTCCCATCAGTCCCTGTTAGGACTTGGGGACACAGCGTTGTCTGGGAACATGGCACTCCCCTGGATGTCTTTGGCCAGATTAATGAGACCAGGTGCCTGAATGGGGTAACCAGCCCAGAGTCCAACAGACACATGCTAGTGAAGGGTGTGCAGGGAGAGGGTGCTGCTGTCTGGCTGCTCCCCACTCCACCCCCAAGCTGTCCTGGGGGCACTCGGGCTCCCGGGGATGTGAGCGCACACAGGCTGTGTGCGGGAGCGCACGCTGCCGTGACAGACGCCACGTGTCGCGCCAGACTGCCTCCTCTGGGGGCAGTTTGATGCTTGCTCCTTCAGGGGAGCAGTGCTCTTTGTGGTGTATTCCAGGGAATTAAGTGAGCCTGTGAGTGTCACTTCAGGGTTATCAGTGCTTCACTGGTTCTGATGGCAAAGACATGTCCCGGCCCCTGTCGCTCGTGATTACATGTTTTCTGAGTGAGGGTGACGGACGGGCGCTGTGAGCGGGCTCCCAGGCCCCCGAGTCCTCTACCCTTCCTTCTCTTGTAGGAGCAGGTAGGGGCGGAGGGTGCTCTTGGCCTAGCACGGCAGGCCATAGGGTTTAGAGTTGGGACATCGCTGAGAACGCCGCAGGGTGGAGGGAAGGCCAGGGGATGAAGCCAGGTCTCAAAAACACAAATAAACCTTTCACATCATTTCTTTAGATGGTCAAGGACCCTGGCTTGGCCGGGGGCTGGGGGTGGGGGCTGGGCGGGGGTGTGTTCTGCTTTTTCCTTTGGTAACAACCACAGAGCCACCAGTCCTGCGTCCAGAGTCCTGACTTAGCTGAGTCTGCTATGAGACCTGCTGTCTGTCCTAAGGTCCTAAATGTGTCACAGAAACTCCTGAGCCATGCACAGTGTCTGAATCAAGGTTGAGGGACCACTGACCGTCTACTAGCTCTGCGGAGCCTGTCACTGGAGGCTGTGCTGAGGCCCCACTGAACAGACCAAGGGCTGGTTTAGCAAGACTCATGGGGGCAGCCCGTCCTTGCCTTGGAAATGGGTTTGTTTCCCTGCCGGTCACCTTGCCTCATCTGTGTCCTTTGTCCTCTCAGCCCTCAGGGCCTGCTGTGTCAGTGCCCGGCAGGTAGCTGGTGCCTGGTGCTCGGGAAATGTGCTCAGTGAGTCAGTGACTCAGTGAGTGCTCTCATCCTGTGTGGGTGTTGCAGGAAGGGGGAACCCCCTTCCAAAGCCCGAGGGTGGGCTCTTGTCTAACACTCAGAAATGCACTCCCCAAGGAGACATGCACGCTGACAAAGCAAGAGGATTTATTGGGGCGGGGCTCCCTGGGGGAGAGCAGGAGGCTGAGGGAACCCAGGAGGCTGCTCTGCCCCGTGGCTGGCAGTCTCCGGTTTATGGTGATGGAGTCAGTTTCTGGGTTGTCTCTGGCCAGTCTGACTCAGGGTTTGTCCTGCTGGCGCACGCATTGCTCAGCCAAGACGGATGCCGGCAAGAAGGATTCTGGGAGCTGGAAGGACATGTGACATCTCCTCTTGACCTTTCTCGAATTCTTCCAGTTGGAGGTAGCTTGTTAGTTCTGCGTTCCTTACCAGGACCTCCTGTCATCAAATAAGTCACGCAAATGTTTACTGTGGTGCCTGGCCATGGTAGGTGGTTTCAGTCAGCGTGCTTCCCCTAACATCAGGAGTGTGGAAGTTGGAGCCTTGGGGTTGAAAATGCCACCCATACTGATAAAATTTTGCCTAGAAACGACGGAACATACATTGAAAACAAAACAGAACCCTGCAGCCATGCCTGAACCGACCTGCCCCCTCGGGCTGCGCTGGGGCTCCACCCCGAGCCTCATGTCTGTGGCTCCCGCCCCGGACACCAGTGAGTCCCGGGGCACTTGTCTTCCTAGCAGATTGGCGGCTGCCCCAATTCTCATGGTCCTCACGATTGCCTGCCCAGTCGCTCCACATGAGAATGTAATTAAATGCTTTGAACAGCGCTTTGGAACATTTGATTATGCAGAAGTCCATGGCCCGTGTAGACGTTGTGTGCAGCTGGGCCACCCGCGGTGTGTCCGTGCTCGTGGTGCTGTGAACGTACCTGAGGGGGAGGGTGGCCTCCTGCCGGCTTCAACCCCCTTTCTCTCCCCAGGAGCTGCCAGAGCATGACCAGCCTGGTGGGCAGCGCCACATCGCCCGTCAAGGACGAGACCTCTTCTCTTCCCAGGAGGCAGAACTCATTCGCCAGGCCTCCACTCCGCGCCCTGTACGACCTGCTCGTGGCGCCCATGGAAGGGGTAAGTGCCCGGCCAGCTCCTTGGCATCAGGAGCATCTCTTCCCGCTCAGCACCCCACGCACCCCCAGACAGAGAACAGGCTCCTGAGACAGCGGGGGTTTTCCAGACACGGGGCTTCTAAGCCAGCCCCCCGACGCCCACGGGATGCGGTTCTGAGCGGGCGCAGGCAGGGTCCTGGGCTCAGGGCAGACGTGGTCCGGGCCCTCGGCAGTCTCCGCTGGCGGCCTCTGCAGTGTGGGGTGCACGTGAGCCGCTGCTCCTTCCCAGCCTGTTCCTCAGACCTGGGGACGCCCAGCCCAGGCTGCACGCACCCCGTCTCCTCCGCAGTCAGGGAGGGAGATGCGCCACGTCAGCTCCCCTGCCCACCGCTCATTCAAGGGTGTTGCCTGAGCAGCTTCAAGCCAGGGACTACTTCCTGGTGAGCACAGACCCTTAGCCCCTGCCCTGGGAGGACTCCCTCTACCTCGAGGTCCATGTACTTGTGAGCTCCTTTGAGCACGGCCACTGACAGGGTTCTGTGGCCTTGGTCTTTGCACAGCACTTTTCATCCAGAAACGGTTCTCTAACCAGGTGGGGGCTGCCGAAGGGCTCAGGGCTCTTGTGAATCTGAACGGTTGTACACGAGCCTGCCAGATGCCATTGCCCGTGACTGTGGGTTAGCTCTGGCTACTGTAACAAAATGCTACCGACTGGGTCACCTGGATTTCTCACAGTTCTGGGGCTGGAAGTCCCAGGTCAGGGTGCTTGGCACCGTCAGCTTCCTGGTGGAGGCCCACTCCCTGGCCTGAGAACAGCCGCGTTCTCATGCGTCCTCACGTGGTGGAGAGAGAGTGAGTACACTCAGTTCTTCTATCCCATCATGGGGGACCACCCTGGAGCTCCTGCCCTCATCTAAACCAGATTATCTCCCAAAGGTCCCACCTCCAGATTCCACCACTGAGGGGGTAGGCTGTCAAAGCGTGAATCTGGGGAGACGCAAACACCCAGTTCATAGCAGGCCTCTGGGAAAGGCTGGGTGCCTGTGCCAATGGAGGCCGACTGAGGACACGCTGCCATGTCCTCAGCAGAGCCGTCTCCGTGTTCCACAGCTGGCCGGGGCCTGGCGTGTGCTGGCACTCAGTAAGGCTTATCAGTGGTGCTTGGTTCAGAGATGCATTTGGCTTTCGGGTCTAGTCTGGGTGCAGAACAGAAGACCCAAGACCAAAGTCAGCAAGTGGGTTCTCTTTGACCGCTCTTGGACGGCAGCCGCAAGCTTTCCGAGAGGTTAGGATGCAGAAGGAAGCCACCAGGGCTGTGAGGTGGCTCTGAGGCCGAGCCCCCAACCCTGGCCCCCAGCCCGGTGCCGGGCCCGGCTCACATCTGGGCAGATCTCAGATGCAGGGGACCCGCACCTGAGCACCAACTGTTTCGCTAGAGGATGCGCCCCTTTGGGCCCCAGAAGGCAGGGCTTGGAGGGGCTCTTGCCAGGATGGAAGGCAGAATTCCTGGGGCAGGGGACAGTGGGGCGGGCAGCCCCTCCCTCGGTCCATCACAGCATCTCCACCCAGCGGAAGGGCTGCTTCAGCTGTGAGTTGTCCCTTATGGGGTCCCCTTCTGAATCTGCCCTGTGACTTTTAGACAGTTTTTCTCTCTGAGGACTTTGCCCTGTGACTTAAAGAATAAAAAACCCGCCAGTGGGATTAGTGGTTGCTCGTGGCTGGACCTCTGTGCTCCTCCAAGGGTGCCAGGAAGGGAAGATTTATGGACTTGAGCCCCAAACGCATTAGAACAGCAACTGAAGTCATGCCCTTATGCGACTGACAGGAAGGAAACCCCGGTCCCCGATGTGCGTGTGCCCAGGAGCTGCGTGTGAGAGTAGGTGTGACCCTCAGCAGTGCGGTCGAGTCTTGAAGGAGGCGTATAGGGTGAAAACGTTCAGTTACTGATGGTAAAAGTGTTCTCGTTTGTGACTGAGGAGTTTGAATGCAGTGAAGGAGTCAGACAGCCTTCAAAGAAATGTGGAGTGAAACCTCTTAGAGGCAGTTAGAGGAGATGAGATGGGGGAGCTCTTCTCGGGACCCACCGTGGTCCGGTGAGCACACACTGAGGTCTGGTGAGCACACCGCCCTCAGGAGCTGGTCTCATCCCGTGAGTGTTTCCTGACACATGCTGGGCACTGCCAGGCGCACCCCATCCTGGACATGAGGGGACACGGGGCAGGCGGCGGCCCAGTGCTCCTGGACGTCCTCACAGTCGGTGGGCTGGCGGGGAGGAGGCAGAGGGTCCGGCCGTCCCCACTCTGCTCCGAGGCCACTAGAGGGCGACACCGTCCGCTGCCCCCACGCTGTCAGCTGCCAGATGGAGCCAGGCCTTCTCCACATGGTCAGTGAAAATACACATCAAAACCCAAAGTCCAAGATTATGAATCACTGACACTTCAAGACTAAAGCGATTAGCCTCTTCACATGCAGCTTATAATTATTTGAACAACTGCCTTTGTTTAGCCGCAGTCCTGTTGCTAAGGGACTAGGTCAGACGGTATGAAAAGTGGAACAGAATAATGTCTTCCCGCAGGCTTGCACCAGGACTTGACTGAATTTAGCTGAAGGGAAATACCGCCGTGGTTCTTTCCTGGAAGCCCACTGTCCTTTGCTGTCAGGACGGGGCGAGCATGTCCAGTTATCGTTGAGGAGGCCCCGTTCCAGCTGCTCATGAGCCATCAGCAAACATTAAGTCAAATCCTGTCTCAGACGCAAAGGAGAAGTGCGCCTGCTTAGTGTGAGAGGGGCCAGACCCCATGCGCACCCATGGCATTCACCCTGGAGTGGAGGGGAGTGACTCACGCCCGAGCCTGGGCTCGCCTCAGGGGCCCCTCGCAACCACAGGCTGCTCCGCATGAAGCCGCTCGTGCACGCAGGTCCCAGGCCGCCCCCTCCATGAGCAGACGGGCCGCCTCGTCCAGGGCCAGGAGCTGCTAGCATCCAGGACCAGGTTCAGAGTCAAACATTCCCTAGGATTTGCCAGTCACTCTTTGTACGTGACCTAGGAAGTCTCTGGGCTTGTTCTAGTTATGGTCTTTGTCCTTCTTATATTTATTTCCATGTATTTAAATCCCGTTCCCTGTGTTTATGGTCGTCAAAGCCAAGAAGTCAGACAGGTGGAAGGAGTGAATGCTTCTGGGCAGAAGGAAAGGTCACCCGCGTCCACCTCTGCTGTTGACCAAAGACCATTCTTAGGCTAAGTGAAGTCTTCGGGCTCAGGACTGCAGAAACTGACTTGCAACTTGCCGGCCACGTTGGTTAGGTCAGTACATGGCCTCCCCAGGCTCCAGAGCTCTGAGGTGGCCCAGGACCTCCCCTCTGAGAACTCGGCTTCGACTGGGTCGTGACTGTAAAGACGAATCAAGCGGTGTGGTAACCCAACTTCTCCTTACCTGGGAGACGACCACCTGGTCACGGCTGGTCTGTAAGAAGCCTGGGGGCTTTGGAGGCAGTCAGGGGACACTTGTCCACAGAACAGCCAGCCCTCGACGCCCGAGTGTGGACGGGGCACCAGGCCCACGGGGTCTGTGTTAGCAGGCTGTCTGCTCTCTGCTGGGGACTCTGGAGTAACATTCCCACGAGGACAGATGTCACTCTAGGACCGAGGCGTCTCCATAGCTGATGAGAAGGAAGAATGGAGGCACTGACCAGCCAGCCATCTGGGCCACGGAAGCGATGAGAATGCCAGCCCGCCCGCCAGGCAAGCGGCGTCCTCTGCTGGGTCGGGGCTCGTGGGTTGGTTCAAGCTGATGTCCGACCACCCCCGTCTCAGCCTGACCCCAGCAGGTTCTGGGGGAGCCGAGGCACGCCTGCACCAGGGTGTGCGGGCTTGTCGTCACCACCTTGGTCTCAGGGAGGCCCCTGTGCGTGAGCAGCCCCTGGAGCTGAGTGGCTGAGCCTGGGCCCTGGGTGTCTGGAGGCCCCTCTGGCTCTGGCCGCCCACTGGTCTTGCGTCTCCACAGCCAGATTCCTCTGCTTCTCAGACTCTCAGGTGAACCAGTGGTCTGTTGTTTGTGGTTCAGAGAGCACAGTGGAGTGGGCTGAACTTGGACTTTTACACTTCTGGTTGGATACAGCCCTGGTAGCTTTCAGTCGTGGTTGCTGAGCGTCCCGGTGCACGGCAGCTGGGGCGCAGAGGGACGAGGGTAGGGGCGCCTGGCTGTGACCCTCCCCGAGCCAGCGCCCCGGGGCTCAGGGCCACCCGGCGCCTGGCGCCCGCAGTCTGTGGGCCCTGCACCTTCTCCCGCGGGCTCCTGTGGCCGCTTCACCTTCAGTCACAGCCACCCTGTGTCCAGTCCAGTCTTCACAGTCGTCGCCTGCTCTTTTGCATCCAGAGTCGTCCGGCCTTAGTCTCCACCAGCAGTTCTGTTGGAGAATGAGAGGTGTCTGTCTGGTCTGCCCTCCCCTCGGGTCCCCGCCCAGCCTTGCAGGAGCAATACGGGGATCTGTCAGTGTCAGAGTCCCCGCCAGTCACAGGGGACTGAGTGGGGACAGCCCTGCGGAGCCCAGGGCCGCCCTCCTGGGGGAGGCACACAGAGGCCCTGCCATCAGAACCTCCCCCTCCGAGACGTCACCCTGCTCCCAGCGCCTCTGTCCACACTGGACTGGCTTTTCGCCCACGGACAGCGCGTCCCAGCCAGGCTGAGCCCTCAGGGCTGTGACAGGTTGCCTCATGCCGCCCCGGGGCCAGGCCCCCTGGTGCCCCAGGCGGCTGTGACTGCAGAGCGCTTCCGGGGCAGCCGCCCTTGGCGTGCACACCTGCTTCCTGTAGAAACATTCGGATGAACTGCTGGGCCTTACTTTTCAGGGCACCCCTCCATGACGGGCGCCCCGATCTCCTCCTGGCTGTGCTCTTCCACCCTCTCCCTTGGGACAGGGCTCGTCGGGCTGCAGGCGGGGTTGGGGGGGAGGCCCTGAGCGCACCCCTGGGGGGCAGGCATCCACCATTATCAGCTGCTTGCTCCCCACAGGGCCTGATGCACTCTAGCGGCCCCGTGGGCCGGCACCGGCAGCTGGTCTTGGTTCTGGAGGGGGACCTCTACCTCATCCCATTCGCCCTCCTGAAGGGAAGCTCCTCCAACGAGTACCTGTACGAGCGCTTCGCCCTCATTGCCGTCCCCTCCATCCGCTCCCTCGGCCCACAGGCCAAGGTAAGTCAGGCTGCCTGGCCGAGCTGGGCCACGGCCAGACGCCGCGGGGACTCGGCTGTGCGGCTGGGGGGACCTCAGAGCAGATCTGTCTAAAGGTGGGGGACAAAGAACCCGACGTCCTCCGCTACCCAGGAGGCACCCGGGTGTCATTTGCTGTGACACCAGAATGGGAGCTCAGTCCTGGCGCCGAGTTGGGCTGGAAGCGGGTCGCGCGTCTGCGGAGGTGGGTCGCTCCCCCGGGGCCGCACCTGCTTGCACACCGATGGTGGAGTGGGCACTGCATCTGCCCAGTGGAGGGGCCGCAGGCAGGGAGGGCAGACAGATGAGAAGAGCCCCACGGGGTGACAAAGAACCAACACGATGAGTGGCTTTCCGGGGAGAGGGGACCCGTCTAGTTCCGTGAAAATCAGCACAAGATGAACTCTGTGGACTCAAGGGGGCGACAGTGGGCCCCCGCGGGTCAGGGCTCCCCCCACTGCCGCCCTGGCCATGCTTGCCTGACCAGAGGGCCTTCGGAGCCAGCCCTGACCCCTCTTTCCTTCTCTAAGCTCACCCAGGGACCCTGAGACCCGGGCTCCCTCCTGCCCCGGCACTCCACCCCAGGCTTGGGTGCGGGCGCTAGCATGGGCCCACCTCAGCCTCCGCTGACTGTGGCCGTTGGCAGGGTTCCACCGAGCCAGTTTCTGCCCCATGGGCTTTGGAGATCTTAGTTTTGACTGTTTTTGTGGCAGGATCATCCTTCACGTGGGACAGATTCAGTTCAGGGAGAAGAAGATGATTTTCTCCGAGTTTTCGTTGACTGAATCCCGTTGTGCACGAGCTTTGTGCGTCTGGCCTGAGGGCCGGCCCCTCCCACTGCCGGCGGGCAGAGAGGAGCCAGGGACAGGAGGAGTGCCGCCTCAGACAGGCTCCCCACAGGCCTTGCTCTCTCCCAGAGTTGAAGGCAGCACCTGGTGGAAGCACCAGTAAATTCTGTTGAAATAATTTGACACTTGATGTGTCCCCTCAAAACATCAGAACATCAGAAGGCATTGTAGGGCGAAATCGGAACTTTGTTGGGCTTCTTTGTGCGATTTTATAATTCAGGGATGTTTCTCTTTTGAGGGGACTGTAATCCTTTCAGTGGCACTGCCTCTAAAGGGCTCAATTTGGCCGTTTCCCCTGAGAGTGACTTGCTTTCTGCAGGTTCAAACGAAGCCAGCCTTGGGGCCCCTGTGGCATCGGGCATGGGTTCCCGCTTATTGAGGGGCTCACAGGGGGACCTGTGGGAGGGGGATAAGGGGCAGGTGACCTGGCGCCCCCTGCACACCTTGCCCCCGCTCCCAGCACTGCCCCCGCAGGCCTGACAAACGGCGTGGGGCCTTCCGACCACTGTCTAGTCAGGTCAGCTTCAAGAGCCTGTCACAGCAGGCGTGATTCTCAGCCAGAGGTGCACTGTCGGGAAGGTGTTGAAAAGTGGAGTGAACGAGGTTATCAGGAGGACAGGTGGGCCATGCTGGACGTGGCCCCACCTGAGCTGGCATCCAAGTGCCCCGAGAAGCCCTAACGGGCGTTCGCTGCCTTCCCTCCCCCCCTAGTCTCACCTGAGGAAGAGCCCGCCCGCCTACTCCAGCTCCACGTCCATGGCGGCGGTGGTCGGCAACCCCAAGCTGCCGTCGGCGGTGATGGACAGGTGGCTGTGGGGCCCGATGCCATCCGCCGAGGAGGAAGCCTACATGGTGTCTGAGCTGCTGGGCTGCCAGCCGCTGGTGGGCAGTGTGGCCACCAAAGAGCGGGTCATGAGCGCCCTGACGCAGGCTGAGTGCGTCCACTTCGCCACCCACATCTCTTGGAAACTGTCGGCCTTAGTGCTCACGCCCAGTGTGGACAGCGCCCCTGCGGGCGGCAAGAGCTCCTTCGGCCACCCCTACACCATCCCCGAGTCCCTGCGGGTACAGGACGATGCCAGCGACGGCGAGAGCATCTCGGACTGCCCGCCGCTGCAGGAGCTGCTGCTCACGGCCGCCGACGTCCTGGACCTGCGGCTGCCCGTCAAGCTGGTGGTGCTTGGCGCCTCCCAGGAGGCCAGCAGCAAGATCACGGCCGACGGGGTGGTGGCGCTGACGCGGGCCTTCCTTGCGGCCGGTGCCCAGTGTGTCCTCGTGTCTCTGTGGCCTGTGCCCGTGGCTGCTTCCAAGATGTTCCTGCACGCCCTGTACTCCTCCCTGCTGAACGGCCTCAAGGCCAGCGCGGCGCTGGGCGAGGCCATGAAGGCGGTGCAGAGCAGCAAGGCCTTCTCACACCCCTCCAACTGGGCAGGTAGGGGCTCGGGAGCTGTCAGGGGGCCGGCGGGGGGGGGGGGCGGGGGGATGAGGAAGGGAACCCTGGGGAAGGACAGTGCAGAGGCTCCGGTGAGAGTCCCCTGGCTGAGACTGGCCTTCTGCCAAGTCAGCCCTGACTCCTCTGGTAGGAAAGGGAGCAGCAGGAGAGCTCTCTGTCCAAGCGTGAGTGTCGGGCGTGAGCTGGGGCCGTTTACAGCCTTCCTGTGACCCGCCAGGCTGTAGGAGGGGCAGTCACTGCTATAGAGAGACCTGAGGTTTGGTCTTCAGGAGACTTGGGTTCAGTGCAGCTCTGTGTCGGGCTGTGTGACCTGAGCTGTGAAGGTTACTCAGTCGTGCCTGACTCTCTGCGACCCCATGGACTATACAGTCCATGCCATTCTCCAGGCCAGAATACTGGAGTGGGTAGCCTTTCCCTTCTCCTGGGGATCTTCCCAACCCAGGATTGAACTCAGGTCTCCCGCATTGCAGGCGGATTCTTTATCAGCTGAGCCACAATCCTACCCATGCCACAGTGATCCCTAAAACAGGAACACCAGAAATACTGTTCTCAAACATTTACACTTTATTAATGGCAAAAAAAAATACACCACTCATTTATATTTTTAAAAATAGGCCCCACGTGGTCCCACAGAATGTATTGCAGGGTTTGTGGGGACCCAGCCCTGTGGTTGGCCGTAATCCTGACAGGACCCCTTCCCCAACTTGTCAGGGTGCTCGTGGAAGTGGCGTTTGGTCACTGCTTAGTTTCAGTGACAGGAGAAACACCAACTTTGTTATGGGGGAAATGGTGTCTAATGATGCGGCCCTGTTAGCCTTAAAAACAGCCTTGGTGCATTCATTCTTAGAAGCCCTTCCCCCCGTTACGTGGGGCAGGTTGGTCCTAGAGCTGCTGGTGGAGCTGCTCTGTGGTGCCTCCTCCAGGCCCAGGCCCTGCTCACAGAAGTGGGCGCTGGGGCAGCAGCTGTGGGGCAGGAGGAAGGCGGACATGTGGCTCCCCCCAGCCCAGGCTCCGTTTGCTTGTCTGGGGTGAACCGCGTCCTGTCCCCTCCTCTGGTGTCCCCTGCGTTCCAGCAGACCCCGGTGAATTTCAGGGAAAAAAGGGCCGATCATCCCTTGGGATGGTGGCCAGCAGAGGGCCTCTTCCTGGCTCACTCAGCGCAGCAGGAGCCCAGAGGCACCTTCCTGAGCAGCTTGCCCAGCAGAAGAGCGCCACTCACCCGCGGAGTGATGAAACCGTGCCGCGCGTACAGTGGGGGTTGGGGTGTCAAGCTGCCCTGGCCCAGCCGCTGGAGCAGCGATCCTGGGCAGGCCCTGCTCTCTCTGCCTGTGAGCTGGGCCGGGGAGGGACCGCCCTGAGGACCGCTTCCGTGTCCTCTCAGGGTTCCTGCTTATCGGCAGCGACGTGAAGCTCAACAGTCCCTCCTCACTCGTCGGTCAGGCCCTCACCGAGATCCTCCAGCACCCGGAGCGTGCGCGGGATGCCCTGCGAGTGCTGCTGCACCTGGTAAGGGGCGCGGGGCCCTCGGGAAGCGGCTGTGACGCGCAAGCAGCGGTGAGGCTGGGGGTCCCATGCAGCGGGGGCAGGGGCGAGCAGATGGGGGGGACTTTGTCCCTGACGTCTGTGGGTCAAGTCACTTGGTCCAAGCGGCAGGCATGGCGGGTGGCCACCCATGGCTCACCATCCTCACCCAGACCCTGGAGGGGCGGCCGAATGGGATTCTGGCGTAAGGCCTGACCACAGCCATTTCCAGCCGTGCGGCTTTGGGCAAGTGACCTTGTTCTCTGAGCCTCAGCTGCCACTGGAAGGCGATAAAAATGTACCTTTTCAAGGTTTCCTTGAGGGCTAAAGAAAAGGTGAGTAGCTGGCACCCCACAGGGTCCCAGTAGCCGAGAGCTGGTATAACCAGAGGACACTGGCCTCTCTTGAAGGTCAGCTGGAAGAGTTCAAGCCTGGCCCTGCTGTTGGCAAGGACACAGGCAGAGTCCCCATGCCATTGTCTACAGAACTGAAAGGTTGTAAAACAAGCCAGGAGTGACATGAAACTTGTTCCACCTTTTCATCTTGATAACCTAGAGGCACTTTCAAATAATTTGGAATTCTGCCGCAAAGACCAGGCCCTGTCCACCCCACAGCGACAGCCCACACTGCATCCATTGTTGTTATTGTTGAGTCGCCCAGTCACGTCCGACTCTTTGCAACCCCATGGACTGTAGCCCTCGGCCCTTCTGTCCATGCGGGTTCCCAGGCAAGAATGCTGGAGTGGGTTGCCATTTCCTCTTCCAGGGGGTTGTCCCGACCCAGGGGTGGCAGGCGGCTTCCTTACTGCTGAGCCACCGGGAAAGTCCCCACCACCTCCATGCTCTTTCCAAATCCAAGGCCACAGCCCCTCATGGCCACTTGGCAGCTCAGAGGTGCTCAGGAGGGAAGAGCTGGTGAAGGCTTATCCTGGGGTCCTGGAGTGGGCACGGCCTTGGCCAGGGGTCTGGACACCAGTTCTGGGCAGGCTCCAGTGAGGGGTCAACCACAGACGCTTCTTACTCAGGTAAGTCTGAAGGTTTCCTCAGGATTTAAAGAAGTCAGTATGTGAATAAAACTGCTGGAGGCTGACCTCCGACAGCTCTTGGGCCAGACACAAGGAAGCACCCCCACCCCACTGGGTAGACGCACTCACATGCTTGAAAATTTCGGGGAGACCTTCTCAACTGGTTTTAACCTGTGCCTGCAAGCTGAATTGACCTTTAAGTTGCTCAGCACCAGGACACTGGCAGGCGGTGCCCCCTTCCTGCTGTAGCTGCTGGCGCTGCCTCCCAGAGCTGGAATCCAGCCTCAGGGCCCCTCAAGTACACCCAGGGTTCTCGCCTCTTTCTCGACTTCATCTCTGGGGATGAGTGTGGGGCCCATGGGTCGAATTCACCAGTCCTTCCCCACCTACCTAGCAGTGTCTCCGGGGCCCGCCCAGCCCGAGGGACAGCAGCTGCTGCCTGCCTGTCCTGCCCGGGAACTCACATTTCCTCCTATCTGTGGTGTCAGCCCCCAGCGTCCTGGAGCTTTTCCTTTTTGGTTGCGCCTTGCGGCATGCATCATTTCCCCAACGAGGGCTTGAAGTTGTGCCCCTGCAGTGGCAGCACAGAGCCCAGCTGCAGGAAATTCCCTATAGTTTGGACTTCTAAAACACAATTGTATAGACTAAGTTCCTAAAAGTAGGCTTACTGGCAAAGGGTTGTTTTTAAAATTTGAATACACTCAGGGTGCCCTCTAGATACAATACTATTTTAATCTTCCTTTTCGTTGGGCTGCACAGCTCATGGGGTCTTAGTGCCCTGAGCAGGGGTTGAACCTGGGCCAACGGCAGTCGGAGCACTGAGTCCTGACATCGAGACAGCCAGGGCATTCCCCAGCACCCACGGGCTTCACTCTAGGGACACCCCGGAGAGTGCTCTGTCCCCCCCAGCAGTGCGCAGGGCAGGGGACATCTCAGGACTGACTGACGCTTCCCTCAGAGACAAGCGGCCGAGGGAAGGTGTGCGGCTGCTGCGGGCACCATGGAGGCTCCTGGAGAGCTGGGGGGCTAGTTGTTACCTGGCGGCCGCGGGATGTACTGGACAGGATCCAGGGGTCAGTGCTGCAAGACAGAGTCGTCGGAGGCCCGGGGGACACAGGCCCAGTGAGGGCACTGCCTCGTGTATGTGAGGGATCCTGAAGGCCTGAGGGTTCATCCTGGTGATGGGCAGTCAGGGTTTGGGGCAGGCCCCGGGCAGATGGGTTTCCAGACAGACCTCCCGTGTGCGTGGAGGCGCCCAGAGCCTGCCTGCCTTAGGGAAGGGACGGGACTCTTTGGAGCCCCAGCCCTCGCTGGCTCTGAGTGGCGGCCCCTCCCTTGTGAGGCGCTGGTGGCTGCAGGGTGTGGTCCTCAGGCCTGCTTCCCACACTGGCTGTGTTCCCCCAAAGCCACCTGGAGAGAAACCACCCCGCTGCCCTCCCCGCCCCCCGCAGGTGGAGAAGTCGCTGCAGCGCATTCAGAACGGGCAGCGCAACGCCATGTACACGTCCCAGCAGAGCGTGGAGAACAAAGTGGGCGGCATCCCCGGCTGGCAGGCCCTTCTCACCGCCGTGGGCTTCCGGCTAGATCCCCCGGCCAGCGGCCTTCCCGCAGCCGTCTTCTTCCCCACCTCCGACCCGGGCGACCGGCTCCAGCAGTGCAGCAGCACCATCCAGTCCCTGCTGGGTGAGCCTCGGCCGGCAGCACGCGAGGGTGGGGGGTCTGTGGTCCCCGCGCTCTTGGACAGGGAGGAGCCGGGGTTTCCCGAGTCCCCGACAGACTCCTCCTGGCCTGGTGTTTCCATCTGTGACCCTCAGGCTCTGCCCCTTGCTGGGCAAACAGCAGCGGCTCTAACGTTTGATCAGCAGCTTCGGGCCTGACAGAGCCCTGTGGCCAAACCCGAGGTGACACGGTCACAGGGCTCCCCTTCCCGTCTCACCTGGTGGGGGGTGACGCTGCCTGGGCCACCAGTCAGGGTCCTGGGGTGACCATGTGCAGCCTCCAGCTGCCCTTCTCAGAAACCATCCAGGTGGGACTTGGACACACTGGCTGTGCTGGGCTTTTGAAAATGGGACAAAGCTGAGCGTTCGGGTCGCACTCCCCTGGGAGGGCACAGACTGTGGGTGCAGTGTGCCCCTCCGGATGACACCCGCCTCCTCCTGGCCGTAGGTCTGCCCAACCCTGCCCTCCAAGCCCTCTGCAAGCTCATCACGGCCTCAGAGACGGGCGAGCAGCTCATCAGCCGGGTGAGTCCAGCGGGAAGTGGAGCCTGGGGGCTGTGCCGCTGGGACGGAGCTCCTGAGCCCTTGGGATGAGAGCGAGGGGTGTGCGCCGGGGCGGACTGGCCAGTTCTCAGGCCCTCTGGGCGCGGAGTGCCAGCAGCGCTAGGGCCTCAGGGCACTCCAGGGGCCCAGTGCACTGTGGTCTCGGGGCTCCTCCTGACCTCCGCACCCAGCGTCCTCCTGCACTGGGCACCCTGACCACCACCTCCCCAGCCAGCAGGTATTCCCATTCTCAGATCAGAGCGTGACTCCTGCCTGAAAGAAAACCACCGCTGAGGCAGTGGTGAACACAGTCACCTCTCACGGAAGATACTGCTTAGCAGGTTTTCCACGAAGTGCTTTCTTTTAGAAGGTAGATCTAATTTAGAGAACTGGAGGATTCTAGCCCTTGGCATCACGTAGGCCATTCTCAACTTGGCCATCAAGCTTCAGATCTTCCTTTTGGTCCGTGAGGGTCTGGAACAAGCCCCTGGTGACAGTGTAGTGACCCCTGAAGAGGACAGAGCGGTTTTCTGAAGTGTAATAATTTGACAAAGTAATATATCAGATATTTATCAGCAGATTTCATTTCAGCGAACTGTTTCTATGTGGAAATAAGCTACTCTGTCAAGGTTCAGCTCTGGCGCCTCTCCCCCGCTGCCTGGGTGGTTTCCACCCAGATTCGGAGCGTAGCTCACTGATCTTGAATTTCTGCTCATTTTGTAATAAGTGTTGGATCTGCTTGCTGGGGAGAATCAGGAAGACACTTCAGGGCTACAAGCCTGTGCCCTTCCAAGAGAAAAGGGTAGAGGCACGTGCGCAGGGTGAGGCTGAGCATCCGGGGCCAGCTGCTTACTTTCTTGCTTTTGGTGGCGGCACAGGGACCTCCACAGCCCCTGCCCCGGGGACGGCAGGCACTTCTGAGCCACTAGAATGGGAGACTCTGCTTTAGAGTGGCCGCGAGGGCCCGCGGTCCCGTCCCGCTCCTGGCGAGGCAGGGCGTCTGGCGGCTGTGGCTGCACCTTCTCCTGTGTCCCTGCTGACTCTCGCTCCTCTCCGCCGCCGCCGCCGGGTCAGAGCCGGCCCGGTGTGGTGCTTCCTACAGCAGTGATCAGCTTGTGGTGCATAACAACCTGTGCTTAAGTCTAAACTCTCTTCTCTTTCTCTTTCTTTCTTTTTCTTATAATCTGCTGGCCGAAGGCTGTTAAAAATATGGTTGGAATGGTGAGTACCACTCTTTAAGTAGCACTGTCGTCAGGTGAGCCCCTCGACCCTCAGCCCCGGGCCCCCAGCGCTGCCTCCGGCGTCCGCCCCGCCCCCGGCTCTGGCTCCCGTTGCGGCTCCGCCCGCAGGTGCTCTGGACTTGACCTGTCAGGCTCCCTCCGAAGGCAGGCCAGCGGCCCCGGGGGGAGTGCTCACACTCAGCAGGTGTCTGGGAGCCCCCCGTCCCTCCTCTTGCCCCGAGCCCCCTCCTGTGCTCTGAGCCGAGGCCGGAAGCAGAAACCCTGCCCGTGGGCCGGGCCTCGCGCTCCCACGGAGAGCACAGAGGGCAGCAGGCACAGAGGCCCGTGCCAAGAACCCCAGGCGCTGCGCACAGCAGGTCATTGGTGTGCGGGCAGCGTGGGGACGCCGGCTGGCGCGCAGGCTGACGCTCTCCCCGCTCAGCTCCACCAGGTGCTCGTGCAGCTGCAGGCCGGCGAGAAGGAGCAGGACTTCACAGCGGCGCCCATCCAGGTCTCCATCAGCGTCCAGCTGTGGCGGCTCCCTGGGTGTCATGAGTTCCTGGCAGCTCTAGGTAGGCCCGCGATCGGGGTCCCTTCCTTCCACCTTTCTGTAAAATCTGTTTTTCTCCTGGTTTCTATTGGTAGACTCTTAGGGGTCTTAGTGTTTTTTCTGTTTATTACTTAGTAGCTCTAGTGCTTCAGCAGTTCCCAGACGGCGTTCCGGCTCTATCCCATCCCCTACATGATTTCCTCCTCTCACTTGGAGTCATCATGTTAAGATTAATCTGCTGGATTGCAGTATTGCTGGGAGTCAAGCCATGATTACAGCCTAAAGGAAACTGTGATGATTTCAACATTGGTTTCTATCATTGGCTACTCAGACTTGGCAGAGAAAAAATTACAATTAGAACTGCCTTTGACTGACCACAGAAACCTAGGATGGCCTGTTGCAAGATCCTCCTTCAGTGCTGGGAGCCAGTCGAGGCAGCTCCCACCAACACTGCTTCTCCTCACCGCAGGTGCCTCTGCTGCTAAATCACCCTGAGAGGCACGGGGGAGGCAGCAGTGAGCAGAGGACAAAAGGTCCTGCTCTTCTCAGAGCTTTCCTACAGAGGGGAGAATAGACAAAAGCATCAGTGTCACAGAGCCGGGCAGGAGCCCTGCAGGCCCAGAGCCTGAGGCTGGGCAGGGGACGAGGAGGCAGATCCTGGGGTCGAGAGGCTGGTGGGAGGCCCTTGGCTTTTAGTTTGAGGGAGTGGGGATCTGAGGCCTTGTGGGAATGTTCCTCCCGCGCAGGAAGCCTGGGCATCTTTCCTAGCCATTTGGATGACCTTCCCAGCCCACCTCAACTTGGGGCCTCCACCTGTCTTTGGAGGCCAAGGGGAAACCACACAACCCCGCAGGGGTCCCAAATCCCCTGACAGTAGGTACTCTGACATTTATAATTATTATTTGCTTGTTTCTTGTGGGGTGTAAACATAGCACATTTATATTTAGTAAGCATAGTCATGAGCAAGTGGAGCATGGGTGGACCCAGGATGGGTCTCACCTGTATGAGGCTGCAGGTAAGGCAAGACCAAAGCTGAGGTCTTTCTGTCAGGAGGAGCTCCTGTCCTCCCGGGGACAGGCTGTGTCGCTGGCGCGCGCGCAGGTCAGGGTCCTGGGTGGATTTTGTTGACACTCCTCTCCTTTCTGAATCCCACTGATACTCAAGGGCAAGTCGGGTGCACATACTTCTCCTCTTTCAGTCCTTTGTTCTGAGCCTGGGGAGAAGCGCCCCTTCCAGCCCTCAGCATGTCACAGGCTGTGGCTTAGTTAGAGAAGTCAGTTCTGTTGGGACAGCCAGTTCAAGTCCCTTTGCTAGAGGATTCTACCTAAAACTTTACCGTATTAGTCACTCTTTTTCTAAGTGCTGAGTTCTCTGAGACCTTCCTGTTGTTTTCAGGGACTTTATTTTTGAGTTCAGAGAGGAAAATATCCAACAGCAACCAGAATGCTGAGTACAAGGCACCTCTATTGAGTCCAGTTCCCAAAGGAATGATAATGTCAGGCCCAACATAGGAATTACAAGAATAGAAAAGACCGGGAACACGGAGGTGAGGCAGGAAAGGGCCTGGGAGCATAGGGCTGCTGCCAGCCTGAGCGTCCACACTGTTCAGAGCAGAGCTCAGTGATCCGCTGGGAGGTTAAGTGAAGACATTCCGAGCCGAGCCCCTTAGGCCCCAACTCCTTACCTGCTAGCACCATCTGCAGATCCAGCGCTGGCCACGGCATCTGTGTGTGGCCTCTTGCTCCTGTTCTCTCTCCAGGAGATGCGCTGGCTGCCTCCGTCATGGCCCTGATGAGTCTGAATGCTGAGGCAGCAGCCTGTTAGGCAGCCGCCCAGCCTTTGTTGTGCCCAAGCTGGGCCTTACTAGGCTCAGAGCAGCCCCGTGGGCTCTGGTGGGGCGGAGCGAGTCCCTGCTGGGCGCTCCAGCCCAGAGCAGGTTCTGCAGCATCGGAGAAGCTCAAATCAGAGTCCTTGGGGCAGACCCTGCCCACACGCAGAGACACCGTCCTTGCCAAGCCCCCACCTTCTCCTGCAGCAGCTTCGAACGTCCGGGGAACGGAGGAGCCAGTTTGTCCTCCGCAGTCTTCTTTAAGTGAACAGTTCTGCAAGAGTTGAGACAAGTGTCGGCGAGCCCCACTACTCCCACCCTCCTCTCTGGAGAGTGCAGGGCAGGGAGCCCCGCGCGCTGTGTGAGGGGCGCAGCGCAGCCCGTGAGTCCGCGTGGCCGACGTGCAGGCAGGGCTTTCCGAGGGGTCTGCACAGGTTCCCCAGGACGGTATGAGGACCGGGAACCTTCCCTAAGGAAGCAGGTGTTTATGGTCTTCGTTTCTCTAGGTTTTGATCTCTGTGAGGTCGGTCAGGAGGAAGTGATCCTGAAAACCGGGAAACAAGCCAGTCGGCGGACCATGCACTTCGCACTCCAGGCCCTGCTTGCGCTCTTCGGTGAGAGCTCCTCGCGGCACCGTGCAAGTGGCTCCCAGGAGACAGGCACGGCCCTGGTCATGGTTTGGAAAGGGCGAGAGTTACGTGATATCTGCTGTATATTAGGGGACGTTGAAGAAAACAAGCTCCCTGTTCTGCTGGAGCTCAGTTTGTGATGTGTGCACACACGTGCGTGCCTGACACAGTGTCAGACGAGGGAATCAAGGGACAAGGACGAGCAGGCGGTGTCGGAGGAGAGGTGCCGCGGGGCCTGCGGGGCAGTTCTCAGACCCGGGGGCGGCTGCCCTCCTCAAGGGGCTGATGGTGTCAAGGCTTGACGGCAAGCAGCAAAGCCTGCTGATGAACGTGCTCAGAGGTGACAGCTGCCAGGATGGGCTGCCTTTGCTGAGCTGGTGAAGGCGGCACAAGGACTGGGTCTGAGTTCCCTCTTGGACACGTTCATGGGTAGCTGGTTAGACGAGTCCAGAGTGGAGACATCAATGTGCCCACAGGTCTCAGGTGAATACTGTCCTGTGGGCCTTCCCGAGGTCAAGGTCACAGATGAAGCGGGGCCTGGGAAGGCTCAGTCCACGAGGGCCGGGTGTGATCTGGGCAGAAGCAGGCCGTGAACGCCGGGTTTGGTGGTGGCCACTGGTGACCTTTACATGGGCCAGGAAGACAAATGCCTGCTGGAGCGGGTTCTGAGCGGGTGGCAGGAGGATGCTGGGATGTGGAGCTATGTGGCTACAGCTGGAAGGGACGGGTTCAGGGCAGAGGCGGCACAGAGAGCGGGGGGCGGCCGCGGGGCCTCGTGAGATAGGGAGCAAGTTGGGGTGGGCCTGGTGATGGGTCTGCAGCACCGGAGGCCTCTCCTGTTTCTGTCCCCAGTGTGAGACTTAACCTTTTCCCACAGGACTGTTTTCCAGGCTTGAGAGGAATTCAGGTTGTGTATAATTCTAGCTTCTATGCATATAAGGATGCTTGTGAAAGACGCCAACACCATGTAGAACTCTAACTGTCCTCCTCTGTCGTAGATTCCACCGAGCTGCCCAAGCGCCTCAGCCTGGACAGCTCGTCCTCCCTGGAGTCTCTGGCCTCGGCCCAGTCTGTCTCCAACGCTCTGCCCCTGGGCTACCAGCATCCTCCTTTCTCCCCGACTGGGGCAGAGAGCATAGCCTCAGACGCCATCTCTGTGTACAGCCTGAGCTCCATCGCCTCCTCTATGAGCTTCGTCTCCAAGCCTGACGGAGGGTCAGAAGGCGCAGTCCCCCGAGGACGGCAGGACTACGAGCGGTCCAAGAATGCCTACCCCCCACGCTCGGCCCTGCCCCGGAGCCCGCTGTCCCCGCCAGCCCGCCCTGCATGCGGCAAGGATGAAGAGGAGTACGAAGGTTTCTCCATCGTCAGCACGGAGCCCTTGGCAGCCTCCCAGGAAGAGCCGCCGACAGGCTTCTCACCAGACCACAGGCAGTCCCGGGTCGGGACAGCGGGCAGTGTCAAACTTTCGGTGAGCTCCAAGGGGAGCATAAGCACTCCAAACTCTCCCGTTAAAATTACTCTGATTCCCAGCCCAAACTCACCCTTCCAGAAAGTTGGAAAACTAGCAAGTTCAGATACTGGAGAATCAGACCAGTCGAGCACAGAAACAGATAGTACCGTGAAGTCCCAAGAAGAAAGCAACTCAAAGCTTGACCCTCAAGAGCTGGCGCAGAAGATTCTCGAGGAGACACAAAGTCATCTCATGGCAGTGGAGCGTCTTCAGAGGGGCGGCGGCCAGGGTGCCAGTTCTGAAGACGGTGTCTCTGCGCCCAACAGCGCTGCTGTCTTCAGAGCGTCAGAAACCAGCGCCTTCAGCAGGCCCGCCCTCTCCCACCAGAAGAGCCAGCCGTCCTCGTCGCCGGTCACCATCAAACCAAAGCCCCCAGCTAGGAGCTCCTCCCTCCCCAAGGTGAGCTCGGGGTACAGCAGCCCCACCGCCTCCGAGGCATCCGCCAAAGACAGCCCGAGCCAGCAGAGCGGCCGGCCGTCGCCTGGCTCCGACTCACAGACCTCCCTGAGCGACCAGCCTCTCTTCAAGCTGAAGTACCCCAGCTCCCCCTACAGTGCTCACATCTCCAAATCTCCAAGAAACATGTCCCCCAGCTCAGGCCATCAGTCTCCCGCGGGAAGCGCACCGTCCCCGGCTCTCTCCTACTCCTCCGCGGGCTCCGCGCGATCCAGCCCCGCCGACCACCCCGACCTAGACAAGCTGAAGATGGCGGCCATCGACGAGAAGGTGCAGGCCGTCCACAACCTGAAGATGTTCTGGCAGAGCACACCCCAGCACTCCACGGGACCAATGAAAATATTCCGGGGGGCACCTGGAACCATGACTTCCAAGAGAGATGTCCTCAGCCTATTAAATCTGTCACCTCGGCACAACAAGAGGGAGGAGGGCGCAGACAAGCTGGAACTCAAGGAGCTGTCTCTGCAGCGACGTGGAGAAACCCCCCCCAAAGCCCCTCCCAACGGACACTGGCACACGGAGACCACCTCACTGAGCACGCTGCCGCTGCCCGCCCGCCCGCCGGCCCCGGCTCCCACACGCCCTTTGAGACTTCCTTCTGGAAACGGCTACAAGTTTCTGTCCCCAGGAAGGTTTTTTCCTTCGTCTAAATGCTGAAGTATCTTCTATACCCACCGACAGCAACCTGGAGCACAGCGGCCCCGGGGGGCTCTCTGCACTCACTCGGCTGCTCCTGCATGAGCGGGCGCCACCTGCCCAGACGCCACTCGCACGCGGGTGGCCCCTCGGGGACGCTGGGCAGATCCACCAAAAGCGAGGACTTCTGTGGGGCTGGTACAGGACACTCATGCAATTTTCTACACACACCACCAGATGTTTACCTGTGAGCTTCCTCTTCTCTTCTCTGATGCAATTCTTCAACAGGACTTTTGTACAAAAATGGTCAACATTCTGGGGTGGGGGAAGAGAGGGAGTACATATTTTGCTAGAAGGTATATATGCAGTACCTTTTATACACAGAACGCAGAGCTTTTGTAAGGCTTTCAGGTGCTGGTTGGGGGTGGGATACACGAAATCTAAGCTGAATTCTACATGAAAGTGTTATTATAGTAGCCAAAAACCAGGATACCAGTTTTAAAAATGCCAATGATTTGTAATTAAATTGTAGCAATTCTGGTCTCGCGGTACTGTAACATCATAGAACCGATGCAATAACTCACCTGGAGATAGTGCTTCCGTCCTGAACTCTGCTCTCCTGAGCTCTACAAATGTCCTTGAAGCCCCACGGTCAACCAAACTTGAATTTTCTTAAAAATTTACGTAACTCTTATCCAGGCAATTTAGAACTATGCAATTGTGATTTAAAATGCAACTTTGTGCTTTTAAAACATTACTGACCTTTTTTGTACGTGGATAAACAACTTGGTTATCAATAGTACTTTGCATTTATAGCTATTATTTTTAAAAGCTCAAAAAGTTTTTTAAAAAGTCAAATTTTGAATAGTCATCAATAAGTAATTATCAAATTTTGGGGGGGAGTTTGAAAGTATTCAGTTTCCTTATAAGAGAAGGAAAAAATAGCAAAAAAAAAAAAAAAATCCATGGCTAACCAGATTTAACAGGAATCTAGCCTTCCAGCTCCTATTCCCTTTACTTCCTGCTGAATTTTACTATCTTTTCCCAACTCCAGGCTACTAACACCTCTTCCATCTACATCCGCTGCCAGGTTCCCACCATCCCAGCACCTCCCACCTGTGAACTGCATGTGACCCCCGTCTTAGTGTGACCGGCACCCCTGGTTCTGGTGGTCTGGAGGACAGACCCTTACTGTCCACGGCCTCAGAAGCAGGGGCCCTCTGCTGGGATGTATACATCTGAGTTACTGCTCAACAGGGAGAGAAATTCTTAAATGTGTTGTCATAGGGGAAAAAAAAGGGACTCTTCCTACGGCTATGAGTTCCCTGATACTGCCGCCAGCCAGGATGAGACAAAGGAACAGTCTAGGTAGGGGTAACCATTAACTTATTTTATAAGGAAATGAAATGCTGAAAATCATGCTAGTTTAGGCCACTTCTCAAGTGGAAACCCTCCTACCTCCCCACTGTGAAGGTCCATCCCCCAAAGGCAGCAGCCTCTCGTCCCGGGACACCAGCCACAGGGAGAGGACAGCGGGGCCTGGCAGGAGGCTCACGGACGATGGCACCCCAGGGAGGCCTCACCTTATCCACACGCACTGACCACCTGCCTGTTCCTCACTGTACTCTGGAAAGAGGGAAAGATAACGTAGATTCAGTCTGTCTGACTCTCTCGAGCTATGTCACAGAAGCTTTTTGTGTTTAACCCAACAGCCATGTTGACAAAAGCAAGGAAGTCCCTCCCATCCTAACCCCGATCCCAACACTGGAAGAGAAATACTTTCATCAAGAAGCAAGCAACTATGAGGCTCTCCTTATGTCTTTTGTAAATGGTAATAAAAGTACCAGTGTAGCAAATAAAAACCAAGTTTATAGCACTGTGCATTTAGATAGCAAAATCAGGTCCTCAATAACAAGAAACAAACCTCAAAGTGAATTTCTGAATCCGCATGCATGTAGATAGTTAGGCTCTTCCTTTCTCAGCACCTCTCAGCCTCTTTCCCAAGTGCCAAGGAACCCTGGAGGAAAGGCCGGTCTGTGCTCCGGCCCGGCTGCCCGCCTCCAGCACAGCCCCCTACCACCCAGACCGTTTCTCCTGGTTACCGAGCCAGCTAGGAGGACTCGTGGCCCTAACTTGGTTTTAGTCTAAGTACATTTGTTGTTGTAGGTTTCATGTTCAAAAGCCAAATGGAATATATGACTTTTTTTTTTTGGTCCTGGATATAAGCTTCAATGAAGGAAAGCAAAGATGATAAAATAAGACCAACTGCCACTTGTTCCTGTTTACCGTCCGTCTTGGTGTTTTCTATTCAAGTGAAATGGATGTAAAATCAAAATGAATTTGTTAGGCTTCCCTGAAAAAACGATGCACTTAAAAATTATGTGAGATTGTATAATTTGCAGATCTCTTTGTACAGATCAGGGATTGGCAAATGACCTCCAGGCTAAATCTGGTGAGAGGCCTGGATTTTTACAGCCATTAGCTAGGAATGGATTTTACATTTTAAAATATTTATATACGTAACTACATAATATTGTGATTTTTACCTCTTGGTCCACAAAGCCTAAAGTATCTAGCCTCTTATGAAGAAGTTTTGCTGACGCCTGGTGCAGACGGCAGAAAACACAGCTGGTATGTTTTGTCTCTACAGTCTAGGGAAAGCGGACGCCAGGCTGTGGGCAGAGCTGATGGCATGCGTGGGAACCTGAGCCCTGTGGAGGGAAGGGAACTGCCGGAGGAGTCCTTGGCTCCCGCCCCACGTGGGAGGGGTCGCTGGGTCACTGTAGGCAGACAGCACTGGACAGGACTTCTTTTCAGCTCAGGAAACTGGAACCCCTGTCCCTGCTCTGCCCCATCAGATGCAAACACGCAAGCAATAACATCTCCCTCTCCTGCAAACCCTGGTGTGACCACAAAGCAAGGTGGTAGACCTTACTTCTCCCCAGTGAGCCACGGAGGCAACTCTTCACACTTCGCCCATCTTAACAGAGTCCGTTAACCAAGACAAGCGAGCCGCTCAAGCTCGCATTGGGCGCGTTAGGTATCACCCCATCCCCCTGCAACAGTCCCCGGCCCACACGCCACCGTGCACGTGTCCATATCTGCTCGGCTGTCCAGGGTTCACCGGCAGGTGGTCACCGCTGCGGGTGCCCAGCAGTGCCCGACCCGCACCCCACCACCACAAAGAGAACCGTCACTTCGCTAGTTTCAGTTCAGGCTGGGAAAAAACTACCACACACTAATCGGGCTTGCTTCTAGTCAGTAGGCAGAATGTGAAAACTGTAATTTTCATCACATATTTTGCTCTTTTACCTAAAAGAACTTGTACATGTGCTTTGTGAACTGGGCCCCTTTGTGCCAGGTCCTTCAGAGATGCCCCGTGAAAGGACACGCATGGCCACGTCTTCCCTCCTCACACGCCTTCCCCACGTGGCACTCTCACCCCCCGTATGCAGTGTTAGCCATCTCTGGCCTATGTGGACTTTTTTTGTAAATGACAGTTTCCAGATGGCATTAAACTTTTTATATTATGAAATTTACCATGTAAAAAGAACTTCGTATTTTTATTGAGATTGCTAAGGCACTTGGCCTTCCTTTGTGATTTCAGTGTCTATTAAAGCATGAGTTCCCTTGGTTTTAAGTGCCGTATCTGAATCACTTTTTTTGCATGTTCCACACTTTCTAGGTTTCTCTGCGGTACACACGGTATCGTGTCATTAATGAACACAGACCAGCTAGTCTGGAGTTTATCCTTATGAATATACTTGTGCCTCATGTTTGCCAGGAGCAGAGCCAGAGAAAGTGCACAGCAGAGTTGACCTTCTGTATCTAAACAGACAGAGGCTTCCGGTGCCACCTTGGGAGTTTCTGGGGTTTACTTTTATTAATGACAGAGGTGTTTCTTATTTGTTCTGTTCAAGACTGTAAGTCTGCATAGCAGACCACAATCTTTTCACCCAATAAAGTAAAATATAGACTTATTTTTAGTTCTGCTTACATGCCACTTTCAGGAAATACATAAATTACTAATAGCTTAAAAATAAAATTGATTTAAAATTTCATGAGAATTAGTGGATGCAGTGAAAGTGGCATTTTTAGAGAAAAATTCCAGACCTAAATATGTGTTTTCAAGGTTAATTTTAAGCATGTAACTGTTTAAAGCCCAGCCAATGAGGCAGGATGCTCTGAACAGCCAGTGCTGTGGGCCAGCGGTGCACGGCCTGCTGGAAGGAGGGCACACCAAGCACCTGACTGACAGGAGCACAGCTGCAAGGAGCCGAGAGGAGAAGGAGGGAGGAGCACAGGAGTCACAGGAGACACTATGAAGACCAGCCGGGTAGACTGTGCCAAAAGAAAGCCATGCCAATCTCTGTAAAGGCTGATCGTGTGTGTGTGTGTGTGTGTGTGTGTGTGTGTGTGTGTGTGTGTGTGTGTGTGTGGTGCACGTGTGTGTGCGAGACGGAAAGGGGAAGTGGGCACAGCTAAGACTGCACCAGAAACTAACGGGAAATGCCATGAGTCCTTTTATGACAACAGTGAAAGCGCAAGAGAGCACCTGCTATGTTGTGGGCCTACGTATTTATATCGTTGCCGCTGCTAAGTCGCGTCAGTCGTGTCCGAGTCTGTGGCCCCCTAGACAGCAGCCCACCAGGCACCCCCCCCCCGGGACTCTCCAGGTAAGAACACTGGAGTGGGCTGCCATTTCCTTCTCCATTAAAACTAGGAAGTGCGTCTGAAAGTGCGCCTACGTATTAGTCACTGGATCTTGCCTCTGCTCAGGAACACACACGTGGCATTCCCAAGGGCCAGAGAGAGCTCTGCCCCTAAGCGGCACCTAGAAACACACCCCCACACGGACCAGCGATCCACACTAAACTGCGGAGCGTCCCCACTCTGAGAACCGCCGCCGAACTCTGAGGTTTACCCTGTGATCAGACAGGAAAGCAGACCTGCGACACTCCTACTCCAGGAGTACTGAGACAGGTCTGTCGGTGTGAGGGAAATTCCATGCAGTTCAGCCGTTTCTTAACAAACTGTTACTGTTAAAGCAGAAAGCGACTTTAATAATCTGCAGAGCAGATGGAAGGATGCAAGGTTAGCACAGCGCCATGGAGGACCTCTGAGCACAGTCGTGTCCTTGTCACCTTAGAAAACATGATCCATGTAATCTGTCAGAGTTGGAGAATTTGCATGTCCGAAGTTTTCTTAGATGCTTCCCAGAAGGAGAGGCCGGCCCTTAGTGGGGATTTGGTTATCATGTGCTGGGGACCTGAGGCCTGCAGGACTGCTCTCAGCAACTCAGGCTGTGCTGCACCTTGTGGGGTCTGGTTCCCAATCAGCGGTCGGGCGGGGCCCCCCACAGTGGGAGCACAGAGTCTTCACCACTGGACCACTAGGGAAAATCCAACGGCGCTGCTTTGTAGTATTAGTATTCTAATGCTTTATTTATAGTCACTTTTTAAAGAAATGATTTTGAAAATATTTCGTTTGGCTGCTGGGCTGCGGCAGGAGGTGTCTCTCCTGCATCATGCGGGGTCTTTCCTGGAGGCGCAGGGACACTCAGTTGTAGCGCGTGGGCTTAGCTGCTCCCAGGCACGGGGTCTTAGTTCCTCAGCCAGGAACTGAACGACATCCCCGCACCACCTGGCGGATTCTTCTCTCTCTCTCCCCTTCCCTCCCTCCCTCGTGTCCTGCCCACCCCCGTCTTTTTCTCGCTCCTCTTTCGCCCTGACTCTCGCCCTCCCGCCTTCTCTCTCTGGTCCTTTCTTGCTGCCTCTTTCTTCCCTTCTCTCTCTCTCTCTCTCACCCTCTCTCCCTCTCTCTATTTCCCCCTGCCCTTGCCCTGTCCTTCCCTTCCTTCCTCTCTGCCTCCTCCTCTCTCGCCCTCTCTCCCCTTTTTTTTTCTGTCTCTCACTATTGCCCTGTCTTTCCCTTTTTCCCTGCCTTCTCCCCACTTCTCTGTCTTTCCCTGTCCCTCTCTCTCCTTCCCTCCCTCCAGTCCCTGCAAGGCAGATTCCTAACCTCGGGACCACGAGAGAAGTCCCAGTTCTGTTGTTTTTAACCTGAGGAATTCTGGTCAAGGGCCACAGCTTGGTGGTACCTTTCCCAATGTAAAGCCTTTCTTCAACTCTCCCAACGAGCAGGCAAGCTAACAGACTAACAATACTAAATAATGGCAAACAGCAGGGAACTTGACAGACTAATGCCGCATCCACTCCAGCAAATGAGGCCGAAACATCTGGATCCAAATACATTAAAGGGACGCGTTGGCATTAAAGAAACATTCTGCCTCCCAAATGAATCTGCATCCAATCTCAAGATATTTATTAAATTTGCAGCAATTGTGCATTTGAACCTCAAGGAATGATACATTCTTAAATATATAAATGTCCTCAATATATATATATTAAATAAGTTCTAAAATTTTAAAATAATTTTGAATCCCAGTAGCAGAGCTAAAAGTCTGCGTTTCTAATTGGGACAGGTAAATGGGTTTGAATTCTGATCTGCTGGGCAGCATTCTGTCAAGTCCGAATATATTTTTTTTCATAAAAAAAGTTATAGAAGTTTTTTCCCTGAAGTGTAGCCATTTTCTTTTTGAACCCAAAATGCAAATATAAAATTGCTATGCAATTCAGAAAAAAAGAGAGAGTTCTTATCTAACATTTCAAAAGTCACTGATTCTACAAATACTTGCTGAGGCTTTGTTGAGATAAACACAATGTAGCCTCCCCCACCCCCAAAAAAGCAGGAAAGTTAAAACAGATATAAATGAGTCCATAAACATGCGGCTCTCCCCTGTGTTACGATCCAAATAGCATGATGAATGAAAGCGCCCATCACGGTTCCCCCCCTACCCCTAGAATGGCTGGGATGAGCCAGCGCAGAGGCGGGGCTCCAGGAAGGCTGCAGGTGACTGAGGCCTGAACAGGGCCTTCATTGTGGATACTGAACGCATGGTAAAAAAGAAGCAAGTCAGAAGAGCCCGCAAACTGAAAATGGAAACAACAGCCAAAGAGTAAGATACACACATGAAATGGATGAACACCCAAGTCTAAGGCCATCTAGAGAGGGGCCTCTGTGATCTTGGGTGCAAATAAATAATGGAACCGATCAGGAGAGAAGCCCTGAGTCCCCTCCTGCAGCTCAGGCTCAGCACACCCTCCCGTCACTGTGGGGGAACTAGCTGGGACCCTCCATGGTCCCCACCTCCACTGCCAGACCTGCGCTCACTCGCTTGCTCGCTGAAGCACTGTCTATGAATGATTCCCCTCTCTCCCGCACCGTCAGAGCTTTCCTCCCAGGGGAAGCCCTTCCTCACAGGCTGATGCCCTGTACCCTCCCCAGCAGCCCCACACCCCTGTCCTGCTTCTTTCAGAACAAAGCTCTGTACTCAGTGCAGCACTTCACTTGCCCACTTCTCTCCTGAACCACCCTTCAAATCAAGCTTTGGCCAACACAAGATCAGGCGCTACATCCATATTGTAAAATCCAGTGGTCCGTTCTTTGCTCTTTGTGATGCAGCACAAAGCACCCAGCATCACCTATGAAGTGGACATGAAATAGAAGTGTAATCTGCATTTAATTAAGCTTTTAAACATAGGCGTGCTTACTGTAAATGCAGAGACTGAGCAGACAGTGAGGCGAACCCATCCGCTCACCCCACGCAGTGCTTTTCGACAGTGACGATGGCCTGTGCTGTCCTGCCCAGCGGCCACTAAGCACACACGGTCCCAGGCAGCCAAAACACTGTCAGAGTGACCAACGATACGGAATTTATCTGTACATACAGTGGTCTGGTCTCTTAAACACACCACTACTGCAGAGAAGTATGAGGCTAGGAACTCCTCAATAGAGAATTTTAAGTAACCGACACCACAACCAAATGTAAATACAACTGTAGTTTTATATACTAGCAACAAACACTGAAAAATAAAATTAAAACCCATTCTGTTTACTATTATGTCAATAAATATAAACTGATTAAAACACATTGATCTCTATAGTCAAAATGAGTAAAGTTCATAATATGTAGATTATACCTCAATAAAGTCGATGAAAAAATACCTAGGGATAAATTTAACAAAAGGCAAGTAAGATCTCTACATTGAAAAAGACAAATCACTACTGAGAAAAATTAAAGACATAAATAAAGATACTACATTGACAGGTGGAACACTGAATACTGTTAAGATGTTAATTCTCCCCAGACTTATCTGTAGCACCACAACTGTAATGAAAATATTGACATAAACAGGAAAAAGTCATAGCCTTTTTATTAGAAACTGCCAACTTGAATTTAAAATTTATTTGGAAATGCAAAGAATCTAGAAGAGTCAAAACAAACTCGAAAGAAGTTGCCTTCAAAATTTACTTTAAAGCTATAGTAAGACAATTTTGTTTTGGAATAAAAACAAGCAATGAACAGAGGAGAGAGTCCAGAAAAATATAGAGAAGAGAGCCCAGACATAGACGGTCAACCGATTTTCAACCAAGTGTACCAAAGAAACTCAACAGGGAAAGAACAGTCTTTTCTACACATGGCACTAAGACAACTATGCATCTTTAGAAAAATAAAACCTCAGTGATTACCCTAAGTCATACTCAGAACGTAACTCAAGACGGATCATAAAGCTAGACATAAAAGCTGAAATTATAAACCTTCATTCACAGGAAAATACCTCTTGACTCCAAGTCAGGCAAAGATTTCCTAAGACACAAAAAACACTAACCACAAGAGAAAACTAAATGGTATTCTATCAAAATTAAAACCTTTTGCTCTTCAGAAGATGTTACTAAGAAGATAACAAGGCAAGCACAGCCTAGAAGAAAATATTCATGATAATTTTTCATAGTAACTTTAACTGATGACAAAGCTGTATCTGGAATGATATATCTATTATCACCTGCAACTCACCAGTAAGATATCAAACACTAGAGATGAAAGATCTGAACAGAAACTTCACAAAGGAAGACATGCAAATGATCAATAGGCACATCAAAGTATGATCAGAACCATCAGTTGTCTGGGAATGCAAATTAAAATCACAGTAAAAACAAAACACACCCTTCCTTTAGAATGGCTAAGTCAGACACTGGCTACACACACCAAGGGTTGGTGTGTATCCAGAACCAAAATGATACAACCATTTACTGAAAACTGTTCAGCAGTTTCTCATAAAACTTAATACCCACCCACGCACCCACTCCTATGTCCAAGCATTTGCCTGTGAGAAATGAAAACAGATGCCCACAGAGAGACTCACACAGGAATGTTGACCGCTGCTCTGTTCGTGGGCGCCCCCAGACGGAAAACCCGAGTGGCAGGATAAAGGAGCCATGGCAGTCAGTCAGACAAGGGGCAGGGCGCTACCGGAAGACTGGATGAAGGATGTGGGCGGCAATGGGAGTGAGAATCAGGCACATTGAGGTGAGCAAAGAAGTCAAACACGAGGGTTCATCCTCGATGATCCCATTCATATAAAGTCCTAGAATAGTCAAAGCGAACTTAACAGCGACAGAAATCAAGAGGTTGCCTCTGGGGGGAAAGGGGGATTATGGGAAAGGGACAGGATGGACCATCCTAGCGTGACGCGACTGTTCCTGCATCTCGACTGGAGTGCCGATTACATGAGTGGATGTTTGTCAAAACTTATCAAACTGTGCTCTCGAAGTTTATACATCTTACTATGTGTAAATTACATAAAAGCTTCAGCTGAGTTTTTTCTTTGGGGGAGGGGCTAGAAATTAACAAGGCGATTCTAAATTTTATATGGAAATACAGAGGAGCCAAAAATATCCAAGGCAGTCTAGAGGGGGTAAAAAAAAAGCTTGGTAATAAGTTCCATGGCCAGAAATTAAGCTCCACTATAAAGCTGCAATTAAGACATGTAGAACTGCGCTTTGTCAGAAATCTTTCCCATCTTTTTTATTCCCTAGTTAACGGAGGTTTTTACTTTCAAATACTGCATACTGATATATAGGGCATTCACATCCTAAACGTTCAAGTGTTTAGAAACTGTTGTGGTGCCTGGATGAACAAGGGAATCACACAAAAATGAAAATGCAAAAATGGAACTTTGGCGGGGGCACGTGTAACTCTGTGCTTTCCAGCATCTTGCATAATAAGATGTGTCTTCAGTAGCTGCTGAATCTGCCACTATCACAATGAGCTACCTGCATTTATTCCAAATAATCTCCTTTACTATGAACTATGCAAACTGTAAAAGGTTCCTTATGCCCAAGCATGAAAGATGTTTTTTTTCCCAGCAGACGAGGTGGCTGCCTGTCCTAAAATCATGGCACTGATTTCCATGGAGAGATCTCATGAAAACCCTCTGCTCGACTCTGTCCCAGCACTCTGGTGGCTGTGATCGGGGCCCAGGGAGGTGGTGTTGTGGCCAGAGTTGAGCAGTAAAGCGGCGGGGGTGGGGGGGCGCGCACTTGGTTCCCGCCCTTGGTTACCAGGTGGGGCTGGGTGCTGATGGCCCCCTCTTCTAGAGTGCAGTGCAAAGGGACACTGTGCATATGTGGCATCTGTTTGGTTGCTGGTTGTTAGTTTGTTTTGTTTCTATCTGCACTTATTAAATCTACTCGCATAAAACTCTAAACCTCAAAAAACTTAAGACAGTATTGGTGCAAACTAGACAAACATGAACAAGACGCAACAGGAAGTCTAGAAACAGACGCATGGCTTCTGACAAAGATGATGCTGTGGTACAGTGGAGGAAGGACAGGCTTTTCAATGAGTGGAGGTAGTTCGACTGGATATACGCATTTTAAAAAATCAATCTTGACCTCCACAGGTCAAGTTTTGGTGAGCTATATGAAACCAAAAGGCAGAAAATCTACGGAAAATATTTAGAAGAAAACAGAAGACATCATCTCCATAACCTTAAGGTAAGAAAATGTTTCTTAAACAGGATATAAAAAGTCGACAAACTGGACAATCAACTACAGAATGACTAAACCAGTGCTTGTGTATCAGACAATGGAAAATGCAATGGCAACCATGTGTAATAGCACAAAATATTCTAAAATAGAATGTTGAGCGAAAGAAGTCAGAATATATACCATGTGTTTCTGTTTACATAAAGTTCAAAAACTAGCAAAACAAACTGGTGGTGGTAGGATACTGTCCACTCTGGCTCGTTCGTGTCTAGATGGGTTCACTCGGTAAGGGAGCCCCACGCTGTGCCTTCCATGAGTGTGTCACAGTTTGGGGGCCTTCCATGAGTGTGTCACACATCAATCCCTATAAGTTAAAAAGACCACCGACCCAGTTCTCCTCCCTGGTGGTCTTCCCTCTGAAGTCTTCTGCATCTCAGTAGAGCGGCAGCTCTATCCCGCTGTTCAGGACAAAATCAGCGAGGCCATGCCCACCACGCTCTTTTCTCTCACGCCTCACACAGTCCAGTGCAAACCTGTCCGATGTCTCACCGCTGACCCCTGCTCTTCCTGGTCTTTCCTGCGTCCACCCTCCCTCCCCGCACTCTGCTGTGGGACATACAACAGCTCACCCCACATGCTGCTCCAAAGCCTTCTCAGCCCTCCTGCAGCCTGACTCCTCTGCAATCCGGCCGCACCCTGCCTCCACTCACTCCCACAGAGGCCCTGAAGTGCCGGCTGCTCACGCCTCACCTCCGCAGGGGCTGCTCTCGGGTGTCCTCCCAGGTTCCTCACTGGCCCCACTCAGCATCCCACTCTCTCACCCCTCAGAGGCCGCCCCTCTATCACTGTATTATCTGCAATCATGCTCTACACGCTTCACTCCAGTGTTAGCTCTCATCACAGCTCTTACTGTCAAGTGGCAATACAGTCAACAATTAGTTTGCTGCAAGGTCCATGTGTTCACCAGATCATGAACTCCTTATTGCAAAATTCAGACTTAAATTGAAGAAGGTAGGGAAAACCACGAGACCATTCAGGTATGACCTACATCAAATCCCTTATGATTATACAGTGGGAGTGACAAATAGATTCAAGGCATTAGATCTGATAGACAGAGTGACTGAAGAACCAAGGGCAGAGGTTCGTGACACTGTGCAGGAGGCAGTGATCAAGACCATCCCCGAGAAAAAGAAATGCAAAAACAGAAAAAGTTTGTCTGAGTAGGCCTTACAAATAGCTGAGAAAAGAAGGGAAGTGAAAGGCAAAGGAGAAAAGGAACGATATTCCCATTTGAATGCAGAGTTCCAAAGAACAGCAAGGAGAGATAAGAAAGCCTTCCTCAGTGATCAGTGCAAAAAGAATAGAGGCAAACAACAGAATGGGAAAGACTAGAGACTTCAAGAAAATTAGAGATACCAAGGGAATATTTCATGCAGAGATGGGCACAATAAAGAACAGAAAGGGTATGGACCTAACAGAAGCAGAAGATATTAAGAAGAGGTGGCAAGAATACACAGAACTATACAAAAAAAGATCTTCATGACTCAGATAACCATGATGGTGTGATCACTCACCTAGAGCCAGACATCCTGGAATGTGAAGTCAAGTGGGCCTTAGGAAGCATCACTACAAACAAAGCTAGTGGAGGTGACAGAATTCCAGTTGAGCTATTTCAAATCCTGAAAGAAGATGCTGTGAAAGTGCTGTACTCGATATGCCAGCAAATTTGTAAAACTTGGCAGTGGCCACAGGACTGGAAAAGGTCAGTTTTCAATCCAGCTCTAAAGAAGGGCAATGCCAAAGAATGCTCAAACTACCGCATAATTGCACTCATCTCACACACTAGAAGAGAAAGTGAAGTCACTCAGTCATGTCTGACTCCTTGCAACCCCATTGACTGTAGCCTACCAGGCTTCTCTGTCCATTGAATTTTCCAGGCAAGAGTACTGGAGTGGGCTGCCATTTCCTTCTCCAGGGGATCTTTCTGACCCACTGGGTCTCCCAAACTGCAGGCAGATGTTTTACCACCTGAGCCACCAGGGAAGTCCTCACACGCTAACAAAGCAATGCTCACAATCCTCCAGCCAGGCCTCAACATTACGTGAACCGTGGACTTCCAGAGGTTCAAGCTGGATACAGAAAGGGCAGAGGAACCAGAGAGCAAATTGCCAACATCCATTAGATCAATGAAAAAGTGAGAGAATTCCAGAAAAACATCTACTTCTGCTTTATTGATTATGCCAAAGCCTTTGACAGTGTGGATCACAACAAACTGGGGAAAATTCTTCAAGAGATGGGAATACCAGACCACCTTACCTGCCTCCTGAAAAACCTGCATGCAGATCAAGTAGCAACAGTTAGAACTGGACATGAAACAACAGACTGGTTTCAAACTGGGAAAGGAGTACATCAAGGCTGAATATTGTCACCCTGCTTATTTAACTTATATGCAGAGTACATCATGTGAAATGCTGGGCTGGATGAAGCACAGGCTGGAATCAAGATTGCCAGGAGAAATATCAATAACCTCAGATATCAGATGATACCACCCTTATGGCGGAAAGTGAAGAGGAACTAAAGAGCCTCTTGATGAAAGTGAAAGAGGAGAGTGAAAAAGTTGGCTTAAAGCTCAACATTCAACAAACTAAGATCATGGCATCCAGTCCCAACACTTCACGGCAAAAGACGGGGAAACAGTGGAAACAGTGACAAACTTTATTTTGAGGGGCTCCAAAATTACTGCAGATGGTGACTTCAGCCATGAATTAAAAAGACACTTGCTCCTTGGAAGAAGAGCTATGACCAACCTAGACAGCATATTAAAAAGCAAAGATGTTAATTTGCCGCTGGGCGCCAAAAAATTGATGCATTTGAACTGTGGTGTTGGAGAAGACTATTGAGAGTCCCTTGGACTGCAAGGAGATCCAACCAGTTCATCCTAAAGGAAATCAGTCCTGAATATTCATTGGAAGGACTGATGCTGAAGCTGAAACTCCAATACTTTGGCTACCTGATGCAAAGAACTGAGTCACTGGAAAAGACCCTGATGCTGGGAAGGACTGAAGGCACGAGGAGAAGGGGATGACAGAGGATGTGACGGTTGGATGGTATCGCTGAGTTGGTGGACATCAGTTTGAGCAAGCTCTGGGAGTTGGTGATGGACAGGGAAGCCTGGCGTGCTGCAGTCCATGGGGTTGCAAAGAGTTGAACATGACTGAGCAACTGAATGATGGAAAGTCCATTAGATAGGTACTTGGTGTTTTGTTCACAAGTATGCATTCCCCCACCACCTAAATAGCATATATATATATATATATATGTATGTATGTATTTTTTTTAACTGTGTTGTTTAATTACTAAATATAATGAGAGAGATACAAGACCTTCAGGTAGAGGACATAAAGCTTTACTGGAAGACATTAACAAGAAAGATGGATCATATTCATGGACAGGAAGCCCAAGTATCATGAGGGTCAATTATACCAAACTTAGTGTGATGTCAGGCGAATGTATAGTCCTTGGTTCTGTATCATCACAACAAAGATTTGGAGTGATGAACATTAAAGCCCTTGGTGTGTCACAGCTTTCAGGTCTTGGACAGACTGTGCTTTTAGACAAAGCAGTGTTACAGCTCTATTTTATTTAGAAAATGGCAGGAGAATCCATCCTCCAGGTGTGAGGGCATGCTGACCCAAAGATTCGTACCAGGTACCAGCGCACAGGGAAGGAAAAGAGAGAGAGAGAGAGAGAGAAGGAGGGAGAGGGAGGGAGGGAGAGGGAGAGAGAGGTGTAAGGCCAACTAAAATCCTGTGTTCTTAACAAGATCATTGAAGAGTTCATACAGCAAAGGACTCGGGGTTCTGATAATGAAAGGGTGTGTATATGGCGAAGGGAGGACTGTTCCACACAGAGTGAGGCTAGTAAGAACCTAGGCCAGAATGCCTGCAGGCAAGTCACACCCCTTCTCCCACTCACAGGGCTGGGTGTCCAGGAGCTTAGTTCCCTGGACCCTGCCAGCAGGTTTCAGGTTAGATTCCCAGGGGAAGGCTCTCCTAAAATCGGAGGGCAGAGGAGAAGCTGTAGAGAATTTCTGCTCCTCTGTCTTAGATGTGCAGATGTGTGATTCTGCAGCATCCTGCAGGTGTTTTTTTTTGTGTGTGTGAATCACCAGTATCAGTGACAACTGATTAATTTCAGAGATCTTCTGTGGTTTCTGCACCTTCCTGACTCCCTAAAAGTCAGTGGCAAGCCTGAGAGGCAGCAGTCAGTCACTTCCTGCACAGGACAGTCGCACCACTGTTTTGCTAAGCGCCCAGTTCTCCACACTACACTCGTTTTCGCCTGAAATACTTAAGAGTGGTTTTGTTCTCCTGACTGGACCCTGGCTGAATGAAAAGTTACAGTAAATAAGGCAGACCAGTGATGATTACCACAGAAACACCTAAAGAAAGAGAAAGCTCAGAATTAAACTCATGCGTATGTTGAAACTTGGTGCTGGTGGAAGTGGAAATGCAGGAGTTTCATGGATGGTTCATAGATCAACAGTAGCTTACAGATCAAAACATGAACTATTCAATAAAGATTGTTTGGACCCATTTCATAAGAAATACCTATTTTAAAAGAAAAAAAACCCTGGATCCCTACTTCTTACATACACAAAGCTCAATTCCAGGTGAATTACAGCCTTAAATGTGAAAAATAACTTTCTATAAGCTAAATAGAAGAATATTCTTATCATTTCAAAGTAAGAAAATATTTCTTAAAATAAGACACAAAAAACAAACCATAAAGAAAATTAACTTCTGTACACCAAAAAGTATCTTAAGGTCTATCAAGGTATTATTACAGCAAAATGTTAAAATTTTGTTTTAAAAAAATCAACTTAAATACCTATCAAGAAGACAATGATGAAGTATAGAGCAATGAAAAAGAATGAACTAGAGCAGGAGTCCCCAGCCTCTGGGATCTAATGCCTGATGATCTGAGGTGGAAGTGATGTAATAACAGAAATAAAGGGCACAATAAATTCAGTGCCCCTGAATCATCCGGAAACCATCCCCCCCCACCCTTCCCCCCCGTCCAACCCTACTCCAGTCCGAAGAAAAATTGTCTTCCACAAAACCAGTCCCTGGTGCCAGAAAGGTTGGGGACTCGTTAAACTAGAGCTACACATACACATAGATAAATCCCATCAACACAAATGAGTAAAACTAATCTATTACAGCTAAGCATGAGAATTGTACTTGGAGAAAATATAACCTGGGAGGAATATACCAGCAGTTTCAATTATATTTATAATGTTTTATTTCCTGGGATAGATGGTAAACATATGGGTTTTCATTATTACTCTAACTACCTTTAAGTCTGAAACTTTAAAAATAAAAACGTTGCTAATTTAAGTTGAAAAAATTATGTCCAAACTGGTTAAAATAAAAATCAGAACAGTTTTATTTCAGCACACCACCTGTTTTCTGGGGAAAAAAACCAAAACAAAACACAAAAACAAAAACACACTCATGAGGAAGTTCCACACAGGTGGTATCAGATGATAGTTTCTAGACATTTAGCTGATTCTGACAGTGTAGCCAGGCAATCAACTTTGTGTAGAAACTGACCAACTTGATAATGAGTCCAGATCTGAGTAACTGATGAAGCTCTAATACACCGTGAAAGACTGGGTGGGGGTGGCCCTCAGGCAGGCACTAACTGGTAGGTGACACATATCCAACTCCATAAAAAAAAATTTTGCTTACAACCATGAACTGAGCTTTGAGTCATGTGCACACATCAGATGAGTGTATAGGACAAGAGAACATTTTGGGAGTCTGACCTTTTCTATCAGAGGTTACAGGACAGAACTGTTTTTTTCCCTAGTCTTTGGGTAAGAACAGCTGCTTGGAAGTGAAAAGTTCCTTCAGGTTGGCTATGGAGGCCAAAGAATGGTCACTTTTTTTTTTTTTTTTAAAAAAAAAAAAAAAAAAAACAGTAAAAGTGGTTCTATGTACAGGGCTCTAAAGAGGCCAGTGACTTCACAACTGACTGAGTCGATGCCGGATTGCTTTCTGAGCCCATCCCAACCTCAGTCCTCTGTCCTCCATTTCTACCCAGATCTTCACATACACACAACTGCATATGTGACTTCTCAGACTTTCAGAATTCACAGAAGGATGCTGAACTTTCTACAGAGGGATATGTTTTTGATACATCTTCCTGGCCACAAAAGAGCTTCTGGCAGTTAGCATATTCTTACAAGATTTGCATCATGCTTTCCATAAATCATGAAAAGCCTATTTTTATATGTAAGTCAATTTAGATATTCCTGTCACAATAATGCATTGAGAAACACCTGTATACAAATATACTCTTCAATTTAAAAAAAAAGGTTTCAAGAAGCTGCTCTAAATAAAAGCACAGAATTCATAGAAACAAAACTAAGAGTCACGGAATGAGGTAAGCAGAAGAAGAAAATAAGTGAATCACACACTTGAGGGTTCTGCAGACCGTAGTCTGCGGTCACTCACAGAGCCTCCTCCCAAGGGCTCCTCCAAATGTGAATGGCAAGTACAGAGCGGGAAGCATAGCAAAGCACTCTAGTTTTTTAACTGAAGTATAGTTGATTCATGATGTTAATTTCCACTGTACAGCAAAGTGAATCAGTTATACACACTCCGACTCTTCCCCAGTGTGGCTTATCATAGGAGCTGACTACAATTCCCTGTGCTACACAGTAGGACCTCGCTGTCACCCATCCTGGATGTAACAGTCTGCGTCTGCTAACCCAACTCCCAGTCCGTCCCTCCCTCACACCCCTCCCCATGGCAAGCACAAGGCTGTTCTGTGCATATGTGAGGCTGCTGCTGCTCTGCGGATTTGCTCATTTGTCTTGTATTTTAGATTCTGCGTATAAACACTATTCCATGGTGCTTGTCTTTTTCTCTTATGTCGCTTGGTACGATAATCTCCAGGTCCATCCACGTTGCTGCAACGGCACTCTTCCCTTCGAATCTAGGTCAGAGACTACCGGCATCCAGTTGTCTGGATCCTCCTGCGCTCATAGGCAGTTTGTGGCCCCCACCAGCTGCCAGGGAATGATCAAGTGACTTCTTCCACACAAACGGCCAGAGTTCTTAATGATGCTCTTACTTGCTTTCATCATCTTTTTTTTTTTATTTTAATGACTAAAAAGATTTTGAGATGACTTCCAGAAAACTTATCTAGGGAGTCCTTGAATCCTTGAGGCTACAGACTAGTGCCAGCCTCTGAGAGGCAGTCTCACCACACCCAAACTCTGCTGGTCCTGACCATGCATTGAGCACAGGACATTCGTCATGACCATGAGAAGCAAAAGGTTACTAACTGAACATTTCCTACATACTACCGTCTGGATTTTCTGCTCTGGCTTTTTCCTCTCTCCCTTGCTGTGCTCTGAACTCCAGGCAGAGGATTTTATGTTTATTGTAGAATGAACTGATAAAGGGAAATGGTGGAACTGAGAAGGCTTTCTGCTGACGTGACTCATAAACTTTAATGGCGTATTTCCCTGAAAGACATCCAATTACCACAACTCTAATAATCTTGCTAATCTTCCATTAGTTTTTCTTTTTTAAGGGCAAAATGTCAATGAATAATACCTTCACTTCTCATTTTCTGAAAATTAAGCTGAACCTTTAAATAATATTATTAAAGTAAACATTTTAATTCATCAGGATAAGAAAAATGGCTAACAGATAAACATTTCCTGACTTTTCTGTTCCAAATAAGCTTAGAATTCCCCTTTCAGAGCATTATATCACAGAATAGTTTGCCAATAACAACATTCAGCATGACTAAAGGAAATATCAAGGATATTCTAAAAAAATTTTTTTTTAATTAGAGGAAAATTGCTTTATAATGTTGTGTTGGTTTCTGCCATACAACAACGCAAGTCAGCCTTAGGTATACAAATGTCCCTTCACTCTTGAGCCCCCCTCTCTCCCCCCTCAACTGTACCCCTTTCAGTCTTCACAGAGCGCCAGGCCGGGCCCCCTGTGTTATCCAGCAACATATCACCAGCAATCTGCTTCACACACGATAGTGTACATATACACATATTCTGATACCACTTCCTCAACTTGAGAAGCACTCTGGACTCACGGGCCCAGTTCCCACAGTGCCAATGGAGCACCAAAGTGGCTGCAGCACTTTACACCAGCGGCAGGACACGAGGGCCCCAATTCCCCCACATCTGCACCACCACTTACCATTAACTCTCTATTGCCTTGATTATGACCATCCTAGTGGGTTGGGAGGGCTCCCCTGGTAGCTTAGGTAGCAAAGAATTCGCTTGCAATGCAGGAGACCCCAGTTTGATTCCTGGGTTCAGGAAGATCCCCTGGAGAAGGGATAGACTACCCTATCCTTGGCATTTCAGGAAACAGTGAACTAAGATGGCCTGGAATGGGTGAATTTAAATCAGATGACCATTTTACCTACTACTGTGGGCAAGAATCCCTTAGAAGTGGAGTAGCCCTCACAGTCAACAAGAGTTCAAAATGCAGCACTTGGGTGCAATCTCAAAAATGACAGAATGATCTCTATTCATTTCCAAAGCAAACCATTCAACATCACATTATCCAAGTCTATGCCCCAACCACTAATACTGAAGAAGCTGAAGTTGAACGGTGCTATGAAGACCTACAAGACCTTCTAGAATTACCACCAAAAAAAAAAAAGCAAAGAAAAAAAGTCAAGAGATACCTGGAGTAACAAGTAAGTTTGGCCTTGGAGTACAAAATGAAATAGGGCAAAGGCTAACAGAATTTTGCCAAGAGAATGCACTGGTCATAACATTCTCTTCAAAAAACATGAGATGACTCTACACGTGGACATCACCAGATGGTCAATATGGAAATCAGATGGATTATATTCTTTGCAACCTAAGATGGAGAAGCTCTATAAAGTCAGCAAAAACAAGACCGGGAGCTGACTGTCACTCAGATCATGAACTCCTTATTGCCAAATTCAGACTTAAATTGAAGAAGGTAGGGAAAACCACTAGATCATCCAGGTATGGCCTAAATCAAGTCCCTTATGATTATACAGCGGAAGTGATAAACAGATTCAAGGGATTAGATCTGATAGACAGGGTGCCTGAAGAACTATGGACGAAAGTTTGTGACATTGTACATGACGCAGTGATGAAAACCTTCCCCAAGAAAAAGAAATGCAAAAAGGGAAAAAGGTTGTCTGAAGAAGCCTTGTAAAACAGCTAAGAAAAGAAGAGAAGTGAGAGGCAAAGGGGAAAAGGCAAGATACACCCATTTGAACGGAGAGTTCCAAAGAATAGCAAGGAGAGATAAGAAAGCCTTTCTCAGTGATCAATGCAAAGGAATAGGGAAAACAATAAAACAGGAAAGACTAGAGATCTCTTCAAGAAAATAAGAGATACCAAGGGAATATTTCATGCAAAGATGGGCACAATAAAGGACAGAAATGGTATGGACCTAACAGAAGCAGAAGATATTAAGAAGAGGTGGGAAGAATACACAGAAGAACTGTACAAAAAAGATCTTAATGACTGAGATAACCACAATGGTGTGATCAATCACCTACAGTCAGACATCTTGAAATGTGAAGTCAAGCAGCCTTAGAAAGCTAGTGGAGGTGATGGAATCCCAGCTGAGCTATTGCAAATTCTAAACTAAAAGATGCTGTGAAAGTGCTGTACTCAATATGCCAGCAAATTTAGAAAATTCAGCAGTGGCCACAGGACTGGAAAATGTCAGTTTTCATTCCAATCCCAAAGAAGGGCAATGCCAAAGAATGTTTAAACTACCACACAATTGCACTCATCTCACACGCTAGCAAAGTAATGATGAAAATTCTCCAAGCTAGGCTTTAACAATACATGAACCGAGAACTTCCAGATGTTCAAGCTGGATTTAGAAAAAGCAGAGGAACCAACATCTGTTGGATCATCAAAAAAGCAAGATAATTCCAGAAAAACATCTACTTCTGCTTTATTGACCATGCCAAAGCTTTTGACTGTGTGGATCACAACAAACTGTGGAAAATTCTTCAAGCGATGGGAATACCAGACCACCTTACCTGCCTCCTGAGCAATCTGTATGCAGGTCAAGAAGCAACAATTAGAATCAGACCTGGAACAATGGACTGGTTCTAAATTGGGAAAGGAGTATGTCAAGGCTATGTTTTGTCACTCTGCTTATTTAACTTATATGAAGGGTACATCATGCAAAATGCCAGGCTGGATGAAGCACAAGCTGGAATCAAGATTGCAAGAGAAATATCAATAACCTCAGATATGCAGATGACACCACCCTTATGGCAGAAAGTGAAGAGGAACTAAAGACTTTATTTTCTTAACCTCCAAAATCACTGTGGACAGTGAGTGCAGCCATGAAATTAAAAGATGCTCCTTGGAAGAAAAACTATGACAAACCTAAACAGCATATTAAAAAGCAGAGACATCACTTGTAGACAAAGGTCCATATAGTCAAAGCTCGGTTTTTTCCAGCAGTCATGTACGGATGTGAGAGTTGGACCATAAAGAAGGCTGAGCACCAAAAGAATTGACGCTTTTGAACTGTGGTGCTGGAGAAGACTCTTGAGTCTCTTGGACAACAAGGAGATCAAACCAGTCAATCCTAAAGAAAATCAAGGACTGAGGCTGAAGCTCCAATACTTTGGCCACTTGAATGCGAAGAGTCAATTCGTTAGAAAAGACCCTGATACTGGGAAAGATTGAGGGCAGAAGAAGAGGGTGACAGGGGTTGAGATGGTTGGATGGCATCATTGACTCAATGGACACGGGTTTAAGCAAACTCTGGGAAATAATGAAGGACAGGGAAATGGCATGTGCAGTGGTGTGAAAGACTAAACAACAACCTGTATTCTTGCCTGGGAAATCCCGCGGACAGAGGAGCCTGGTGGGCTACCCTCCATGGGGTCACAAGTGTCGGACACAATTTAGCAACTAAACTGCCACTAAACCACCACCATACCCACCCCCCAACACACACACATACACTTATACACACATACATATACATATGTGTATCTCACAGTCGACATGCCTACCCTTTGGCCATTAATATACTCCTTGATTTCTGCAGCTGTGTAGTATGTTCTGAACTCAGAATGAGTCTCCTTAAAATATCCATAAACTGTCTGTTTAAATGGATGCAATTTGACCTAAGTAAGTGGTATGATAAGGGACAGAGGAAGACAACAGGAGTAGGAGATTAAAAGTTACATCACAGCATCAACCAACACTTACGGGGATTTATGACAAGAACCTTGGCTTCCTGAGAACACAAGCACGCTAGGCAGAGAAGTAAACTGATACTCAGTGAATATAATTGTGAATGCTTTTAAAAAGGCTGTGAGACACTATTTTGATACAGTTTTGATTGTATTATAGCTACTGCTGCTTTATTTCATTTTCATTTAATGTTACTTTGAGTATTTTAATCCTTCAAATGTAAAGCCAAGAATTCCAGTATTCAAAGTGTATGGTATGCTATGTGCTGCTTAGGAAGAAAATGCAAGCTCTTGTGATGTTAATTTATACACATGTAAGACAAGTTTAATTTAAAAATCAGCTTCTGGTTAGGACTGGGTTTTTAGAGAGCTTTGTTACTGCTGTTCAACTATACAGGAAGACTTTCAAGTTCATTTGGAAATATAAAAGATAGAAAAACTCTGAGGGGGAAATATATTTATATATTTCAAAACAAAAAATGTGTTTAAGCCATAGTAAGAGCCTCAGTAACTGTGGTTCGTATGTAACAATGTTGTTAATGTTAAGTCTCTTCAGCCCAGTCTAATTCTTTGCGACACCATGGACTACAGCTTGCCAGGCTCTTCTGTCCATGGGATTCTCCAGGCAAGAATATTGGAGTGGATTGCCATTTCCTCCTCCAGGGGATCTTCCCCACCCAGGGAGGCCAATGAGGTAAAACAAACAACAGAAATAGACTAATACTTGAAAAGCTAGTATGTGGGAAAGGTGATATCTCAAATTACTAAGAAGAAAACAGATTGTTCAATAAACTATTAGGATAATTCACTATTCAAAAGAGTAAGAACACTATCCACTAGGATATATTCCGTAAGAATCAAAGAGCTAAAGGTAAAAAAACCAAGAAACAACACTAGAAGGAAATACGGCAAAGTTCTTTAGGCTGAGAAAGCCCTTCTTTAACTGAACTCAAAATCCACAAACTGACAAAAATAAATGGAAAGAAAAGCCTGTGTTCATGGACTGGAAGTATCATTATTGTAAAATGTTGTAAATATTGTAAAATACTATACAAAGCCATCTAGATCCAATCCAATCACTATCAAGATTTCAATGGCATATTTTAAAGGAGTAGGAAAAAAAATCCTAAAATCTATATGGAGTCAAAGCAATCCTGAGCAAGAACAACAAAGCAGGAGGCATCACGCTTTATGATTTTATGCTATATTATAAAGCTATGGTAGTCAAAACAGTACATACAAAAAGAGTCACATAGACCAGTTGAGAGATCAGAAAGAAACCCTTGCAGAGACAGCCAGCCTAACACTTGACAAGAGAGTCAAGAACACACAAGAGAAAAGAGTCTCTTCACTAAGTGCGTCTGGGAAAACAGATATTCACATCTAAAAGAATGAAACTAGACTCCTATCTTACACAACTCACAAAAATTCAAACTGGATGAAAGACTTAAATGTAAGACCTGAAACCATAAAAATCCTAGAAGAAATCATAGGAGAAAAGCTCCTTGATATAAATCTTAGCAATAATATTTTAGATGACACCTAAAGTATAAAGAACAAAATAAAAAATAAGTGGGACTAAAAAGCTTCTGCACAGCGAAAGAAATGATCAACAAAATGAAAAGACAACCTATGGAATGGGAGAAATATTTGCAAACCATGTATCTGATAGGGGGTTAATATCTAAAATATATAAAGAATTTCTATAACTTAGTAGCAGAAAAACAGTCTGTTTTTTTTTTTTTTTTTTTCTGTCACACTTTGCAGCTTGCAGGATCTTAATTCCCTGACCAGGGATCAGATGTGGGCCCCAGCAGTTAGTCCTAACCACTGGATTGCCAGGGAATTCCCCAGGGCAAAGGACTTGAACAGACATTTTCCCAAAAAAGAGGTTCAAATGGTCAACCGATACATGAAAAGGTGCTCAACATCACAAGTCAAAATCACAATGAATTAATTACTTCACAGCTGTAGAATGAGTATCATCAAAAAGATAAGAGATCACAAATTCTGGTGAAGGAAAAAGGAACTCTTGTGCACTGCTGGTGGGAAAGGAAATCATTAGCGTAGTCACTATGGAAAACAGTAAAGGGGTTCCTCAAAAAATTAAAACTAAAACTACCACTCAATCCAGCAGTTTCACTTCTGGGTATATATCCAAAGGAAATGAAACTTCTATGTTGAAGGGATACATGCACCCCTGTGTTTCCTGCAGCATTTTTACAACAGCCAAGACCTGGAAACAAACAAAGTGTCCATTAACAGATGATGGGTGAAGAGAATGTGGGACAGACATATACACACAATGGAACTGCATTATTCAGCAAAAAAACAAAAAAAGAAATCCTGCCATTTATGACAACATGGATGAACCTCAAGGGCATTAAGGAACGTGAAACTTTCAGTCAGACAGAGAAAGACAAATACTGTATGATCTCACTTACATACGTAATCTAAATACAAAATAGTCTCCCCAAACTCAAAAGCCAAACTTGTAGAAAAAGAGATCAGATTTGTGGTTCTTGGTAGTGAAGAGCAGGAGGTAGGGGTGTTGGATGAAGGTGGTCAAAAGGTACAAACTCTCATTTACAAGATAACTACTGGGTTTGTAATGTATTACATGATAATATAATTGATCTTGCTGTATGATGTATCTGAAAGTTGCTAAAAGATCCTAAAAGTTTTCACTACAAAGAAAAAAAAAATTTTGGGGGATGTCTTATATAAGATGATGAAAGCTAAATGTGCTGTGGTCATCACTTTGCAATATAGGTAAATCATTATGCTGTGAACTTACACAGTGTTGTATGTCAACAAAACACAATAAAGCTGAAAGGAAAAAATACATCAAACTAGAAATAAAAATTTAATTACCAAATTTATCCTCAGGGGGGGGAAGAACAGCATGTGGTCTCAAAAAAAATTCACAAACTATGAAAGAAATTTAATATCATAAAAATAAGAAACTTCTATACAGAAAAAAGAAAACACCCACCAAAAGCAAAGTCAAGAGCACAACTGACAAAATCAGGAAAACATTTGAAACTCACATCACAAAAGATTTAATCTAATATATAAGATAGGCAACTTTATAGAAAACTAACCAATGGAAAAAACTAAAATATGACAATTTTGATAAAAAAATCCTAAGACTTGGGAACAAATTCTGTTGGCAAGGCTAAGGGGAAATAGTCTTTCTCATACATCAGTGGTAACGGTATAAAGTGGTACGATCCCTATTAATGGCAGTTTGTTAATTTAATAAATACTCTTTCAAAATTAAACATGTACCCTTCATTTTACACAATTCTAATTCTTGGAATTTATCCTACAAATATATTGCAAACGATGTGAAATGATTTTGGCTTGCAGCACTGTCTGTAATATCAACACAGTAATTAAACAAAAATACCTAAATGTCCATCAGGAGAGTAGTTACATAAGAAATTACATACCCTATGGAATAGATTCTGAAGCTGTTAATCAACATTTTAGAAACAAAACCCCCAAACTCTACAAAGAGGTTTCCCTTTATGTATGTAAAGATCTCTGATATATCTGTAATTGAAGAAAATAAAGTATGGAACAGTGTGTAAATGAGGCAAAAATCTGTCTGAAAGGGAGAAAATGTTAATTCCTACTTGTATGTATATCCATTAAGTAACCACAATGGTGTGGTCATTCACCTAGAGCCAGATATCTTGGAGTGTAAGTCAAGTGGGCCTCAGTAAGCATTCCTACAAAAAAAGCTAGTGGAGGTGATGGAATTCTAGCTGAGCTATTACAAATCCTTAAAGCTGGGAAAGTGCTGTACTCAATATACCAGCAAATTTGGAAAACTCAGCTGCGGCCAAAGGACTGGAAAAGGTTGGTTTTCATTCCAATCTCAAAGAGGGCAATGCCAAAGAATGTTCAAACTACCACACAATTGTGCTCACTTCACATGCCAGCAAGGTAATACCAAAATCTTTCAAGCAAGGTTTCAACAATGCATGAACCAAGAACTTCCAGATGTTCAAGTTGGACTTAGAAAAGGGACAGGAAAGTGAAAGTTAAGTTGCTCAGTCGTGTCCAACTCTTTGGGACCCCATAGATTGTAGCCTACTATAGGCTCTAGCCTACAGGTTTCTCAATCCATGGGATTTTCCAAGCAAGAGAACCAGAGTGGGTTGCCACTTCCTTTTCCAGGGGATCTTTCCAACCCAGGGATAGAACCTGGGTGTCCCACATTGCAGGCAGACACTTTACCCTCTGAGCCACCAGGGAAGCCCAAAGGCAGAGGAATCGGAGATCTAATAGCCAACCTTCGCTGGATCATAAAAAAAGCAAGGGAATTCTAAGAAAACATCTGCTTCACTGACTAAACTAAAGTCTTTCACTGTGTGGATCACAACAAACTGTGGAAAATTCTTAAAGAGATGCAAATACCAGACCACTTTACCTGCCTTGGGAGAAACCTGTATGCAGGTCAAGAAGCAAGCATTAGAACCGGTCATGGAACAATAGCTTAGTTCAAAATCAGGAAGGGAATACATCAAGGCTATGCGTTGTCACCCCGCTTATGTAACTTACATGCAGAGTACATCATATGAAATGACAGGCTGGATGAATCACAAGCTGGACTCGAGATTGCCAGAAGAAATATTGATAACCTCGGATATGCAGGTTAAAGCACTCTAATAGCCCTCCATGCTCCTCTGTCCTCAGAATTCTGTAGGCAAGAATACTGGAGCAGGTTCCCATTTCCTACTCCAGAGGGGAGAAATATCAATAACCTCAGATATGCAGATAACACTACCCCAGTGGCAGAAAGTGAAGAGGAACTAAAGAGCCTCTTGATGAAAGTGAAAGAGGGGAGTGGAAACACTGGCTTAAAACTCAACATTCAAAAAACTAAGATCATGGCATCCGGTCCCATCACTTCACAGCAAATAGATGGGGAAACAACGGAAATGGTGACAGACTTTATTTACTGGGCTCCAAAATCACTGAGGACGGTAACTGCAGCCATGAAATTAAAAGACACCTGCTTCTTGGAAGAAAAGCTATGACAATATGCTGTCTAATATACTAGACAGCATATTAAAAAGCAGAGACATCACTTTGCTAACAAAGGTCCAAACAGTCAAAGTTATGGTTTTCCAGTAGTCATGTGTGGATGTGAGAGCTGGACCATAAAGAAGGCTGAGCACCAAAGAACTGATGGTTTTGAACCGTGGAGCTGGAGAAGACTCTTTTTTGAGAGTCACCTGGACAGCAAGGAGATCAAATCAGTCAATCCTAAAGGAAATCAGTTCTGAATATTCAATGGAAGGACTGTTCCTGAAGCTCCAATACTTTGGCCACTTGATGCGAAGAGCTGGCTCATTGGAAAAGACCCTGATGCTGGGAAGATTGAAGGCAGAAGGAGACAGGGACGACAGAGGATGAGATGGTTGGATGGCATCACTGACTCGATGGACATGAGTTTGAGCAAGCTCTGGGAGTTGGGAAAGGATGGGAAAGCCTGGCGTGTTGCAGTCCATGGGGTCGCAAAGAGTCAGACACAACTGAGAGACTGAACAACAACAAAATGATACCGTGATGTGTTTTTTGATTGTTTTTAAATTCAGGTTTGTTGAGGCATAATTTACACAAAATAACATCTACCCCTTTGGTTCAGTCTACACCACAATCAAAGTGTAGTTTTCATTAAACTGTTCTCTCATGTCCCATCCCACCACCCCTACCTATCTCATTTCTGTCCTGACAGTTTTGCCTTTTCCAGAATGTCTTATAAATTAAATCATACTAGGAAGTCTTTGTGTGTGGCATCTTTCATGTAGCATAATTTTGATACCTACAGTTTGCTCCTCTTTATCGCTGGGTAGTACCTTCACTGTATCACATCATAGTGGTTTTAATTTGAATGTCACTTATTCTCAGTGGCTTTGAGCATCTTTAAATATGTTCAAAAGCCATTTGGCATTCTTTCCTGTGAAATGAAAGTTTCTGCCCAGTGTTTTATTGGGTTTCTGATCTCTCTACTCATTTTTTTGAGAGCTCCTTGTACATTAATGAGATTAGCCCCTTGTGACGGAGTTTGCAAATACTATTTCCCAGTTTACTACTGATTTGATAGTATTTTTGGTATGCAGATATGCCATAATTTTTGTGTACTGGTCAAGAGTTTGAAAGGCTTTTGACACTACCAAGTAATAAAGGAATCTTCCATTTTCCCCCCTCCTCTATTTTATATGGTTTCATTTCTTACTTTACAGTTGACCCTTCAAAGTGGGGGTGGGCAGTGAATGTGGGGGTTAAGGGTGCTGACCCTCCCTGCAGTTGAAAATCTGCATATAACTTTCTAGCTCCCCACCCCCAAACCCATTGGCAATTCCCCACCTGTGGATTCAACCAACTGCAATTCAAACCAATGTTGTTCAAGGGTCAACTGCGTATTTCTGACCCATCTCAATGTATTTTGGTGAACAGCATGAGGTTTAGATTCAGTTTTTTTTTTTTCAAATTGCTATCCAATGATCGCAACACTATTTATTAAAAAATTCATTTTTTCCATAGTGATCTGAGATGGTGATATCCATACACTGTATCTCAGTAAGAATGAAAGTTCATTTTGGAATTTCTATCCAACTATCCAACAACAGCAGACGATTCTTTAACACTAGTGCTACATGTTCGCATAGAGCTGGACACAACTGAGCATGCATGCATGAAGCAGCAACCAGTAACAGAAGTGAAGACTTAGAACTCCGATGAAAAAATCACAACACATGAAACAGTAAAAAACACGTCACACAAGTTCAACATTCATACACAGAGCAGCAACAATTTTACTATGTACCCATTTTTATAAGAGAACATGTTTCCATGAACCATGATTGCATTACCATCAACAATAAAAAGATTATATATAGATTTTTTTCCTCTTTCCTTCTTCCCTCACATCTTTTGTATTTAACCATATATGTGTTCAAAGTACTCTAGTAATTCAACAGACTCAATGATTATTGATTGCTTCCTAACCACTTTAATTCAATGACAATACTTTAAAATGACACTATTTCAAAACAGTATATATTCTAGAATCTCTCCCTTGCCACCACCTAAATTAGAGAAACCAGAAAACTTTATTTATTATGAAAGGGAAGGAGAGGAGAACTCCGAAGTCACTTTACTACTTGGGTTTAACAGAATATTCCCCCTAGCACCAACTCTTATCTCTAATAGATAGTATGTGAGAAGACTCTACACAAGTGAAAACAGAAAATGCAATTACATTTTATTGCAAGAAATTTGGAAAACGTATTTTTAACAAAGTTAGCTCTTCAAAAGTGTTACCTTAGGCTGTCTCTTAATAGCTCCTTTTCACAAGTGTGAAATTTAATGAAGGCAGCAACATTTACAAGCAAGACCAAAATGGTATTTTAATTACTAGCTGCATTTTTTTAGGCAACAAGAAATTAAATGGAAAGAGAAATTAGTTTTACAAATGGCATCATACATCTTTATGTTACACCCCGCTCCATCAAGTCACAGATGGTTATATGTCTTGAACTCACTAATATCGTAGGCAATTTTCTTTTCCTTGGACACACTTCAATCCATCACTACTCTAAATTATATCTTATTTTTGAATCATTTACAAGGACTGAAGCTGTTTATCAGAGTGATTTAACATGCACTGACCACATGAAGTGGCTCTTGCCTCACTGGGTTCTACACAAATACGAAACTTACAAGCTGTTAAAACCACTGGCCGTATAATGTGCAGTGTTCTCATTATATACAGTCTGGAAGAATACTTTGACCGGACTTCCTAAAGGAAATCAGTCCTTATTATTCACTGGAAGGACTGATGCTGAAGCTGAAACTCCAATACTTTGACCACCTGGTGCAAAGTACTGAATCATTGGAAAAGACCTTGATGCTAGGAAAGATTGAAGGCAGGAAGAGAAGGGGATAATAGAGGATGAGATGGTGGGATGGCATCACTGACATGAGTTTGAGCAAGCTCTGGGAGTTGGTGATGGACTGGGAAGCCTGGCATGCTGTAGTCCATGGGGTCGCAAAGAGTTGGACACGACTGAGCGACTGAATAAACTGTTCTAATTAACTCTCATAAAGGATTCCTGGTTCAGTTACTACTACCAAATCTAACAGAAAAACTCTGCGATAAAGTCATGGCTAACGCTTGTCTTGTCTTAAAATAGGTGCTCAGAAAGCTCAGGTAGGACTGCTCTGCTCAGATGAGTATGTATGGAGCTCATGCATTACCGAGAGCCCAGAGATTCTGCTTCTAATCATGGCTGAGTAACTCCTATTGGAAAAACAATTCTACATATAAAAACTATGAATTCTGGGCAAAAACAAAACAAAAATCCAACAACTCTCCTAAAGGTACTAGAGGGCAATCAGAAGCAGAAAGATTCTATAGTGGAGGGTTGAGCCCTGGGCTGAGTTTCCCTTCCATTTACTAGTTGGGCAGGACCCAAACCATGCCATGCTAAGAGGCTCAAAATGCCAGGCTGGATGAAGCACAAACTGAAATCAAGACTGCCAGAAGAAATATTCACAACCCTGGAAATGCAGATGATACCACTCTAATGGCAGAAAGGAAAGAAGAACTAAAGAGATTCTTGACGAGGGTGAAAGAGGAGAGTGAAAAAGCTGGCTTAAAACTCAACATTCAAAAAACTAAGATCATGGCATCCGGTCCCATCACTTCATGGCAAATAGATGGAGCAGCAATGGAAACAAACGCAGATTTTATTTTCTTGGGATCCAAAATCACTGCAGACAATGACTGCAGCCATTGAAAAAGGCTTGCTACTTGGATGTGGTCCACTGGGGAAGAAAATGGCAAATCACTTCAGTATTCTTGCCTTGCGAACCCTATAAACAGTATGAAAAGGCAAAAAGATAGGACTCTGAAAGATGAACTCCCCAGGTTGGTAGGCACCCAATTTGATACTGGAGATCAGCGGAGAAATAACTTAAGAATGAAGGGATGGTGCCAAAGCAAAAACAACACCCGGTTGTGGATGTGACTGGTGATAGTAGTAAGGCCCGATGCTGTAAAGATGTAATACTGCATAGGAATCTGGAATGTCAGGTCCATGAATCAAGGCAAATTGCAAGTGGTCAAACAGGAGATGGCAAGAGTGAACATTGACATTCTAGGAATCAGCGAACTAAAATGGACTGGAATGGGTGAATTTAATTCAGATGACCATTTTATCTATTCCTGTGGGCAGGAATCCCTTAGAAGAAATGGAGTAGCCATCATAGTCAACAAAAGAGTCTGAAATGCAGTACTTGGATGACAGAATGATCTCTGTTCATTTCCAAGGCAAACCATTCAATAGCATGGTACTCCAAGTCTATGCCCCAACCAGTAATGCTACAGAAGCTGAAGTTGAACAGTTCTATGAAGACCTACAAGATCTTTTAGAACTCACACCCCAAAAAGATGTCCTTTTCATTACAGGGGACTGGAATGCAAAAGTAGGAAGTCAGGAAACACCTGGAGTAACAGGTAAATTCAGCCTTGGAGTACAGAATGAAGCAGGGCAAAGGCTAATAGTTTTGCCAAGAAAATGCACTGGTCATAGCAAACACCCTCTTCCAGCAACGTAAGAGAAGACTCTACACATGGACATCACCAGATGGTCAACACCAAAGTCAGACTGATTATATTCTTTGCAGCCAAAGATGGAGAAGCTCTATACAGTCAGCAAAAACAAGACTAGGAGCTGACTGTGGCTCATATCATGAACTCCTTATTGCCAAATTCAGACTTAAATGGAAGAAAGTGGGGCAAACTACTAGACCATTCAGGTATGACCTAAATCAAATCCCTTATGATTATACAGTGGAAGTGACAAAGAGATTCAAGGGGTTAGATCTGATAGACAGAGTGCCTGATGAACTATGGACAGAGGTTCGTGACATTGTACAGGAGATGGATCAAGACCATCCCCAAGAAAAAGAAGTGCAAAAAAGCAAAATGGCTGTCTGAGTAGGCCTTACAAATAGCTGTGAAAAGAAGAGAAGCAAAAAGCAAAGGAGAAAAGGAAGATATTCCAATATGAATGCAGAGTTCTTAAGAATAGCAAGGAGAGATAAGAAAGCCTTTCTCAGCGATCAATGCAAAGAAATACAGGAAAACAACAGAATGGGAAAGACTAGAGATCTCTTCAAGAAAATGAGAGATACCAGGGGAACATTTCATGGAAAGACGGGCTCAATAAAGGACAGAAACGATATGGACCTGACAGAAGCAGAAGATATTAAGAAGAGGTGGCAAGAATACACAGAAGAACTGTACAAAAGATCTTCACGAGCCAGTTAATCACGATGATGTGATCACTCACCTAGAGCCTGACATCCTGGAATGTGAAGTCAAGTGGGCCTTAGGAAGCATCACTACAAACAAAGCTAGTGCAGGTGATGGAATTCCAGTTGAGCTATTTCAAATCCTAAAAGATGATGCTGTGAAAGTGCTGCACTCAATATGTCAGCAAATTTGGAAAATTCAGCAGTGGCCACAGGACTGGAAAAGGTCAGTTTTCATTCCAATCCCAAAGAAAAGCAATGCCAAAGAATGTTCAAACTACTGCACAATTGCACTCATCTCACACACTAGCAAAGTAATGCTCAAAATTCTCTAAGCCAGGCTTCAGCAATACGTGAACTGTGAAATTCTAGATGTTCAAGTTGGTTTTAGAAAAGGCAGAGGAACCAGAGATAAAGTTGCCAACATCTGCTGGATCATTGAAAAAGCAAAAGAGTTCCAGAAAAACATTGATTTCTGCTTTATTGACTATGCCAAAACTTTTGACTGTGTGGATCACAATAAACTGTGGAAAATTCTGCAAGAGATGGGAATACCAGACCACCTGACCTGCCTCTTGATAAACCTGTATGCAGGTCAGGAAGCAACAGTTAGAACTGGATATGGAACAATAGACTGGTTCCAAACAGAAAAAGGACTCATCAAGGCTGCATATTGTCACCCTACTTATTTAACTTTTATTCAGAGTACATCATGAGAAATGCTGGGCTGGAAGAAGCACAGCTGGAATTAAGATTGCCAGGAGAAATATTAATAACCTCAGATATGCAGATGACACCACCCTTAAGGCAGAAAGTGAAGAGGAACTAAAGAGCCTCTTGATGAAAATGAAAGTAGAGAGGGAAAAAGTTGGCTTAAAGCTCAACATTCAACAAACTAAGACAATAGCATCTGGTCCCATCACTTCATGGCAAATAAATGGGGAAACAATGGAAATAGTGAGACACTTTATTTTGGGGGGCTTCAAAATCACTGCAGATGGTGACTGCAGCCATGAAATTAAAATCGCCTACTCCTTGGAAGGAAAGTTATGACCAACCTAGGCAGCATATTAAAAAGCAGAGACATTACTTTGCCAACAAAGGTCCGTCTAGTCAAGGCTATGGTTTTTCCAGTGGTCATGTATGGATGTGAGAGTTGGGCTATAAAGAAAGCTGAGCACCAAAGAATTGGTGCTCTTGAACTGTGGTGTTGGAGAAGATGCTTGAGAGTCCCTTGAACTGCAGGGAGATCCAACCAGTCCATCCTAAAGGAGATCAGTCCTGGGCGTTCATTGGAAGGTCTGACGTTGAAGCTGAAAATCCAATACTTTGGCCACCTGATGTGAAGAGCTGACTCATTTGTTTAGACCCTAATGCTGGGAAAGATTGAGGGCAGGAGGAGAAGGGAACAACAGAGGATGAGATGGTTGGTTGGCATCACCAACTCGATGGACATGATTTTGGGTGTGCTCTGGGAGTTGGTGTTGGACAGGGAGGCGTGGCATGTTGCAGCTTATGGGGTCGCAAAGAACTGGACATGACTGAGCGACTGAACTGCTCCTTGGAAGAAAAGCTATGACAAACCTAAACAGTGTATTAAAAAGCAGAGACATTACTTTGCTGACAAAGATCTGTATAGTCAAAGCTATGGTTTTTCTGGTAGTCATACAGATGTGAGAGCTGGACCATAAAGAAGTCTGAGAGCCAAAGAATCAATGTTCTTGAATTGCAGTGCTGGAGAAGACTCTTGAGAGTCCCTTGGACTGCAAGATGATCAAACCAGTCCATCCTAAAGGAAATCAACCCTGAATATACACTGGAAGGACTGATGCTGAAGCTCCAATACTTTGGCCACCTGATGCAAAGACCTAACTCACTGAAAAGACCCTGGCGCTGGGAAGGGTTGGGGTCTGGAGGAGACGAGGCAATGGAGGATGAAATGGTTGAACAGCATCACTGACTCAATGAAAATGAGTTTCAGCAAATTCCAGGAGATAGTGAAGGACAGGGAAGCCTGGTATGCTGCAGTCCAAAGGGTTCATGAAGAGTCGCACATGACTTAACAACAGCAAAAAATATAAAAGGAATAAACTGGACATTTTAGATTTGAAAATAACAATATCTGAAACAAAAGTGTTCTGGATGAGCTAACAGCACATGAAGGGAATAGGAGGACATTTGAAATTAACAGAAATTAAACAATATTTAGAAAGAAAAAAAATTTTTTTTAAAAACCCCAGAGCCTCAGAGACTTGTGGGAAAAAGTATAATGTATATGCAACTGGATTCCTAGAAGGAGAGAAAATACAAAAGAAAAAAATACCCGGAGAAATGAATACTGGCCAAAAACTGACTAAATATGCAAGATATAAACTTGCAAGCTCAGCAAACTCCAACAAACACAAAGAAAAATATGCCCAGTCACAGTCATAATCAAAATGATGAGAATTATCTTGAAGCAGTCAAGAGAAAAAACACATTTCATGTAAGGAATAATAAATGATTTAAAACTCTGCTTACTTCTCACCAGAAACAACAAAAAGCCAGAAGAAACACTGGATCAACAACTCTAAAATTCTAAAAGAATAAAATTGATAAATCCAGACTTCTATACTCAGTAAAAATATAGCAAGAATTAAGGTGAAATAGAGAGCTTTAGATCAAACTAAAATAATTCACTATCAGCAGATCTGCATTATAAGAAATGCTAAAGAAAGTTATTAGGCAGAAGGCAAAAATACCAGGTGGAAACAGATCTTTACAGAGGAACGGAGTAAATAAACCAAGATGGCTGATTCTTGCATTTTTATGTGCTGTGGTACATAAATTTTAACTCTAAGTAGATTATGAAAAATGAATTTATATATTTTAATTCCTAGATTAATTAATTCCTCTATCTCGCTGTCTTTAGTTGCTAAGTTATGTCCAACTCTTGAGACCCCGTGGACTGTAGCCTGCCAAGCTTCTCTGTCCATGGGATTCTCCAGGCAGTAATACTGAGTGGGTTGCCATTTCCTTCTCCAGGGGAGCCTCCCGACCCAGGAATCAAACCCAGGTCTCCTGCATTGCAGGCAGATTATTTAGTTATGAGGGAAGGCCTAATAACTTAATTCCTAATTCCTTTTAAAAATATAATGGGGAATAGGTAAAAAGCAGAAACAGAAGAAAAACAGAGGAGATAGCAACCAGAGCAATAATTAATTTTTAGTGGACTATATATAAAATCCCTTGGATCACTGCCTTGTCGTGGTGAAGGGGCTTATATAACTCAACGATGCTATGAACCATGCCATGTAGGGCCACCAAAGATGGACAGGTCATAGTGGAGAGTTCTGACAAAATGCAATTCACTGGAGGAGGGAATGACAAACCACCCCAGTATACTCGCTGTGAGGTGAGAACCCACAAACTGCATAAAAAGACAAAAAGATATGACACTGAAAGATGCAGCCCCCAGGTCAGAAGGTGTTCATTATGCTACTGGGGAAGAGTGGAGGACAACTACTAATAGCTCCAGAAAGAATGAAGCAGCTGGGCCAAAGCGGAAATGACATTCAACTGTGAATATATCTGGTGATGAAAGTAAAATCTGACTCTGTAAAGAACAGTATGGCATAGGAACATGGAATGTTACATCCATGAATCAAGGTAAACCGGACGTGATCAAGCAGGAGATGCAAGAGTGAATATCAACATCTTATGAATCAGTGAACTAAAATGGCCGGGAATGGGTGAATTTAATTCAGATGACGATTTTATCTACTACTGTGGGCAGGAATCCCTTAGAAGAAATGGAGTAGCTTTCATAATCAACAAATCTGAAATGCAGTACTTGGGTGCAGCCTCAAAAATGACAGAATGACCTTGGTTCTTTTCTAAGGGAAACCATTCAACATCACAGTAATTCAAGCCTATGCCAAACCACTGATGCTGAAGGAGCTGGTTGTCTGGTTTTATGAAGACCTAGAAGACCACCTAGAATTAACACCAAAAAAAGATGTTCTATTCATCACTGGGGACTGCAAAAGTAGGAAGTCAAGAGATACCTGGAGTAACAGGCAAGTTTGGCCTTGGAGTACAAAATGAAGCAGGGCAAAGGCTAACAGAATTCTGCCAGGAGAATACACTGGTGATAGCAAACACCATTTTTCAACAACACAAGAGACAACTTTACAAATGGACATCACCAAATGGTCAATACCAAAACCAGATTGATTACGTTATTTGTAGAAAGATGGAGAAGCCATATACAGTCTGCAAAAACAAGACCTGGAGCTGACTATGGCTCAAATCATCAGTTTTCCATATCAAAATTGAGGCTTAAACTAAAGAAAGCTAGGAAAACCACTAGGTCAGCCATGTACGATGTGAATCAAATCCCCTATGCATATACAGTGAAGGTGACAAATAGATTCAAGGGATTAGATCTAGTAAACAGTGTGCCTGAAGAACTATGGACAAAGGTCCGTAATATTGTACAGAAGGCAGTGAATGAATCCATTCTAAAGAAAAAGAAAAGCAAGAAGACACAGTGCTTCTCTGAGGAGTCTTTACAAACAGCTAAAGAAAGAAAAGCAGGGAAAAGCAAGGGAGAAAGGGAAAGGTGCACTCAACTAAATGTAGAGCTTCAGGGAATAGGAGGGACAAGAAGGCTTTCTTCAATGAATAATGCAAAGAAATAGAGGGAAACAACAGAAGGGGAAGGGCTAGAAATCTCTTCAAGAAAATTGGAAATATCAAAGGAACATTTCATTGAAAGATGAGCGCAATAAAGGACAGAAATGGTGAAGAGCTAATAGAAGCAGAAGAGATGAAGAAGAGATGGAAAGAATACACAGAAGAACTGTACAAAAAAAGATCTTATTGACCAGATAACCATGATGGTGTGGCCATTCACCCAGAGCCAGACATTCTGGAGTGTGAAGTCAAGCAGGCCTTAGAAAGCACTACTGTCAATAAAGCTAGAGGAGGTGATGGAATTCCAGCAGAGCTATTTAAAATCCTAAAAGATGATGCTATCAAAGTGCTGCACTCAATAGGTCAGCAAATCTGGAAAATCTGCAGTGGGCACAGGACTGGAAAAGGTCAATCCCCATTCAAATTTCCAAGAAGGGCAGTACTAAAGAATGTTCAAACCACTGGAAAATTGCACTCATCTCTCATGCTAGTAAGGCATACTCAAAATCCTGCATTGTAGGCTTCAGCATTACGTGAACTGAGAACTTCCAGATGTCCAAGGTGGGTTTAGGAAAGTCAGAGGAACCAGAGATCAAATTGCCAACATTTGCTGCATCATAGAGAAAGTAAGGGAATTCCAGAAAGACATCTACCTGTTTCATTGACTATGTGTGAATTGGATCATAACAAACTGTGGAAGACTCTTTTTTAAAGAGATGGGAGTATCAGATCATCTTACCTGTCTCCTGAAAAACTTGTATACAGGTCAAGAAGCAACAGTTAGAACCCTATATGGAACAAGTGACTGGTTCAGGACTGAGAAAGGAGTATGACAAGGTTGTTTGTTGTCACCCTGTATATTTAACTTATAAGCAGAGCACGTCATGGGAAATGCCAGGCTGGATGGATTACAAGCTGGAATCAAGACTGGAGTGAGAAACATCAACCACCTCAGGTATGTGGATGACACCATTTTAATGCCAGAAAGCAAAAAGGAACTAAAGAACCTCTTGATGAGGGTGAAGGAGGAGAGTGAAAAGCTGACTTTAAATACTAAAAAACTAAGATCATGGAAGCCCCATCACTTCACAGCAAATAGAAGGGGTAAGGGGAAGCAGTGACAGATTTCCTCTTTTTAGGCTCTAAAATTACTGCAGATGGTGACTGCAGCCATGAAATCAGAAGACGACTGCTTCTTGGCAGGAAAGCAATCAGAAACTTAAATGGTGTGTTAAAAAGCAAACATCACTTTGCCAACAAAGGTCAATATAGTCAACGCAACGGTGTTTCCAGCAGTCACATACGGTTGTGAGAAAAATGAAAGTCGCTCTTTTGTGTCTGACTCTTTATGACCCCATGGACTACAGTCCATGGAATTCTCCAGGCCAGAATACTGGAGTGGGTAGCCTTTCCCTTCTCCAGGGGATCTTCCCAACCCAGGGACTGAATTCAGGTCTCCTATATTCCAAGTGGATTCTTTACCAGCTGAGCCACCAGGAAGCCCAAGAATACTGGAGTGGTTAGCCTATCCTTTCTCCAGGGGATCTTCCTGACCCAGGAATCAAACTGGGGTCTCCTGCATACAGGCGGATCCTTTTTCAGCTGAGCTACCAGGGACACCCTGTACCATAGAGAAGGCAGAGCACTGAAGACCTGATGCTTTTGAACTGTGGTGCTGGAGAAGACTCTTTTTTGAGAGTCACCTGGACAGCAAGGAGATAAAACCAGTCAATCCTGAAGGAAATCAACCCTGAATACTCATTGGAAGGAATGTTGCTGAAGCTCCAATACTTTGGCCACTTGATGCGAAGAGCCGGCTCATTGGAAAAGACCTTGATGCTGGGAAAGATTGAAAGCAAAAGGAGAAAGGAGCAACAGAGGATGAGATGGCTGGATAGTATCACCCATGCAATAAAAATGAACTTGGGCAAACTCTGGGAGACAGTAAGGGACAGGGAGGCTTGGTGTGCTGCAGTCCATAGGATCACGAAGAGTCGGACACAACTGGGAGACTGAAGAACATAAAATGCTTAGGGATAAATTTAACAAAACATGTTTCTGACCTTTATGTTGAAAAGTACAAAACCCTGCTGAGAGATAGTAAAGAGGACCTAAAAATGGAGAAGAGCTATATTCATGGATTGGCAGCCTCAACAGAGTTAAACAGCATGGGTTTGAAATGTGTTGTTCACTTGTATGTACATTTATTCTAACAGTAAATACTACATTACTACACAATCCCCTGGTTGGTTGAATCGGTGGATATAGAACCACAGATACAGAGGGAATGCATAGCTGAAGGAACCATGTAGCGGGAGGGCCCAATATGAGTTATACATGGCTTGTTAACTATGCAGAGGACTGGGCTTCGAGCCCCTGCATTGTTCAAGGATTGATGGTATTGTTAAGTTGTCAGTTCTCCCCAAACTGACTAACCAATCCAATCCCAGCAGGTTTGTGTTCATAGGAACTGGCAAATTCTTTCTAAAATCTACATAGAAATTGATGGCCAAAACTGTTTTGAAAAAGATAGGTTGATACTAAGATTTACAACAAAATTATAATAATTAAGCTGTTACTGGATAACATATAGATGAGATGAACAACTGAATATGCAACTATATAACAAAATGAATGTCAACCTTTACCTCATACTACAGATGAAATTTACTTCAAGGGCTGGAAGACCAAAGCTTCTAAGAAAAAAATATAAGAGAAAAATCTCTGCAACTTTGGGACAGGAAAAGATTTAAGATAGGAGTCTAAAAGCATGAACTCTAAGACTTGATAAATTGATACACTGAATTTATTTTTAATTTTAAACTTTACTTTGTATAGGGGGTACAGTTGATTAACAACGTTGTGACAGTTCCAGGTCAACAGGAATGGACTCAGAGCGAAGGGACTCAGCCATACATATATATGTATCCATTCTCTCCAAAACTCCCTTCCCATTCAGGCTGCCACATAACACTGAGCAGAGTTCCATCTGCTATATTCAAGTAGGTCCTTGTTGGTTATGCATTTTAAATATAATAGTGTGTACATGTTCATTCCAAATACCTAACTATCCCTTCCCTCCAGCAACCATAAATTCGTTCTCTATGAATCTCTTTCTGTTTTGTAAGTTCATTTATATCATTTGTTTTTTTTGGTTCCACATATAAGGGGTGTCATTTAAAACTTAAAATTCTGTTCCTTAAGACCCCACCATTTAGTAAACAATGCATTACATAAATTAAATATATCAAAGAGCCCGTATCAGTTCAGTTCAGTCGCTCAGTTGTGTCAGACTCTTTGTGACCCCATGGACTGCAGCACACCAGGCTTCCCTGTCCAACACCAACTCCCGGAGCACACCCAAACTCATGCCCATTGAGTTGGTGATGCCATCCAATCATCTCATTCTCTGTCATCCACTTCTCCTTCTGCCCTCAATCTTTCCCAGCATTAGGGTCTTTTCGAGTTAGTCAGTTCTTCACATCAGGTGGCCAAAGGACTGGAGTTTCAGCTTCAGCATCAATCCTTCCCATGAACATTCAGAAGTGATTTCCTTCAGGATTGACTGGTTTGATCTCCATGCAGTCCAAGGGACTCTCGAGAGTCTTCTCCAATGCCACAGTTCAAAAGCATCAATTCTTCGGTGCTCAGCATCTCTATAGTCCAACTCTCACATCCATATGTGACCACTGGAAAAACCATAGCTTTGACTAGATGGACCTTTGTCGGCAAAGTAATGTCTCTGCTTTTTAATATGCTGTCTAGGTTGGTCATAGCTTTCCTTCCAAGGAGCAAGTGTTTTTTAATTTCATGGCTTCAGTCACCATCTGCAGTGATTTTGGAACCCCAGAACACAAAGTCTGTCACTGTTTCCCCATCTATATGCCATAAAGTGATGGGATCGGATGCCATGATCTTCGTTTTTTGAATGTTGTTTTACGCCTGCTTTTTCACTCTCCTCTTTCACTTTCATCAAGAGGCTCTATAGTTCTTCTTCACTTTCTTCCATAAGGGTGGCGTCATCTGCGTATCTGAGGTTATTGATACTTCTCCCGGCAATCTTGATTCCAGCTTGTACTTCATCCAATCTGACATTTCCCATGATGTACTCTGTGTATAAGTTAAATAAGCAGAAGCCATACACAGAATATGTTTTTTAAAAAAACAACTCAACACAAAAACAATCCAATTTAAAAAAAAGTGCAAAATAATGGATTAAAACTTGAACAGAAGATCTGAAACTTTAGAACTACTAGAATAAAACAGGTAGTAAGCTCCTTGACATGAGTCTTGGCAATAACTTTTTGAGTTTGACACCAAAAGCAAAGGCATCAAGAGCAAAAATAAATAACAAAGGCAACATCAAACTTAAAGCCTTCTGCATAGCAAAGAAAATCATGAACAAATTGAAAAGGCAATCTACTAAATGGGAGAAAATATTCCCAAATCATATATCTGATAAGGGGTTAATATTCAAAATACATAAACTCTTACAACTCAATAGCATAAAAAAAAAGCAACCCAGTTAAAAAATGGACAGAAGATCTAAATAGATATTTTTCCAAAGAAGATACACAGATGGCCAACAGACCATGAAAAAGTGCTCAAAATCATCAGTCATCAGGGAAATGAAAATCAAAAGCACAATGAGAGATCACCTCACACCTATCAGAATAGCTGTCATCAAAAAGACAAGAAATAATAAGTGCTGGCAAGGATGTGAAGAAAGGGAATTCTTGTGCACCGTTGATGGGAATATAAACTAGGGTATCCACTGTGGAAAACAGCATGCAAGTTCCTCAAAACATTAAAACTACCATATCATCTAGCCATTCCACTTCTGGGTATGTTCACTGCAGCACTGTTTAGACTAATAGCCAAGACACGGATGAATGGATAAAGAAAATGCCACATATATACTTAAATTTTAAAATGGAATGTTATTCAGTCATAAAAAGGAAGAAACCTGGCCATGTGTGACAATATGGATGGACCCTAGGGCATTATGCTAAGTAAAATAAGTCAGACAGAGAAAGCCAAATACTGTACAATCTCACTTTTATGTGGAGTCTTAAACCGAGCTCATAAATGCAGAGAGCCAGGTGGATGATCGCCAGAAGCTGGGGTTGGGGGGCAGTAAAGGGCTGCACAGAATGGGCAAAGGGGGTCAAAAGGTACAAACTTCCAGTTATAAAGTAAAGAAATTATGGGGATATGATTTACAGTGTGGTGACTATAGTTACTAATACTGGACTGCATATTTGGAAATTGCTAAGAGAGTAAATCTTAAAAGTTCTCATCACAAGAAAAAATTTTTTAATTACAGTGATAGATGTTAACTAGCTGTACTGTGGTGATCATTCTGCAATATATACATATATCGAGTCATTATTTTACACCTGAAATTAATATTTTATATGTCAATTATATGTCAAAAACAGGGGAAAAGATTTGAACAGATATTTGACAAATATATGACTGGCCAAGAAGCACATTAGTCATCAGGGAAATTCAAATTAAAGCCACATGTAAATAAAAGATACAATTAAAAAATTGAGCACAACAAAGATGATGAGTTTATGGAGCGATCAGAATAATTATGTATTTCTGGTGGGAGCATAAAGTGACATAACTGCTTTTGAAAACTATTAGGCAGTTTCCTACTGCAAGAAATTTCACATCTAAGTACATACACAGTAGAAATAAGCATAATGTTATTAAAAGACTAGTGTCACTATTCCTAACAGTCAACAACTGGAAACAACTCAAATGACTAGTATCAATAAAATGACTAAGGTATATTCCTATAATGAAATATTCTATGAGAACGAACCAAGTTATTACAGGGGAATTTCAAACAGTGCTGAGGAAAAGCAGCCAGACACAAAAGAGAGCCTATTATTCCTTCTACATACAAGTTCAAAATAAGAAAAAACTAACCTATCATGATAAAAGGTGAAACAATTAATTATCTTTAGATGGTAAATACTGGAATGGGTTACCAGGGGAGACCTATCTGATTCTAGTAACGCTCCATTTATATTTCTGGTTGTAGTTATGTGAGTATTTTTATTACTGAAAATCCACCAAGCAATGTATTTATGATTTCTCGTACTTTTCTGTATGCATGCTACATTTTAGTAAAAACTTATCTTAAAAAGCTAGGGAGGAAAGATGTATCACCTACAAAGAGCCAAGAATTAGATGATTAATTTCTTTACTTCAAAAATGGGAGCTAGAAGACAGGGTAATAGTATCCTAAATATATTGAGAAAAAACATATCTCAGCTGAAAATTCTATAACAAAGTGCTTTTTATAAATGAAGACAAAATATAGACATTTTCAGACCAAGAAAACAACACATACCAATAATAGACCTTTATTTAGGTACATTTGAGAAGACAAAGTGAAAGTGAAGTCACTCAGTCGTGTCCGACTCTTTGTGACCCCATGGACTGTAGCTTACCAGGTTCCACCGTCCATGGGATTTTCCAAGCAAGAATAGTGGAGTGGGTTGCCACTTCCTTCTCCATTTAGAAGACAAATTCCAGGCAAAAATAAATTAGCTAAGACGGAAGGGCTGCAACGTGAAAAGGAATGATGAGCAGATATACTGATAAAAATGTGGACAAATCTAAATAAAATACTGATTGCCCAACACTGGTACAAAAATGTTTGATAAGAGAAAAACTGAATGGGACCCACACAAAATGCAGTAATATTTTCAGTATATTCAAATTAAAGTTTCAATTTCAAACATGTTCAAAGTTAGACTATTCTAAGCTCCTTGTGTTATTCATGAGAAAAGTAAAAATATTGCTTACTTTTAAACCTTACATGTATGTTATTAAAGCTAGAATAATTGAGAGACTAGATAAAGGCATATAAATTCAAAAAAAATAGATGAACAAGAGAAAAGTAGCAAAACTGAGTAGAAAATCCCTTCAACCAGAAAGGTGACAAGAAAGTATAAAAGGGATACATACAGCAAGATGAATCTAAAACTATAAAAATACATTCACAATGAATGAAACAGACAATTACATTAAGATATCAGAACTATAAAAAATCGGAATGTTAAATGAACATATAATTTGTTAGCAAGAGTTACACTTATACACAAAGATAGGCTGAAAGTCAGGAGATGGGAAAGGAAACAGTAACACTTGTAGGAGAAACTGTATGTCTTGGATTTGCTTTAAAATATTCCCCCTAAAGAATTAAACTGGGGAGTGAGAATAAATGAAATAAGAATGCCAAATTGATAACTGTTGAAGACAGGTGATGTACATATGGGAATTGATTACACACTTTCAACTCTGCATATGATAAAACTGCTTTTGTAATAACAAACAAGTTTAAAAAGACATCCCAGGCAAGTACTAACATAAAGTTACTTGGTATAGCTAAATGAATATCAGGTAAAAGCACTGCTAGAAAGACATTACACATAATAAATCATTCACCTGAAAGAAAAAAAGTAAACTTCTCAAGCTACTGCTTTAAGTATCATTTGTCCCCTTTGTAAAGTATCATCTGAATATCAAGATACTACTAGTTATCTTGTTAAGAGCCACATTCTGCCATAAAGTAAGAAATGGGGAAAATCAAACATCTACTTCAACAATAACAAACATTTGTTTCAATAAATGATGCTAAATTATTTATTATCCATGTAGGGGGAAAAATTGGATTGCAACACCCACCTCACACCATATACAAAAGCTATACCCAAGTAGATTAAAGACCCAAATATAAAATGTGAAATTTAAAAATTTTAGAGTATCTTTATCACCTCTAGGATTTTCATAGTTCAGTTTAGTCAATCAGTCGTGTCCAACTTTGCGACCCCATGGACTGCAGCACACCAGCCTTCCCTGTCCATCACCAACTCAAACTTGTTCAGACTCATGTCCATCATGTCAGTGATGCTGTCCAACCATCTCCTTCTCTGTTCTCCCCTTCTCCTGCCTTCAATCTTTCCCAGCATCAGGGTCTTTTCCAATGCACTCAGTTCTTCGCATAAGGTCGCCAAAGTATTGGAGTTTCAGCTTCAAAATGAGTCCTTCCAATGAATATTCAGGGCTGATTTCCTTTAGAATGGAATGGTTTAATCTCCTTGCAGTCTAAGGGACTCTCAAGTGTCTTCTCCAACACCACAGTTTAAAAGCATTAATTCTTTGGCACTCAGCTTTCTTTATGGTCCAACTCTTACATCCATACAGGATTTTCACAGCTAGAGACCAAAAGTCAATGCTGGACTTCAAAGCTTCAAAGGACAGGCTGACTCCCTTGTTAGGGGTTAACACACCTGGGGACTTGAAGTTGAAACTAATGTTCATTTACCATTTCAAAAATCCTAGGACTGTTAAAAATTATGCTAAATCAACTCTGTCTGTGCTCTACTAACGGAGCAACAAAACTTGGATGACAGTACATCTGTTTACAATATGGTTTCCTGAGACCTACTGCTCAAAAGATTCCTTTCATAATACTACTACTCTTTGACAATGAACCTAGTCCCCAAGAGCTCTGAAGATGTACAAGATTAATGTTGCCTTCATGCCTACTAACATAACATCCACTCTACAGCCCATGGATCAAGGAATCAATTTTCAAGTCTTACTATTTAAGAAATACATTTAAGTCTATACCTGCCCTAAGATTCACCATTCTAGATGCCACTAAGAATATTTGTGATTCAGGGAAAGAGGTCAAAACATCAATATTAACAGGGGCTTGGAAGAAGTTGATTCCAGACTTCATGGATGACTTTTGAGGGGTTTAAGACTTCCATTGGAGGAAGTTAATGCAGAGGTGGGAGAAATAGTAAGAGGACTAGAAGTGGAGCCTGAAGATGTGTTTGAATCGCTGTAATCTCATGACAAAACTCTGAGGAGGAGTTTCTTCTTATTGATGAACAAAGAAAGTAGTTTCTTGAGATAGAATCTACACTTGATAAAGATGTCGTGAAGATTACTAAAGAGACAACAAAAGATTTAGAATAGTACATAAATTTAATTGATAAAGCAGCAGCAGGGTTTGAGAAGATTACTCCAGTTTTGAAAGAAGTCCTCCTGTGGGTAAAATGCTACCAAAAAGCATTGCAAGCTACCAAGAAATCATTTGTGAAAGGAAGAGTCAACTGATGTGTCAAACTTCATTGCTGTTTTAGGGTGCCACAAGCCACCCTAGCCTTCAGTAACCACCACCCTGATCGGTCAGCAGTCATCAACATTGAGGCAAGATCCTCCAGCAGCAAAAAGATTAAAACTTAAGACTTCCTTGGTGGTCCAATGGTTAAGAATCCATCCTGCAATACAGGGGGCTGGTCAGGGAACTAAGATTCCACAGGCCATGGGGCAATTAAGCCTGCTCACTGCAACCAATGATCCCACATGCTGCAAGGAAGACATGACCCAGCTAAAAAAAACTCAATGAAGGCTCAGAAGATGGCTAGCATTTTCTAGCAATAAAATATTTTTTAACTAAGGTATGTACATATTTTTAGACATAATGTTATTGCGCACTTAATAGACTATAATATAGTATATAACTTTTAAATAGACTGGGAAACCAAAAAACTCATTTGACTCGATTTATTTTGACATTCACTTTATACTGCAATGGTTGGGAACCAAACCTGCCTTATCTTAGGGATATGCCTGTATTCTCAACAGCCAAAAGGTGAAAGCACCCATGTGTCCATCAATGGATGAATGAATAAGGAAAATGTGGTATATACATACAAAGAAATATCATTCAGTCTTAAAAAAGGAAGGGAATTCTGACACAGGCTACAATATGCTAAGTGAAACAAGAAGCCAGTTACAAAAGACAAATACTGAATGATTCCACTTACATAAAATTTACAGTAGTCAAAATCATATAGACAGCAAGTAGAATTGTGGTTGCCAGGGGCTGGGGAGAAGAGGAGTAGAGCGTTATTGCCTGATAGGCAGAGAGTTTTAGTTTTACAAAATGAGAAGAGCTATGAAGATATACTCAAAACATTATGAAATTCAAAATTAAAAATGGTTAAGATGATAAATTATGTACATTTCAAAATAAAAAAAAAGAAGGAAAAGGTCTTATAATAAAATAAAGGAAATAAAAAAAGGAAAAGGATCAGACCTAAATGTAAGGTAAAACTTTAAAACTTCTAGAAGAAAACACAAAATAAGATCTCTGTGACTTTGAGGTAGGTAGAGATTTCTCAGGTAGGACACAAAAAGCACAAAACATTAAAGAAAAAAATCAGACTTCCTTGGAATTTAAAATTTGTTTGAAATATACCATCAAGAAAATGAAAAGCCAAGCTGCTGAAAATATTCACAACAAATCCCTCTGAGAAAGAACATGTATCTAGCATAAAGAACTGTTATGACTCAATAATAAAAAGAAAATCAACTTTAAAATGGGCAAAATATTTAAACAGGCACTTCACAAAAGATATACAAATGATTGATAAGCACAAGAAAAAGTACTCAACATCATTAGTCTTCAGGGGAATGCAAATTAAACTGCAACGAGACACCATGACATACATACTAGAATGGCTAACAGGTGCTGAAAGGGACGTGAAGTAACTGGACTCTCATACACTGCTGGTGGGGATGTAAAACAGCAAGTGTGTTATCCGCTCAGTTGTGTCCGACTCTTTGCAACTGCATGGACGGTAGCCTGCCAGGCTCCTCTGTCCATGAAATTCTCCAGGCAAGAATACTGGAGTAGGTGGCCATTTCCTTCTTCAGGGGATCTTCCTGACCCAGGGATCGAACCTGGGTCTCCTGCATTACAGGCAGATGTTTTACCGTCTGGGCACAACCATTTTGCAAATCTATCTGGCAGTTTGTCCCAGAGTTAAATGTCCACTTCGTTTATGATTCAAGGGAAATTTTCCCAAGAGAAATGAAAACATATCTGCAGAAAGACTTCTGTGAAAATATTCATTGGAGCTTTATTTATAATGGCCAAATTCTGGGAAGAACTCAAATGTTCATCACCAAGCAAATGGTAAACAATCTGATATATCCATACAAAGGAATATCACTCAGCAATGAAAGAAGTGAACTACATACAACATTAATGAATCTCAAAAACACTAAGTGTAAAAAGCCAGAAACAAATAAGGACATAGCACAGTCATCCCTCAGTATCCATGGGGAACTGGTTCCAGGATCAGCTACGAATAACAAAACTGAGGACGCTCAAATCCTACAGATGGCCTTCCATATCTGAAGTTCCACATCTGTGTCTTCAACCAAGGATTGTGAAGTACTGCATTTACCACTGAAAGAAATGTTTATAAATGAATGGACCCTAAGATTAAACCTGTGTGTTCAACAGTCAACTGTACATCAATGATACGAAAACTCTAGAAACACTTAGCACCTGGCATATAAACTCAAAAATGTTACTGTCACAAAGTTTTCTTAAAAACAAATAACTCTGCACACTAGTCACTATAAACCAGTGGCTCTCAACCAGGGGCAATTCTGCCCCCGCAGGGGACACTGGGCAATGTTTGGATTGTCACGACTGGAGGTGTGTTACTGGCCTCTAATAGATAGAAGTTAGGGATGTTGTGAAACATTCTACAATGCACAGAACAGTCACCACAACAAAACTAATAGGAAAATGAGCAAAGAATAAGTACATGGCCAGTCAACATGAAAAGATCCTCTCCCTGTAGAAAAATGCAAAGTAACCAAGATAGCATTTTAAAACCAATAAAATGGTAAAAAATGAAAAACTCTGACAATACCAAATGCTGATGCAACAGAGAACAGAAATCTATACTATTATAAACTGCAGGTGAAAAGGTATATTACAACCATATATCACTACATACATGAATTTTGTTGTTGTTGTTCAGTTGATAAGTTTTGTCTGACTCTTGTGTGACCCCATGGGCTATAGCCCACCAGGTTTCTCTGTCCATGGGATTCTCCAAGCAAGAATACTGGAGTGGATTGCCATTTCCTCCTTCCTCCAGGGGATCTTCCTGACCCAGGGACTGAACCCAAATCTCCTGCATTGCAGGTGGATTTTTTTGCTTATGAGCCACCAGGAATGTACATATATATATACATATATATACACACACACATGCATTCTTATTCATGCATTAGAATGAATAGTGATTAGTGAGATTAGTTACCCTAGGGATGGAGGGAGTGGGGAGGAACTTACTTCTATCTTAAATTATGGACTTCCCTGCTGGTCTACTGGTTAAGAAATCTGCCTGCCAATGCAAGGAACACCAGCTACACCCCCGGTCCGGGAAGATCCCACGACAAGGAGCTACTAAGTCCATACACCACAACCACTGAGTCCATAAGCCTGTGCTCCACGACAGGAGAAGACACCATGATGAGAAGCCCGCCCACAGCAAGTAAGAGTAGCCCCCAGTCGCTGCAACAAAAGAAAGCCCCAGCACAGCAAGGAAGAAGCAGCACAGCCAAAAATACATAAATAAATAAATAACTGTTCTGCTCTCTGAAAGCTGTAGGTTTTAAAATGATTCCTGGGGCTTCCCTGGTGGCTCAGGGGTGAAGAATTCACCTGCCAACACAGGAGACATGGGTAGGATCCCTGGTCCGAAAAGATCTCACACACCGTGGAGCAACTAAACCCATGAGCTGCAACTACTGAGCCTGTGCTCCAACAGCAATAAGGGAAGCCGTTGCAATAAGAAGCCTGTGCACTGCGGCTAGAGAGGAGCTCCCGCTCACGGCAACCAGAGAAAGCCCACGCACAGCAACAAAGACCCTGTACAACCAAAAAATTAAAACTAAAATTAAATGATTCCCATTCACTGAAACCCTAATACATATCAGGCAATGTGTAAGATACACTTCATATCTGATATTCCTCGCAACAAATCTAGATTGTAGATATTAGCAGCTCCTTTTTAATAGATGAATAAACTGCATCTGAAATTAAATGACTTACTCAAGGTATCAATATAGTCAACTAGCGGCAGAGCCAGGCTTCAGGCCAAGAGGTTTCCACTGCAAGGGCCAATTCTGTCTCTCCCACAGCAGAACAATGTTACGACCTACATGCTAATGTTTGATGATATTAAAGCATTCTTGGAAATAATTCTTTTCATAAAAATATTTCAATCAAGATAATTCTATAATGGGGAGACAATAAAGAGGATAGCAAAATGCAGAGTAAGCAAATAAAAGCTATAGACGGCACCCCTAGAAAAATGTACACAGACATGAAATATATACAATCTCAGCCGTTCACAAATTTCCTGGGGGAAAGCCTTGGGAATCCAGGTTAAAAACTTCTCTTCAGAGGAAAAAACAGGCCATATTCACTTATAATATTTGAAGGACCATCCACATTTCTTTGACCGAGTTGTACTTTATCAACTAGTGCATAAATGGTCCAAGCATTGCTGTAATCAGAAACCTTTTGGTTTGCCTCAGTAAAATCTACCACCATTCTAAGTATAACGAGCTCTTTGTTCCAGAACATATACAAAAGAAATAATGAGGCTGGTGGTTACAGGAGGCTTCCAGAATTAAATTCAGATATCTTGTGTGTAAAGGTTATCTTTGTTGAAGGATGAAAGTTAGAACAAAGATCAACAGACATTAGGCTTAAAGAGGGAGGAGCTTTTATAAAACCAGAAATAATTACAAATAAGTTACATCCCACCATAGGTTCATATTTGCAAAAATGTACAAGATGCAACATCTTTAGTTTTAAAACAAGAAAATGCCACATAGCCCATTAGCTTATTTTTTCCTCATGTAACAGTCTTTTTCTTTATATTTCCTTCTTTCTCATTTTAGACGATGGTTCGTCTTTCCTGCTCTCTAGTCTTCGTCAATATTCCCTCATTCTTCCATTTTTATATCTTAAGCAGATGTATATACAGATATTTAGTTACACAGATTTCATGTTTCCTATCAAACTAGTTAATTTTGGATTAGCATGTTTTGTTTCCCTCAATATATACATCTAAACTGGTTGTCTTGTGGTTTTCAATTGAGTGTTTAACTATGAATCTTCCATTGTGGAAAGAGAGTGTTAATACTGTGCACTAGTTCAGAGTTATGCTTCACCCAGCACAGTCTTTTATTTTACAACCATAGTGTGGAGGAGGCAGAGTAATCAAGGGAAGTACTCTTAGAATGCAACAGTTGAGCCAAATGTTACAAACAGCCCAGCCTGTCAAGATGAGGGAGGAGTCCCAATTAGAGGAAAATAGACTGTGAAGCTGAAATTCATTAAGAGCAGTTAGTTGCAAAATGCTATGAAAACCCTGATGAACCTTTTGACAATCCAGTACTATCTCCTTGGACCTTAAAATGCACCTCCTACTGCTCTTGTTCAGCACTACAGTATTCAAATCATAGACTGTCTATTCTCACCTTTACCTATTATCTATAACTGAGAACAATGAATTATCTTAAACATTGCCTACATGCCTCAACTTTTCATTTGTATTTAGAAAAAAGTCAGTGTACTGGAAAGAGCAGATTTTGAAGTTTTTAAAACCTAGATTTGAAACTTGGCTCTGTAAACAAGCTAGTTGAGTGACTTTTGCCCAAGCCACTTGACTCTCTGAACACTTTTTTTTTTCCTTTTAAAAGCATGCTAAAACACCTATCTCCTAATGTTGCTGTAAGGGTGAAATGAGACAAACATTTCCATTACCTAACACAGTTCTTGGCATATAACAGAGGTCTGATCAGTAGAAACGACTGCCATTTTCTTAGCTCCCCCAAAGTAACAGCATGTGTTTCCTTAAATTCTCATCATCACAATAACTAGCACAGCTTCCAATGGTTCTTAGAAAACAAGGCAAACTCTTTACAACCTATTTAGTCTCTCCCCACCCCGCCTAAACATTCTAGCCACACCTGGCGTCCACCTGCTCCTCAACTGCTACCCCTAAGCAAACTTCAGCCTCACGGTCTATTTTCCTCTAAGTAGGACAGGATGCCTCCCCCAAATTCACAGTTCAGTCCAGTCTCAGTCGTGTCCTGACTCTTTGCGACCTTATGGACTGCAGCACGCCAGGCCTCCCTCACCAACTCCTGGAGTTTACCCAAACGCATGTCTATTTAGTCTGTGACGCCATCCAACCATCTTATCCTCTGTCATCTCCTTCTCCTGCCTTCAATCTTTCCCAGCATTAGGGTCTTTTACAATGAGTCAGTCCTTTGCATCAGGTGGCCAATGTATTTGAGTTTCAGCTTCAACTTCAGTCCTTCCAATGAATATTCAGGACTGGTTTCCTTTAGGATGGACTGGTTGGATCTCCTTGCTGGCCAAGGGACTCTCAAGAGTTTTCTCCAACACCACAGTTCAAAAGCATCAATTCTTCAGCGCTCAGCTTTCTTTATAGTCCAACTCTCACATCCATACATGATCACTGGAAAAACCATAGCCTTGTCTAGTCGGACCTTTGTTGGCAAAGTAATGTCTCTGCTTTTTAATATGCTGTCTAGGTTGGTCATAACTTTTCCTCCAAGGAGTAAGTCTCTTTTAATTTCATGGCTGCAGTCACCATCTGCAGTGATTTTGGAGCGAAAAAAAAATAAAGTCTGGGCTATTTATCACAACTGTGGCCACCTGAGAGCCCTTCTCCCCTTGATTACTCTGCCTCCCCCACCAGTCTCCAGTCTAGGGAGTACTTTCCACGATGCCCAATTCTCTTGTTCCCAAGTGAGAACAGGGATAGTGTCTGTTTTGCTAGTTGTAGCCCATGGCTTAGACCCGTGCTTGGCACAGAGCACGCCGAGTGACCCTGGGCTACAACTCCTCCTGCGGCCACCTCCCGGCTGGAGCCCGGGTCGCGTGGGAGCTTCATCGGGACCCGCCGGCGTCTCCTCACACCCGGCCCTAAGGACGCGCACCCCCTTTTCCCCCGGGGCGCTGGGGGACGGCAGGACGTCCCCGCGGTCGGGCCACAGCCACGGCCGGAATTCTGCACCCGGGGGTAGGGGATGTGGACTTGGGGAACTCGTGCGGCCACAGCTGTCCGCGGCGCGCGCCTGGGTCTGTGGAGCCGGCCGCAACCCGCCCACCGGACCAACCCTTCGGGGCCCGTCTCGAGTCTTTAACGCGGACTTCGCAACAGAGCCGTCCGTCGAGAAGGCGGCCTCCTCTCAAACGCGGTGAGAGAAAGTTTAACTCGTGTCACCTGAAAACGACTTCAGGGAACCGACTTGGAAAACTCACCACAGAGGGTCGGCTGCACTGACCTTCCCGCCCTCGACAGAACCTGACTGGAAGCGGGAGCGGCCGCCGGGAGCCCAGGCGAGCGCGCGCCGCGCCCGCGCAGCCGCAGAGGAAGCTGCGCGCGCCCAGGGCGGGGCGCGGGGGGCGGGGCCAGCCCCTCGCGCGCACTGACGCGACGGGCCGCGGCGGAAGGGTGTGGCCGCGCAGGCGCCGCGGCGGCCGGGACGGCAGGGGGCGGGGCCGCGCAGGCGCTTTGCGAGGCGGCGGCGGCGGCGGCAGCGGTAGCGGCGGCGGCAGCGGTAGCGGCGGCGGCAGCTGTGAAGGGGTTCCGGGAAGATGGTGCTGATTAAAGAATTGTGAGTGGGACCGGCGGGCGTGAGCGAGGTTCCGGGGCGGCAGTGGTGGGGGGCCCACTGACTGAGAAGTGGCGGGGTGTTCCCGAGAAGGGGCGCACCGCAGGGCCGGCCGCTCCCTGCGCCGCCCCCTCCCCCCGGCGCGCGCCCCCGGCCCGCCCGCGGCCCCTCCGCGGGGCGCCGCCGGCTTCCCGTCCCCTCTCGCTGTTGCCGTGGTAACCGCGCCCTCTCCCCCACCCGCTCCCCAGGGGCCAGGGAGGCAGGGTCCCGGCCCGAGCGCGCGGCTCCGGCGGGCGCGGCCGGGAGTTTCCGCCGGACCCGCCTTCTCCCCAGCCCCCCACACCCCAGTGTGAGACTGGGCCCACCCGCGGCCGCAGCCCGAGGGTGCGGGGGAGACACGGTGGGTCTGTGATTGTCGTCCCCGGGGTGGAGCTTGCCTGTAACCCGCGGGAGGTGGGCTTGGCTGCTCAAGGCTGCCCTGGTGGTCGGGAGCTCGAGGTGGGACGTAGGCGCCCAGAAGTTCCTGCCGGGTCTCGGAGTCGGGGAAAACCTGTCTTCGCTCGGAAGCGAAGCTCTCCCCATCTCGAGAGAGCCATCTCTCTCTGCTCTTGAGTCTCAGTTTCCTCGTCTTGAAGATGGGATGACACTCTGAGCTCCTTCCCCAGGGTTTAGGTGAGGCATTAGGTATGGAAGGGTTCCCAGGTGCATCAGACCGGCGAAGTGCTTTTGTTGAAAAGTTATGGCATTTTCCTACCGGCAAGGACTGTGACTGATGGCAGGAAATCTGGTTGGCAGCTTGTGTTCCGCTGTCACAGCTGGTTCATGTTGTCAGCCACCCATTGGGCAACTGGGGGTTTCTAGTGTGGCCCATTCTTGGGTGTTTCAGATGCTCTTTTCATCGTAAAGTTGAAAATTTTGGCTTAATTTTGGCTAACTCCAGACAGCTTATTTTTAGTGTTAGTTCAGATTTCTTTTTAAAAGTCACTCCTGTCGCTTCTCTGCTTAAAAATCTTCCAGACCCCCTTATCTCACTGAGAGTAAAAGCCAACCAACGCCTTTAGGATAGATACCCTGGGAGGTTTTAACCACTGTTTTGTTCTCTGATTTCAGTTACAGCCCTTCCCTCGCCCTTTCCAAGCTCACAAGGTTTCTTGCTGTTCCTTCACTACTCCAAGAAAAGAAGCTCAATTCAGGGCCTTTCTGCCTGCTCTTCCCTCTGGGTGAAGAGCTCTTCCCTCATCTTACTAATTCACGTCTTTTCAGGTCTTTGGTTAAATATCACCTTCCTGGAATCTCTTTTTGAAGGATCCACTTGCAACCGGCACGGTTTGGTGTTTGCTTTTCTTGCTTCATTGTTCTTCATAGAGCTATCACCATCTAACTTGCTTCTCTGTTACTGGATGTATTCTCTCACTGTACCTAAACTCCATGAATTTGTCTGTTTTGCTCACTCTCATATGCCCAATTCTTGAAGTCTCTGGCACATAGTAAACGTTCAATAAATACTTGTTAAAGAAATGAATGAAAAATTCTAACTTTAGTCAGTGACAGGGATCCTGAGAAAAGACAAGTTTTCAGTTAAAATTTTATTAAATTTATAAAAATTTTCTTCCATTTCATTTGTATAATGTAGCATGAAAGTGTTAGCTCATTTATTACTCTGAAATTTTTGTAGCGTCTGTAGTTGGCAGGTGTTAAGACTTCTGAAGGAAATAGGAGAAAATTGACTTAGCCCAAGTCACACAGCAAGTAAGTTGCGGAACTAATTTTGGGTTGCAGATCTAGTAATTTTTCTTTTATTAGAGTTACTTCCTCCTTTCTATACTGTGAATTGTATTCAGTAGATCCCTTTGACAGTTACTTGAGTAGTGTCAGGCTAAATCATGGAAAGCAATTCTCAATGGGAATTTGCACATTATGCTTTTTGTGAAGCATTACTTTCTTTATAAAAATTTTAATGTACCGAGATAACCAATGTGGAAATATGCTCAAGGTGTAATACTTTTTTCTGAAGGAGTTCTCAGTTTTCCTGATGTCCACTCCTTCTCTATGTCTCCCCTAGATTTTGTTTCCCTCCTATAGACTTTTTTTTTGGCTGCCCTGTGTGGCTTGTGGGGTCCTAGTTTCCTAACCAGGGATTGAACCTGGGCCCTTGGCAGTGAACGCTCAGGGTCCTTACCACAGGGCTGCCAGGGAATTCCCATTTTTCTCCTAGACTTTTTGAGGTCAGAAGCTGTTTCTTATTCAGGTATTCTTGGTATCCAGCATAGCATCTAGTCTAGCACACTGTGAGAACTCAGTGTTGTCTAATGAAAAAAATGATTATTCCTACTCACCTGTCAGTTTTCTAAAATTGTTCTTGGTCAGGAGCAATGAATAGGTAGGTTATCCCTATGTAAGGATGTTGGTAAACTGTAATATACTTTGGCAAATGTTTATTGTCTTTAAAAATGCCCGCTATTTTTGACATGAATTAAAAAGTTAGAAATAACTTTTTCAGGATGGGGAGTTACCTTCAAGTTGTTATGTAAGCAGTAAGTGAAATTTCCGTTAGCATAAAATCTTGGTTTTAAAGAACTAGGTTGTGTGATTTGGAAAATTTTTTTCATAACAGTTTTCAGAGAAGATTGAAAATTTTCAAAGTGCTGTAAAAGTTGAGTATTGCTTTTAGAATAATAATGGAAAGTTAAAGCCTGTCTGTTTCTTATCTCTTTTACGTTTTCTTAAATCTTGAAGAAGTTACCTGACTTGTCATTCAATCAGAATGTCATAATCACTCACTTTCATTTTGTGAAGTAAGTTTTCTCTACTAGTGAAATTATTCAGCAGTGATTCTTAGTTTTGTGAAACTTCAGGGAAGTCTGTTTCCTTTCTCTTCCTTCCTTTGACTTCCTCTGCAGCCCAGCATTCTTGTGTGTGTATATGCGAGAGTGTGAGTCATGGATCCATGGGCTTGTAGCCCAGCGTTCTGTGTGTGTGTGTCAGTGTCAGTCATGGACCGAGTGTGAGTGTGAGTCAGGGACTATAGCCCTCCAGGCTCCTCAGAGTTCTTGTGTGTGTGTGTCAGTGTCAGTCATGGACCGAGTGTGAGTGTGAGTCAGGGACTGTAGCCCTCCAGGCTCCTCAGAGTTCTTGTGTGTGTGTGTGTGTGTGTGTGTGTGTGTGTGTCAGTGTGAGTCATGGATCCGTGGACAGCCCTCCAGGCTCCTCGGTACATGGAGCATCCTCCTTTGAGTCTTTGTCAATCCTTGCCCTGCCTCCCAAAAGATGACTTTTTACCCCATCCTCCTGCTTCTCATTGTCTTTAACCACCTAAGAGGATGTGTCACCTATAGCTATGTTGCTTACGTTTTGAAACAACGTAAGCAGGATTCTTTGTTGTTGAATACATGTAATAGATTTTGTACCGCTGTACTCCAGGCCCTGAAAGTATGCTCCCAACCTGTATCTTTGTCTGAGTCTCCCAAAAGTGGCTCCCAGCCTATATCATAGTCTTCTCCCCGTCCGCTGCACCTCTCCACTCCAGTTTTATTTTCTGTTACTGAGACGTGAGCATGTTAGTGTGTACCCCAGAAAGACAGCTGAAATAGATGATTAGGTAGTGGAAGGATTTTGTATAACAAGTTTATTCTTGATGAGAAGAAATTAGCAACCATTGTGACTTGGAGAACCTTCATTGTCTTTAGACGATCATTATCAGAATGACAGTGATGAGTGACCCCCGGTAGTCAAGGAAGAAGGGGAATAATAGGAGATACATGGTAGAGATTAAGGTGATGTGAGCGCTCAAGCATCAGTGTTTGAGGAAGACTAAGGAGAGCAACAGATAAAAAGCGCAGCAGAAGAGAAGCCGGAGTGAAGGAAACTATTGGGAATTTCCTATAAAATGAAAATTGGGGTGAACCCTGTGGTATTTTTTTCCTCTACTTAGTTAAACTAAGATTTTAAGTGGCATTGCTATGGTAGTTAGATGGTGGGAGGGAAAAGTCTAAGAAGGACCAGGTTGTGGGGGCAAGGCGGGTGGGGTGGGGAGGGGAGTTGCCCTCTTGGACCACAAGACATTTGATATTTGGGGATGGCCTTGGTTTCCAGAGCTTCTTGTGGAACTAAGTATGAGGGTAATTCCCTAAAACATCTGAAGGTAAAACGCAATATCCTGATATAAAATAATTCGTCACAGAATTCTTTTTTGGAATTCACCTTTAGGAGCATTGTACCTCTGTCCTGATCCTCTTGTATGTACAGGAGCAGAGTCTTGGACAAGGTCAAACACAGCAACCTCATGTCGAATCTACACTGAAAGGGGTTGTATTTATTGGGTTCAAAGTATTTTCCATGGTTAAGTTTTTTCTTACTAAGTCTAAAGGATGTTTTACGTGTTTTCGTCATTAAGATTGAGCACTAATTGGGTAGTAGGGAGCAATTTTTGGAGGCATTCATTCGTGAGATTCAAGACATGAATTCTGTGAGAAAGTGTCATAAAAACAAAATGGATAGTGTATAGATGGAGAATGAAACCGTACTAAAAATTTCTTGAGGGCAGCCTGACCAGACAGTCTACAAATGATACATCCTGTACCCTGCAATTTTCAGGGATGAGTTTCCTCTTGTTCCTTTACTTCTCACAAGAATCTCTACAACTGCGCTTTTGGGGTCCTGGTATAATGAGGATGCTACATGTAAATGATTGTTGAGAGTCAGCAATGGGTAGTTTTATTTCCCAAGTTTAAAAACTCTTATTTAGATCTGTAGTCATTGCGAGGACCCTCTTCCATAAATGATATCTTGTACTGTGCTGTCATTGGATTTAAAGCAAAAGGTCTTTTACTCTTGGAGATCAGTTTTAAAGCCAACCACTTCGTCTGTAACATTTGTTATCCTTTTGTCTTTTTAGCCGTGTGGTTCTGCCATGTTCAGTTCAAGAGGTAAGTCTTGCTTACATAGTTTATTTTGATATGCTAATCTGAGGTCATATTTTCATTGTGTTCATTTATCTTTACTTTGCAGTCTGTGACAGTGAGTTATGATGTGTTAGAGATAATTAATTGTAAATGAGTATCTGTTACCGTGTTTTGGAAGAGTCTGAGAATGCCGACTGACCTGCCCAGTGCCGGAATTCTGTCAGCAGTATGCCAGAGAATGGAGGTTCCAGCCTCAACCTGGGCACTTTAGGGTTAAGTCACTGGCTGCTTGGAGAAACTGCCTACTTTACTGTTGGATATTTTAAACATTTCTCATTACTTTAAACCAAAATCTGCTTTCCTGTAAAGTCTGCCTACTGTTTACAGTTCCTTCCACTTGAGCAGAAAGGGAAGGAAGGAAGCCTGTTCTCTCTTATCCATGGTGACGCTTCAGGGTAACTTCTGGCATTCTCTCCTCTCGCTGGCCCTCTTGTTCCACCTTCTCTGCCTGCGGTCCCAAGGTTAAGCGTTCCCAGCACGCTCCCGTGGCCCGGTATAACGGGACCTCCAGACTTCCTCACCAGCTCGTCTCACCGCTGCACGCGTTGTGCTTGTTGCTCTCAGCCAAAACAGTGTTCTGCCCAGGAGCACAAGAGGCCATCATCTCCCTTGACCTGCTGCACACGGTACAGAAATGCATCACCTGTTCAGAAAGCTGCGTGTCTTGCGGTCGGAGCTATCAGTAGTACAGCTAGGAATGGAGATAAAAGCAGAGACGGCTCCTGAGAAATCTAGGTCCACGGAGCAAAACCCACAAAGGCCTTGGGGTCCTCCTGTGACTTGCTCACAGCTTGTACTCCTCGGTTATCTGGGCGTCCTAGAGCCGAGACTCAACTGGAACCCCTGGGTTGGAAGAGGAGCAAAACAGACTGATAACCTGAGATGTGACGGCTGACAGAAGGCAGGCAGAAAAAAGAAATTCAGGAACTGAAAGCGAGTGGCTGTGTGGCGCTGTTTTGTGTAGACTTGAGCACAGCCACAGGCACCTCGGCAGGTCTGGGGTTTCAGGTGTGCTAGAACACTCAGATAAGCCAGGCACCCCGAGTCTTCACTTGTACAGTTGTTTGAACTTGAATGTGGAGATTGACGTTTGTTTTTGTTTTTTCTTTTGGTTTCAGCTCGTTGGATCAACTTGTTGAAATCTTTCTGAGTCTTGTTACTGTCACCCAGAATAGTCTCAGCTTTTTGTTATATTCAGACTTAATATGCCTCCTGTCTTTAAGTTCTTAAAAATGAGAATGAAAGCCTAGTGGCATATGACAAGTTATCATTCCATTAATAACATATTTTTGAACACTGTTGTTTCTGTGTAAATTTTTGTTACTTTGTTTCTAACCAAGATCAAGTTTATCCTCAGACTTGGAGACATTTTAATCCTATTTTTAAAATATGACAGTGTTGAAAAGTGTATTTTGAAGGACTTAAGGATTGTAGCATTCCAAGACTAACCCTGGTGGTCTGTCATAAAAACCAGAAGAAAGAAGACAGCCTTTTCTGCAGTCTGAAATCTCTACAAAAACTGATTTTTGACATATTTAAGAAATGTGTTTTGTTCCAGCTTCCTAAACCTTTCCAAATTTGTGTGTGTGTGTGTACGTGCGTGTGTGTGTGTGAAGTAACCATCAATATAGCATCATATTCCCATGGGCTTTTTTAGATAGGACTGTTTGCTGAGCTTACGACCACCCTGATTTTTTGTTCCTCAAAATAAAATGTTAGTTTTGAATTATTAGTTTTCAGAGGTAGCCTTTCTTTGAAAATATGCTTAAAGAAAAAGAGGAAAAAAGAAAAACATTTCTTTAGGGTCTCATCATTAGCAGGAAGAAATTTAGCCTTGAAGAGATTGGGGATGGTGCCATGATTGAGTCACTGGACAAATTAGAATACAGGAACTTTGCTTTTTATCATTTGTTGGAACCCTTGGAAATTCCAGATGGGCGTAGAATGATGCTGTCCATTCACAAGTGTGGGTGCAAGCCAGCAAGAATTCTCATTCACCTTAAAGTAAAAGAGAAAGCACTGTCAGCAATTTCTTGCCTTTTCATGGTAATACTTGTATATTTATACTTTAAAACCAGTTTCCTTTTGCTGGAGAACCTCACAGTTAACAGTCCAGACCCTCGATACCCATACTGTTTCTGTTTAGGTGGAGCAGAACCGAATCCGGCATGTACATACGTAAGCATAGAAAACAGGACCCCAGAGGTCTACTGAACCTTGCACTGTGATGGTTCTTTGTATTTGCAGGCTTTTATTATCCCTTTACAGCCCTCCTCATTGTTGGGAACGGTATTCTGATTGCTCAGCTTTCTTTTTTGGCGAAGAAGTTACAGATACGTTCTGGTCGTACCTTCTTTAGGATTTTGTGTAATAAAGTGAGATGTCCTAGATGTGAAAATGATTTGGAAAATAGGAATGTATATTTATTATTCAAGAAAAATGCATCTTGACATTGAAACAAGTGGGTAGTATGTATTAAAGCACTAGAATATTTGTAACTAACAGTTTTCCTAGGTAATGGAAATTTTGTAAACTGTTATAATTTCTTGAAGCTGTATGGTCATCTGGTGTTCTTCTCTCCACACATACTAATTTCTCATCTGAGTCATGTTTTCATGTGGAACATATGTGCTCAATGGTTGGGATGTGCTTTTCTGTATCTGCAGAAAGATTTTAGCACAGGAAGTTTTTGCAGTTACTGCTGACTTGCTGAAGTTCTGTACTCTTTGATGTTCCAGTATCAGGTTGGGCAGCTTTACTCTGTGGCAGAAGCCAGTAAAAATGAGACTGGTGGTGGAGAAGGAATCGAAGTCTTAAAGAATGAACCTTATGAAAAGGATGGCGAAAAGGGACAGTATACACACAAAATTTATCACCTGAAGAGGTAAGCAGGGTGTTCACATTGGGTGCTTAGTCATCATTTAAATAATCACACTTTGACTATCCAGCCACTTGTTAAGTATGTCACTACCTAATTGACTGTTGGGTGTTTTTTCATTGTGATAACGTGTTGCATTTTAATTTTTGAGAGCATTCCTCTCCTTTATTATTTTTAAATTATGAAGTGATCTGTCTGCTTATTAAAAAAATTCAAACAGAAGAAGATAAGTTAAAAACTTAGTACCCACCTTGTGTTATCACAAATCCATATCCCTAGAGAGAAGCTAGAAACAACTTAGAATCTGTCCCTGCAGATCATTTTCTACACCTATTCAAGAAATTTTTAAGAAACATAAAAATGTTACTCGTGTCGTTTCTTGCTGTCCGCAGCAAACAGGATCATACCACACACACGGTTCTGCACTCTGCATTAATTTTTATGCAGTGATATGTCGTGAGCATCCTTCCGTGTTGTTATTATTTAATGCCCTTTCCTTATTTTCAAAGCTGAGTAAAACGTCTTGGTGTGGCCATAAGCACAGTTTGCTTAACCATTCTCTAAATTGTAAGTTGACTGAGGTGTTTTAGTATTTACCTTCTTGTCTGTTGCAGGTAATGTTTCTGTGAAGGTGGCTGTGCATAAATCTTTATGCCGTAGGTTCCTGTTTTCTCTGGAAGAAGTTTGTTACAGTAGGATTGCTGGAAGTTCATGCTCTTTTAAAGTTTTGGTAGTATTGCCAGATTGCCTTCCAGGAATTTGAAAGCATTTGGTTCCCCATAATTTTCTTTTTAATTTTTGCCAATTTGATGCACAGAAAATAGCCTCTTGTTTAAATTTGCATTTCTCTATCGGTGAAGTTAAATGTTCTTTCATATTAACTGGCCCTTTGAATTTATTGCGTGACTTGACCATTCAGATCCTTCCTTCATTGTTTTTATCTCTTGGTTTGCAGTTCTCTGAAGTTTGGCAGTCTGATCCCTGTTTTCTTGTATAAATATTTTAAAATAGAAACTGCATACGGATACTTCCGTAAGGGCAGAAGGTCAGGAATGGTTTCTGAGTCTGTCTTGTCAGTAGTGTCTGGTCTTCAGTTTATCAGAGGAAGAGGGAATCTGCTCTGCACTTGGCTCTCTTCTCTTCATATTGATTCACGGTGGGGTTTGGTAGAGCTGTTGTTGGGGATGAGCTGTGATGATTTGTATTTTTCATAATTCTCTCAGTTTAAGGCCATAGCTTTGTTTATAATGACACACGAGTATAAAGTGGGTCGTCACTTTGTAGAACCTTCAATTTTGCTTTGATGTTATCTTAGAACACAGCATTTCTTTGTTTCTGCTGCAGGTTTGAGTGAGGGCAATAACTTTGATTAATCAATTATCCAGAGACTGTGTTATTCATGGTTTCTTTTAATTCGTTAGCACCCTAAGTATATCTAAAAATGCCTTTTGAGAAAATTTGGCATTTTTCATGGTATAACTTATATAGTATACATAGTATTATGTTTACTCAGTTTTACTTTTCTAGCACTGGACATTTACGCATTCGTTGAATTTTACCAAAAAAAAACCTCCCTTTATTATCATCAGTAAACTCTCTGGAGCATCTAAAATAAACCAGGAAGTCTGATCCAAGTCTTTAAGACGGGCCCTACGTGGTCTTTCTGCTCCCTGCCCACTCGCCATGCTAGGCTTATGTCCCTCTGCTCTTTCTCGGCCGCAGCCCTCGCCATGTGGAGCCCCTCCGAGTGGCCCTTTGGTCGTGCGGCTCCCTCTGCCTGCGCTGGGATCGCTGTCTCCCGATGGAGCTGGCCTTCTGCGTCCTCAGATCCCCACCGCAGTCCACTGAGCCACCCTCGCCTCTTCTCAGCACCTTTGCCTCACGTGCTTGCTCGCCCATTGCCATGTTCCTTAAGCTCTTGGCACTTGAGGAATACTACTTCTCTTTGCCTTTTGTTGTCTGCTGACCTATTTTCCGCTTCCCTCTTCGGAAGGTGAGCTCTGGGTAGGGATTGTCCCTGTTTGTACATCCCTGGCACAGTGGACAGTCAGTAAATACTTGAATGGGTCAAAGAATGAGGTCTCCATCGTATGTAAGGTGTATTTCAGTTGATTATAAAGTGAAAGATTACTTACTCAAGAAGACATAAACTTTCCATTGGGAAAAGTGCAGTTTGAAATGATTTGCCAAGGTATTATTTATCTCAGGAACAAGATTTTTTTTTTTTTAAAGTTGGCTCCTGCATCAGGAGAAGCTATGTATACACTGTGTCCATTTATTATGTATTATTATAAATCACATAAGCCATCTGTTTTCTTCTCCCACTCCGACTAAGGTATCTTACTGCAAGGTACACAGGTTCATAGCCATTAGTACATCGAGGTTAGATTTGATACTGATAACACAGTTGATAAAACATTTCAGTTGAATTTTAACTTGAAGTTAAATATTCTTATTTTGCATTCAGAGATGGGGTGGGGGAAGGCTATGCACTGGCAAAGAACATTTGTGCAGCTGGACATGATACTATGGCTAACGCTCAAACTGTGCTCAAGATGTGTTTACCCTGAGGTAAGCACTGTCACAAATACTGGTTTATTGTGAGAGGACATTTTGTGGCTAGTTTGGGCTAACAAGAGGATGAATGTCCTTTTGAGTTTAGTTTTGAAGGTCTAGCTCTGTTTTGTTAATTTGGCTACTATTTGTCCGCTTTCTGAGACTAAGCTTCCAAAACAGAGTTTCCTGCATGTTGCTAAAGTGACTTCCTAAGTGATACTGTGGGGGGAGAATGAGGTATATGCTTCCTCTTGTGTATAAATGGCACTTTTGACTTGTCTTGTTAGAAATATATGGAAGTTGCCCTTGATGAAAATTCTTCTCCTTTGAAATAGAATTGAAATTTAATTTTATTTATTCCATTTGTGCATTTCCCCTAAATGTAGTCAGTTTATGTTCTCATAATAAACATGAAAAGCCAGTAAATTTAAAACAAAACTAGTTCAAAGGTTTGCTCATTTTTTTGTTATAGTTTTCAGTTGCCAAATAGTGTCCACCTCTTTGCTACCCTGTGGACCGCAGCATGCCAGGCTCCCCTGGCCCTTCACTGTCTCCCGGAGTTTGCTCATCGTATTCATGTCTGTTGAGTCTGATGCTGTCTAATGATCTCAACCTCTGGCACCCTCTTCTTTTGCCTTCAGTCTTCCCCAGCATCAGGGTCTTTTCCAGTGAGTCAGCTCTCCACATCAGATGGCCAAAGTATTGGAGCTTCAACAACAGTCCTTGACAGTGAATATTCAGGGTTGATTTTCTTTGGGATTGACTGGATCTCCTTGCAGTCTGAGGGACCTGAAGTCCAAGGGCAACTTCTTCTCCAGCACCACAGTTGAAAAGCATCAATTCTTTGGGACTCAGCTTTCTTTATAGTCCAGCTCTCACATCTGCACATGACCACTGGAAAAGCCATAGCTTTGACTATACAGACTTTTGTCTGCAAAGTGATGTCTCTGCTTTTTGATATGCCGTCTAGGTTTGTGATAGCTTTCCTTCCAAGGAGCAAGCGTCTTTAATTTCATGGCTGCAGTCACCTACCGCAGTGATTTGTAGAACCTGAGAAAATAAAATCTGCCACTGTTTCCACTTTTTCCCCATCTGCTTGCCATGATGAAGTGATGGGACCAGATGCCATGATCTCAGTATTTTGAATGTTGAGTTCCAAGCCAGCTTTTTCACTATCCTCTTTCACACTTATCAAGAGGCTCTTAGTTCCCTCTTCACTCTCTGCCACTAAAGTGGTGTCATCTACATATCTGAGGTTGTTGATATTTCTCCTAGTAATCTTTATTCCAGCTTGGGATTCATCCAGCCTGGCATTTCACATGATGTACTCTGCATAGAAGTTAAATTAACAAGGTAACAATACATAGCCTTGATATACTCCTTTTCCTATTTTGAACCAGTCTCTTATTCCATGTCTGGTTCTGGCTGTTGCTTCTTTACCCGTATACAGGTTTCTCAGGAGACAGGTAAGGTGGTCTGGTATTCCCATCTCTTGATGAATTTTCCACAGTTGTTGTGATCCACACATTCAAATGCTTTAACGTAGTCATTGAAGCAGAAGTAAATGTTTTCCCTCAATTCCCTTGCTTTCTCTATGATCCAACGAATGTTGGCAATTTGATCTTTGGGTCCTCTGCCTTTTCTAAATCCAGCCATTACCTCTGGAAGTTCTAGGTTCACATACTTTGAAACCTAGCTTGAAGGATTTTGAACATTACCTTGCTAGCACGTGAAATGAGCGCACTTCTACAGTAGTTTGAACATTGCCCTTCTTTGAGATTGGAATGAAAACTGACCTTTTCCAGTCCTGTGGCCATTGCCAAGTTTTCCAAATTTGGTGACATATTGAGTGCAGCACTTTAACAGCATCATCCTTTAGGAGTTGAAAGAACTCAGCTGGAATTCCGTCACCTCCACTGGCTTTGTCTGTAGTGATGCTTCCTAAGGCCACTTGACCTCACACTCTAGGACGTCTGGCTCTGGATGAGTGACCACACCACTGTGGTCATCTGGTCATTAAGACCTTTCTGGTATAGTTCTTCTGTGTTTTCTTGCTACCTCTTTTTAACCCTTCTGCTTCTGTTAGATCCTTACTGTTTCTGTCCTTTAGTGTGCGTGTCCTTGCATGAAACTAGGTCAAACATACAACGAGTTGAAATTCACATGGTAGAAAAAGCATCCTAGAATTAAGATAATAGGCATTTGGGAGCACGATGAAGAAATACTAAAATTTTTTTAGAGATTGGTCTTATCGTGACCTTCAGTAACTGCCAATTTTCTTGTGTCAGATTTTGAAACTTAATGAATATTAAGGTTTTTAGAATATTGGGCACTATAGAAATAGAATAATAAAGAATATACTTCTAGTACACAGCTGTTTTTCTCCTGCCTTTTTCTAAGTTGACCAGGTGAGCCATTAATAATCTGTCATACCCGCAGATAACAAGTAATCTTGTAGCTTGTATTTTTAAAAATTCCCCACATGGATTACATTATACCCTGATTAGACCTCTCCAGCATTTAAAGGTTTCTTGGTTCCAGTTTTTTTTACCAATGCAAGAAATGGTTTGGAGTGCTTAAATCTTCTTTGACTTTTAATGTGATATTACTTTGATGTATCCTGTCTTCATTTTCCTGAAGTTATACCCCTTTGTATCAATTTCCCAAGATTTCAAAAGTAGCAAGTGCTCAGAGAAGTAGCCCTCCTTCATTAATATCTTTTAAGTTTATGCCATTGGAATCTTGAGTATGTGATAGTAATACTTTGGCTTTTCCAATGATTTAAAGATTTAATTTGCCACAATAGTAGGAGTTTCAAACCATAGCATTTTTTTTATTTGGCCATGCTTCGCCGCTTGTTGGATCTTAGTTCTCTGACCAGGGATCAAACCTAGGCCCCGGCAGTGAAGGTGCTGCATCCTAACCACTGGACACCCAGGGAATTCCTAAACTGCACCATTCTCGTGTGCTGCAGAGGCAAGGAAAGGGCTGTCCACACTGCTCTTCTAGTTACACAGAAACCTGGCTGGGGTAGGGGTCCTTCCACCTTCCTTGCTTAGCTTCTGAAATTCAGCACAGGAGTGTTTTTGATCAACTGTTCAGTCTTACTGTGGGGCTGGCAGTCCTCTCTGGGTCTCAAGTGTCTTCAGTTTGTTCTTTTAGTTTAGGAAATTAAGTTGTGCTTAAGATTTCAGAAAGCAGCTCTGATGGAAAGAATACATAGGGCTTCAAGTCGGAGGATATCATTTTGACATTATTATTTAGCTACTTAAATGCTGGTCATATGAAATAATGATTTAATGGTTAACTCATAGTGTTATCGGGGGATTAAAGTGAAGAAAGGCATGTGAAAGCACCCAGCTACGTGTCAGCTTATAATTAAAAAGCACCCAGCTAGCTCAGGGGTATAAAGAATCCGCCTGCCAGTGTGGGTGATACAGGAAACATGGGTTCCATCCCTGGGTCGGGAAGACCCCCTGGAGGAGGAAACTGCAACCCAACTCCAGTATTCTCGCCTGGGAAATCCGTGGACAGAGGAACCTGGAGGGCACCAGTCCACAGGGTCGCAGAGTCGGACACTACTGAGCGACTAAACAGCAACACCAGCTGCCGTTCAGTCAGTTCTCATTGCACTGTGCCAGGGGCAACGCATTACCGATACTGTCTGGTGAAATCCTCTCAGTGACTTTGCGGAGTAGGTGATACAGACTCCATTCAGCACAGGAGGAAGTTCAGAGAGCCCCGTGATCCAGTACGCTCCAGGTCACACAGTTTCTTCAGGGTGATGTTGAATCCGATCTGTGGAAAGCCTGTGCATGTAAAAGTTTCTGTACCGTAGGCGCCAGTCAGGAAAATGGTCATTTCGTTGGCACTGCTGTGAAGACTGATAAAACCAATTTTCCATGTTTATTAAAACTAATTTTCCAGTTGTGTGTTCTGTTTGTGGTGTGTGTGTGGTTGTGCTTTGCCCGCTTATCTGTTGGGCTCTTTCCTGATAATCTCATGAGTTTGCACAAGCTCATCATGTGTTAGTTACATAGTTAACCTGTCTGATCTGACCAGACTTGAGGCGGCAGTTGACATTCATTTTCTAGGCTGACACAATTTCATACTCAGGTATGTTTGCCGATCTTCCTCTGTACACGGACCCTTCATATTACCGTTTTTCTTCAAATTTATTCTGTAAAATGTATTAAAAGGCTTTTATTCCAAGTCACTACCTTATTCTGGAGACTGTCTACTGTGTCAAGAAACAGTGTGGCGTCGTCTGATTGCCAGAGACAACGTCCATGTCACACGCAGGTTGAACAGTTTCAGTCAACTCTTAGATCTCCTATTATGGGAGCAGGTCAGAAGCCGTAAGGAAGAAATACTTCTGTTTAAAAACACATATTTCCTGTGGGTAAACACAATCATTTTGTTGTCTCTCCATTAATGGGACACTTGAGCACTCTTTGACACAGTCTGGTGGAGGCCAACAAAGAGGTAGTGGCGCTGTTGAGAGTATATCCAGTGTTTCTCTCCCCCCAGCAAAGTCCCCGCGTTCGTGAGGATGATCGCTCCCGAGGGCTCCTTGGTGTTCCACGAGAAAGCCTGGAACGCATACCCCTACTGTAGAACGAGTAAGTCTGGTGCCCAGAAACTGTCTCACCCCTCTGCCCTGCACTCCTGGGGTCCACGCCTTAGAGAAGGGTGATGCCCGGTAGGGCCTCCTGTGGGGGTCGCTGCACAAGCCGTGGAAGAAAAGCAGCTGCAGGGGTCCCTCCCCCAAGCCCTGGTGAGGGACACAGTTCCTTCCCAGATGACAGGCACCCTGAGATCCTTGTTAGCCAAGCAGGCCTCAACGGGCAGCAGATAAAAGGAATACAGAAACCTTAAAGGTTACCCTCATGCACAGGCGTCATTTGATATAGTTTCAACAGTGTTTTGCTTCCATTGCCACGTGGTGGAACTGTTTCCTGTTGTTCTGTCAGCGTTATAAATGGTGCTTTGCTCTTGCGACATAATTCCTTTTACCGTTGTTTTAAAATCACTAAAAATGATGAGATTGCAGCTCCACAGCCTTAAGGTGTCCCCTAGTGTCGCTTGGTTAGAGATTGTGTTTTGCAGCTCTGAACCGAGTGTTCTGTGTTGGCAGGTAGTTTAATCTTTGTGACGTTAAATGTTGTGGCAGACTGTTTTGGCTCCAATTAATATTCTGAAAATTTTTCCTCCTTTGTTGCCTACCTGTTCCGGTATGCCTCAGTTGTAACGGTGAGTAAAACTGCTTCTGTATCACATCCTCTTCATCTTTACACTTCGCCCTGTGTAGTAATTGCTTTCATCTAGTTGTTGCTTTATTGTCCTAAAACTGCCCACCGCTGCATGACCCTCCTCTGCTCTCCAAGCACTTGCTCACACTCCACCACGTACTCCGCTATTAAGGGGCTGTTTACAGCCTTACCTCGGCATCTCCCTCTTGGCTTTATTTTGCTTCTGCTACTTGCTTTGAATACCATGTCCACTCAGCACACCTCACAGCTTTTTCAGTGTTAGCCCTGCGCGCTGCATGTCAAGCAGCGTTGTGTATGTTATTTAAATGCATGCAGCAGTTGGTTGGCCTGACAAGTCTGTAAAAGTCGGCAGCTAATATTTCTCTGTCACCTGAGGACCAGTCTTCTTGTAGAGTCAGAGCGTGGACGCTTGTGCCTGGGGAACGCTCCTGCAGACACAAGCCCGAGAACCGGCGAAAGGTCACTGTCATTTTGCTGTTGTGTTTTCCGCAGAATGAATATATGAAAGATGATTTCTTCATTAAAATTGAAACATGGCACAAACCAGACTTGGGAACGTTAGAAAATGTAAGTTTTTGACTCTGGGCTTTCAGTGTAGAAGGCCTCCAAAATGGGGATACCGTAGTCATTGTGTCATCGCCAGTGTGATGCCAACGGCCTTAGATGAGCACCCGGCCCCGCTGGCATGTGTCAGCCTGCTGCTGTGAGGCAGGCTTGCCGCCAGCAACCAGCGGGCCTTCCCTGTCAGTTCCCTTGCCTTGGTGTTTGAGTGGACGTGGTGAGGCCACTGTCCTTATCAGCAACTCTCTTTATCTGGGATTGGAAGAGGGTAGGTAAACAAAACTCACAGATAATCCTTAAGCCAGTTTCAGCTGTTAATTAAAAAAAATTTTTTTTTCATCTCTGTATTTGCCAGAGCTCCTGTGCATAGCAAAATTGATTGCTTTAATTTTCACCTCCATTCCATTTGGCCTGAATTATTGGTTGATTTCAGAGAAATGCCCAAAAAGGCAGGAAGGAAGAAGGTATTTTGAATAGTTTATAAAAAATGTTGAAAAGCTCCTGACTTTTACAAATTGGTGCACTTTTATCCCTCAAGTGAGTTACCAGGAAGTCACTTACGACTTGGTGTAGCTTCTAACTTTCTGTTAGGTTTAGCAGGGAACTTGGGAGGGCGTCTGTGTCTGCTATAGGCTGATGCCCTCCCCAGGGGTTCTGAGGCACTTGGTCCCTGGGAGCAGGCAGTGGCATGTGGGGACTTGTTGGAAGTGCCAATGCTCAGGCCTCACTCTGTACGCACTGGATCAGAGTCTCTGGGGCCGGGGCCCTGCAGTCTGTTTTCTGATGGGCATTCCAGTTTGAGAACGACGGTTGCAACCTTTTGATACGCTGTTACGGGAAAGTAAGTTTTACTGGTGGTAGATATGTTTTTCCTTTGCTTTTACTGGTGCCAATCAAAGGAACTTTTGAACTATAACTTAGAGTATTTGACTTGAGTTTTTCTTAGAGATGATCATTTGACTTGTTTTTTTTTTTCCACAGTAACTAAAATTCAGAGTCTGAATGAGGTATTTGGTATGCTTTAGTCTATATGATTTAATTTGCCATCTTTAGCGTTCAAATGGGCCTATCTGGCAATTTTTAAACAGTTTTTTATGGGTTCATTGATGGAATTTCAGAAGTAAATGACTGACATGAGGTATAGTGGAATTAACATCCTACCGAAGTGGAATGCCTTTAGAGTAATCAAGTTCAGGAGAGATTTTAGAGCTTACAGTGCAGCTTCTTAAAATCTAATTACAATATCACCTTCTGTTTGTCTAGGACTTAGAGGTTACAAGGACTTTGTCATGTATCAGTTGGGTTAAACATAGGTGAGATTTATTTTTTGTACTAGTCATCTCTAAGAGTTACCAGAAAATAATGATGACCAATTTCTGTGAATTTGACAGCATTCTCTTCCCTCCCTCCAGCCTCCAGACAGCTGATTTAATGAAATAGCAGCTTGGGTTGTTTTTATTACGGCTCTTGATGTACTCTGAGAGACTCAAGATAAAGGTGATATATGCAAGCTAGTTTTGCCTAACGAGAAGAGTCTTAAGCTGGCCTGTTTCCTTTCTTTCTGTCATTTATAGGTACACGGTCTAGATCCGAACACATGGAAAACGGTTGAAATTGTCCACATAGATATTGCAGATCGAAGTCAAGTTGAACCAGCAGTAAGTACTACGAACAGCTTGATAACATTTTCACTTGTTACCTCCTACCTCTAAAATTTCTTTTATTTTTCTCTGGTATGGCGTACCTTTCTACTCTGAAATAAGTCTGGGGCTCAGCTCTGGGTCCAGAAAGAGGTCAGAGCAGCTCCCAAGAGGAGAGCAGGAGCGGGGCTGGTCTGTTTCTCTGTGGGTGTTGCCTCTGCACAGGTGACCCCTTTGAGAAGTCTCGGTGTGCCCGGGGTGCATAAAAGTTTGCTTTCATTGGGAGGGGAAGAAAAACAACATTATTTTACAAGAGTTCTCTTTAATTTCTTTAGATACCATGGGTCCCTTATACATTTAAAGTCTGATTAAGAGAGCAGAATTTTAACTTAACAAACTTTCAGTATCAGTTCAGTTCTCAGTCTTGTCTGACTCTACGACCCCATGGTCTACAGCACTCCAGGCTTCCCTCTTCATCACCATCTCCTAGAGCTTGCTCAGACTCATGTCCATCCAGTCGGTGATGCCATGCAACCATCTTATCCTCTGTTGTCCCCTTCTCTTCCTGCCTTTAATCTTTCCCAGCATCAGTGTCTTTTCGAAGGAGTCAGTTCCTCATATCAGGTGGCCAAAGAATTGGAGTTTCAGTATCAGTCCCTCCCAGTATTCAGGGTTGATTTCCTTTAGGATTGACTGCTTTGACCTCCTTGCTGTCCAAGGGACTAGTCTTCTCCAGCAGCACAGTTCAAAAACGTTAGTTCTTCGGCACTCAGCTTTCTTTTTCATTCTCCAACTCTAACATCTATATGTGACTGCCGGAAATACCACAGCTTTGACTAGACAGACCTTTGTCAGCAAAGTAATGTCTCTGCTTTTTCATATGCTGTCTAGGTTGGTCATAGCTTTTCTTCCAAGGAGCAAACATCTTTTAATTTCATGGCTACAGTCACAGTCTGCAGTGATTTTGGAGCCCAAGAAAATAAAGAGTCTGTCACTGTTGCCATTGTTTCCCCATCTGTTTGCCATGAAGTGATGGGACCAGATGCCGTGATCTTAGTTTTTTGAATGTTGGGTTTTAAGCCAGCTTTTTCACTCTCCTCTTTCAGTATCTCAGGATTAAAGTTGTCATTTGTGGAAAACAGTTGATAGTAGAATATCCCAGAATATCCCAGTTGTATAGCTTTAACTTTTGAGTCTTACTCGATGTAGATATTTATACTCTAGACTTTTGACTTAATGTTTTTAAAAAATTGTTTTCACCTGCAAAGGACCCTTTATTCCTCTCCAGTCCACCCCGCTACCACCACTTAAGACCCTTGTTATTACTTTACCCCAGTAAGTGTTAACTCGGTTCTTACAGTATGTGGGCCACAGCTGTGGCCTTTTCATGTGCTGAAGTAGCCGGTGGCCCTCTCTGCCTCCGGAAACTTTGCAGTAAGGGTGGCACCTCTCGGTTTGTCATGTTAGCACGACATGGTCACTTAGGGTCCCTGTGCATTTCAGTTTTGGCACTTATTCCCTGAACTTAAGCAGTGTTGTAAGATGAACCAAAAAAGCAAAACTAATGTCTGGTTTTGCCGTTGAAGTTGAAAGGTAAGCTTTCAAAAACAAAGGTCGGACCTCTTCTCAGAAATCACCGGGGTGGGGACCACCAGCAGTGACCTTCTGCTCAGCCAGGTCCTGTTCTACTCAGGGCCCCCTCCCTGATAAAAGTTGTGAGCGCTGATAAGGGTCCCTTCTCATAAAAATTCTGAAGTTTTAGTTGTTTTGTCATTCAAAGTTATTTTAGTTTCAGAAATACTTTCACTTCTGAAGTTATATCAGACTTTTTTTTATCCTTAGAAATGAATGTATGTTCTCTTTTAAAAAACACATTCAGATGTTTGTCTGGCCCCTTATTGCTCTTGGTATCTCTTCTAGCCACGAGCTTGTGTTTGTGGGAGGGTGGTGACAGGGTGGAAGACGACTGGGTGTGGGTGAGTTGATGGCTCAGATGCCCGGAGCAGCAGTGCGTGCGGCCCATGGGGTTGGGTGCTCCTGGGAAGGCGTTCAGACCCTACTGTGGATGTCCGACAAAGATGTGCTGGCCACGCGAAGTGGTCCAGCCTTGTGGCTCAGAGGTTTGCATTCCATGTTGTTCTCCTGCAGAACACCTCTCTTTCTTGCGGGGGCACCAGAGTGGTTTCTCGTTCCTGTCCTTGGGCCACAATGGGCTCCCCAGTCAGGGTTTGCAGGCCGGAGTGCAGGGGGGAGTTACAGTTCAGCTGATTGTACAGTAGCCTTGGAGGTGCTCGTCCCCTTCCCTCCACCCCAGCCTCGCCTCCAGAGAGGAGGGCAGGTGCTGTGCGGTAGCTGCGCTGCCCATGGGCTCTGGGTGGAAGTCCCCGCAGTGCAGAGGCACGGCAGGTGGCGGGCTCGTAGAAGGACGTGTGGGTGGATGGACAGGGAGAGAGGACGGACAGGCCCAGGTGAGGAGGGTCTGCATCGCGAGTCCCGGGCACTGAGAACACACCGTCAGAAGCTAGATTGGCTTCCAATTCTGCGATTGCTGCCCGCCAGCCACTTGGTCACTTAACCTCCCTGTGCCTGCTTTGTCTTGTGTGGAATGGGACTAATTACCTCACAGGATTGAGCCTGAACGCTTAGAGCTGCGCCGGGTTGGGTAAGTGTTCGCCGTCGTGGTCATTATTCCTAGCAGGAGTTCTGAGAAGCCGTGTACCGAGTGTGGTTTGGGGATGAGTAAGTATGTCTGTGGTTTTTCACGTCACTATGTGTGGTGTTCTTTTTCAGCATTCATAGCTCCCGTTTTCCAAGTTACACTTTTAAGATTAGTAAGATAATTTTTGTTTTGTTGAGTTGCTCAGTCATGTCACACTCTTTGTGACCCCATGGACTGGAGTCCTCCAGGCTCCTCTGTCCATGGGATTTCTCAGGGAAGAATACTGGAGTGGGTTGCCATTCCCTTCTCCAGCAGATCCTCCTGACCCAGGAATTGAAGCTGTATCTCCTGCATTGCAGAAGGATTCTTTACCACTTAGATACTAGGAAGTGAAAGTGGTCCTCACTCGGTCATGTCCGACTCTTTGCGACCCCACGGACTGTCCCTGGAGTTCTCCAGACAGAAATGCTGGAGTGGGTTGCCATGCCCTTCTCCATAAGCCCAGTAAAATAATAGCCTGTTTTAAAGTTTACTGATGTTGACAGTACCTTTTTCTTTATTGTGATAAAGTACACATTAGCCACTCTCAGATGTGAGTGGTGTGTGCTGCATTCACAGTGTTGTACGACCATCACCACCATCTAGCTCTAGAACATTCTCACCTCCCCAAAAGGACGCCCTGTCCCCATCTCCCCACACTGCCCCCTCCCCCAGCCTTTGTGCCACTGAGTGTTTCCCGCCCCTATGGCTTTGTCTGTTCTGGATGCTTCATACGGGTGGAATCATTGCAGTGTCTGGTCTTCTGTGTCCGGCTGCTTTTACTTTGGTGTAATGTTTCCAAGATGCATCTGCCACGTAGGACGCGTCACCCGTCACTGCTTTCATGGGTGAAGACTAGTCCAGTGTGTGAGTACCACGTTCTCTTTGTGGACATTCGGGTTGTTTTCACTCTCTGGCAATTGTAAACAGCACTACTGTGAACTGTGTGCCATAGAAGCGTTTGGTCTGTGTGTTTTCTCAAGTCGCGGAAACTCCAAGTGCAAAGGATATCGTGGAGGGATTCTCAGACCTTTGGACGTTTTAAAGAGAGAGAGAGAGAGAGAGAGGTCTCAACTTGCATATTTTCTGCTATAAAAGGGGAGAGGGGAAGGAACACTGTTGTGGGAGATGAGGGTGCCCTTGACGGTTCGGGGACAGTTCGGAGGGTGTGAACGCCAGGTGGGTGAGGCTGGGGTAGTCGAGGGGCTCGGGCTCTGCCTTCTGAGAGCCTCTCGTGTGCCCTCTGCTGGCACAGACGCCTGCCCCACACTCTCCCTTTGGTTTCCTCCTAGTCTCTTTGGCCTCCTCTAGTTAATTTTGCATCAGGATTAGCTTCCGTTGCAAACACCTGGACCACCTAGCCATCCTTCCTTCTCGCCAGATCCAGTTTGGTTTCTCTGTTGAATTTGCTCATTTGATTCTGCACTTTTATGTTCCTTGGAAATTAGAGACCACGGTGTCAAAGGAGGCTTTAAGGATGCATTTGCGTTTCTGAAAGGACGGTGTTGTCATAGCAGTCAGCCGCTGTCGTGGGGCTCAGTCTGCAGCTGGCATACCCCCAGTAGCTCCTCGAGGTTGCCCCAGTGCCCTCCAGAGGCTCACACGCTGGGTGAGACAGACCCAGTGCATTGAAGTGGTTGAGGCATGGTGGAGTCTGGTCCATATCTGCGCGTCCTGCAGGGCCTGCTTGGGATTTCGCCTTTCTTCGCATGAGTCTCCCCTCTTCTGAGTTCCGGCTCTTGTCTGTTTCATTGCTGTGACTTGTTCTGTGTTCAGGAACCTGTCTGCTCTTCACCGAGCGGCTGCTTGTGGGTACTTGTCAAATGCGCTTAACGAGCTTGAGGGCAATGAAGAAACTAACTGCTCGCGCCTGAGTGGCCGGGGCTAGCCACTGCGAACTCCCTCGCGTCCCTGTGGGCTTGTAAGTCGCATGGCCTCTGTAGCAGGATTGCAGATGGATGTCCCCTCAGCCCCAGCAAAATTCCACGCCTCGGAGTTGGTCCTCCTCAGTTTGAAGGAGTGTTGTTCAATTGCTGAGTCGTGTCCAACTCTTTGCAAGCCCGTGGACTGCACACAGCACGCCAGGCTCCTCTGTCCTAGAGTTTGCTCAGATTCTTGTCCATTGAGTCAGTGATGCTATCTGATCATCTCATCCTCTGATGCCCCCTTCTCCTGCTCTCAGTTTTTCCCAGCATCAAGGTCTTTTCCAGTGAGTCGACTCTTGCCATCAGGTGGTCAAAGTATTGGAGCTTTAGCTTCAGCAGCAGTCATTTGAATGAATATTCAGGGTTGATCTCCCTGCAGTTCAAGGGACTCTCAAGAGTCTTCTCCAACACTACAGTTTGAAAGCATCAATTCTTCTTTGTGATCCAGGTCTCATATCCACACATGACTACTGGAAAAACCATAGCTTTGACTAGACGGATCTTTGTCAGCAAAGTGATGTCTCTGCGTTTCAATACATTGTCTAGGCAGGCCACAGCTTTCCTTCCCATGGGCAAGCGTCTGTTAATTTCTTGGCTGCAGTCATTGCTTGCAGTGATTTGGAGCCCAAGAAAATAGAATCTGTCGCTTCAGTGTGAAGGACCAAATACTAAGGAAATGATCTGAAGTCTCAAATATTTCTCCATCAGCAGGGAACTAATGTGGACGTAGTTTACCTGTATGGTGGAGTTCGGTGCAGTTTCCAGAAGGGAGTGAGTCTGTACTGAGAGGGAATCCTTTCAGATAATGGGAAGGAAACAGGATAATATCTATGTGCATGTATTTGCTTGCTTACATATAGACAGTTGAGAAATACATATAAGATGGTGGTAATGGTGATTCTTCAGTACATGGGGGTAGCTAGATTAGACGAGGGGACAGGGTAGATGAGGCCGAGTCTGCAGAGGTGTGGACGGGGTAGGGGGACGACCTCTTCTCCCTCAGTGTAGGGTTTTCTGTCGCTGCATGACAGATCACCACAAATGGGGGGAGGGGTTGTGTAATGTAGCCTCATCAAGGGGTGACAGCCCATCACCTTTGCCTTAGTCGCTTGGCCGGAAGCAAATCACAGGCTCTACCTGTTCTCGGGGAAGGCGGTTACACAAGGTGATGACTCAGTGGGGGGAGAGGGCTCACCTCAGGTTGTGACTGCCATGCCAGCGATCGCTTGTTAGGACCTAAAGCTTGCTCTTTAAAGGTAAACTGACGCTGGAGTTGGGAGCTGGGTACCTGTGAAGGGGCCAGGGTGGGTTTCCAGCAGGGAGACCTGCAGGTGCCGGGATCCCTCCATGCTCAGGCTGGTCCCTGAACTCCTGGAGGGCTTCCGTGGTAGCTCAGCTGCTAAAGAATCCACCTGTAGTGCAGGAGATCCCAGTTCAATTCCTGAGTCAAGAAGATCCGCTGGGGAAGGGATAGGCTACCCACTCCAGTATTCTTGGGCTTCCCTGGTGGCTCAGCTGGTAAAGAATCCATCTGCAGTGCAGGAGATCTGGGTTCGATCCCACTCCAGTATTCTGACCTGGAGAACTGCATGGACGGTATAGTCCATGGGGTTGCAAAGAGTCGGACACGACTGAGTGACTTCACTTCAGTCCAACTTAATTCCTTGGTTTTCGTTTTGTTTTGAATGAACCCTGGTTTTTCTTGAATGAGCTAATTTTTCTTGAAACACCTTAAGTGGTTGAGTTTCTGTCCTGCATATTATTTGCTTTAAAAGAAACAGAAACATTTGGTTAGTAATTTTGAGATGGTAAGTAGCTAAGTTTCCCAAATCAGGACGAATATGAATTGGTCAGTTTAAGAAACCGGCAAGTTGGGAGTGAAGCTTGAATCTTTTTACTCCACCTGGTGGGTGTTTTTTGTCACTGCAGGTGGATTTAATCCAAACACAGCCCTGAACACCATTTTAGTTCAGAACCACTGTTGACGACTTTGAGCGTTTAACTCTCAGTTCTGGTTTGCTGGTGTCAGACAGTTCTCATTGCAGACTTGCTGGGTTTGGGTCACGCTAATGTACCGTATTTCACCATGCGTGGAAGGCGTGTGATTAGATCAGCAGTGTAAGTCTTAGGTGGGGGCTTTGACGTCTCTACATAATCGAAGGATGACGTTGTCAGAATGACTCTGAACTTCTGCCATTGTGGCGCAGTCGCTGAGTAGTTTGCTACAGAAATCATACATACATTTAAATTGATGAGTTATTTGGTTTTTTCCCTTGATGACTTAATGGGAAGTCTGCATAGGACTGTTACTGTGGCCAGTATTTTCTATAATTTTCTAAAAGATACTTCACTGGCTAATGAAAAGAGTTGAGCAGTCTGCGATTTCTATGTAAATGTCCCCACCCAGTTATCTTCTGGCCAGACAAAACAGATTTCTTGTTTTAGTGAAAAGAGACATTAGAGTGGAATACTAGGCTGTTCTGTTCTTTAGGGAGGAAGGCACCTTCTGGTTGTAATTCCAGCAGCCACCGAGCACACACCCCTGCCCCGACCCATCTCCTGTGTCCCCTCAGCCTCCCACCCCTGCCCCATTTCAAATGTAACCCAGACATCACTCCTGAAAAGCCTTCCTCAGTGAACCAGGTTCCCTTTGGGGGTCTGGACTGGACTGATCATCTCTGTCTCTAGGACCCATCAAGGTACTACTCACTGCCTATGTCAAGAACTTTTCAATAAAGGTTTGGTGGGGATGTGCAGATTTTTTCCCCTGTGTGGTGTTAAAATTGAGGGGTGGGGTCGGCAACAGTTTAGAGGAACGAAGGTTTTATTTTTCAAGACTGAAGTAAGCAAATGCTACTTCAGCTCCTTCCTTACTAATCCTAGACCGTGATGTATATATGATATACCTTCAGTTCTAAAAATTGTGCTTTCTACGTGAGCAGATGCCTTTCTGTCAGATAAAAAGTGTTTTAGTTAGATCGGATTGTAAGGAGTCAAGGTGTCCAGCATAAAACACTGGAATATAAGCTTCAAAGTATTTTTAATTTTTAAAGTTGTTCTTGATACATAACCAAAGTAAAAAGTTGAAAATTCGTTAAATGTCCTGATGAAATACACATGCATATCTTCAGCTCATTTCCAAAATATACACAAATGAGTCAGTTGACATCTGCTTCTGCTTTTTTTTTTTTTAGGTATAAATTTGAATCTGGCCCCTTTTAATCATCTCCAGCACTTTGTCTAAGTAGCTTCCCATGATTTGTATACAAAAGTCACTTCCCAGGAGAGGGAGACTCTTTTAAAGTGTGAGCTGAAGTGTACACACGATTAACATCAGAGAGACCTTCGTTTTTGGAAGTAATTTGAAAGAAAATGAGCACAGTTTAAAAAAAGAAAAAAAATTGGAACCACATTTTTAGGTATTTGTGTGTAACCAGAAAGGATTGTATCAGCCTTCCTCTATAGTCTATGCTTCCTCTGAAGTACATGTATGGGACTTGATTTTTAGCATTTCCAATTCTTTTTTCATAGAAATAATGTTCAATTCAAATTTTTAAGGCTCACAGGTCACATAGCTTAAAATCTGTTTTTTAGATGTCAATAGTAAGCAGATATTAATGGCCTAAAAGTATTAAGTTGTTCAATAGATGTAGTTTAAAATTATAACTCCATTCCAAATTAAAATGCAGCAAGTTTAAAGAAAGATTTCCCCCCCTCGTGTCAACGTCTTGGGGTATATTTATTAAAGGTGAAAGATTTTCCTAAATGAGGCATTTCAAAACCAAGAGTTGCCCAGTTTTGTAAGCTTGGTGTTGTTTATCTGAAGATGGTATTCCTAAAAGGAGGAGACAGGTTGCAGCCCCACATGCTGTATTGATTCTGGGTCACAGACAGGATGTGTACAGTGTGGTCTGGTTGATCAAGTCCTTGGTGGAGACCCCCTCAGAGAGCTCAGAGGGGCCCCTCGTTGTGGCTGACCCGGTGCGCTTGCACATTGAGGAGAGGCTCAGATTTCATCCGCATCTCTTCCTTCTTCGGCCTTTTTAGCCCCCTTGCCCAGCGTGTCATTTCCAGGTTCTCACCCTTCGCTATGAGTATAACCTCAGTGGTGGCCAGACTCGGTCCAGCTCTGCAGGTGGTCTCTGCCTGCTTCTGAGGAGTGCTCTAGTGCCCTGTTCATGGTGAACAGGGTAGGGAGGACTCTGCTAGGATTTTGGAAGCAGGGGAATCTCTGTTGGAGGCCGTGGTTGAGAACACCCTCACCAGTCATGAGTTGCTCTGTTAAGGAGTTTGAGCTGAGCGAAGTGCTGTGACCTTCCATTACTGACGGAGGGCAGCCAGGACTCACAAGAGGGCTGCTGACTTACTCTTTCTAGAACATCTCTGTGTGTTGTTTCTTCCTTTGCGTGATGTTGATAAAGAACATTCTTAACTGATGAAAACCAAGCAAGTGCCTGCTTTTTTGTCTATCTTCCCGCACGTCCCGCGTTCTCCCCTGGCCCCATTGTCATAGCAGTTTTCATCAGTGGCCTTGGTTACCTCCATCTGTAACCCCTATGCTCTGGCATGTTTGGAAGTTTGCGTGCATACAGTAGAGTAAAAGCATTAGACACCCTGAGATGGCTTTTGATGTGGGTACTTAAAATAGAGAACACCACGCATATATTTTCATATTCACTTAGCAAACATTTATTGGAACTTACTATTTGCTCTCTGTTGGCGTGGTAGATATTTTTCCAGATAAAGTAAGAATTGTACCTGTCTGAAGAGCGTGCAGGTTCTTAGTGAACATGTTAAAGTGTTTCTGAGTGACTTGGAGTTTGTTTGTTCTGATCATGTAGTCTGGCATTGTTTAGTGCCCTCCACCAAAGAGCTTTTTTTCTCACATCTGAAAGAGACAAGTGCTGGACTCCAGGGTGTCAGCAGAGTTTGGGTTCATAGGCTGACGAGATGGGAGATTTGGAGTTTATTACCTTACTGAACGAAGACGTGACAGTGTTAGTTGCTCAGTCGTGTCTGACTCTGCGACCCCATGGACTGTAGCCCTCCAGGCTCCTCTGTCCTTGGAATTCTCTGGGCAAGAATACTGGAGTGGGTTACCATTCCCTTCTCCAGGGGTATTCCCAGCCCAGGAATTGAACCCGGATCTCCTCCATTGCAGGCAGATTCTTTACTGTTTGAGCCACTAAATGAAGAGCTCCCACCATTTAATTTCATATCCACAGACAGTAATGGGATTGAGTCATCCAGGCCGCTAGCAGGAAGTCCCCTGGTGATGGCGATCTCCAGGAAAATGAACTGGCTTTTAAAGTTTGTGCTTTTGGCTTGTTCTTTCCAACACTGACCATTTGCTCTCTGGTTACAGTCTGTCTGTCTGGTGAGCATGTTTTGGTAGGCAGGGCAGCATCCCGTTTCAGGTGACAGCAGAGGTATGCTCCTCTGTTTCTGATTTTCTGAAGTTTTGATTGCCTTTGGAAATGAGCATGTAAGACTTGCCCTTTCCACCCATTTAGCTGTTTTTCACTTTGAGCACCATTCCATTATTTGAGTATTGAACAGTCCGTCACTTTATAATTGTTTTAAACCTTGAGTACGTATTGTTTTAAAGTTACTGCTCTTTTCAGACATACTTTTTCCTAAATGTCAGCCATGGAAAGCTGATGGAACTTGATATAATTTGTTTAGGCATGTAAATTTTGGTCACACTTAAGCAGTGTTTGTTTCTTGTGCTCTAGGAAGGATTCAGGCATATCTTTTCTTTTGATCAGACATTCTGTGAGACAGTGCCCAGATGTTACACATTTGAGTAGATAGTCTTGGCAGCATGTGCTTTATTGCACTGCCTTCAGAAAAAGTACTTCATAATTTTAAAGAAATGTAAGAATCAGAAAACGTTTCCTAAATAATCTTTACATGATTACATTTTTTTCCTCTTTAAAATTAGAAACATGATGAAGTCCGACTGGAAAAAGTTAAATATTTGATTGGACCATATGAAGTTGTTAATATTTGTCAGCTTTTGAGCTGCAGAAATGACACTTTGGGGGGTCAACCTAATAGACTTCAGAAATAACCCTTGGTAGCTGATAGTCCTCAATGGTCAGGGCTGATCGTCGCTCCAGTTCCTTCTTGCTCACAGCTTTCTAGAAACACCTGCATCTTAGATGTTCCTTTTGTCCCAGCTGCTGCTTCTCGCTTGCTTTGAAGGGCGGTCTGCCTCCCAGAGCTGTGGCTATCCCGCTCTACAGCCCTGAAAAGAGCTTTTGTTTATTAGAAGTCTGTGGCCAGCCTTCAGCAAGTGGGAGTAGCCTGTGGTTGCCAAGTGCTTCGGGCCTCCTTGGCGTGAGCACACACTCAGCCTGGTTGAGTACCTCTTCCTTCTGCCACTAGAATGAACCCAGATACTCATTTCTATCTCAGAAGGGTGCTTCTTATCCCCAGTCTGTGTGCAGGAGCTCCGAAAGCTCTTTGTTAAGTGTGTGCACAATAAAGAGGTGAGAACTGTGACTCGGCTCTTGGCTTGCAGTAGTGACCTCCTCGAGCTCCAGAAAAAGTAAAAAACAGAAAAACTCAAGTTACAGGTTTTGAGGTAGCAGTGGTTTTGCTTTTACTTAAGAAACTTCACTTCTCAATGGCTTGTCTCATTTCTCTTTGCTATGCTATGAAGCAAACCATTGTCAGGATCCTTTTCGTAGTGACTTTCAGAGGTATTTTGTTTTTTCCCGCCCTTTCTCAAAGAAAGATATAAATAAATGTAAGCATGGTTCTTATTAAAAAGAAATGTGAAAATGTTTCCCCCTTTCTTCTGCTGCCTTACATGGTCAAGTACTCTGGAACACTTAGGTTTGCATCCAGGGGTGAATTTAGAGAATGTCATGTGTATTTGAAGGCATAGTTGGATGGCAGTGCCCTCTTGTGGGAAAAGAACACATTGCTTATCTCCTGCTTGCTTAAATCTTGGCAAGAATATAAAAATTTCCCTGAAAACTCTGCGTGTACCAGCTTATGTTGCAGAAAATACTTTCCCCACTAGAACCTGTTATTAGGGTTTACTTCTAATCTCTTGCACAGTTTCAGAGTTAAAAAACAAAAATCAGGGAGGGTGATGGAGGTGGTCAGGTGTGAAGTTTTCCTGGGTGGGGAGAAATTGGTAAGAGTGAGAAAACCTTTTTCGTAGGTTTTGTTTTTTTTTTTTGAGCAGCTAATGTCAGGTATTTTTAAAGAAATCAGCATAAAACAGCTCTGAATCAAGCCTCTAAAGTATACTCCTTATGAAGGCCCTTTACGGCAGTGGACGCCCTTAAGGAGACCTTCTCTAGACCGATCTGGGATTGAAGTGTTTGAGTCTTACCAGGTGATGAGTGTAAACCACGTCACATTTTTACAGTGAAGTTTTCTGAGCCTGGGTGTCCACAGGGCAGCAGCTCCCTGCATCCTAGCCCTGCTCAACTGCTGTGAACTTGGTTGGGTGGGACCTTCACTTCCTCATCCCCAATTTCGATGGTTAGTACCTTGTCCCAAGGTTGTGAGGAGGATTAACTAGGAGGAGGTGTGTGCCCAGAACAAAAATAAGGGCTTCCTAAAACAGTAGCAGGAATGATGCTGCTTATCAGATTTTGCTATTATTGTTTGAAAAAAGAAAAAGTTATATTTTTTCTGCAATTATATCCTATTTTCCAACACACTAATAAGTCAGTTTTATTAAAGATGATTGTTAAATAGTATACTTTAAATTAAAATATATAATTTTAATTATATTTATAATAAAGTTATATTTAATATAATTAAAGATTATATTTAATTATATATTTATAATTAAGCAGTTGAGCTTAGTCGCTCAGTTGTGTCTGACTCTTTGAGACCCTTTGAACAGTAGCCTGCCAGACTCTTCAGTCCATGGGATTTCCAGGCAAAAATACTGGAATGGATTGCCAATTCCTCCTCCAGGGGATCTTCCCAACCCAGGGACTGAACCTGTGTCTCCTGCATTGTAGGCGAGATTCTTCACCCACTGAGGGATCAGGGAAGCCCTATCCTATTTAGTGTTTATTAAATTGGTGCTAATGTAATCAGTGGGGTCCTGGGACTTAGGAGCAGCTGTGCCTGAAGCCCAGGTCATGAACCAAAATGAACATTGTACTAGAGAGGGCTCACCCTGTCAGTTCTCAAGAGGACATTCCCACTTGAGCTTAAGGAACTTAATGGAGTCTGTTGTACCATCTACTGTCATTTAAGGAAATGCATTTTATGTTAAAAACAGAGGAATTCTTTACCATCTGAGCCATCAGGGAAGCTTCCTTGGTAACTCAGCTGATAAAAGAATCCGCCTGCAATGCAGGAGACCTGGTTCAGTTCCTGCGTTGGGAAGATCCCTTGGAGAAGGGAAAGGCTATCCACTCCAGTGTTCTTGGGCTTCCCTGGTGGCTCAGCTAGTAAAGAATCTGCCTTCAATGCAGGAGACCTGGGTTTGATCCCTGGGTTGGGAAGATCGCCTGGAGGAGGGCATGGCAACCCACTCCAGTAGTCTTGCTTGGGAAATTGCCACAGACAGAGGAGCCTGGCAGGCTCCAGTCCATGGGTTTGCAAAGAGTCAGACACAACTGAGCCACTAAGCACAGCACATATTAAATAAAACTTTCCTAAACTTATTATTTGCATTTTAGGCATATGCAGTTTAATTTTAAAATATACAATATCTAACAATCATGTGTAATAAAACTTGACTTATTAGTGTGTTGGTACTTAATTTCACTGGTGTGAAGAGTAAAAACTATATTTGTTTTTTAATGCTATAATATGTAAATACATAGTAATAAATACGTGACTAACAAATTCATCGTATATTTGCGCATGAAGTTTAGGCTCCTCCAAACCAGTAGCTGTAGCCTACTGACCCCTGTAGGGGAGACCTGGGGGATACCTACCAGCCCCGGCTCCCCGGGAACCTCCTCTGCCCGAGCCCAGCTGTTTGGTTTCCCTGCTGGGTTGTGAACGTCAGGCTTTTGGGTGTAACTTCTTTTCATGGCTGAAATTCTGGGGGTTTTTCTATTTCTGTATTAATTTGTAACCTTCCAAAGGCTTTGTGGGGTCTGCCTTCATAGACGTGACAGGGTTGGCAGGCTCTGGCTGTGATTTGGACAAGATGAGCAAGAATGGAGGAGGCAGTTACCCTAGCTGTGCTTAGCCCAGCCGTGCCCGAGGCTGGGGCCACCTTTCAGCACAGGATGCTGTTGACAGCCTCCGCCCCCCTCCCCGGCCAACACGCTCGCCCACCCGAAGTCTCACTGTGCGGGGTCTGTGAGGTTGAAAAGATTACAAGGATGTGTTCTGCTTGGGTGTGTAGGTTTGACTGCATCTCTCAGTTCTCAGGGCACTTGTTTAAAAATTCAGTTTTAAGGATTCATTGGTGGAAAGCCAGTAAGGATTAATGAGAGGGCTGAATTAGAGAATATTTTTTAATGCAACTCTGTTCCTTTGAGGTACATTCAGCAACAGAAACTAGGCCAACAAGTTATTGACAATTAGTGGTCCTTTGGGAATCTGCTTTTAATGAATAGATAAGAATGATTTGTAATTAGCATAATAATTATATGCAAATGAATGCTTCTGAATTGCTCTAAAACACTTCTGAACTGTTTAAACAGCCCTCCTGAGATCTTGTTACTCTATTAATTTGTGTAGCAAATCTTTTTTTCATAGATCATGCGAAGATAAACTTCAGTCCAGCCCCTGTCCGAATTATTATAAATTCCAAGGTGGTAGGACCTGAATTAATAAGATTTACTTATACTATATTAATGGTACTCTGTGGGAACCTGAAAGGGTGAGGAGTCACTGGGGAGATGTAATTAAAAATCGGAAAGAAAGCTGCTTATTTGAAAATATGTTGAAATGAGTTTCTTAAACAAGTTAGTAAATATTAATTTCTCTTTACACCTCTTATTACTTGGCAAAATTTAATGCAAACTTTTTTTTTTTAATAGGCTTCCCCTTTGGAGTCACTTGAGTTTTCTCAGCTCCAGTGAGTTACATACTGGGGTTGATAATGATAGTATCTGGGAACCCCCTTTTTCTAAGTGCCACAGTACTGAAAAATCCAGCGCAGTGCTAGTAAATGATGTTTCTTATTTATCTTTCTATTTAATTCGGCTCTTTCCCCATCCTGGTCTTTTAGGGTGTGATTAGAGGAAATGAGCTCTGCTGAGTTGAGCAGCAGTATCTGCATTTTAAACTTGGTGGTTATCTTTGAGCTATTTGAATAGACACCTAATTAATCATCTTATGCTAAAGGACAACATGTTACAAGCAGGCTGCAGGATCCTCGTATCCCTCTCAAGTTTTTGTGTACCCTGTAGAGTTTCTTCTCTTTGCAGGGGAGGACAGGTGTGGAGGACTTGCTCACATACGTAGGTCGTCAAGCCGGCATTTCCTTTCCTGACTGTACGGGTAGCATCACCTGTGGTGACCCAGGCATGGTTCTTCAAGCAGTTTCTGGTGTCTAGAGCTCTCTATTTTTCCACAAGCTGTTGAGAAACTCCTACCAGCCTGCCCCCACCTCCTGCTCCCTTCCGCATTCATAATCATGAGTTCAGTCTGGGCTCAAGGACGTTTGGGTTGGCTCAGCACAGATTTTGTACTTGTGTTTGGGGTGGAGGGGGGCAGCCACTATACTAAAAGATTCATAAAACTAATATTCTTTGTCTTCAGAATGAATCTGGTTTCTGTTGAGAGTTTCTATCGAGAGCTGTACTGAGTAACAGATGTACACCCAAGAGGTAGCACAACTTTTGTATTCCAGTGACAGAAAACAGTTATTTATAAGAATTTAATGAATGTATTCTGTGGCTCCAGCATGGAGACTCAGTAATCCACTTATTTTCCATATTAGATTTTACTTGTTCTCCAAAGGGTGTCTTGACTTGCCTCCTTTCTTACTTAAACAGAGTTTCCAATTGAATAGAGTTGTATTAACACTGATCCACATCTACCTTATGCTGATCCCGTTGTGTTTTTCTGTTGTTCAGACACAAGCATTGGTGGAGCGAGCAGTGTCTGGGGACACCACACCTAACTTGATAATGATGGTTTTACCAAGCCCTTATTCCTGGCCAGGCCTCTGCGCATTTTATATGGACAATTAAAATTTGATCATAAAAAATTTTAAACATAATGCACCTTAGCAATAAGATTTTTCTACTTTTAAACATGATTTTAAAACAAAAAATACATTTCCTTGGCACAGTGAATCTGCTTTTTTTTTTCCCAAGGATTACAGAAAGTGCATAGCAAATTCAGCCTTCAGAATACCCAGGAGCTGAAGACTCAAAGTAGGCTACAGCTGTCTTCACCCACAGTATTCTAAAAGAACTAATGAGATGAGAAGTCTGCAGCTGGTGGCAAGCACAATAAACCATGAGCCAAGGGCTTCTCTTCATCAGAGCCTCCCCTTTCCCCATGGGATCCCAAAGGAGACAGAAGACTAACAAAGCCAGCAGGCTGTCTCATTCCACACTATTGCTCATTTGCAGCTATAATTGGTAGCTGAGGTTGCATTCTGTATGCTGAAACTGTCATACATGAAGGAATATATTTGTTCATTGTGATACGGATATAAATCAGCCAGTTGATTTCAAATACAGAAAGACAAAACTAGATACCCAACAATAAAATTGTAGCCAGAAAGATAATGTTCAAAAAATTAAATGTTATATAAATACAAAAGTGAGGTTAATAAAACCACACTTGCTTGCTGCTTGTTCATATCTCGCTACTTAATTCAGCTGATTAAACATCTTTGTATTCAAACTAACATTAAAAAGTGCAAAAATTCCTAGGTTTTTACAAGATGCATTTTCCTCATCTGTCAAGGTTAAGGTGCCATTGTTAATAATTGAGTTTTGTTAACATTTCCAGTGTATCTTTAATGTTGCTGCTTTTTATTCAAGGGAAAAGAGCAGAGAGGGGAGACTTAGCTTTGGAGGGTGTGTGTGTGTGTGTGTGTGATTTATATGCACACGTGTGTGTGTGATGATTTATATGCACACATTCATGCTTTCTAGAGGAGAATCCACTTTGGTGTCTCTGGTGCTGCTGCTGCTTGATGTTTTTGAAATGTGTTTCACTTGTGTGACTTGTGTGGATGCCCTTCTGTCCTGTGTGATTGACTATAGAGTGAGCCTAGGACAGAGGGAAGGTGAGGAGGCTGGTATTCAGGTCCCCAAGGAGGTGGGCCGCACCACCTCCTTGTTGGACCATGGTTTCCTCACCTGTGAAATGAGGCAGCTTGGGTGGTCTTCAGGGTGCAGTTCCCCTCTAACATGTTGTGACTCCATAGTTCAGAAAAGTTACCCAGTCAATAGCACTAATAATGAAGGCTTTGAAGTAACTCTACCTCCATATTTTTCAGTTAATTATGTCAAATAAGTATTGAAAAGTCCCTTAAGTCGTCCCCCTGGTGTGGTGCTGGATGGGGTTAGGACAGAGAAAGGAGTGTTGTCCAGAAGCCCATCTAATCCGTCCCCTTAACATTTTCACATTCAGTGCTGCCGCCTTAATCCAGCATCAGCCCTTCTCCTGGGGCACCCACCCCCTTAATTAGCTTACCTCTACATGACAATAATTTATGCTGATTACAGTTTAGACCGAGCTGCTTCTCTTAAACTGGTTCTGCCTTGGTTTGTGTGCTGCCCTATTGTATCCTGTCGGTCCTACGACACTTGTGTGCACTGTCTTTTGTGGACTTTGTTTTTCTTTCTGTCTTGGACCTGGCAAGTTTAGAATCCACAGAGAGTTCTGCAGTCTCTGTTTCATCAGTTCTAAGATCCCCTCCCTCATTTTTCTCCTCATATTTTAATATTGTCAGAGTCAGATTTGTCTTCCAGTCGTGGCATGTTTTATTGGCCTAGTGTTTTCCTTCTTAATGGTACGTAAAATAATGGAGCATCCTGTAACTGGCAGTCTCTTAGAGTCAGGAAATGTGATTATTTACTATTTAGCTCATGCAGGGCTCCATAATATCTTAGGTTTTGTGAAAAAGCAAAAACTTTGGCATCTTGCTCACACCCCGCTTAGTAAAAATTCATAAAAAAAAAGAAGTGTTTTTCCCTCAGGTGGGATGAACTGTTAAGTGTTAAACACTGGCCAAGCCTCTGAACATTATACATTTAAAATTTTATCATGAAATATTTTAACACAATGTGCTTTAGCAGAAAGATTTTTCTGCTTTTAAACATCATGTTAAAACTCATTTAAAAAATACTTTTCCTCAGCTGGTGTTGATTGGTTTCCATCCTAACTGTAATGTCTTTTCTCCATTCCCTGTTGGCAATGGACATGTTATCCCTGGGGTTCCGGGAACCTTGTCTTTGTCTCTCTTGCTTTGCTTCCAGCTAGACTGACTTCCTAGGAGCCAGACCCAGGTGCTGGATCTTCCTCTGCTCTTGGGCCCCCAGACTACCTCTTAGCATCTTGCACCCTGCTTGGTGCTTATGCAATGTACCCTTCTCCGTGATAGCTGTTCAGTAAATAGACCTTGGATCAAGGGAGGTGATGTCAAAAGTGATTATTTGATAGGATGTTAAATGCTTTCAGTTTTGGAGGAAATTGAATTTGTCTCTTGGGTTTCCAATCCTCTGACCTAAAAGAAAACGTTGCATGGTGGTTTTGCTAGCAGGAGAGCTGGTGCCTCACTGTGAATCCGGGTCTTGTGACCACCTGTGCAGTTGAGTCTTATTTTTTCCTCCCAGTCCGCAGCAAAGTTGTTGATTTTAGGGTGCAGTCCTAAACTGGAATTTACGAATCCCTGTTAGCCGACAGCAGTTGAACCCTGCCGATGTGCCCAGACACACCGAGTAGCCGCAGTTGCCTGACTCCTTGCAGTCGGCTCCTCCCAGCCTGTTGTCCTGGCCAATGCTGGCTGACCTCACGTGTCTGCGCCGTGTTGCGTGTTTCAGCAGCAAGGCCCAGTGCGGCCAGTCAGGTTTGCCTCTAACCCTTTAGACAGGCTTTGAGTTCAAGGTCACATATTTGCCCAGTACCACCCCTTAAAGAAGTTCCGTTATCTACCTGTACCTTGCTTTTCTCCTCCCTCATGATTTATTTGTAACTTTCTCTTTAGAAAATACTAACATGCCATATGCATTTACTGAAGAACTGTCGAGTCTTGATTTGCTGCTTCTCAGCCTGTTTTCTTTGATTTTGAAAGTTTGTATTGTGCTTTGGCGTATGGTCAGTGCTTGCACTGACCTTATCTCTAAAACAATGATATTTTTTCATATTGACTTGTCTGAGAATTTTTCTCAAAGTATGTGGTCCTCCACAAATCCTGTGAAGGACCCCTGCTTTAGAAGGACCCCTGCCCAAGAAGAAAGGGGCTGTCCTTTTGTAATATTTTCACTTGACCTCTGTTCACTGTTAGTATTATAACTCACTTCGTTTTTTAAATCTGGATATTAGCTCTTCAAAAATAATTTTTAATTTGTGTATGTGGATTACGTGTGAAATGACACAAGGACTTTTGTAAAGTGGATAGGATTAAAAGGATTTACTTCTCCTGTATTTTCCATTCTACCTGTTAAGGGAAACAGAATTTACACACACAGGAACTTTGCATAAAACCTAGATTTTAGGGCTGTGCTCTGTGACATGCTGTAGCTGAGTCCCATACGGAGTCGTGAAGCCCTCCCTCGCCTCACTTGGCCACTCGGGACTGACCTGAGTGTGTTCCCTCGGGGGTTTGTACTGGTGGCTCTCCACCGACAGGCCCCAGCTCAGACCCAGGCGTGGCTCAGCTCGGGGTGCACAGAACCATGGTTCTGATCTGTGCTCCCAGTCGTGGTGGTTGCTCTCCAGCAGGCGTTAGAGTCTTGTGACCATCATCTGTGGGCATTTCAAAACTGGTGTGGGTCTGCTTTATTTCTTGAGTATGATGATATGTATATCCAAATGCTGAAACTGTTGAGAAGTGTTAAAAAAATCTTAGAGATAGTAACAGCAATCCAGCAACCAGATGTGGTGGACTTGTTGATCAAGACTTGTATTACTTTTTATTATGTAGTTGTTCTGCCCTAAGGTAAAAGCTTAGAGCAAAGAGAACCAAACGGTCAACTTTTGTGACATAGACGCATTTCCCTACATTTATGTAAAGCACAGTAAGCCCAGTCGGTTTCTGTCCTGTGTTTAGTAGCTGCAAAGGGCTATTCTGGCCAAGATTAGAGAATTTTCTCTGGTTTTCTTCTCTGCCTCTGACTTTGTTTTGCTTTGCAGGACTACAAAGCTGATGAAGACCCAGCGTTATTCCAGTCTGTCAAGACTAAGAGAGGCCCTCTGGGACCCAACTGGAAGGTACTGGATGCTGACCTTTCTGACAGGCAGAGTCTTGGCGGCAGGACACTTGACAGGTCCTGAGTCTGGAGGAGCTGGCGATGTTTAAGTGAAAAACAGAAATGGCACAAAAACAGTTTTATTTGCGATAAGGACTCACAGCCAGTCGCAGTTGGCCAGCAGGTCTGTGCTGCATTAACAAACAGAACAGCGCCAGGCTGTCACTTTCAGCACAATGCTATTCTGATAACTCTTACAAGAGACAAGGGGTTTAGTCTTTGGGGATTGTAATGTTCTCTTTTGAGACTTGAAGCAGTACAGAAGTCTATGTTAAATAAAGGTTGATAGTTTTAAATTTAGTCTTAGTAAAAACTGAACAAGTTCACCTTCCTCGGGCTCATGTTCCTGGCCTTTTAATAGTTATATTTTGGAAAGCAGAGCACCAGAGAGCAGTCTGGATGGTGAGTGGTTGTTGTCTCATAAAGAGCACGTGCTTATTTTTATTTTTGGAAGTAAGGAAAGCAGTGTCCAGGTAGTAATTTACGCTATAGAAATATAATGGATTTTAAAGACATCCGCTAAACCAAATGACAGCCCCTTAGAGAAGGCTTAATGTGTTGATGGCAAGTTATTACAGCTAATTTGACAGGAGAAGAGGAGCATAAAAACCTAAACGTCCCCAAAGCAGATTCCCTACCAACAGGATTTTGCTCGGTAACCGATCTGTTTATGCTGAAGCCAGTCACAGGTCATCGGTAAACGATGTCTGGGTGCTAGCTGTTGCTCGTAGAGAGGGGACTGCTGTAACAGCCCACAAGAACCCGTGAGTGGCCTTCCATGGGTGTTGGACTGTTATGGACTGTCGTGCACATCAATTAAAATGAAGAATGAATCTGACTTTCTTCTCTAACAAATGAGTCATACTTATCTGATTTTCACATTTGTTCTCTGGGTAGAGTTTGGTTCAAGATTCTACCAGTTTAATGGCCATGACTAGAGACTTTTAATACCCAGAAAGTGATATATGTCACTTAGAAATTAAGGGACAAGTTCAGTATGTGTGTTCCAAATTTACTCTAATGGTTTTAAAAAAACACCACCGCCCCTTCCAAGACTTCTCACTGTGAACTTTAGAGCTCACCCTGAGTCAGAGGAGAAGCCTTTTCTCTGAGGTCTGACACAGCCTTGAGAGAAAGAGAGCACGATGTTGGAGCGGACAGGCGGCTCCTTGTGGGTCTGCCGGACGTCCGCGTGGGCTGTCGGCCCCAGTGACACCAGCTTCTCTTTTCAGGGAACAGTAGAGGGCCGTGAGCTTGAAGCTTGGAGGTGAATTAAATCTCGCATTTTCTTCACATTGTCAGTTTTTCAGGCAAAAACTTGAAAAGGTGGTGCTATATAATGTGGTGGGCTATTTATGTTTGGGTACCTATCTTTCCTGTAGGAACTCCTAGCCAGTTTTATAAAAGACAGCTAACGTCGCTTGACGCTATAATTTCTACCTGATTTCCAACCTTTGGGAACTTGGGATATGACATTTACTGCTTTTTTATTTATGATTTTTACCTCTTTAACTAACATTGCTTTGTCTTTTTATTATCCATTAATGGTTACTTAAAATTCTAGAAGAGGTTTAGGTTTTAGGAATGTGAATTTTGCATTTTTTCAGGTTGCTGTGTAGCGAATTTTTAAACACCCCCCCCCGTGTGTGTGTGTGTGTGTGTGTGTGTGTGTGGCGGGGGGGTGGAACCACAGCACCCCCCCGTGTGTGTGTGTGTGTGTGTGTGTGTGTGGCGGGGGGGTGGAACCACAGCTGATGTCTCAGGGAGAGTGTGGTGTGGCTGATAGTGACACTGCTCTGTCCATTTGCCTGTCAGCTGAAACTCAGGCCAGATGCTGGCAGGTGCAGCAACTCCATGAGTTGGGTTACTGTTTAACTGGGTTTCAGTGAGTTATCGGATCTCAGAAATAACTCAAGTAGTCAGGAATAACTGAGTAACCCATCACTTACTGTGGGGATAGATAATGAAAAGTAAGAAGGACTGACTAGCCAGCGATCCAGCTGGAGTCATAGGAACCTCGGAACTGACCTGCCCTTACCAACATCTCCCGCCGCTATTCAGCAGGCCCCACTTGCATGGCACCAAAGGGCGCCCCAGGGAGGGGTGACAGCCGAAGGCTTCTGTCCTGAAATACAAGAATGGGGAGAAGTGCCTGGTGCTCGGGGCAGAGGGGGAGGAGAAGTCACGGACCCGCTCCCCAGGGCTGCTCTGAACGGCGCTCCGGACTGAGTGCTGCCTTGCCTGCTGGTCCCGCTGCGTTCCAGAGGCGCTCCGTGCCCCTCCGCAGACTCGCCTTACCAGAGCACATTCCAGAGGGCATCCGCCACTCCGTGCACACCCCATGATCTCTTTGAAACTTCCCCTCACTTATCCCACACTGGTATTTTCCTTCTAAATTATTGCAGTATTTACTGCTTGTCTGCACCAGACTGGATGAGGAAAAGAACCTTTTTCTTGGTGCCAGGCACTATACAAGGTCGTATTTAATCTTCACAATTTTACTATGGGGTGAATACAACTGCTTCATTTTATAGATGAGAAACTTGGCCAGGGAAACACAGATAATAGTCACAGGAGAAATGTCTGCCGTTTCTGTCACACCTAACTCGGTACTCATCGCAGAGATGTGTAAGTCATGGAGACAGCAGATTTTCACTCCTGAGCCAGAGACACTGGCGTACCTTTTTGCCCTCCTGTATCATGGCAGGGGTGTGGCTCTCTTATTCATGGTATTTGCCAGAATTTGATACTTCTCTTAATACCAGTCATGTTTCCAGTGGTCTGGCAAACTGTTAGGAGACAGTGGCCCTAGGGGAGACCCATTAAAAACCCATCATGAATCTTACAAGTTGTGACTTAAATAACTTAACTCGGAAGCATGTTTCCACATCTCTAAGTTGGGAATATTAGTAACTGCCTCTGAAGGTTTGGTGAGGACTAATGAGTATTATATTCCCAACAGGGAGGGAGTATACAATAAATGGTAGCTTTTTCATTGTTGTCATGCTTTGGTCTTTGAAATTAAAAAGCCTCTATCATCTCCTGGGCTTAGTGAGATCAGTGAATACGTTACCTTGTTTGGGACATAATTATGCCTTTTCTTTGTCTAGTGTCCAGGGGGTCCCACGGTTTTGGTGTTTGAGGAGTGTCCATCACATTCTGGTTCACCTGTCCTTACTCCTCGTGGCTATGAGTGTTTAATGAGTGCTTGACCCAGGGTCAGCCATAAAGGAGAGGCCACACAGTTTTAGAGCCTTTGCTAGCAGAGGGTCATGGGGTTACCAGGGATTAGATTTTCATATATTCTGTATTTGTTAAGAGTACAGACTTCTTTAGTTTATGCTATGATACATAGCTTTTTAATTTTTTAAAATTACAAACCTAGAGATTCATACTTTAGTTGTAGTTCCCTTTAAAAAAAAAGAATTTAAAAAACCTGAGCACTTGAATTATTTGTTATTTAGGTCTCAACACTTGATAGAGTTTGCATAGTACTGCACAGAGTATTTTATAACTTGATAAACATTTTTGCTTCAAGGCAAAACTGCATGTCTCACGGATGTAAGTGTGTTGCTTCCGTGTAGCATTATACATGTATATGTTAAATTACACACACCCATATTATGGTTCACTTTGTGTTTCAGGGTTGTGATTACCAATACCAGTGACTTACCATTTACATATGGACACCTCTAACTTTCCAGTTTGCCTTCCCTGATGGGGTGAAGAGTTGTTATGTTAACCAACAGAAACAACACCTTTGAAGATTACAGCATGGTCACATTTTTTTCTTCATTTAATCCAGATGCCTTATGAAGACATAAGCTGCTGTATCTATGCATACACACGTACATATATGATAGTTAATAATAAGGCCTGTAAAGGTCTTTGTCAGAGGCTTTGCTTGACGTGTCTTGGAAGACTTGGTATCTGAGCACTGGGGTATTAGGGGATCGAGTTGAATAAGGAAGTTGATGCAGAAATTGTGGTGGGCTTTACATTCCCTTCTTAAGTACTTTTTTATAAACATACTCTGTGTGATCATGGAGACACGTGCAGTTTATCTCCCGTGGCAGTTACTTCTGGTCTACGCAGAAGCTCTGGCAGCTGGAGCTTGAAGGTTCCTTTTGAACCTACCGTGGGGGCCGTCCTGGATTCTCCAAGCCGGGGGAGGGCAGCCGTCAGTGGGTGATGGGAATGCTGCTGTATTTTCTGCCATGCTACCAAGACGCCGTTCTCCTGCTCCCCTCACACCTGTGAAAAGATGGCAGACCTGGTTGACGGTGGCCTACCATAAAGATCCCACAAGGTTCTGTTGACCGGGGAAGAAGGGAAGTAGGGGGGTGAGGGAGAATTAAACCCCGCTGTGGAAGCCTCTTTGAGGTCGACACTGGCAGGAAAGCAGCCTGCATGGTCCTCGAGAGGCTAATGAGCCCTGCCCAGCACTGAGCCGCCCGAGGAGGAGCAGCAGCGGGAGGACTGGGGAGCTCTCCTGTGTCCTCGCCTGAACCTGGCTGAGTCCAGGAGGGAGGGGTGTGAGGCATTTAAAACCCGCCCCTCGCCTGTCGTCTCACATTGGAAGCCCCATGGTGGGTGGTGTCAAGAGGTGTAAAGAGGCTTAATAATTAGTTTCTAGTTAGACCCCATTATAGATTATGTTTGCAGACCTTAACATGGCTGTTTTTTGTAAGTATTTGGTTTGGCAACTGGGTTTTTTAATTCAGTATAAAATAACAGGCGTTTGACCCTTAGTATGTATTAATTATGCAACTCCGAAGAGGATACTAGAAGAGCTGTTGTGTGTCTTCCAGAAGCTGAGCTCCCCAGGAGCGGTACATGATTAGTTCCAGCCTGATTTGGGGCCCTTTGAATGCCTCTGTTCTTGGACAGAGCCGAAGAACTGGGTGTGGACGGATGGGGTGTCCCACTCTGGTGCAAGGAGCACGTTGGCAAGAGGGGCCTCTTGCGTCTTCTGACACAGTCAGGGACAGAAACTTTTCTTCATGTGTTTCACTTGAAGGGTGAACTTGTGATTTCACTTGTACTTGGTGTCACTCCTGGAGTAATTGGACACAGCATGAAGCATGTGTCAGAGTCCTGATTAGTAAAATGGGTGTGAGCTGCAAAAATACTAAGTGTGGAGACATGGAAAATGTGGCCAATCATTCTCTCCCAGGCAGTAAGCTTTACTGTCTTTATTATTGTGAAACTTGCTATACAAGTTTAACCTATGGTTAGTTGAATCTTTTGAACTTTATCCCGCATTCACTTCTTCCATTTGACAGCCTTTGCCCAACCATATAGGAGCCTCCTGACTCTGAAACCTTCTGAGTATCGTCGTCAACAGCCTGCTCGTGGCCCTTGGTGTGTCCCACGTCAGGGGGCAGTTCGCAGGTCCTCACTCCCTTCCTCCCGCCCCCGACTTGGTCCCCACCCTCCAGACTCGCGGCCTGTAGGCTCTGTGTCCAGCACACTTGCTGTGTGCGGTGCCGAGCACGGGTCGGTCCGCTCAACGCAGACGCTTAGTGTCCACTGAACTCAGGTTGGCCATCTTAAGTAGACCTCAGTGTTAGACTCGCCATGTACTTAAAGAGAACAGAATGTCCAGTGTTGGCCTGTCCACGTGGCTGCCAAAATCCGAACAGATGGGAGGGAACGGCTGGGAATGGTAGCATCGGGCTCTGCTCGAGATTTCGGGGCACATACCTGACACACGCAGTGTCAGAGTGTTGATGTTTACTGATGGGTCCGCTGGCAGCAGCCCCAGCAGTGCGTTTGTTTAACTTTTCTTTGGTGAAATCGGGGCTGGAAACTTAACCTGATGAAATCGGCAGCTGAAATTGAGCATTCAAATTGTCTAAGATTGAAAACTTAAAATATGAAGGGAGTATGAGCCTTGTAGAAACTGCTGTGTCCTTGCAAAATATTAACTGGTTAAATGTAGTGTATATCGGTTCTGTCTTTATCCCGACATACTTTAAATAGGAGAGAGTATATGTGCAGTTGACATGTAGGATGAAACTGGGAGAGGACATTTTTAGAAAATGATTTTGCAGAATGCCTTTGGGGTTTCCCCCACCCTCCTTTTACATTTGTGTATGTTTGTCACAGATCCAAGAAACCAGTTCTTGTGGAGAGCATGGCCTGATTGCTCACCATTCCGTTAAACACGCTACGTTTTGTTTAATTACGTTGTGTGGCTTCAGTATACATTACTCTCCCTTAGGCCTCGTCCACATACCTCAGAGTAAACTAATATGTGTCATTAAATTAAAAACATGATTTGAGTTTAGGGGTTTCATTTATAGTTAGAAACGTGAAATGTAAGGAATTCGGTGAATACACAAACTATTTAAATACAATTTGGAAACATTTCACAACTAGCTAGTACTACAGCTGAAATTTAAATTGTGTAGAGATGAGAGATTTGAGGTTCTTCTGTTGGCCCATGACTTTTTTATACAACTTCTGGTTCTTATATTTTGATAACCCATCATCCTTTACCTTTTATTTTCAGTTGCGCTTTTCAGTTTTCATGCCATAATCTGTATAAAACTTGTGTTTTCATTAAATACAAGTTAAATAATTTTATTTACTCCTATCTTAGGTTAAAGGTTTGGGCTGGATTGGAATTAGCTGTGAATGAGCCACATTTAGATTGTGGCTTTATTTGTTTGGGTTTTTTTTTTTTTTTTTCCTTATTTCAACTGGTGGAAGAGGAAAGAATCAGAAAACATTTGTATTGTTGAAGGCCAGAGAGCAGACTCTGCCCTGAGCCAGCATCACATGAGTCTCCTGAAGGCTGGGCAGACCCGCTGAAACTCTTCAGAGTTCTCTGGATTCTGGAACACTGCTCCGAATATGGGGTCGCAAATATTTTGTCCCATTTAGATTTTTCACATTTTGTAAAAGTTACACATTTTTTCATAAGAATACTTATGGTAACTCTGAAGAGTTGATTATATTTTACTCTATGTGTATACCTCATTTTTGCTTTAGAAGTTTAAGATGAAGAAAAATTAAATATGGACTGGACTAAAGTTATATATTAAAGATTTTAATTCAGCTTTTAGCTTTGATTTACGAACCATCAAAAAAGAGGCAGAAAAGCATTTATTGTTATAATCAAAGATGAAGATTTAAAATAGATCCCAGATACTAATAATTTAAGGCAAAGTAAATTGATGTCCTAAAATACTCAGCTGACAGCAAAACTTTTATTTTAGAGTCTTATTTTTTAAGTGTATTAGTTTTTTTCCTGATTGTAAAATAATACATATTTATGAACTTTTGAAAAAAATCAGTTGTAGCCTCACCATTGAATTATTACTATTTGTTGTTATATTCCCTAATTCACATAGTTTATTTTGTTTGTTTTATGCTATACACAGATACCTATTTATACTCATATTATGCTTTTTATTCCTTCGTGTAATAGCCCATTGTTTGGAAGACCTATGAGGTATTTCACCGACTCTTTCAGTGGGTATGGCATTTACTAAGTCCAAGGTTATGCTGTTGTAAACAGACCTGCAGTGTTATTTTCTTACCTGATACATTTCTGAAAGTAGAATTATCAGGTTGAAGCGTATATGGCATATATATAAGATATAAGCAGCTTTAAGACTTTTTAATTACTTAGTGTCAGATCCCCCCCTCCAGAAAGATTATGCCGAAAGAATTTTTTTTTTACCGCTTGTAGTCAAGTTCATTATTTCCTGTCATCATTAAGTAATAGAGACTTTTCTTAAGTTATTTTTTCTACTTTGTCACTAGTTTTAAGACCATAGCACAAATGAAGAGGTGAATTGCATAAGTCATCTTTAGATTGGATGAGATCTCATATATGACAGATGTTAATAATGTAATATAATAATATGAGTATAGTATTAATAATAACTCAACATATATAACTTCTGTGTTCTCATCTTTGTCCGAGGCTCTTTGAGATTATGTTTCTCTATGTCACCTCTGTGCCTCCCCCTTGCATGTTGATATTGTGGAGAATTGGGCCAAGAAATAAAAAGCAGCAGGCTGTTTCTTCACTTGTTTATTTTTTAATTGGTTTCCATATTCTTCCCTGAACTTTTTTTCTTTTTCAAATAAGAGCAGATTGACTCTACATTTTACATCCATGGAAGATAGCTCAGAGAACTGGTTCCTTTTTGTCCCATCACTTAGAGTTTCTAAACTAAGTTCTGTAGACCAGTACAGTAGATTTTGTCAATTACCAGTAGTTGTTTTAATTGGTTTGAGCAGCCTGCCAGAGTCACTAGGAAGATGTGAGAAGCAAACTTGGGTGATTGTTGGAGCCACGTGTGTGTGCTCTGTTCTTGGAGGCCCGGCTTGGTTTAGGCATGTATGTATTAAATTTAGCTTACTCTTTAATTAGAACCATGCTTCATCCTGCTGTTTTTATAAAGTGGGGGTGGGGTGGGGTGCGTGGATTCTGAAGAGCTGGTATTCTAGAAACACCCAGGGTTCTCACTTAGCCCAGGCTGTCCAGCGATTGGAGTTTGAGAACGAAGCTCTCAGTAGCCCATAATTAATAGGGACCTTAGAATGTTCCATTCCTAGGTGTCTTAGGGCTAATCAGTGGTGTATCAGAGGTTCTCCACCTAAGGGACGCTTCAGCCAGAGTTGGTGGCCAGGGGGATATTTTGTTAAGCCTGGGCATATTATAGAATAAAATGCAAAACCACAGCAAGTTTTAAGACGAGCCATTGTACCTCAGGGACATGAGCCCAGCCCCTGCAGCCCTGGGCCAACCCCACCCTTCACACCCAGCTCACACCCCTGCTTTCATAGCACGTCTGCCACTGCTGCTAAGTCGCTTCAGTCGTGCCTGACTCTGTGCGACCCCATAGACGGCAGCCCACCAGGCTCCGCCGTCCCTGGGACTCCAGGCAAGAACACTGGAGTGGGTTGCCTTTTCCTTCTGCAATGCAGGGGAGTGAAAAGTGAAAGTGAAGCCGCTCAGTCATGTCCGACTCTTCGCGACCCCATGGTCTGCAGCCCACCAGGCTCCGCCGTCCCTGGGACTCTCCAGCCAAGAGTACTGGAGTGGGGTGCCAGTGCCTGCTCCGTTGTGGCATGTCATTGGGGGATAAGTAGGTCGAGTGGAGCCCAGCGTTTGCTTCTACTGGCCAGCGGAGGGAAAGACCCCTGACTGCGTTACGGAGGTTACCTTGCGACCCAGGCCCCTTACTCCTAGTCTAGCACTGCTGTTTGGCAGGTGTGCCTCGCTGTGTTAAATGCCTTACTCTGAGCACACCCAAATGTATTTCCTGTGAGAGCTGTCAGGGACCCTCACTGGATTATAGCGCACCTCCACACTGGCTCACTGAGCGACCAGCCTTGTCACTGACATTTCAATGAGGCTGGGCCCTAAGAAGCTCGCTGCCTGCCGGGGAAAGCTGTGGACTGACTGGTAGACCCCAGAGCCCAGCGTAATTAAGTGCGGGGCCTGCAGGTCAGAGATGGGGGTCCAAGGCCTCAGTACCCACAGTAGAAGGCGTCCCTTCTGGTAGAGGTTGTTGGTACCAAGAGTAGTGGTTTCATCATCGTTTTTACACAGTTACCTTCCTGTCCACCAGCCACGTGTGTGCTCTGATAACACCTAGCACAGATCGGCCTGTAAATGATGCCCAATTAATACTTGCTGAATTAAACTTGTTCATAAACTAAGGGTGTGTGTGTGTGTGTGCACACGCGAGTGCACACACATGTACCATCCATGCTGATTTTAACACTGTACTCTGTTTTATGGGAAGGAAATTGGAAAAGTAGAGCTATAAGCTAGTCAAGTCCCTCTGTTGACATAGAACTCACCTACGAAAGGACAGTTTGCTGTATGTAATGTTTGTATTTAAATGCTTGTATTTAAATGAGGTGCTGCCTCATTGCTTTAATCCACATACCAGGTCATTATTCAGAAGGTGAAATGTTATTACAGAAGACGTTTTCTGAGAAAAGATGATCAATCATGCAGGACTCTACAGAACTTTTGAGTCCTATTAATAATACCAAAGGAGAATTTTTTTATGTATCAGAATTCACTTGGAACTGGATCATTATTGAGGGTTTGCAGGGGGAGGCTGGGGGAGTGCAGTGTGGTCTGGTTGCTATGATTGCGTAACTGAAGAAGCATCTTGAGGCTTTAGAATAAGACCTAGAAATTCATTATTTAAAAAAATGTACGTACCTGTGGCTGGCTGGAAATAATGCTTGCTCACACACAGCGAGGTTACTGCCGGTGGGGTGAGCATGTGAGTGGAAGGTGATGGCAAGTGGCCGGGGCACCTGGTGTCGCTGCACCCAGTGTCCCGCGTGTGGGTGACGCCGAGAAGAGGGAGGGAGTAGGGAGAACCCTTGTGAAGGGCGCATTACCTTTTCACTCCATAATTTAGGTTTTATAGAAAGGGCCCCTGTAACTTTCTGCTCTTTGGAGAAACTTTCTTGGAAAGCTGTTTTGCATATTCAAGTTACTCTTTGAGCTCTCTGTATGAGTAAAGGAGAGAGAGAGAACTAATGTGTGCTGAGCTGAGTCCCACCAGCTAAGCACGGCGCGTGCATACCCTGCCTTATTTAGTCCTGATGACAGCTGTGAGACATGGCTCTGCTCTTGGAAGTACACCAGGGCCGAGCTGGGAGTTTGCAAGACGGCCCTTTCCCTCCCCCACGCCTGCGGTCCCCACCTCTGCCACCTGGGATCTTTGAGCCCGACCTGCCACCTGCCTGCCACCTGCCACCTGCCTGCCGGGCTGGACTGGGAGCCCCAGGGGCAGGTCCGAGGCTGCGTTTGCTCACTGCTGTGGGCCCCTCCCAGGCCCTGCTCCTGCAGCGGTGAGTCCGTCTCTTGCACTCAACACCTTGGGAAAACTGTGATGCACAGGGGGTCCGGGGCGAGGACACTGAGGTGTGTGGCGAGCTCCTGGTTCACACCCTCCCCCAGCCCACCCCTCTCCCCCAAGTAAACATGCTCGTGTATTGTGCCAGGACAACAGCCTGCGCTCAGTTTCACGGAGATCAGCAGCAGTATTATAGGTTGCAATGCCCCCCTCCCCCTGCCCGCCCAAATTTTTATAATGAAAAATTTCAGAAGCAGTCAAGAAACCAAAGCACAGAGCTATGAACGCCTCCACCTAGACGTGACAGTCGTTGACACTTTTCGTGTTTGTTTTTCCCTCCTTTCTCTCCTCTCCACTCCAGTTTTTGTTCTTTTTTTATTTCTGAATCTAAAAATCCAGAGTTGAGTTTTCATACTCTGGACCTAGGGTAACATGTTTTGAGGATCCAAATTCTAATTGCTTTTTTGTTTTCTTATGAAGATATAAACATTTTGTTTTTCCAATCCAGATAGTTCCCCACCCTCTCTCCTTTCCTTTTTTTTTCCCCCATTATTTTCCCTTTTTTACTCTAACCTTCAACTACATTTTAAATATGAGGTATAATTATTTGTGGAAATTAAAATCCTGAAGTGTAGAATTTGCTTCCGAATACTTGGTAATGAGAGATGATTTTTGCTACTACATATCTTCTCGTGTCCCCTCATTTGGTTGGGAAATACCTCAGTAGCAGTGCCCCTGCTCTTGCCAGTCTAGAAGACGAGTCGGTGGCTAAGCTTCCTCGTGGCTTTCTTACTGAGGCCCATTGAAATGGATGAGGCCCCAGCACGTCCACAGTGGGAGTGCAATAACGGCGTTATGAAAACCTCCACATATTAAAGGCGTGCTATTGACACGATGTGAATAGAATTTGGTACTTAATGTGAAATCCGAATAGTGTGATTTGAGGCAGAGCGCTGTGCCTATTAAATTGTACAACCAGGAAGTAGCCTGCTCTGTGGAAGGAGGGTCGGCAGCAAGGGAATACTGCTGCTTTTGCTAAAATGATTTCAGATTCCCAGGTACCTGAATTAAACACATACGATGTGATTTTCTTCATAGATGTCTGTGGTGATGTTACACAGCACTCGGTTTTAATCGAGACTTAAATATTCCAGTCACGCTTTCCCATTTTTGATCTTCCTCATCCAGAAGGAGCTGGCAAACAACCCTGACTGTCCTCAGATGTGTGCCTATAAGCTGGTGACCATCAAATTCAAGTGGTGGGGCCTGCAGAGCAAAGTAGAAAACTTCATCCAGAAGGTAAAGCCTGCCCCAAACGCAGTGACTGAAGTAAGTGTAGGTTAAGACTGGACGTAGCCCTTAGTGGGATGTTGTCTCTCTCGCCGCCTTTTCCTTCTCGTTTGGGTGAAATTCTCGTCCCAGCATAATTCCTCTCTGCCCTCCTTTTTCTCCCTGCAAACAGCAAAAACAGATAGCAGTGGAGGTTTTAAGGGGCTTTCTCTGGAGAAGAGCATTCATTTTGTTCCGAGTGCTTTCCTGATGGTTTGCCCGGCTCTTCTGTGGGGACCCCTTGGCATGTCTGCAAGGGAATCCCAGTCCCGGCCCTGGCTGGAGAGGAGAGGCCAGGCCTTGCTGTCGAGGCTCCTCTGTCCCCGCCAGGCTGATAGCCCCCGCAGGTCTCTCCCAACTGTGCTCTCTGTGAACCTCGCACCTTCTGGGGGGCATCCTCCCCAGAGGTCCTCCCTGGGGATGGTTACACCGAAGCTGCAGTGACATGATCCGAGTGAGGACTCCGGTTCTCATCACTTCTTTCCTATGTCTTCTTCATTCAAGAGATAATAGCACACGTGTTTTGATCTAGAAAGGGGGGAGAATTGCAGCTGCATGGATACACGTGATTGTAATTTCGTAAGGAATATGAAGGTTTCTTTGGTATTTAATTTTCCTGTAGGGCGAGTAATTCACTCCATTATCATTATTTAGAAGCCCCTGTGTTATCTTGGAACTTCCCACAACTAGTTGTATCTGAGTTTCACCATAACTTCTACTTTTAAACTGTAACTGCTCTTTTTTTTTTTCTTAAAGAAGGATCTTAAAGTGCTGAAAACTTATTATTCCTAAGCCTGCTTGCAGTTGGCCACAGTAGGCACTCCGTAAATATTGGCTCTCTTTCTTCCTCTTGGATCAGAATAATAGGTTAACAGTCCAGTTCTGATAAAGAAGTTACACATATAATTGATGAGGTCCCTTCTGTTCATGGGAAAAAAATTTAAAGTTGAAGATTGTCCAAAAATACTAAAGTACTCACTGTTCACTGCACTTTCCTCTCTCCTTTGGAAAGTGTAGTAAAACTTAAATAATCAAGCAATTAAAGCCACGAATTACATACATTAAAGTGACTAAAGTGTGTGTATATATATACACACACACATATATATATATATACCTATTAATGGTAATACTAGAGCAGGAAAATTAATGGAGAGTATGTAGTAATTCTTAATTTAGTAAAACATCTTATTCTGAAGAACCTAAGACTCTTCTTTCAGTACATGTTATATTCTGCCTCACAGTATTTCTTTGAATTGCAAGGGAAAATGACAATGTATGGTTCTGTAGCAGAAGTCAAATTGACCTTAGGTCATTGACATTAGAAAAATGTAAAAATAAGTTGGGTCTGGCAGGAGCTCGTGTTGGGTTTGAACACGTCCACCATATTTTTTTTGTTTCTGACAAATCATTCTGCTTTTGCAAGGAGAATTCTTTCACATTTCTCAGGCAGATTTTTCTTTTTCTTTTGCTTTACAAAATGTTAATAGGATGGAATTAAGGTTTTCACTAGTTGAAATTCTGGTCTTTCAAGCCAAGAATATGTAATTTCATGGGTTAACTGGGGCATATAAAGTTAATATGTTTTTAATGTTAGAGTTTTGCCATCTTACAGTACTTTTCCTTTTATTTTAAAAGCAAGAAAAAAGGATATTTACAAACTTTCATCGCCAGCTTTTTTGTTGGATTGACAAGTGGATTGATCTGACAATGGAAGACATTAGGAGGATGGAAGATGAAACTCAGAAAGAACTAGAAACAGTAAGACTTGCAATTTTGTGGAAATTCTCTAATTTCCCTTTTCTAAAACTGCGTCCATGCTTACTAAGTTTAGGAAAAGTGTTACTGAAAGCCATTTCTTAATCTCTGTATCCCTGTTAAACTCTGGTCTCTTAGACACTAATACCCTAACACTAATACCCTTTGGTCCTCATTTCTCTTTTGTTGAGCATCTTTATGCAGGTAGACTGGAACTTTGCTGACCTAGAATTTGTCACCCGTACAGTCTCCAGTGGTTTTGCGTTCTCTTTCACACGTTGTTTCTCTGGAATGGTGCCTGGTTCACAGTCCTTTTAGGCGTTCACTTAACTTAGGCCAAGCTGCCTCTGTCATTTTTTTATCACAATAGGTTAGCACAGTAAGTCCTAGTTCCCACTTCTGTAGCCAAGATAAGAAAGCTAGTGGTATCCTCACGGATTCCAGAAGTGCCTCCTCCCACCCAAGCCAATAATGACTCCGTATTTCTTAGAGCTTGAGCTTGAGGCAGAAACGCGGGTGACCCTGGGGCTAGAGGAATTCGGGCTTTGTCTCCAAGTGCACCCACCCCAGCCCCTCCCGCACCTGTGAGCCAGCCCTGCAGCTCGCGAGCACTTCCCTTCTCCCAGAGCAGATGGTTCTTCCCCACCTACTCTTGCCTGGGTCTGGTTTTGCTTCTGCTCTGGGCTGCACTTCTTCTCAGTTGAAAGTAAGGCCCCCCAGGGAAGACTTTGCTACACGCGAGGAATGTCCAGTGTAGGCTCGTGGTTTCCATGCAGTCATCCAGAGTCCTGCCAGCAATCCCAGTTTGGGAAGCCCCACAGGCAGGAGGGGAGCGTTTGACGAACGCCTGTGAGGCAGGAACTCCATTTAATCACAGGAGACTGGCAGCAAATCAGGTTCTTTGGCACAGAAGGAAATCTATTTGTCTGGCACGTAGCATTGTAAAGAATCTGTGTTTAAAATTGCTTACTTTTGGTGATTACAGCAGATCTGCTTCTAATTAGCTTTATACAAACCTTCTGAGAGGACTAGCACATATTTTCTTTATAAGGCAATAAAATGTTTTAACCTTATCTTATATGTAAAGTAAACTTTAAGCAGCCTCCAGCTTATGAATGGATTTTGTTCCAAAAGTTTTTAAGTTCAGTTTTTGAAATTTGGAACATGTATCCCCCGTAGTGACAACATTATAAATCCGAGTTTGGTTTGCAGGCCAGCAAATAGAGGCCTCTCCAACCTCAGTTCCTCACACTTAATGGTATGGCTCTGATTGAGTTCTGGGTCTGGGGAGTGGGGTGACAGAATGGCTAGTACAGAAGACCGTCCCTTGCTGCCCATATTTTTAGGCTGGCCCCAGGCGGGGTGTTCAAACAGGCAAGAGTGAGTTACGGGTGCCTGCCACCTGCGCTCCGATGCCTCTGCCCCACGTCTGTCGCTCTGTTTCTCTCGAGTCAGACGCCCTTCTCTACGCAGCGCCCCTCACCACCACACAGTCTCGGCCCTTTCCTCCCGGGTGTTCCAGGCTCCAGAGAGCCACCAGCTCTCCCCCAGCCCCTCTGGGTGTCAGCTGAACACTGAAAAGAAAGACCAGGATTACACCCTCCTCCTCTCTAAGCTCACGGTACAGCCTTGGCGTCTCCAAAAAGTGACTTGCCAACACCCGTTAAAAAACCGAAAATGGACTTCCTTGTACTGGTTTGAACTCTCAGGAAGGAGGCTTTCTTTTGGTTTTGATTTCTGTGTTGAGGCCACACGTAGCACGAGGAGGAGTGGTGGTGGCCAGACGGTGGCGAGGCCGCCTCTTCCCCAGGGGAGTGCGTGCTTCCGTCAAGGATTTAGCCTCGGATGCCTGAACGCAGCGCCGGCAGGAGAGCCCTGACAGGAGGTGGTGACCGTCTCCCACCTGTGGCGGACTGCAGACCCAGCGGCGCCTCCATGCACACCTGCCACTCATGAGTTGGGAACTGCACTTGAAGAGGAGGTGTAAGATAGGTAGTCACACAGAAACCCAGCTTATTGGAAAGCATCGTGATTGTACCCACATGGCCTAATCCGACAAGTTCCCTCATAAAGTTGGTGGGGGTCTGTCTTTCAGGGCTGGGGGTCTGTGGCAGTTTCTCCATTGGAGTACCTCAGATGTACTTCAGGTTGGGTTTCAGGGTGAAGTGCTGGCCATCTTAATAATGTTGAGTCCCACATGGCTGATTTTGCTCTAGGTCACCAGGGACAGCTTTATTCTGCATCATGTCGCTGCTGCTCTAAGTCCTGACGCTTGGTTTGCGGGCATCTGCTCAGTCTGGACAGCAGCTTGCCTACAGGCCAGCATGCCTACCCAGAGTGCTTAACATTTCCACGTCCTCTTCGCCATGGAGGCACTTCCCCTTTCCTTGAGGTCGTGTTTCCCTGACACCTGATGATAGAATTTGATGTGTTGTAATTCTCTTTTAATTCTCAAATATTTTAAGAATTGGATTTCTTTCAAATGGGTTTTGGCCCTGGAGAGAAGGCATAGCATCTCAAGAGGTCAGGCATGCGAGGAATGCCCCTGCCTGTAATCCCACAGAGAAACACTGAGATTAGGCCCAGCAACTGAAGGAATCCTTAGGGCCACCTTACGCTTGTTCTTACCTGGCCCTTCAGGAGAGGGTGGTGGGAGGGGCTGAGCTTCAGAAACGTGTTTGTTGCGTGTGTTCCTCTTCCGCCCATCCTTCTCTTAATTTTCTCATCGAGTCGTCTGAGGGCCGTTGTGAATGTCTGTCCTGTGTGACGCATCCTTGTGTTCTTCTTTCTCCATACGTTGTTCCTGGGCGCTCTTGTTCTTCTTTCGCCTCCCACTCTGTAATAAACTTTCTGTGAAGAACCCTGAGGGACACTGGTCTCAGAAGCCAGAGGTGGCCACAGCGCACGGCTTCCCCTCTGGTCCAAGAACTGTGAAAACCAGACCATCAGGGCATTTTCTCACACTGGAATGGTGAGCACTTCGCTCACCCTAGCTATCTTTGACAATTTCACGTCATCAGTCTACAGGCTTTTGTTTCCTGTTTTAAAGAATAGATATTAACATATTTTTTTTGTGCTGTGTAAGAAAAGCCCTTTGCAAGATTTTCTTTAGATCAAGGTAACTAGAATGGCCTCAGAACTTCATTTTTAACGTGAATATATGCTTGTAAACAGGCAGCGGTCACTTCACAATCTCTTCAAGGTCTTTTTCTCCCTTTGCTTACTAACCCGATGTAGAGTCTGTGATTTCAGCAGCTCATGATTTTATTTTACGTTTAGATGCGTAAGAAGGGTTCCGTCCGAGGCACGTCGGCTGCTGATGTCTAGATGAGTCCCCCTGTAGGGTCAGAGACAATATCAAACTGTGTAAGTGAAGACCTGGGTAAAAAGAATGTTTAAAAACCAATACCTTTTTGGTAATGGGTAGTTAACTTGCTGAGTAGAGACAATATGTTAAATGTGGTTTAATTTTTAGAATTTAAGAAAATATAATATATTTCAGACATTGACAGTGAACACGAGTTATTATTGTATAAGAATTTCATCTGTGGAGCAGATTGAATTTAGTAATCCCAAGTGAGTTCTTAGTGTTGCAGGTTAGAATCCAGCTGCCAAGTACACTCACTCATCATGCAGCCAGTTTCCCATCGATAGCCAGTTAATTGACCTGTTTCTCACTAGGACCTTTTGTGGTTAGTAAGGAAACATGTAAAAGCATTTAAAATCAAAGATCCTTCATCCATACCATACGCCCAGTCTCAATAATTCATTTGATTTGAAATTTTTTCTGAATACCAGGAAGTCTTCCTTCATGTTGACTCTTTAGGTATCTTTACATTTCGCTTTAATATGTGTAAATACATTGGTTTTCATTTCCAATGTGAAATATTTGTATGGTGTTGCTTCATTCACACACATTTACATACCAGATAAGAGATTTTCTTATGGGGAGAAAAGAGAACATTAGAATCCAGCCCACATATAAAGACCAGGATGGGTAAGCAAAAATAGGCTGTATGCTGTTGCCATTTGTTAATACTGAACTGTGATGTTGAGGAAACGGCAAGACAGAACCGTCCTCTCACCTGCTGTCTTTGCTGCCCCCTGACATGCACTGCCTGCTCTTGAGTTACTGAACAAGTGGTGTTCAGTCCTGAAGGAAAGTAGTACCAAGTGAAAATGGATGAACTCCACCAGGGCGCCTCCAAAGGCCCTTTTCTTAAAATTCAGTGTTCACTTAAAATTTTTAAAAAATTTATTCTTTGTTAAGGTTTTCTTGAGTTTCTGTGATGTATTTCTGCTCCTAATTTGTTTTCCCTCTGATGAAACAAAATACACTCTTAGTAAAACCTGAATCAAGAGATTAAATGTTAAAAATGCAGTAGTTGGGGTGCACTGTCTGTTGGAAGTTTAGCTACACTGAGGATTTTTTCCCTAGAGAATGTTTGCGACAAACTGTGGTCTAATATTTTTTGTGTGTCTGTGTGTGTCTTTGTATTTTAACACATTGCACTGTCTTTTGCTTTTCTTACAGTTACGTAATCAAGGTCAAGTAAGGGGAACCAGTGCAGCCAGTGATGAGTGAAGAAGAATCTGACCATGTCTTGCAGTGTTGACGTTTCCCAGACGTGTGCTTGTGGTTCTGTGCCCACAGGCACGGGTCCCAACTACGTGTGTATATATGTTTGTGTGTGTCAATCTGTAGCTGTATATAAAGCGCATGTAGAGCTACAGATCCCAGTGCACACACTTGTGTATATATGTACATACAGACATACTGAAGGGATTAGTACATTTTCTCCAAAGTACTGTACCTATCTTCAGCAAGAATGCAAAAGAAAATATTTTCAATATATATACCTGGAACAGATTTTAATAATTATCAGAGTAATACAATTAATGGATGAATTGACTGCAATGTAATACTAGCTGGTATGTTTCATAAATGGCAAGTTGTGGACCAAGATATATATATATATATACACATATATATATATAGCCTTTTATTACTTTTTTGTTCTTTTAAATAAGTCTCTTATAATTTTAATTTTAGTCCCATAATCAACAGAATCCCACAGGAAAATTTATTAAAAACCTTTTGGTATTCCAAGGAGTCTGGAACGAAACTCTGAATGTATTTAAAATCATTTGTTTTTGGATTTTCATTATCATACAGCCAAACTGGACAATATCTATTAGTAAAGAGAGTTACAGGCCAGTTTTTACTTGTTTGCCCCTGAGGTAAAGATCCTTTTAAAAAAAAATTCCATTTTTTTATTGAATTTTTGTATTTTAAATTTCAAGTATTTTTCTACATCAAGTCTAGGAAAAATGGAAATGATGGTCTGTGATTTATTTAAAAAAAAAAAGAACACTGTATAATTTTTCAGGCTTCTGTTAGACAAAGACAGAAATTGATGAAGAAATTAATAGGATTGTAGGCCGTTAAGAAAAATCGGAAGTACAGCACTTCCATGGAGTCTTGTTTCTAAAATGACTGTTTTCTGAAATTACAGCTTGGAAACTATGCAAATGATCTAGATTTCCTCACAACTTACATAGTAGAACATGGATAGTGATGACGTTTTGCTCTTTTCGTGTTGAAATGTATACTTGGAGGGGGAGACGCTGCGTCTGAGACAGGGAGAGATTCAGAGGCAGCATGTGAGGCCTGTCTGCACACGGTTAGGGGGCCGTGCCGGTGCCAGCGCAGCTCCACCCGCTGGGGTGTGCTTTCCTGGGACGTTATTGGAACACACCCTGAGCAAGCATTGGGAAAATGCTGCCTAGAAGCTGCTGGCCTCCTTTTTTCTTCTTTTTTTCCTTTATTTTAAAAGAAAAGAACGATAGCTAGGTAAGATTTTTATCATCTTTCTCTGTCAAAGTCTGGTTCTTCTCCTGTCAGTCCTGGGAGCTCGAATAGAATGTTGTTGTTGAAGCCTTCGGGCCCCAGCCACCTTCTTGGACCTCCCACAACTCCTGCCGCAGGCCAGGCCCCATGGTCACATCACCTTGGCAATCTGACTCGCTGACAGTCCCGCCCTCCCCGCTCCCTGGTTTCCCACGGACGTCCTGTGTCCCCACTGAAGTGACTGCGATCAGTCCCGAGTGGCAGCACCCCACTCCCCTCAGCCACAGACCCCACATTGCACGTGTCCTCTGTGGGCTCAGGGTCAGAGCTGACGTCTGCTCTCTGAGCGCTGCTGTGAGGTGGGTTTTGTCGAGCATAATCATCATCTGCAGTGTCTGATGCCAGGAAGATTATTGCTAATCTGGTGAAGTAAAGGGTCTCATCTTCTCCTTTTAATGAACTTAACCCTCACTGGCATCTGTAGCATCATTTGGGAGCTTGGACGCACGTGGAAATGAGGGCCCAGCGCATGGATTTTAATGTTTTTCTAACAACTGTGGAGATTTGAGGGAATGTGTGGTGAATGTAAAATATCTAGTTTACTTGGCAGTCTCTTGTGTAAATTACAGTAAAACAAAGTAAATGAAATTTAAACAAAAAATAAATTTGATCACAAAATGCCACTTGTGTGCTTGAGTGGTTGTTCGCCTGATGCCATGTCTGGTTCAGAACACTGTGGACCACCTCTCTGCTATTTTTTTAAGAATTCTGTGATGTGCAGCATTATCACTTTGGGGGGGAAAGTTTTTTATTGCAAACCTCTGTTCTTGAGGTGTGCCTATGCCACCTTAAGTTGTTACATTTGATTTCTTAAATAATTTTGTCTTTAAAAGCTAAACAGTAAAGAAGGATTATATACTCTCAGAGGTTTCCTAAAAAATTATTTTTCAAGGGAAAAAGTATGGAAAACCCATAGTATTTTTTAAAGTACTCAGTAAGGATTTTGCCATTAGATTAAGCTCATTTCAAGACCATGGCTTTTTGGTTTGAGGCCATGTTTCACGTCTTCTCTTTGAGGACTTTGTCACTTCCAGTCTTCTGCTTTTAGACACATAACTTTTCCCATGGTGCCAGCTTAACATTCTAGAGCAGTTCAACCTTCAGAGAGGTGGCCAGCTATCTGATGGATTTAATGTGATGTTGTGTTTCCAAGGTGTTCTTGTGTGTGATTTCTGAGGTGATTTCCTCAGTGTTTCACTTCAGAGGTGATGTGTGCATTTGCGTGGACCGTCTGTCATCTGTGGGTTCAGCAGTACGCTCACTTCCACAGCTGGCACTCGGGTCTCCTGGAGGTGCCACAGTGAACAGCAGTGCGGAGTCCAGTGTGGGAGACCGGCGTGTGAACAGGTAGACGACAGCTCTGTCTGATACGTCGTCATCTGACAGTAGAGAGTTAGTTGGTGGAGAGACCTTAGAGGTCATCCACGTCATACATGTGAGAAAGCGAAAGTCCAGGCTGTAGGCAGCTAGGAGCACCCCCCCGCCCCCTACCTGGCCCCTCGCCGAGTCCTGGACTCCTTGTCTGTCCGCGGGGCCGTGGTGCCCGGCTGTGGTGTGGAGTTAGCTAAGGCATTATATCCTCCAGCACATGTGCGTCCCCTTCCGTGTGATTTCTCCCCTCCTGTTCCATCTGTTTACCAAACTGCCTCCCGGCTTTTGGTAAATCACAGCTAAAAATCACTGAGGACCTGTGCTCTTGTGCTCGGTCACGTCCAGCTCTGCGGCCCCATGGAGTACAGCCCACCAGGCTGCTCTGTCTAAGGGATTTTACAGCTAAAAAATACTGGGATGGGTCGCCCTTTCCTCCTCCAGGGGATCTTTCTGACCCAGGGGTCAGACGCGCATCTACTGTGTCTCATGCATTAACAGGCAGCTTCTTTACTACTGAACCACCTGGGGAGCCCGTGGACCTGACACCTGGCTTTTAAAAAAGCTCACTTTCCTCTCCGCTTTTCAACTCATTAAGCAATAAAGTTTCACAGCCCAGCCCAATCTACCCCTTGGGTCTTGTCTCTGAGGAAGTAAAAGATGATCTATTAACAGTTGTTTTATCTTGTTTCTCCTCAGCAGCCAAGTTGACAAGGGGTTGGCATAGAATTCCCTATTCCTGACCACGTGGAAGGAGAATGTTCTGACTGTTCTTGGACTCAGACCTAATACCACTGAGAGCCACTGGATGTTAGGAGATAGAGTTGAGCGGGTCCAAAATTGGTTTTTTCAAGTTGCCCTCATTGTGAGTTTTAGAGCTGGGGCCTTCACGCGATTGGAGGGAGAGGGAAGGTGCTTGAAAACAGGTTAAAGGTTGTCCTGCTGACCCTGGAGCATCTACCGGGCATGCTTCCTAGGATCCCTGCTAGGGTCACTTGGCGTTTTCTGACTTGGAGATGTTAAGCAACTGCAATCTCTTCAAAACCAGTTCTTAAACCAGGCTGGATTAGGGAAAGCAGAAAACTTTGTGAGTGTTCTGTTCCACTCAGGCTACTGGTCCAAAGCAGTTCAGCACATGCAAACCAAAAGTTCTCAGTCTTGGCTGCACTAAGGATCACAGGGGAACCTCTGAAAATACCAGTTGCCCACCAGTTGCTTTTTTACGGCTTGTGTTCAGTATGCCCTGTTTTCAAACGACAGGGGGAAAGCTTATAAAATTTCCAGTCTCCAGATTGGTCAAGAAGACCACCTTCTGTCATCAGACTCCTGCCAGTTCCTCAAAGCCCAGTGCCCACTGTCCATACAGCCTTTCCCTAGCATGACCACCAGCAGTCCATTCCCCTCCCTCGGCCCCTACAGCCTCTGTCGCCTCGGTTAGTAATGCTCATTGCTTGTCATCGTTCATGTGTCCCTTTGTTTCGCTTCCCACATGAGCTCGGGAACTCCTCCCGGGCAGGAGTCACAGTGGTACTCCAGAACCGCCTCTCCTGGTGGAACGTCTGACTCTGAAGCTGCTTCTGCCCACAACAGACTCCTGCCTGTGCTGTGCAGGGCCACTTCTGGATCCTGGGGTTAGAGCGGAGGGGAGCATGACCCAAAAAATCCGTAAGATCAAATTTCTGCTCTCAGAGAAATCAAATCCTGTGCAGCAGGAGGTAGCACTTCTGGTAGCTCAGCGCACCAAGTATGTAGAGAGAACAGACGAGGGAGCTCCAGGTCCAAGTTTCCTCCTCGCTTTCCAGATGCTGACAGGAGCCTTGGTGGACTCCTCAGGGGTCTAAAACCAAACTCCTGAAGTCTTTCCTCGTCCTCCCATCACTTAACTGCACGACTGGCTGTGCTGCCCAAGCCAGAAATCTTGGTTGATCACTGAGTCTTAAAAGTGTCCCCAAGTGCTTGTGAAATCCTGCTCCACTTGAGGTATCCTGGAGCAAGCTGTGTTCCCGTGAGCCAGCCTCTCATCTGGGGCAGGGGGTCTGCAAACACAGGAAATGTTTTTGGCTTTACAGACCACGTGGTCTCGCACAGCTATTCAACTCTGCCCTTGTAAGGCAAAAACGGCCATAGACAAGAGGCAAAGTAAGCATGTCTGTTCCGGTAAAACTTTATTTACACAAACAGGTGGTGAGCCAGATTTGGCTGTTGAGGCCATAGGTGCCAAGTGCTGGACTACAGCTTGTAAAGCCTTACTGAGGCTCTGCCAGAGGTGACTTTCTAGAATGGCTCCTGATGGTGCCGTACCCTTGCTTCAACACCTGCATGGCTCCCCGGGGCCACAGGGACCCGTGCAGCCGAGGCCAGTGAGCAGTGAGAGCCAGCGATGCTCGTCCACCTCACAGCCATTGGATGTGTGAAGGGACTGGGTGCTGTCCCTAGAAAGGCCCAGCCTTAGGAAGACAGTCGCTGCTGTTTCCCATCTGACTGCCAACCCAGAGTCAGACACGCACCGACCAGAAGTTGAAGGGTAGCGCTGTTCTAACAAAATCTGTTGACTTATAAAATAAAAGATAATCCCAGTTAGCTAAACTCTTCCCGACTGGCATGTATTTTCTTTGCTGTATGTCTATTGTCCAAGAAATACCATCTGTGACTGTTAAGCCAAAATGCTATTCTCGTGGGAAAGCTCACAGATGCCCTATACATTTTCCATAATTAAAATTTGGCTCCCTCCATAGATGCCATTGCTAACATGTTAACCTGAGCTTGGCCCTGTGGCTCCTGACCGGGCACGGTGAGGCTAGGCCTAGAAAAGCAGCCCTGAGTTGCCCCGAGTCAGTGACACTCCACCTTGGGTCGAATCTGTTTTACTCCTTGGGTTTCTGGGAAGCAGTAAAGCACCGTGACATGTCTCCGCCTCGTTGATCGCTTATATATTCTGACACTACCTGCTAATCAGTCGATAGCAGAATTGCCTTGCACTCCAGACTGAGGGAGCTTCATGAAGTGGAACGGAGGAGTGGCTTACGGTGTTTATTAATGTATGTGCTAAACAAAAGCCTCACCTCTGGGCATCCCTTTGCAAGTCGGCTCCCTGCAGCCCCGAATACTGATGACTGGCTTACTCTCTCTGAGCCGCCTCAATTTTCCCATGGCCCCGGAAGCCCTGAGACCACTCAGCCTACCAGAGGGGGCTGTCAGTGCGTCCCATCCATGCTGTTCTGTAGCTGTCACTCCAAAAAGATCCTTCCCGGAGAGGCACTCTGTAGGATGGGGCTTATCCCAAGCAAGGCTGGAGGGAGGCTTAGGATCAGGCCCAGAACAGCCGTTCATTCACGTAGATCAGAGGGTGGTAGATCTTTTCTATGAAGGGTCACGTCGTATTTCATAAATATTCGGGGCTTTGTGGGCCATGCAGCTACTCAATTCTGTCTTTGTAGCTCAAAAGCAGCCTCAGGTGTTGTGCAGATGAATGGGTGTGGCTGGGTTCCCATAAAACTTTATTTGCACAAACAGGTGGTGGGCTGGGATCTGTTCCTAGGGCCAGTTTGCAGGTGTCTAGATTCTTGCCCCACCGCACCCCCACCAAAACACTCAATAGTGTCTGTCAGGCACTGTTCTTTTTTTTTTTTTTTTATTGTTGTTGTTTAGTCACTAAGTTGTGTCCCGCTCTTTTACAACCCCATGGATTGTAGCCTGCCAGGCTCCACTGTCCATGGGATTTCCCAGGCAAGAACACTGGAGTGGATTGCCAGTTCCTTCTCCAGGCAGGCACTGTTCTAAACACAGCATGTAAACGGCCACCTTTAGTCTTCACTGCCACTGGCTCAGTGGGAAAGAATCTGCCTGCAGTGCAGGAGATGTGGGTTCAATCCCTGGTTCGGGAAGATCCCCTGAAGAAGGAAATGGCAACCCACTGCAGTGTGCGTGCCTGGGAAATCCTGTGGACAGAGAGGCCTGGAAGGCTACAGCGCATGGGGTCTCAAAAGAGTCAGACACGACTTAGCAACCAAACAGCAACCACCAAGAAGTAGGTGCTGTTATCAACCCCTTTCACAGATGAGGGCACTGAGGCCCAGATAAGTGTAATTTTGCTAGGTATTATTACGGACAGCAGTGAAGCCAGGGATCTTACCCAGGGGCCACTCCGGAGTCATGTGCAACCTCTGCCCATCACCCCGGTGTCGCCCTGTGTTTGAAAGCTGCAAGGTTCCACACCTGTGACATATACTAAGGGCTGACATAAGCAGTGGCCACAATGATAATCCTACTGAGGACACTTATGTTCTCAAACACCACTTAGGAGCAAACTTCCATGACCAGTTCTTCCCAGCACTCAGAGCCAAGAAAGCAGTCTTCTAAACAGTGCTGGGTTTCCCCCTCAGTCTAGGTGTCAGGAAACTCCTGTGTGGCATTTTATGCCCAAACTGAGGCCACCTCTTTAGGCAGGCTTCCTGGCATCACTCCACCCACCCCGCCCAGTCCCCCTTGCCACCCCTCCTACTTGAACTTCGTGACGGTGCTGCAACATTTGAGGGCCTAAACCTGTGCCTCCTGGGTAGAAGTCCCCTCCAACTCCTTGGGGGAAAGGTTTAGTGATGATTCTGACATATGTAGAAACACAATGTCTGCCTTGTCGAGGTGAAAAGTTAGAAGAACTGCAGTCTTCAGCTGTGGGTAATCTTCAGGCCTGTGGCCCCCTAGAAGGGGAGGCCACCTGGGTGGTTCTGTCAGCATGGTGGAGTTTGGGGTAGTTTCTTTTCCTCCGAGGATTGTCCTCAGTATCTTGCTTTATAAAAGACTCTTACTTGAGACTATCTCAGTGAGGCCCGGGACCTTGCGAGCATTTCCCCGTGTGCACGCCTGGCCATGCCATCTCTTGCCACCCTGTGTGCACGCCTGGCCATGCCATCTCTTGCCACCCTGTGTGCACGCCTGGCCGTGCCTTCTCTCACTGCGGGTAGCAATTTTCGCTTCTGCATCTGGTGGCCCATGAGATCACCCCTTTCCCTAGGCATGTGCCAGAAAGCCGTCGGTGGGGGGATTTCAGGATTCCTCCCGGCCCCTTCCAACCCAACAGGCTCAGATTTTCCACTTGTGCGATTGAGGTCAGCGCCTGCGTTCTGGCTGGCGAGCTCCCCACACATGCGAGCGCCAGGCCTCAGGCAGGGGCTTCTCAGACTCACCCTGGAATTCGGCCCCCTCCATCCTCCTTGCCGCCCTGGATCCTGGGGTTGGGGCGGTGCTCTGTCGGAGACTGGGGACAGCCTGGCCCAGCCTTGGCTCTGGGCCACCAGGCTGAGAAGCAGGCCCTGTGTTTGCTTGGACCCAAGAGTTCCTGGCCAGGAGAGGAACAGTGGGATTACTGTTGCTTGCAAAGAGCTCCGTTCCTGTCTTTGTCAGTCCGTCCACCAGAGAACGTGGAGGTGTCAACCATGACCACCGCCGTCGGGGTTACTAATGGTCACCGCCGCTGTCTCTCTAGACATGGGGGCTTCGGCATCTGCCACCTGCATTCCAAGCCTGACACGTCCACTTACTGAGCAACGGGCCAACAAGTATGTCTCGGGCCCTCTGAGCCTCCCTGTCCTGCCTGTGAAGGCTAGGGTAATAATACCAACATGGGACGTGGCCGGGAGACATGAATGTGTAAGCAAGGCATGAAAACCTCTCCAGCACTGGATTCGTCCTAGGGTTGGTTGACTCATCAGCTAGGGTGACCAGTCGTCCTGGTTTGTCCAGGCAGAGGGGTTTCCTGGGAGGCTGAACCTTGGGTTCTAAAACCAAGACAGTCCCGAGCAAACTATGACAGTTGGTTACCTTATTCTCAGCCCCAAATATTAACATTCTTGAAGCTAAAAGCTTTCACCCAAAAACAAATACAGAAGCTGAACCCAAATTGTAAAGGAAACAGACCACTGTGCCTTGCAGCCTTGTGTGCCCCTAGACTGGCTGCCTCTCTCCCCAGCCCAGGGAGGCCTGGCCCAGGGGGCCTGGGACTGCTTTCCTCAGGCAGGATGACCCATCTTGGAGGGAGCGAATCCCTTCCCCACCAGGCCCCCTCTGCTCTAGCTCACGGTCCGTTCTACCACCACCCAGGAGGGAACAGGAAGTCCTCACACTTCCCACAGACCAAGAAGCTGACCTGGCTGACGAGAGGCAGCGCTTCCTGCAGCCAAGGCCTCTCTCCCCAAGCAGGTGGGTCAGGTCACTCATTCCACCTTTCGCTTGCAGGACAGAAGCCAACCTCCTGGCTCTGTACTGGCCCGGCACCCTCTTCATCTTCACCCTCACCTTCAGGCTCCAGCCACATGCACCTTTTCCCAGATTCTGAGACCTAAGCCCCGGGGTGCCCGCCAGGTCTGGAGCCCCCTTCCCTTCCCTGTTCATCCTTCAACCTCAGCCCAGTGGGGGACAGGGGCTCGACCTTCCAGGCGCCTCCCCTGACCTCCCAACAAGGCCAGCATCCCTACCGTGTGCTGCTGTCCCCACCAAGCTGGGAGCTCCGTAAACGCAGGTAGCAGGAGCACTGGCGGCATTGACCACCGAGTGCTCAGGGCCTCCCCACCGTCTGTCACGGAGTCATCCACGCGCCACAGATCTGTTTGAAGTGCATGGAGCCGAGAAGCCCCAGGTGTAACCCCTGCCCTCTCACGCCCTTCCCACAGGGCTGCAGACAGGCTCTATCTCGACCATTACCTGTTAACCCTTCCCCTTTGCCCTGCCTGCAGCCCGGCTGAAGCCACATCCCAATTTAAGAGCTACCCCACCTCGCTCCCCTCCCCTCCTCTGAGAGGAAATATTTCTGTTTTATGACTAACTCTGCTCCTCATTTCTCTCGCGTTATCTTAATGAATTAACTGGGTCCCCATCGTTCCCTGGGGCCCCCCACGGTTTATGAGCTGTACAGCAATATCTGCGATCTTAGTCAACCCACACAGTTGTTGTGCTGGTTCCTATTACAGTAATTGGCATAAACTTTATTCTTTTGCAGAGAGATTTTTTTTTTGGCCCACTGAGACTGCATAACCATCTGCCATAAATTGAGACTAGTACGGCTTATTTTGGTGAATGCAAAATTGGATCCCATTCTTTACTCTGTGGCTTGATTCAACTTCCAGATGGTTAATCCACATGAAGTAATAGGAATGCACCACAGCTCTGCTTAGCTGAAGATGGAGACGTAATATTTATTTGCTGATGTGGAGGCCTCCGAACACAGCCCTGTCGGGATGTCGGTATAAAACGCAGCGGCACAAAAATGTCAGCTTGTCCGCAGGAGCAACAGCGTTCCTCTGAGGAACGCCATGGGGGATTCCCGATGTCATTTTTTTTTTTTTCTTCCCGGTCTGCCCTTGACCTAATCTCAAGAGGTTTTGCTCTCTCCTGGGCTGTTTCTTATCAGCTATGTCTGCCCATGGAGCCGGCTTCGCATCTGCTTTGACTTTAGTGCCTGTGACATTTTCATTAATACTTCTTCAAGGTTGAGCCTTGATTCCAAATATCCTGCAGCTCACAGAAGCTGAAGCTCAGCTGTGTCTGGCTGCGGGGCTGCTGGGAGAACTGGCCCGACGGTATCAACAAGCTCCGACATCTCCACCCAGTTAGGGTAATCAACCCGTTTTCATTGTTATTTCTCCCCCACACTGGCTTGTCACACTGGGGGATGGGATGCTCAGATCTAGGTCAGCAGATTCGGTGGGCTTAACCCTCAATTGTGCTTCCACTCCCAGGAGTCTTGACTGTCCTGTCTGCCAGGATTACACATCCCCACCAGCCAACCCAGGTGGCTCAGTGGTAAAAGAACCCACCTTCCAATGCAGGGGGAGTAGGTTTGATCCCTGGGTCAGGAAGGTCCCCTGGAGAAGGAAAAGGCTAGCTACACACGTGTTCTTCCCTGGGAAATTCCATGGACAGAGGAGCCTGGTGGGTTATAGTCCATGGCGTTGCAAAGAGTCAGACCCAACTTAGCGACTAAACACCACCACCAACCAGCCAAATTTGCCCTTGCAAACTCGCTCTGGTCTTTACAGCCTGGCCATGTTCCCCACCCCATCCCAGGGAAAACTGGGAACCCTCAAATATCCTGGGGATCCCAGACTGGGGCTTGGGGCTTCCTCTCTGCACCTGCCCAGGTCCCTGGGAGCCACTTGCATTTGAACCACTGGAGGATCATGTTAAAAATACAGACTCCTGGACTGAGGGAGACAGACTATCCCAGTCTGCTCAGAATGATCCTAGTTTTAGCACAGAAAGTCCCATGTCCTGGACTTTCCACATCACCCTTCTTTGGCCCCACCCCAGACTCCAGAAGAACTATTGCTGAGGACTCAGGCTGAGAGATCTAATTTTGATCAGGTCCCTTCTGATGGAGCACTTGAACTTGGGAACTGCAAGTACACTCAGGGACCACGTCCTCTCACTTTGCCTGAGTGTAGCACACGATGCCCTTCTCCCTTTCTTGTGTAGACTGTCTGCTTCCCTCAGTGTGAGATCTTCAAGGGAAGGGCTCAGCCCAGTTTGCTTTTGCCTTCAGTTCCCAGCTCTCTGTCTGGCCCACAGTCGACACTGAGGCCGAGTGAAGAAATAACTGGATGCAAACAAATATCACTGGTAGGGAAAGTGATCCAGACTTGTTTCTCATGTACTCTTCCAAAGTTCTGGGGCAGACTCGATTAGAAATTAGATCAAGGATATTCTAGAAGGGCACGAATTGGATCTAGGATATTTTGTTAAGGGAGTGAAAACCTTGAACGTTCCAAGATGGAACAAATAAGGAATTAGATCTAAGAAATTCTAAAATGGAATGGACTGGAACCATGAACATCCTAAGACAGAACTGCTTTCTTCCTTAATCATCACGGGAGCTTCTGCAGGCAGAAAGAGCAAGAGGCCAGATGCCTTGTACCTGAATATCGAAGCCTAGCATCCCTCAGTGCTTTCAAATGCTTAAAATCTGCAGCTCCTCAAATAATCACAGCTGGGCGTGAAGATGGACTCTTCTCTGACTTGCGTGTGAGATCTCCAGGCCGGATGATGGGGACCAGGGAGCCTAGGAAATGGGCTGAGCCGAGAGGAAGGAGTGGGAACCAGTGTCTGGCCCGGGCAGGATCCCAGCATCAGGATCCTTCACGCCTCAACCTGGGCAGGGGCTCAGACTCTCCTCTTCTCCGGGTATGGCTTTGAAGTAGGTACAAACACGAAGGATTATCTGTATGGGTTTTACATGTCTGTGAAAACACTAAGGTTGACCCAAGGTCCTGGTCCCAAACCCTGTTCACGATAATCTCATTGGTGAGAAGGATTGCATGCAAGAAGCAGAGTCCTCAAAAGCAAAACGGGAGCCCAGGGATCACCTGAAAAGGCGTCAAGCCCGCTGGATTTAGTGGCCGTCAGCATGCTTGTCCAAGTGGATGAAGCAAGCCCAGTGACAGGCTGCAGTGGAGGGAGCCGGGGACACAGCTGAGCAGGCGATGTGCCTTCCCAAGCCCCCGCCCTCCAGCCCTCCCAGCACCCCTACACCCCCACCGACGGAGTCACATGCACCTCTCCCACCCCACATCCTCATACCAGTTCCTGTGGGCTTCACCTTGAGCACAAGTCTAAAATTTGACCCTTCTCACTACACCTCGGAGAAGGCAGTGGCATCCCACCCCAGTCCTCTTCCCTGGAAAATGCCATGGACGGAGGAGCCTGGTGGGCTGCAGACCATGGGGTCGCTAGGAGTCGGACACGACTGATCGACTTCACTTTCCCTTTTCACTTTCATGCATTGGGGAAGGAGATGGCAACCCACTCCAGTGTTCTTGCCTGGAGAATCCCAGGGACGGGGGCGCCTGGTGGGCTGCCGTCTGTGGGGTCGCTCAGAGTCAGACACGATTGACGTGACTTAGCAGCAGCAGCGGCAGCACTACACCTGCCTCAACAAACCAAACGCAGCCCAGCCACCGTCCTCTCCCTGGACTGTTGCTCAAGACCTTCCTCACCGGCCCCTTTCTCCTCCCACAGAGAAGCCAGAGCGAGTCTCTTAAGTGATAAACAGTATCAGCCCTTCTCTGCTCAAAGTCCTCTCGAGTGACTGAGAGCGACTTGCTAGGCCCCGTTCCATGCCCAGCCCTTCCCGCTCACCTCCCCACACTCCAGCCAAGCTGGCGCACGGGGCCGCTCCCCTCGGGGCCCCTGCTGCTCCTGCTGCCCCCAGAGCCCCTCGCGGCTCCCTCTCCTGCCTCCCTCAGATGCCCTCCCGTGCCCCCTCCCCGCTCTAGGTGGCCTTGGCAAGCCACCTTACACCGAACAGCCCCAGCCCAGCCCAGCCCATCTGCCATCACTCGGGACCCCTCGCAGCGCTCCCCACCACCTGCACTGCGTGTCTGCCTACAGCGTGTCTCTTCCCACTGGACTAGAAGTTCCAGGAGAGCTCGCTTCCCGAGGCCCTTCCACCAGAACCCGTGTGGTCTGTGCGAAGCGACTCATCCCAGCATCGCCCCCACCTTAAAGGAGGTTGGTGACTCTCGGTGAACCGCATGGCAGATGCAAAGGTCACAGTGTAACCCAACAGGGCTGTCCAAATGTAATGATGGCCATTAGCGTCACTCCACCCCAAAGCTGCGATTCTAGAGCATTCTGCATAATTGGAGTACAATTAAGCATATGGCAGTGTTTCCGCCAGGCCATAGATCTGATTCGGAGCCTCCCCGATGTGGGCTCTGGTTTCTTTCTTTTCCCTGTAACAACAAACCTGGATGCAGCATCGGGCGGGCCCTGCGGTCTGTGTCACAGGGGAATACTGAGGAATGAGATTCATGCTAACAAGATATAATCCTGAGACGTTGGGCTATATATCCAGTGGCGATTTCCTGGATTTTGCAGCCAACATAAATAACAGTGAGAGGAAACCCACTGCGTGATGTGAGGTTCGTTCTACCAGTCTGGGCCAGGACAGACTGCTACCGATGGACGAGGCAGGGCCCCTGACGGAGTTCGTGGAGCTGCACCCCACTGCCCCCCACCTCCACCCCCACCCCTGTATCAGATGACTCTGCAAAGCATCCTCAGGGTGTGGGGGCCAACAGCAGAGATGAAAATTAAGACACATATTTGGCACCCCGTCCAGCCGAGCAGTGAAATCCCTCATCTGAGTATGTACAAATCATGGATTTTTCCAATTGGACCATGTGCTTCCTGGGGGTGAGGTCTGTACTGTAGGCAGCCAGCTTATGGAAACTTGGAAGTCACTGGTGGCACCTCATTTTCATAAAAGGAAATGAAGTGTGTGGTAGGGTAGGGTTAGAGATAACTTACATTGTGGGGAAATGGACCGATAAAATAAGGGATGTTCATAAAATGGAGTAGTATATAGTAGCTAAAAGGAGCAAGCAAGGATGAACCTTGAAAATTTACCCTGACAAAGAAAAGAAAATGGCAAATGAGCCACAGAGGATGACACCACTTACATTCATTTAAAAACCACCTACCCCAGGGGACTTCCTTGGTGGTCTAGAGAAGGTCACAGTTAGGACTCCATGCTTCCAATGCAGGGGGGCACGGGTTCGATCCCTGGTTGGGGAACTAGGATCTCACCTGCCAAGTGGCATCATGGCCACAAAATTTTTCAAAAGACAACGTCTTTAAAGGGGTGGCAGGTGCCTGGAAGGCTGAAATGACATTGAATGCATAATGCCCATGTCTATGGTAGCAAGGAGGGGAACAGATTGGCAGGGGAGGGTCTGTCTAGACACATGATGACACTGAGCAGCTAGCAGATGAGTGTCCTTGAAGGAATCATCTCACCCCTGTGCATCCGCCAATTAGAGACACGTATGTCAGGCTCCCGGCATCTCCCAGCCTGGGCCTGGGTTGCAGAGCCTCAGTCTGCCTTCTCAGTGGGTCTTCTTTCAGTGCCTGTTCAATTCATGGGACTCCTGCCTTCATAAGACTGATAAAGCTAGGAGCCCTTTCTCAGCCAAAAGATCCTTTATTGAATCCTGAGTGTGAAAATCCACATTTAGTGCCTTCTACTCTCTCCCCGTGAGAATCTACAGAGCCCTTGACTTGTAGGGAACATCGGCATGTCTGCTCATTCTTGCTGTTGTTTCTGTATTGTTTCTTTCTGCTCCTTCCACAACAGGAGTCTGATTCAGCCATATCATCCCCTTCCTTGGGGACCTTCTTGTCTCTTCTGAGACCAAAGTTCTTCTTTGGTCCTTTTTCTTTTTCGTCTCTTTTATTCAACCCACTTGTCTTTTTGCTTTTTTTTTTAATTACTATTATTGGAGGGTAGTTACTTTACAATATTGGGTTGGTTTCTGCCATACATCAACATGAATCAGCCATAGGTATACACGAGTCGCCCCTCCTTCTTGAACCTCTCTCCCACCCCCCAACCCAGGTTGTCACAGAGCACCAGGTTCGAGTTCCTTGAGTCATAAGGCGCCTTCCCACTGGCTATCCATTTCACATGTGCTGAAGTGTATGTTCCAACGCCACTCTTCCAATTTGTTTCACCCTCTCCTTCCCCACCTGTGTCCAGTCTGGTCTGTGTCTGTGTCTCCACTCCTGCCCTGCAAATGGGCTCATTAGTAACTTCCTTCTAGATTCCATATACATAAAGAAGTTGTGGTACATATATACAAAGGAGCATTACTCAACCATAAGAGGAATGCATCTGAGTCAGTTCTAATGAGGTAGATAAACCCAGAGCCTGTTATACAGAGAGAAGCAAGTCAGAAAGAGAAAAATAAATATCATATATCAACTGACTTGTCTTGAAGAACTTCTTTGTGCCATGAGCTCTTCTGGGTGGGATTTAGATGTCAACGTGAGATAGTTTCTCTTCTCAGCGGGAATTCAAATTCAGTATCTCTCCTTTCCCAGGCAGATTGACAAGCAAGGCCAGGGGTGGAGAATCAGGGATGCCAAAAGAAAAAGAGTGGTAAGCAGGAACTTCTATAAATGCCATCAACCACAGGGCATGCATGCAGAGAAGGGCGGGCAGAAAGGAGAGGGAAATGGGAACTGGGTTTATGAGGAATGGTGGAAAGGCCTGGAAGCCCACAGTCCATTTCAGAGAGAGAGGATCTCTCCACCTGCCTGCAGCCCTTGGGGATCAAGTAATGCAGGTTTGGGGGAAGGGGGGCCTCAGCGGGGAGTCTACACAGGTTGAGACAATTAGGGGGATAGTTGGGGCTGAGTCATCTTGTCAGAGGCTGGGAGGAGGGTGTTGGGGGGTGGGTGGGGCCCCCATCAGCATAATTGCTCCCGACTTCTGCTTCTCTTTGACATGGCAGTAAAATAAGTTAATCCATGGCTCAAAAAAGGGTTGAGTCTCCTCTTGCAACATGTCATTAACGGCAAAAATCTGCCTGAACCTGACACCAGAATGACCCGGTGAGGACCCTGTCCCAGGGCAAGAAGCAGGGAACATAGGGAGAAAAACAGGCAAATCCTATCCCCGCCTCAAGCCTCATGGCCTCAGTCTGGGCAACAGGAATTACGCAGTATTTCATCAATTCTAAAAAAGTAATTTTTTCCCTCTTGCATTTTAATATCTCTAAAATTGGGATGTGGTGTCTTAGGTTTAATGACATATGGTGATATGAAGAGAAAAACACAAGAATCACTACTGTTTAGGGAATGCTTACTCCATGCCACAAATTGTGTTGCTGGAGAAAACTCTATAGAGAGTCCCTTGGACAGCCAGGAGATCAAACCAGTCAATCCTAAAGGAAATCATTTCTGAATATTCACTGAAAGGACTGATGCTGAAACTGAAGCTCCAATACTTTGGCCGCCTAATACAAAGAGCCAGCTCATTAGAAAAGACCCCAATGCTGGGAAGGACTGAAGGCAGCAGGAGAAGGGGGCAACAGAGGAGGAGATGGCTGGATGGCTTCACTGACTCAGTGCACAAGAGTTTGAGCAAATTCCAGGTGACGGTGAAGAACAGGGAAGGCTGCCGTGCAGCAGTCCATGGAGTCACAAAGAGGTGGACGTAACTTAGCGACTGAACGACAACACTCCGTGACAGGCACCATTTCTAGGAACTTTGCAGTTTAATCCTCTCAACAACTACTGAAACAAATAGTGATTCCATGCCCTTTGTGTGGATGGAAAGACATAATTATTCCCTGGGCATTGTCTGTGCTCCCATCACACTGACTTTTTTGGGTCCCTCCACAGGCCCTCTTCATATACTGGGTCTGCTGCTGGGATACTGTTCTTCCTTTCTTTGTTTTGTTACCTTCTGCTGCCTTCAGACCCCAACCCGTGTGGCACTTCCCCAGGGAAGCACTCCATGACGCCCACATTCTCGGGGCATTGTATACCCCTCCTTTTTCTGTTCAGACTGTATAGCTTCCTGCACTATTGAATACTTCCTCCTTATTTTGTCCATAAGCTCCTTGAAGGCAGGGGCTGTGTCTTTTTTTTTTTTTTTTTTCTTTTCTGCCCATGGCACCTTCTGTTCCTCCAGGCACAGATTCTGGCACAGGGTCAACACTTGATAAATATCTGCAGAGGAGCTTGTGTCTAAAGAAAACTCCTGAACGAGTGACTCAGAAGCAGAGTATGTGGGGCTGGGGTAGGGGAGGAGAGAGAGCTGGGTTCATTTGCCTGGGCTGGAGGACAGGGGCATGTTCCAGGCCAGACTGGCTGCCTTCATGCTCCTGTCTGTGAAACAGGGAGAAAGGCATGCGCCTTAATGATTCTCAGGAAGAGTGAATAAGTTGACATGAGAGCCTGGCCCAGCAAGGCCAGCTCTATGGACACAAGTCACTTCTCCACTTGCCTTCGAAGAAGGGGGCTTTTGACTCTAGAGCATGTGAGGCTCTAGGATTCTCTGTGGAGCCTGGAGCCTGAAGCCTGGGGATGCACCGCATTTATGAGGCCGTCACCTACTGTGAAGTCATAGTTGCTGGGTCAGATTTAATTGCGCTCTAAAGAGCAGATGGCCGCACTGAGCGGCTCTGACACATCGCTCTGTTTGCCCGACTGGCAAGGCCGCCCCAGTGGGCACGGGGGCCTTTGTGCAAAAGTCAGGGGAGACTCATGCAAAAGCCCGGCTGTGGCCATAAGGGTATTTTTCAGGCAATTCTCATCCATTGTGGGGGATTCTCTGGCTCTGGCTCCTCTTGGTCTGCGGTAGGAACTTGAGATCGAGTCTTAGTGAGGATAGCCAGAGGCGCAGGGATGGTCGAGGAGGAGGAAAGAAGGGTTTGGAGACAAGAGTTTTGTCTTCAGCTCCCAAGAGCTGAAGGCCCGGGTGGGGAGGCAGACAGGATTACAGAGGGACTCAGTCAGCTGCTTGGCTCTTCTCAGCAGCCACCACACGCAAATAGTGTCACCTCCCTAAGCCTCAGTTTCCTCATCTCTAAAATGGGAGTAATAGCATCTAGAGAATGAGGGGATACAACTGGAAAGAAACTTTAAATAAACCACCCAAGGTGCTGCCATTCTGACCGCCCCCTTCCTTCCACGTTCCCATTCCGTCTTGTCTGCCCACACTTGGCTTTTGTGGCTGCAGGCATAGTGTGCATTTTGCTTTTCCTAAGTGTTATCTGTTAGATCACAATTCACATTTTTACATGGTTCTTGTGGATTACATTTTTTTTTTTTGTGCCACACTGCCCAGCATATGGAATCTTAGTTGCCCAAGCAAGAATCAAATCCATGCCCCTGCAGTGGAGACACAGAGTCCTAACCAGTGAACTGCCAGGGAATTCCCATGGTTTACATTTCTAATGGTTGCTAAATTGCCCATTAAAACTGTGTCTCAGGAGTAACTAAAGCACACATGCTCACATGTACACAGCAACATAGTGTACACACAAATACACACACACATGCTCACACTCACATAATTTTTGTCAACTCTGAGGGGTTCAGACTGCTTCTAGATTTCCACCATGGTAGACAATATCTTCCTATGGATAATTTGTTTTTACAATTTTTAAATTATCTCCTGAGGATGAATTTCAAATTGGGAGATCCCTGGGTCTTGCTCTGTTACTTTGCCATTTTGGAGAAAGGTGACATTAAGGATGGCATTTCCAGCAGGGCTGTTCGATATAGGGAAAGACCACACTGGTGGCAGTGAGCCTCCAGTGCCTGGAGGTGTGCAAAACAACTGGGCCAGTTATTCACTATCTGACAACCATTTGTCAGGAGTCATGGTGTGTCAGGTCTCTGTTAGCTCCTGAGGACACAGGAGACACGGTCTCTGCCTTCCTGGAGGCAAAGGGAGAGGAACCAAAAAGGGAAAGGACGGTGACCTCACAGCATGCACTCTGCGGGGTTGCTCAAGGCAGTTTGCTCCCCTTCTCACGCTGTGAAGACCCCACTCCGGGCAGCCACAGCTCTGCATATGGGAATGAATTGGGCATGGGCAACAGATCACTGTGCTATCACATGCTTCATGGACCCCAGCTCCATGACCTGCAGCCCTTTCTTCATGCCTCTCACATGAAGTGATTTGTTCTGGGGCTTCCAGGCCCCACTCAATCCCCAACTCTGGACCAGAGATTTCTTGAGAACTCCTTCTTTTAATCTATGCCTGCAGAATGACTGGTTATTGAGACGGGGCTTGAATGAGGGCAGCCTCTGGAGGTGCTTCTTCAACTTCTGAGAGTCCATGGGCAGCTTCTCTAGGCTGTTTTCAAGGAGTATGCACAACTCCCACCCTACAGGAGCCGCAAGGTGAACTGCTGGCCTGAACGGTTGTCTGAACGAAGTCTAGAGACGTTGTGTTGCTGTGTGACCTTCTGCCACTCACTTCACCTCTCTGTTTCCACTTCAGGCAAAAGGGGGCATGGTAATACAGAGGATTCCAGCTCAAGGCTGGGCTACTTCATTCCCTCCCAAATGGTCCATTCTTGGTTCTGAACACCAGATAGGCCAAACTCGATCACAAGAGTTGTAAAATTATAGAGGTATCAGGGAAGGCCTGAGAACGAGCAGTCATAGAGCCATTAGAACACAAACTGGATGAATATATACCATTCCTCCCTATACATCCCTGAATACCTGATACCTCTGCTAGAAATGGATATGCTACATAAATTGGGAGCTACCATCCACCTACTGGGAGACAAACTGGAGATTGGTGTTCCCTAGACAGAGGGCACGGATGACAATGTTAACAGCTGAGAACAAACCTCCCTGGAGTAAGTCCCTAGGGTGGGACAAGCTGCAGGAACCGGTCCCGTGATCGTCCATCTAAAACCTGGATGTATGTGGCCCAGTAGAAGACAGCACCCTCTCTGTTGGGCACTGCCCTGTCATACAGGGCCCAACTGACCCTGGTAAGCCTTATTGAAAAAGTGAAAGTGTTAGCTGTTCAGTCATATCTGACTCTTTGTGACCCCATGGGCTATAACCCACCAGGCTCCTCTGTCTAGGCAAGGGACATCTGAGTGGTAACCATTCCCTTCTGCAGGGGATCTTCCAGACCCAGGGCTCAAACCCTGGTCTCCTGCATTGCAGGCAGATTCTTTATCATCTGAACCACCAGAGAAGCCCATTAGGCTCTATTAGACCAGGTCAATCAGCCTGAGATACCCCCAGTCTCCTGTAAAGAAATTTAGTGGAGGGACTCCGCTGGCAGTCCAGCAGTTAAAACTCCGTGCTTCTATTGCAGGGGGTGTGGGTTCGATCCCTGGTTGGGGAACTAAGATCTTGCATGCCACATGGCATGGCCAAAATATAAATAAATAATACCCAGTGGGGAATACTGGATGGTACAGGACCACAGGACAGCCAGAGAAGCCACCGAGGATACATGTCCAGTGGTCTCTAATCCGTATGCCTCGCTGGCCACTCTACTGTCCACCATGACCTGGTATTCTGTATTAGACTTAAAAGATGCCTCCTTCTGTATTTCGTTAGCCCCAGAGTCACAAGACATTTCTGCTTTCCAGCAGCAGGGCCCAAACACACAACAAAAAAACAACAATACTGCTGGACTGTCCTGCCCTGAGGGTTCGAAAATCGCGCCCCCCCACCGCCATCTTTGGGGAAACTTTAGCTAAAGACTTAAAAGATCTGCATCTGGAGGAGGGAACCCTCCTCCAACATGTTAGATGACATTCAGATCTCCAGCTGTAACCACCCTGAATCACCTAGCTGATAAAGTATATAAGGAGTCCAAGGAAGAGGCTTAGATGTCACAAACTAGGGTGACCTAGGTACGCTTCATTCTCACAGGTCAGAGAAGCCTTCCCCAGGTGAGAAAAGAAGCTACTTGGAGTCTCGCCCCTCCTAAAATTGAAAGACAGCTTTGGGATGTTCCCTGGGGATGGCTGGATTTTGCCACATCTGGTTCCCTAACTATGATCTAATACCTGGGCCTCTGTATGAAATATTGAAAGGAAAGGATGACGATCCTTTTGAATGAAATTCAGAATGGGAAGGGGCCATTCAAGGGTCGAAAAAGCAATTACTTCAGGCCCTTGCCCTGGCCCTCCCAGATTTAGCTAAACCCTTGACCTTTATGTTCATGAGAGAAGGGGTATGAGCTCAAAAACTGAGACCCCATCCCTTGGACTTCCCCAGTGGTCCAGTGGATTAGACTCAGAGCTTCCACTGCAGGGGGCACAGATTTGATTCCTGGCTGGGTAAATAAAATCTCATTGAGCTGCAGAGCAGGGCAGGGTTGGGGGGTAGACCCACACACAACCCAAAAATACAAACAAAAAAACCCTGGGACCTCTCACTCAGGGGGTTGTTTATTTCTCTAAACAATTGGATCAGACCACTAGGGAGTGACCTCCCTGCCTACCGGCAGCAGAAGTGTGCAGTGTGGTCTGCCAATTGCCATATGGAGCCCACAGCAGGTTCAGGCCATGCTAAGTTCTAAGGGAACAGAACGATACCGCCCCCAAAAGGTGATTCAATCTCAGGCTGTGCTTTTAGACAACCCAGTGGTTACCATAAAGACCTGTCACACGCTACACCCAACCACCCTGCTCCCCACAGAAACAGGGCCCCAAAGCATGATCATACAGAAACCACAGCTGAGATCCACTCCAGACACCCCAACCTAAGACGTGAGGCCCCACCAAGCGCTGACGGGGAATGGTTCACAGATGAAGAGAGGGGGAGAGGCTGACGGGACACGCAGGGACTGCCAGACCCAAGTCACAGAGGCACGACGCCTCCCCCAGGGACTTCTGCCCAAAATGCTGAACCCACAGGCCTCGGGAGCTTGCGAGCTTGCGATACAGAAGACCTTAAATGTTTACACAGACTCCCAGATGCATGTGCCACCCAACACCCCCAAACTTGGGGCTTATCTCTTTCAGGAACAATTGAGCCACCTCGGGTCACTCAGAGATGCTGAAGCTCTCGGCCGGGTGACAACCAGACACACTGAACTGGCCAGGGGCAGTCCCGCTCTTCCACCCGTCACCACGAGGCCCCTGCCTCCCGGTAGGACGCAGTACAGAAGACAGACCTGCTTCCTCAGTTCCCCCACAGACCGAGGAGTCGGGCGGAGGACGGGTCTGTCTGTCACCAGCAAAACCCCCTGACAGTTCTCAGGAAATAAAAGTAGAATCTGGAAATAATGAAGTCTAACCTTTCCCCCCCTACACCGCCCCTTTTCTTCTGTGCTTAGTTCCACTCACTCATAGAGAGTCATGTGCTGAGGTCTCAAACCTTTCAGAGCTGGAGCCAGAGTTCCTGGTGCAAAATGGCTGCACAGATACCTCAGTTCGGAGGGCGGTGTGCAGAGGTGCTGCACACAACACCCAATTCAAGATGGCGGCGGCAGGCCGTGTGTAGACACGCTTCACAGGACAGTCCATTCAAGATGGCGGCGGCAGGCCGTGTGCTCTGGAACCAGGAGCAGCACACCTGGGCAGAACTCCGCCCTCTCCCCTTTGACCCTATAAAGCAGCCCCGCCCATAGCCTGCCCGCATGCCTTGGACTCTAGAGCTTGAGTTTGCAGCTCTCCATGCTTTGATCAAAGAACTGGGACATCACTGGTGATGCAGTGGTTAAGATTCTGTGCTTCCAAGGCAAGGGGTGCAGCTTCTATCCCTGGTCAGGGAACTAAGATCCCACATTCCCTGCAGCACAGTCAAAAAAAAAAAAAAAAGGATAAAGCCTTCCTTTGCTTCTGAACTAAAGGTCTCATTCTACTGATTCCAACAGACACTGGGCAGAAGGACTCTTGCTAGGGACCCACTCTGGAGGGTGGGTTATAAAAGTACAAATTTTTGAGCTTGTCATTACTATTTAAATCCTCCCAAGGGCTCCCCGGTGCCCTCGGGATAAATTCAAAATTCCTTAGTCTGAAATTCAAGTTGCTCCTCTGTCCACAGCAGCCTCTCCTCCTGCTCTGTTCCTCGAGAGAACTGTATTCAGCTGTACAGTCACCAGCTTCTACAACTCTGTGCCATTCTTTATGCTATTCCCTCTACTCAAATGCCTGTCCCTGTTGAACTGCCTCTCTGTGCTCAGTTCCAAGACTGTCCCCAGCGGAACTTGGTTGAGTTTTGCACACTGAAGTTACTTGCTCATAGAATCACTAGGAGTGTGTGCTGTAAATGCAGGCCCCCAGTTACTGAGCTGGGGTCCTTGATGGTCTTCTGCTTCTTCTACTGTTTGACTTTCCCCTCTGACTCTCAACTGCCAGGGACAGTTAGCAGATGCTGTGCAATATTTGGAGAAGGAAATGACACCCCACTCCAATATTCTTGCCTGGGAAATCCCATGGACAGAGGAGCCCTGTGGGCTACTTGTCTATGAGGTCACAGGAGTCAGACATGACTTAACTACTAAACCACCACCACTGTTAACAGTAACGAGGGGCCATCATGACTACTCTCCTTTGTAGTGTGACCAACTGCCCCATCCACCCTGGGCTGAGAGGTTTCCTTGAATGTAAGACTCTTATTTTTTAAAACTGGGAAGGTTTGGGGCAATTCAGGACGAGTTGGGGGCCCTACATCTCTTGCTTTCTTCTCCTCAGATCAATGATCTTGCTTGCCTGTCTTGGTCCCTGCTGGCCAGTAGAAATTGCTGAATCTGGGGCCCCAGCTAAAGAGATGTAGTGAACAAAAGCACAAACAGTTTTTGAATATATTAAGAATCAATGTTTTCCTTCCAGGAGTGATGTGGTCTGCATGTTGCCCTTTATTCCTCAGAAGGGGCCACATTATAACCACCCCACCCTGACCCCCATTCCCTCGGCCTCTCAGCCTCATACATGTACACGAGAGGGCTGAGAAAGCCACATTGGCCAAACTCTGGCTGGAGTTTTCTCAGTTCTTGATGCTCCAAACTATACATCTAAATATTCCTCCATTAGAGTCTTGGGGATTATTATTATGTTTTTTTCCTGTATTTTGTTCCTGGACTTATTTTGAGCCAAACGTCTCCTCACCCAAACTCCTCTGCCTCCTTTTCAAACCCAAGGCCACGTCCAACCTCGCAGGCCCAAACCGCGCTTACATAACCCCCAGTGACAGTAAGTGTTTGTGAGGCCAGCAAAGCGGGGCCTGGGCCGCCCGCTCTGGAGCACAGGGGACATTTTGTCCTGCAAAATGATGCTGTTTAGGGTGTGTGCGTGAGTGTGTGTTTTTCCCCTCTGAAATTCAAAAACAGCTCCTTTTGCTCTCAAGCTGTCAAAAGGAGAAGAGAAGAAGAAAAAAAAGTCTGCAGTAATTTCAGTGTTGGGCCCAGATCAAGAATTGCAAATGCTAAGAGAATATTTTCCAAAGTTAGGAGTCTAGTAGGAGTCTCCAAGTTACGGGAAATCAGAGACCGACCTTGTGGAATTTCCAGGGGCCCTGTCTCCTGGCTGAGGCTTCCCAGGTGGCTCAGTGGTAAAGAATCTGCCTGTCAAAGGAGAAGTTAGGACAGTCAGGGAAGGCTTCTTGGAGGCGGTGATTTTCTATGTTGAGAGCTGCCAGTCTAGGAGATCCATGACAGCAGGGGTTGCATCTGTCTTAATCACTTCTGTGTCCCCAGCATGGCTGCTGGGACCTTGTAGGCACCCAAGATGTACACATTGAACCACTGAATGAGTAGGAGGTAGTTAAGGTAAGGGGCTTCCCTGGGAGCTCAACTGGTAAAGAGTCTGCCTGCAATGCAGGAGACCCTGCTTTGATTCCTGGGTTGGGAAGATCCCCTGGAGAAGGGATAAGTTATCCACTCCCAGTATTTTTGGTCTTCCCTGGTGGCTCAGATGGTAAAGACCCTTCCTGCAATGCGGGAGACCTGGGTTCCATCTCTAGGTTGAGAAGATCTCTTGGAGGAGGGCATGGCAGCCCAGTCCAATATTTTTGCCTGGAGAATCCTCATGGACAGAGGAGCCCGAAGGGCTATAGTTCATGGGGTCACAAAGAGTCGGACACGACCGACTAAGCACCGCACAGCAAAGGTAAGAGGAAGTGGTTGTGATGGACAGAGTAACTGTCTTCCAAGATGTCTACATTCTAAATCCCTATAACTTGTGACTGTGTTTCCTTGCATGGCAGAAGGGTCTTTGTAGATGAGATTAATATTTGGGGTCTGCAGATGGAGTCGGGGGGAGGCATTATCCCAGATTATCTGGGGTAAGGGCAATGTAATTGTATGAGCCCTCCAAAGTAGAGAATGTTCCCTGACTCTGTTCAGAGAGAGATGTTACTGTGGAAGAATGCCCAGAGAGATACAGTGCTGCTTGAAGATGGAAGAAGAAGGCCATGAGCCAAGGAATGAAACAGTCTCTAGAAGCTCAAAGAAGCAGAAAAACTTGGTCTCTCCTAGAGCTTCCAGGATGAAACAGCTGCATTTTAGCCCAGGGAGACCCTAACCTGCAGAACTGGAAACATGTCTAACCTCCAGAGCTGAAATGATAAATCTGTATTGCTTGAAGCCAGTAAGTGTGTAGTAATTGGTTACAGCAGCAACAGAAACTAATACTGTGGAAGAGAGTTCCAGGCAGGGGGAACAGCCTCTGCAAAGTCCAGAGGAACAAGCAGAGCCAGCAAGGGAGCTGAGGCGGTGTATCTGCTGCTTCCCCTTGCTTTTACTGGTCCAGACAGATCACCAATGAAAGGGTTGTGGCCCTGCCGGCACGGACCGGCGTCTGAAGGCTCCCCTCGGGATACCTACCCCGGGGCACTCTGGAAAGCCAGCCAGGGCGAATGTGCCAGCAGTTTGTGCTGGGAGAATGCCCCCCAGCCCTGGCCTGCCTTCTTTCCAGGGATTTTGTGAGAATAAAGTGAAGTAGGGCCCTTGGGAAAAAGAAGGGAAGTTTGAGCAATATTTGTGTGGAGTCCAAGGGTTCTATTCTTGTTTTGCTCTCAATGTCATAATATGAATATTTTTCCCACATGTGTTCTCTTGCTTCAGTTCGCCTTGAGCCTGGTGAGGTCTGCGGGGCCCAGGGCAATCTGCCTGATGAATAGAGGAGGACAAAGATGGCCAGAGAGGTGCAATGACCTGCCCGAGGGTGCCCAGTAGGTTGGGCGGAGCTCAGTCGGGACCTATGTCTTCTGATGCTCTTTTCCTGTTCCCTCACGTCACTGTGTCATACAGGGGTGTGTGTGTGTGTGTATTAAAATAGCACATAAAATAGTCATTTAAACCATTTTAAAGTGAATGATTCATTGGCATTTACAAGTACATTTATAAGGCTGTGCCACCATCACCTCCAACTAGTTCCAGAACATTTTTACATCAAAAGGAAACTCTATACCCACTAACAGTCACTCCAAATTCCCCTTCTTTCAGCTCCTGGCAACCACTAATCTACTTTCTGTTTCTACAGAGTTGCCTCTCCTGGAAATTTCACATAAATGGGATCATTCGATACGTGGTCTCTATGACTGCCTTCTTTCACTAGCATGATGATTTCAAGTTCATCCTTGGAGTAGCGTGTGTTGGTATTCCATTCCTTTTCATGGCTCAATAATGTTCTTGGATGGCTAGATCACATTTTGTTTATCCATTCATCTGTTGATGGATGTTGGGTTGTTTCCACTTTTTGGCTATTGTGAATAATGCTGCTGCTGGTGGTGGTGGTTTAGTTGCTCAGTCCTGTCTGACTCATGACTGTAGCCCACCAGGCTCCTCTGTCCGTGGGATTCTCCAGGCAAGAATACTAGAGTGGGTTGCCATTTCCTTCTCTAGGGGAATAATGCTGCTATGAAGCTTCATAACCTGAGAGAGAGGATCCTAGTCAGTTTTGTTTGCTGTTTTTGTTCATTTTGGCATCTTTGCACAGCTTGTGGGTTCTTAGTTCCCTGACCACAGATCGAACCCATGCACCCTGAAGTTGAAGTGTGGAGTGTTAACCACGGGACCTCCAGGCAAGTCCCCCGACCAGTTTCAAGAGAATGAGAGGGGCCTCTAGGAGTTGTCCCCTGAATCCTCCTGGCCAGTGTGTGTGTATGTGTGTGTGCACACGTGCATGTATGTGTATGTATACACACATCCGTGTGTGTGTGCCTGTGTTTGTGAAGTGCTTGGCGCACAAACTTCCTCTGCAGGCCTGTCTCCTGGCCTTTTCTCCTGTGAGTGGTTTTCTATTAAACGTCCATCACACCCACTCCACCCCACCCCCTCCCCCCAATTCTCAGCTTCTGATGGACTCCAACTGATCCAGGCACAGAGTAAAAGCTCTTAGTACATACACGTGGAGACTCTTCTCAGATGTTTGCAATGCAAAGGGCCTGATCTGATGAGGAAAGTCAGACTCAAGGGCCAGACTGGGCACAAGGTCTGAGTCCTGGTTTGACTTTGCACTGAAAAGATTAATCACTGCCAACCTGTCCAGCACAGAGTGGGGAGCTGAAGGCAACTTGTAAGCAGACTATCCTCTTTCCTGGAGATGTGAGCAGGGCGTAGTGGACACTGCAGAGGTCCAGGCAGAGCAGTGTTTGGGGTCTGCCACAGCCCCTGCCCAATGTTGTGACTGGCCGGGCCACCTCACGCCTGAATCTTGGCTCCCTGCTCTATAAAGGGAACCAAAGAGTGGTTTTGACGATTAAAGTAAAATAAACAAGTTGCTGCCACTTGCCTGGTGTCAGGTTCTTTAGATGTGTCATCTCGAGTTCTCACAATAATACGTGAAGGTAAGAAAAGCAGGCACAGAAATTGCAGTAAAACTGAGGCTTATCTGGTGGCTCAGTGGTAAAGAGTCCTCCTGCCAATACAGGAGACGTGAGTTCAACCCCTGATCCGGGAAGATCCTGCCTGCTGTGAAGCAACTGAGCCCCTGCACCCCGACTACTGAGCTTGTGCTCTAGAGCCCGGAACTGCAGCTACTGAAGCCCGCACCCTGGAGTCTGTGCTCCACAACGGGAAGCCTGAGCACCGCAACGAGAGAGTAGCCCCCGCTCGCTGCAGCTAGAGAAAAGCCCGCACAGCAATGAAGACCCAGCACAACCAAAAATAAAAATAAATAGGTAAAATTATAAAAAACTGTGGTGAAATCCACATAACTTAAAATTCACCATTTTAACCATTTTAAAGGGAATGATTCGGTGGCATTTAGTAGTACCATCACAGTGGTGTACAAACACCACCTCTATTTATTTCCAAAATGTCTTCATCACCCCCAAAGGGAGCCCCATCCGCATGAGCCGTGACTCTTCTTCCCCTGCACTTCCGAGCACCAGCCCATCATTAATCTGATTTCTGTTCCTGTGGGTTTGCCTGTTCTGAACGTTTCGTATCGATGGAATCATACAACCTGTTGTGTCTTTTTTTGCTTAGCATAATGTTTTCAATGTTCATCCATATCATAACTTAGTATTTTGCTCATTTTTTATTGCTGAATTCCATTATATAAATGAACCACCTTTCACTTTTCCATTCTTCTGTTGATGGGCATTGGCTGTTTCTACCTTTTGGCTATTATGAATAACCCTGCTATGAGCATTCACGTCCAAGTTTTCTTGGAATGCTTGTTTTCCGTTCTCTTGGGCGTCTCCCTAAGAGTGGAATTGCTGGGTCATAAGCTGTTTCTGGGGCTTCCCTGGGGGCTCAGTGGTAAAGAATCTGCCTGCATTGCAGCAGACTCAGGTTTGATCCCTGGTTCGGGAAATCCCCTGGAGGAGGGCATGGCAACCGGCTCCAGAATCGCTGCCTGGAGAATCCCATGGCAGAGGAGTCTGGTGAGCATCAGTCCATAGGGTCACAAAGAGTCGGACATGACTGAAGCACCTGGGCACTTGTGCAAGCTGTTTCTAAGTTCAACTGTGGAGGGACTGAATTCATTTTTTTTTTTAACTTTTTGTTTTATATTGAAGTATAGCTAATTAATAGTGTTGTGATAGTTCCAGGTGGACAGCAAAGGGACTCAGCCATGCATATACATGTATCCAGTCTCCCCCAAGCTCCCCTTCCATCCAGGTTGCCACATAACATTGAGCAGAGTTTCCTGTGCTATTTATTATTGGGACCTTGTTGGTTATCCATTTTAAATATAACAGCATACAGATTGATCCCAGACTCCCCAGCTAACTCTTCCCCACGCTGAACTCACTTTTAACTTGCTTTTGGCCACACAGCTTGTGAAAATCTCCATAGAGCTGGTGTTTCTGATCCAAGGTCAAGTACTTTGCCCATCTGCTCTCTTGAGGCTGAGGGGTACAGAACTGTCTGCATGCTTTAGGCCACTACACAGCCCTGAAGAAGGGTCACTATCCTTTATTAAAGACACAGGGGTAGGTGTGGTCTGGAACCGCTGGAGTTACTTGAGAGGAGGTTTGCAGGAGAGGTTTGAGGAAGGTGCTCCAGTGTGAACTTGAGCTAGTTAGGTGTGCATGGGGTCATGTGGCCATCAGCTGTCCTTCTGGGCCAAGGCTTCCCTAAACCTCAGTTTTCCCATCCATAAAATGGTAGCACCAGTCCAAATCCAAGTGCTTAGGATCAGAGTTAACATGCATAGGTAGGCTGGCGCCTGCCCAGGACTCTGTAAATCACAGCTGGCTTTGTCATTATGATGCCTGTTAGGATTATTTCGCCGTTGAGACGTCCCAGCTCAGGTTCAAGGGCCAAGTCTGCCCTGAGCTAATCTTGTTTCTGATAAGAAAGCACCAGGGCAGCTTCCATTTAAACAATCACCCCCCAAATTTGAAATGTGTTCCTTAAACAGTTTCTGAACTGTTGTGCAGTGTGAGTTCCCCTGCGCTGCTAATATCTTGAGGGATTTAAAAAATATATTCGCAACAAAGAGGCCTTTGTCTGCTGGGCTGGGCAGCCTGGCGGGGATATTACTCGAAACCTGATCGGCAGACCCTGGCTGCAAACCTGCTGCATTGTGCCCCTGGCCTCAGTAGCGGTGATGGCGGCTGGATTAAATTGGCCTTTTGTCGGGTAAGAAGGGGCAACCAGCCACGTGACACGGCACGGCCTTAACCCTGCAGGGGCTGACAACTCTCTTTGGTGTGTCCTGGCCTTGGCGATTCAGCAGCAGCCAGGGAAAAGGGCACTAGCTTCATCTCTGCTTTCCAGGCGAGGGGATAATGGAAGACTTGGCCAAGGTCACCCAACGTGTGAATGGCACAGCTGGAATTTCTGTTTGGCTCTGAACACAAAGCCCTGAGTGCCTCTGTGGGACCAGGCCCCTGGTTTCAGGTTCAGTCATTTGCAATTATAGATTGAGTACCTTACCTGTACCCTCAGTTCCAGACACTAGGGATCCAATAATGAACAAGACAAGACGAAGACAATGATTCATTCATTCATTTATTCATTCAGCTAATATTTGTTGAGCTCCTACTATGGCTCAGGAGCTGGAGAGCCAAAAGAGAAACTGTCCTGTAGGTAATCCACTTTATCATTCACACACCTCTTCCCATGATGTGTTGCAAAGATCTCAAAGGGGAAGACATGTTTCCAGCTTATTCCCTGTTGTTTTTCTAGATCCTAGCACCATGCCTGGCACAGAGTAGATTATATCCATGCATGTTCACAGCAGCACCCTTCACAATAACAAAAAGGTAGAAACAACTCAAGTGTCCATCAATGGAGAAATGGATATATATCCATATATATATATTTATCTGGGCAAGAGACTATTACTCAGCCATGAAAAGGAAACAAGTCCTGACTTAGGCTACAACATGGATGAACCTCAACATCATATGAAGTGGAAAAAGCCTGGCACAAAGGTCAGACATTGAATGATTCCATTTATAAGAAATGTCCACAATAAGTAAATTCAGAAAGATAGAATACAGACTAGTGGTTCCTAGAGGCTGGAGGAAGAAGAAATGAGGACTAATGTGGATACAGGATTTCCTTTCCAGGTGACGGAAACATTTGGAACTAGACAGAAGCGGTGGCTGTACAACATTGTGAACATACTAATGGCTACCGAATTGTTTTCTTTAAAATGGTTAATATCATGTTCCAGGAATTTCACCCCCGTTTTAAAAAACAGTGACCCTCACAGTGAGTCTGGAAGGATAGGATTTCTGTAGTTCCATTGAACAGATCAGAAAGTAGAGGCCCTGGGAAGATACTGGGCTTGCGGGTGTACCGCGGCTGCCCTGTGGTTTTCTGGCAGCCCAGCCCTGTTTTCCACATGCCTCCTGCAGTGGCCTTGGAAAGGAGTTTGCATTGTGTCCCTCCCTGCCCCCACCCTGGGCTTGTGTCAAGCCCTCTATGGAAGTTCCCTCAAAGGTCCAAGGTCAGATGAGTGACCCAGGGGTTCTGTTAGGAAACTCTCTTAGCAGTGAGGACCCTTCTGGGGAGAGCTTGTTGACCCAAGTTGAAAGGTCCGTGTTACTGAAACATATTCATATTTCCACAGGGCAGGTGAATTAGGCTCCTCAACTGCCTTCACACACGTTTCAAGCTGCCAGGAGACACCCCAACATCTGTGCCTGGGGGCTTCACGTTTCTCTGGACATTCAGGCTGCAGGGAACAAATGTCTGCCAAGAGATGTGCAGGGGAGAGCAGCCCCTTCTGACTATTCCCACTCTGGCTTCTCTGCCTCAGCGCAGAACTAACCCCCGTGCTTCTGGTCGCCTCCGGGTCCAAGTTAGAGTCTGCAGGATCCCAAGTACTTCTTGGGTGGTTGTCTTTGGTTGGAGGAGTTGTGCTGATATTTCTCCTTCTGGGGGTTGTGGGATGGGGGTTCTGATTTTCTGGGCCTAAAGAATTTCACCATCAGGGTTCAAGAGATCCAGTCTCAGCCCAGGTGGGGAGTGGTTTCTGAGATGCTCATGGTTCCCCAGGTGTCCTGCATTATTCTCACTTGGCCATATCCTGGCCAGAACATGAGAAGGATCCAGAAAGGTGGGTGGATCTCAGCTGGCTCTTTTAGCCCATGGCGTGTGCTATAGAAACAGTACTGTCACCACTCAAACCAAGCCCTCATCCTCTCAAGGCCAAAGTACTGCACACAGATTTTTAAAAAACTTTTAAAATATTTGTCATATTTTCTGTGACTGTAAAGCTCTAAGGATTACAGTATTTTTTCTGTCTTGAGTTATCATTGTATAGTTATTTCAGTAATTATTGGCATAGTCATTGTTGCTGTTCAGTCGCTAAATCATATCCAACTCTTTATGACCCCATAGACTGTAGCCCTCCAGACTCCTCTATCCATAGGATTTCTCAGGCAAGAATACTGGAGTGGGTTTCCATTTCCTTTTCCAGGGGGTCTTCCTGACCCAGGGATCTAATCTGCGTCTCCTTCATTGCAGGTGGATTCTTAACCACTGAGCCGCCTGAGAAGCCCAATTATTGGCATACAATTGATCAAAATAACAGAAAAGGATCATATATATTACAGTAAATATTATACAACATTTACAATTATGCAACATTTCCTATAATATATAAGTTTTAAGTATAAAATAGCTATATTATGAAATAATTATTAACTACATATTTTGGGAAGTGTATCCCATAATGAGATGAATCAAGATCAAACCTTTCTTCTACCTTGAGTGAACAGTAAGTATAAAGGATACTCATTCTTAACCAGTCTGCAATTAGCTATTTAAAATTTTTTTTTGTTAATTGGAATTGAACCTATTAAATGTTGTGTGAGATGAAATGCAGATTGACTGTTACTGGAATGAAATGCTTTGCGATATTACTCGACAAAAGATATTTTAACACCTAATTGAATAACACATGCTGAATCTGGACAAAATTGCACAAAATTTTTCTCCATGGGTTTTATCCAGTGTATCTTGGAAAAAAAGCTGGTGTTGCTGGAAGACATTCTAGTTGATTTAAAAGAAGCAGAGTGTACTGATTTGAATAGTGTACCCCCAAGTTCATGTCCACCCAGAGCCTGTGGATGTGACCTTATTTGGAAATAGGGTCTTGGCAGATGTCATCAAGTTAAAATGTGGTCATACTAGATTAGGCTGGCCCCTACGGCCACTATGACTGGTATCCTTATAAGGAGAGGACACTGGAATACAGAGATACACAAGGAGAAGCTCACATGAAGATGGAGGCAGACACTGAAGTGATGGTTTTACAAGCCCAGGAGTGCCAAGGGTTTCCAGGAGCCACCAGAAGCTAGAAGATGCAAGGAAGACTCCCCCATAGAGGCTTTGGAGAGAGCACAGCCCTGCCAGCCCCTTATTTCGGACTTCTTTCCTCTAGATCAGCCAGACTGTAACTTTCTGCTGTTTGAAGCTACCTGGTATATGGCGCTCTGTTTACTCAGGTCTAGGACACTAACACATGGGGTGACTACCCACCTTGTTTTAACCGCCAAAAGAGGCTCTTTATCCAGATGGTGACATGACATAAGTAGGAACATTGAGCTTGACAGGAAAGGATGGCTTAAGTTAAGGGAAGGGGAGGAAGGAAAGAAGGGCGAGAGGGAGGGAGGAGAGAGAAGGGAGAAAAAAGGAAGGGAAGGAAGGGGGGAGACAAAGAAGACTTCTGTGATGTCACAAATCTGATCTCAAGAGCTCTGTGAATGCTGGCACCTTCTCAGTTCTATTCAGGGTTGTGTCTCCAGAGCCTAGACCTGAGTTGTGCAAAGAAGGACCCACAGTAGATGTTAACTGAAGATTGATTTGTTGAACGAATGAATGACTATCACTGCCCCTTAAACTTCAATGGCTGCCTTTGGTCAACGAGTCCTGCAGGCTTGGAACCTGCCATCATCTCTGGCCCCTCTGACCTTCCTCATTTCTTGAACTTTGCTTCCTGCCACGGGACCTTTGCACATGGCATTTCCCCTGCCTAGGGCACTGTTTCCCTTTCTCTCTCTCTCTCTAACCTGGTTAACTCTTATCTGCTTACTCTGTGCCCAGGTTTAGTCAGAGTCTTTTGCTATGGGTTCATCTAGTTCCTCTCCAGAGTCTTCAGGGCTCCAGTGCCCTTCCCTGCTTCACCTACAGCACTTTGCTTGAGTGTCACCTCCCCCAGGGAGCCTGCCCTGACTCATTTCCCCCTCCAGCATCTCCTACATGCTCTCACATGCGCAGAACTTCCCCCATACAGGCATTAGTGACCGTTCTTGTGTTTATCTGCCCAGCCAGTGCAGGGCTGATCTGGTGCAAAGTAGGGCTCATGAAGTCTCTGTGGGATGAGGAAGAAATCGACTCTTCTCAAGTCCTCGGGCTGCGGCCACGTGACCCTCATAGGGCAGTGGGAGGCAGCAAAGAGTTCAGGCTCAGAGTCAAACGAAATGTCCTGGCCTCGGTCTTCTTGTCTGTACAACGGGTGCTGGGAGGATTTTCTGAGATAAAGATCCATAAAGATAAAGATCCAGGATCTGCATGTCCTGTTGACTTTTTACTTTGCAAAGCTGCCCATAGTAGATGCTCAAGCATCTGTTGAATGAATGAGTCATCATTTATAAAACACTCAGCCTGGCGATAGGTAATATTATTATTATTAATAGGAAATGGAGGGCCAGGGAGGCGAAGTGACTTGCCTGAGCTCACACAGCATATCAGAGGTAGAGCTATTAATAGGAGTTGACATCAGGGTGAATCCAAAGCTGGGACTGCTGGACTCACTTCTAAATAATGCTGAGTACCTACTATGCGCCAGGCACTGAACTTGACGTCTCCAGGGCACAGAGAGGCATGAGACACAGTCCTTGGCCCTGATGAGTTTGGGGTCCAGTTTATCAACAGATGAACGTGAGGTTAGACCACAAGGGGAAGCTTGCCAAGTGCTGAGAGCTGGCACACAGGGTCCAGAGAACAGAGGGGGCAGGACGTCACTCTGAGAGGTCAGGGCAGGCTTTTAATGATCCTTGACCCCAAAGTGCAGTGTTTTCCAAAATTAGTTGACCTTGACCCAATGTCAGAAATATATTTTACACAAACACAGTAACACACACACATGGGAAAAAGTTCCACCAGATTATTCTTACTTGTGTACTTACTTAGTTAGCTTAAGAGTTTTTTTTTTTTTTAGTGTGGTAAAACATACACAGCATGAAATTGACCATTTTAACCATTTTTAAGTGTACAGTTCAATGGCATTAAGTATATTTAAAATGTTGTGAAATTATTACCAACTGTCCATTTCTAGAATTTTTCATCATTCCAATCAGCAATTCTGTCCCCATTATGCACTAACTCTCCATTGCCCCTGCCCTCCCACCCCTGGTAATCTCTGTTCTACTTTCTGTCTCCCAGTTTCCCTCTTCTAATTACCTCATGTAAGTGGAATCACACTATTTGTCTTTTTGGGTCTGGTTTATTTCACTTGGCATAATGTTTTCAAGGTATATTCATGGTGAATATACCCAGTCCCTTCCAGGATGCTGGGTACCAGAATTTCATTCCTTTTTTATGGCTGCTATTCCATAGGACATATACACCACACTTCCTAAATGATTTATAACCTATGGATTGGTCGCAGTATGCAGTTTGAAAAGCACTAAGCGGGGGTCTTGCAGAGTGAATAGGAGTTTATTGGGCCTGGACAGGCATGTCACAGTGAAACCAGACAAAAAGGCCCCAGAGTGGGTAGGATTGACCAGGGAAAACTAGACATCAGAGGTCCTTACTGGCCAGCAAAACTGTTGGGTTTGATTCTAATAAGTCTTGGAAATGCTGCTGTGAACCTCTAACCTTGCCACTTTCTCTTCATTCACTCATTCAGCAAATGTCCTTCAAGTTCCTACATGTGCTCAGTCACTCAGTCATATCTGACTCTGTGATCCCATGGACTGGAGCCCGCCAGGCTCCTCTGTCCTTGACATTTTCCAGCCAAGAATACTGGAACGAGTTGCCATTTCCTACACCTGGGTATCTTTCCAACCCAGGGGTTGAACCTGTGTCTGTTGCATTTCCTGCACTGGCAGGCAGGTTTTTTTTTTTTTACCACTAGCTCCACCTGGGAAGTCCTAAGTTCCTACATGGTACCTGCAAACAGCAAGGACCCAGAAGCAGGCAGAGCCCCTGCCCACAGGATGCTCGCTTTCGAGTGGGGTGAACAGAAATTCATCAAAGAGGTAATGCTACTTACTGGATGTCGCACTATCTGGTCCTCGGGCTGGGAGAGCATCCTTGGAGGGGCTGGGGAAAACTCTAAGAATGTGGCAGCCGAGCGGAGGGATGGCCGCACTGTCTCAACTGGGCAAAGAGGGCACAGGCAGGAAGGAGCCCTCCAGCCTTGGGCACAGCATTCGCCAAGTCCAGGAAGGGGAAAAGCAAGGACAGACTTGGGGCCAGCGTGGCCTCGCTGGGGAGACTGGGGTGGGCACAGCGAGGTCTCCAGGGCCGGGCACAGAGGGTGTGGTGAGAAATTTGATCTGTATTCCAAAACGGTGTGATCCACTGGCATGTTTTAAGGATGTAGGTGTCGGGGCAGGAGGGGGGTTGAGTGTGACTGAATTTGATTCGATTTAGATCCTGGCTGTAGTCAGGGTTGGGGGGGGCGGGGCAGGACCAGGGAAGGGATGGAGCCAGGAGAGATTTCAACAGGATCTGAGGAGGGGCAGGACGTGTGTGTGTGCGCGCGCGCGCGCAGGTCCACGCCTCCCTCCCTCCCCTGGAGACTCCTTCGAGGGAGGAGAAGCTGTGACCAATGAGAGGAGGAGGTCCAGCGCCCACTGTGCCGCCCCTCCCTCTCAGTCCCGTCTCTGGAGCATCCCTGGGTCTCGCCCACGCGCCCCCCCCCATCCCCAAGCTCTTGTCTTCTGCTGGCTTCCTGTGATTTAAGAGGCATTTTCCTTTTGGGTGATATAGATTCCCAAACCCGCATCCATCTCCTGGGGCCTGGTGAAGCCCGCCTGTCTGAATTATAGCACGCTGCTTTCTGCGTGCTCGAGGAGGGCGGAGGGCGGGCGGCATTGCGCTCTTCTGCTCGCTGGGCCTGGAACATTTGAGCAAACATTCCTGGCTGCTTCGGACGTTACCAAACCCAGATGAGCTCACCCGAGCCAGAAGTGGGGGGTCGGGAGGGGGGAGCTGGCGCCTGGGGCCCACCCTGAGCTCACCAGGTGGCCCGGTGGCCAACGTCAGAGGTTGCTGGGCCTCCGCTGGCGAGGTGGCGGCTCCCGGGAGGGTGGGCCTCGCACAGCTGGGGCCTGGCCGGGAGAACCCGGGGTGGGTGGGGTAGAGGGAGTGTTGCCCCTCCTGGGAGCTGGCAGAGCGTTGGCATCGTGAGGACTCTGGATGCAAGCTGGGAGCCTCGGGACCTCACAGCCGGGGTCGGGGAGGGGGCAAACGTGTGACATAGGCACCTCATCAGTCCTTTTCGTGCAGCCCTGTGGGAGCTGGGCCCGCTCTGTGGGAGCTCGCTCCTGCCGCAGTAGCACTACTGTTTATGGAGTGTTAACTATGTGCTAAGTGCTCTGTGCCCGGTGCCCCCTCCCAGACAACCGTCGTCGGAAATATCATTCCCCCCATTGAACAGATGCGGAGACTGAGGCTATGAGCGGGAATGCCGCTATCAGCTGCTGAGCCTGAGGCCGCTGTCCGCATTCACCCCTAGGCCATGCTGTCCTGCCCATTACACACAAAACAATGTTCAGAGGAAGATCTATTCGTACTGTCACGGGCCAGTGATAATTTGTGAACGTTTCCAAGGATCTGACTCAAATAAGCACATTACTCTCCCTGGGCTCTACCTCCTTGTCAGAGTGGAAGGGCATTCAAAGCCCAACGGCCCCGAGTCCACATCACAGCCTGAATGCGAGGGGGAGTGTGGTTGGAGTGGGGGGAGTCCGAGCCTTCCCTGGGGAAGTTCTGTATGACTCCTGCCAGGACGCTTCGGGCAAACTGCGTGGGCTCTGGTTTCAGAGGAACTCTCCCCATGCTCTTTCCCAAAGTGATGTGCATTCCTTTACATTCCATTCTGCAAAATGGGCACATGCCTGGGACCCCCCCCCACCCCCGTTACAGGGTTGCTGCAGCGATTGTTATAGGAGAAATAGCATTATGACAAAGACTTAGATGCAGCCCAGCACACCGTGATGCCTCAAGCCTGGAGACTGCTTCCCTCTTACTGTGAGTTGCTGGGGGAGGGTTGCATTTCCTATACAGGAGCTCACATTTTCAGAAAGTCCTATAGAGGATGCCTCTGTGTCCTTATAACCCCTCTCCACTTACCTCCTAGGGGAAGTGTGAGCTTGTTACACTTAATCCATCCTCACAGATGCCTAATGAGGAAACTGAGGCACAGGGAAGGGGATGACCTGGTCACAGACCTCAGATCTGTGCGGTGCTGAGTCACACCAGCCCGCTCCTCTGTGATGACCTACCTGATTACCCTTGCCCTTGCAGCTGCTGCTGATTGATACCTGGAAGGGTTCCCTCCTGGGAGACAAGTCTGTGACCCCAGGCACTGCGGGAGCAAGTCTGGGTGACCTTCCACTTGCCTTGGGGGTGATGCTACTAGCCCCCATCCCTGCCCCATGGAGACACCAGTGAACAGGAGTCTTCCCCAGCAGGGGAGAAGTGGGGATGGGGGGAGCCACAGAGATGTGACTTGAAAAGCTTTGGCTAATGACTGGCTGGTCCAAAGTTTTCCCATCATGCATGCTTGTTTGGTTCCGTTTATGAAGCTGCTTTGCCAGATAGATTCTCCTTGGTAATGAGCCCGCATAGCTGATTGCTGCAGGGAGAAAAAACTGAAGAGGTGGGGGCAGGGGGGGATCATGCTAAAGAGGTTTGCTGAATAATTATGAACCCTTCCGAACTTTCCCATTTTCTGACTAATTGTGTGGTGCATGACGCGTGATGTATGATGCCTGTTTTGTTTTTTTTTTTTTTTGCTGAATGGGAATTTTTTCAAGGGGAGGCTGAACTGGGCTCTGGAGTCGCCGGGGCCTCAGTTCCAGCTCGTGGGGCTGGTTTGAGTTATTTTGGGACTGGGGCCTGGGTTCAGTGCACTCCGCTTAGAGAATGGAAAATAGAAGCTCATAGCTGGATGCTGTCTGCGGAAGAGAAATCGTCATAGATGGAGAAGTCCGCTGAATAGCCTTAGGATCCTATGGACCCAGCAGGGCTTGGGCCTGGGCCCTGCCACGGATAAGCCTCATGGCCCAGCAAGTTCCCAAGGGTGAAGGTGGCACCATCTTTCTGGGAGTGTTTTTGAGATGAAACAAGGTCTCAGAGAGCTTCCATGCTCAGAAAAAGGGGGAGCTGTTATTGAAGTTGCTGTTCACACTTCCAGGCAATGGTCCCATCTCTGATCAGCCAGGATGTTGCCCTGGCATTTGGGTGTCCGAACTGGTTCTGAGCTAGATCCTGAAAAGGGAGTGTGCCAGAGGGAAGACTGGGTTGCCAGGGAGGGTTCGATGCTGGGAAGCCGAAATGTGTCATGGGAGCCAGAGCTTTTCCTGTGCACGTAGCCCTTCCCGGCCAGGTGAGCTGGGAAACAGCCACTTCCGATCCAGTTATTGTTCATGGGAAAGCCTCAGTAAGGCTTCGCCATACTAAGACCCTGTGTCAGATCCTGGGGGCCTCCTGGAAGTAGGAAGGTGCAGGAAGGAGCTGAGAGGGAGGAGACCCTGCCTCAGGCTAGGCATGTCCAGGGGAGTGGGAGTCTCTCAGGCCCTACCCATTCCCCTCCCCAATCCCTGCCTCTGAGATTCAGACCTGGCCCACATTTGTAAAGACTGTGGACTGGTTTGCAGGCTGATGGTAGGGATCACTGCGGATCTGTTGTGAGTCCCACTCTGCCTCTCGTTTGCCATGTGACTCTGGGTCAAGTCCCTTCATCTCTCTATACCTTAGTTTCCTCCTTTATAAAATGGGAAAACTAACAGAAATTTCTTCTCTGGAAGCTCAGATGGCAAAGAACCTGCCTGCCAAGCAGGAGATGTAGTTCGATCCCTGGGTTGGGAAGATCCCCTGGAGGAGGAAATGTCAACCCACTCCAGGATTCTTGCCTGGAAAATCCCATGGACCGAGGAACCTGGCGGGGCTACAGTCCGTGGACTGCAAAAAGTCACACACAACTTAGCGACTAAACAACAACAGACCCTACCTCACAGGGTGTGTGTGTCCGTGTGTGGGTATTAGTCGCTCAGTCATGTCTGACTCGTTTGCAGCCCCATAACTATAGCTCATCAGGCTCCTCTGTCCATGTAATTCTCCAGGCAAGAATACTGGAGTGGGTTGCCATTCCTCTCTCCAGAGGATCTTCCTGATGCAGGGATCAAACCTGGGTCTCCTGCATTGCAAGCAGATTCTTTACTGTCTGAGCCATCAGGGAAACCTATACAATACAATGGAATATATGATAGACTGTGGTAATATCTAGTCTATATACAAAAGGTTATAGAGTGTAGGCTGGGTGTTTTCCTACACTTATAGCCCCCAGACACCCCAGGACACTGGTAGATTCAGAAAATGGAGCTCCAGTCCAGGTCTTGCTCATGGTCATGTGGTTAGGGTGTGGTGAGCTGGGCTTTGAACCTAGGATTCCTCTTTTGTAAATGCCCCCTGGCCCAACACCCGCCCCCCCCTCCAGGGTGGGAAGTCTTACTCAGTGGGAAGCAGCATCTATCTGTCCTCTGTGCTGGGGCCGGGCTGGAGGAGACCCTTGTTCACTCAAACAACCCTGGGGTGGGAGAGTCAGCGCATGTTGCCTTGATCTGTGCTGGTTCCTTGGGGACAAACTTGGAACTTTCCCTCTCCCAGACCTTGTTTCCAGGGAAACCAGTGAAGATGGCTTCTGGGGTCACCTTGAAAGGCAAAGAAGAAGAGGGAGACCCTGAGGTCTCCAAGGTCCTTTTAAAACTCACCTCTACGTCACTTGGCTTTGCTTAAAACCCTTTCATGGCTGGTTCCCCAGAACAATGTCCAAAATCTGCTTATGTGGCCCTCCTGATCTTGGGTCCTGCTGACCTCTTGAGCTTCAGATCCTGCTCCTCCCTCATCTGCTTTCAACAAAGTGCTGCCTGAAACTTCCCACACTCCTTCTAATCTAATTCCTCTGCTTGAGAAGTCTTTGGGCCCTGGTTGGATTGTTAAACTCCTATTCTACCTTCAAAACCCATCTCTGGAAACACTTCTGGATTATCCCTCTCTCTTAGGGCAGTTATTTTATCCCTTATAGTGTGTGACATAGTCCCTTTTGCATGGAATACTAGGTTCCCTTTGATCTGGTTTAAGGATTGGGGCTAGATCTTCTACTACTTTCTTCTCAGTTCCTAGGTTGAACCCTGATATTCAGTAGGCACTCAGTATGTATTTATTCAATGGAAAAGAGACCCCCAAAGATAGCAGGCATCAAAAATAGAGAGAGGGAGGGGGGATGCTGTTGCTTAGCAACTGGCAGCCCATGGTTACATGGAGGTCTCATCCCTTCCAACCTCTAGCCAGCTACTGCATCCTGTATTCCTGCCATAGCCGGACCTTCCCCAAAGACTTCAGCCCTGGGTGCTCCTTGAACAGAAGCTGGGCCTGCACCCCCTTTACACCAGCACAGCTGGGGAGGGGAGAGTTTGATGTGATTACCTAAGAGAGTCATCTTTTTTTCTTACAGATGGGGTGGTGAGGTAAAACTGATTTGTCAAATAATCCCAGTTTCTCTGGCATCCTTGCACTGCTTTCTACCTCCCTGGATCCAAACACAGAAGAAATGATAATGTTACTAATGATAATAAGAGGCTACCTTCTAATGAATGCCCGCCATCTGCCACCCTCTGTGCCACTTTTAAAACATTCTCTCCAATCCTCATGCTCCATATGTACTGGCAATGAGTCCCCCTGCCAACAGGGGAAACTGAGGCTCAGAGGAGGAAAGTACTTTGTCCAAGGTCACTCAGATCAGCAGTGGTGAAGCCAAGATCTGAATTTGGGTGTGCAATGCCAAGGCCCACATACATTTTGCCACTAATTCAGGAGAGAGAGGTGACTGCAGAAGCAGGTTGCCCTCCAGGCGTCCTGGGGGACTTTGTCTGAAAGAGACTGGATCCACTCTGATCCTTGTGAGTTTCCAGCCCTAAAGGGCATGCAGGTTAGTGAGGAGAGGGCTGAGGATAAAACTATATGTGCGTGTGTGTGCCCACACACACACTAATTTGAGAATGGTACTAATTGTAATCACAATAATATTAATGATGATCACAATGGCAATAGTGGTAAAAGTAGTCAATATTTCTTGGCACTTACTACATTTTCTGCACTGTGCTGATTCCTTTACCTGAACAGATACAGACAGGTAGAGCAGGCGGTGGTTAAGAGCCAGGCCTCAGGGTCGGGCAGATGGATTTGAAATCCCAGCTCTGCCACTCTTTTGACTTTGGGAAAGCCATTTGATTAGTCTGAGGCTCTGTGGCCTCATCTGTAAAATGGGTTCCGAATCCTAGCTTCGAGGAGTTGCTACAAAGGATGAACTATGACCCTGAATGAAAAAGCCCCAGGCCCCACAAAGGGCGCCGTCAGTAGCCTGCAGCCAGTGTGCAGACGTGTCCCCTGTGGGTGTGTGTGTGTCTGTGACTGTGAGTGTGCACGTCTGTATTGGTGTGGGGGGCCTGATCGGTTTTGGCGAGGGTGATGGTTTTGTGTCTACTGAAGAAAGGGTGTTGAGGGTCGATTGCTTTGTGTTTTCATGGAGTGGGGGCGCTCACAAATTTGGGACTGGGTTCCTGGGGGCCATTGCAAGCAGCTCCCTACTTATCACCAGCAGAGAGCATCCGTCTTCAGCTCTGCGGCCCGCCGTCCAGCTGTGTCTCCTCCTTTCCTTGCCTGAGAGGCCCCCTCTGACACAGGGCCCCTCTCCAGGGAAAGGCTGAAAGAAGGGGAAGAGCCGGGAAAGGGCCGGAGGAGGCTGGATCCTGCCTTTCCTGTTGCTTGGGGGCTGTGTGCCACCAGCGGACGGAGACTTGGAATTCGTCTGAGCGCTAGGGGGCAGTGTGTCTGTTCCAAAGAAGCCGCCGGCCCGGTGCAGGCCGAGCGCACACACAGACCCGCGTAGGGGCGCCCACACCGCGGAGGCGTACCCGCCAGCACATCCACGAGCACAGATGGGTACAGAGAGGGGCACAGGCTCTCACACTCGTGGGGAAAACAAGATCCACATGAGCAGAGATAAAGGCACTCAAGGTGCAAGGCCCACAGCCATGGACACACACACACAGGTATACAAACACAGAGGCATCCAGAGAGAAGCCAGGGGCTGGGGGACAGACAGGGCCACTCACCGAGACAGAGCAAAGCGGGCAGACACAGATGTGGACACAGACACGCTTGGATGCTGGGCACCCGCGCCTGGGCGGAGACACGAATGCAGGCACTCGCCTGCACACCCGCACAGCATTCTTCAGAATTAAGGCAAGGTGACCCAGACACACATCCTGAACAGAAACCCAGCCGGGCCCAAACACACCCTGCTTTCAGACACTCACACACCTTGGAGACTTAACTCTTGGAAACAGCCCCAGAAAAATACTCCCTCCCACCCCCCACCCCCGGAACGCACAGAATTATTCCACAGGAAACCTGCCCAGGTGTTCAGGGGACCCCCGCCCAGCCCCGCGTGAAGTCATGCCTCAGCAGAGAGCACAGTCCAAGCAGGCTCTCCCCAGAGTGCAGGTCTGCAGGCCATTCTTCCCACCGTCCGCCCTGCCCACCCAGGGCTCCAGACAGGCCCCGGCTCTACCTATTCCCTCCAGACACCCAGAGACGTAAGGGTCCTCACAAGGGGGCCTCCTGAGGCAACTAGAGCCCAGGAGCCACGGCTCTGGACCAAGTTCGTGGCCAGGTGGCGTGGGTTTTGCATAGGTCTTTGCCCATTCAGGGTCCTCTTTCTGGCAGCCATTCCTTCTTCTGGTCCCCTTCCTTGCTCAGGAGGCCCTTCCCCTGATCTGGCCTGGGGTCCCAGGGTGGGGATAGAGGGGGTGGTCCCTGGAGGCCTACCCAGGCCCTTTATTTCTTTGTGCCGAAATCAGCCAAGCCTCAGTCTTTTCTCCAGCCCTCACTTCCCTGTCACTTTGCTAAGTAATAATTTCCATGTCCAATTCCATTTCTTTTCTAGTTCTGAAACCTCTAAGCTATCAGCAAGAGGATAGTTCACATGAAAACTAATTACACAAAATCAATATTTAATCACAGACCAACAACCTGATCCTGCAGAAAAATCCTTTTAAAACTCCACCGCCCTGTACAAATACTTCTTCCTGGATGCTTATTTATGGGCCCCATATTTTGGTGGGGGTAATTTTCATTTTTAATTTCAAAAAGAAAAAAAAAAAACCTGTAGACATCCACCACAGGGAGGTCCCACGAAGGGCCTGGGATCTGAGCTGGCTTCTGCCCTCTGACTTTTAAAGCTGCACGTTTTTATTGTTTGCTTTTATTTTTTATTCTTACTGGGTGGTGGGGGAGGGTGTTATTTTCTTCCAGAATCTCTGAAGACCCTGCTTCCTGACTCCCCTTGCCCTAAATTGAACCCGTTTTCTTGGCATTTTCTGTTCTGAAACACCCAGACTTCCCACCAGTAACTTCAGGGAGCAATGAATCTGCTAGGCTCCTCGTGGTAACTTTTTAACTCCCTGCCTGCGACGATGGAGTGCTTAATCTGAGGTTTTTAAATAAAAAGGGCTCAGGGGTTGGTTTTATTATAACGTTTATTTCATTTCAGATTTCATGCACAATTTAGCAAACGCTAGACAGACTTGGGCGATAAACACTTTCTTTTGTGGGGGGAAAAGGCATTTTTATACACCATGCTTAATTTTATTTAGATTTAATAGCAATATCAGGGGCACTTCAGAGAAAGTTCCCTTTCCCCCTCCTCTTCTCCTAAGAATGCTGGCCTGCTAGCAAAATCACCTCCTGCTACCTCGTGCTATTTTATGGCAAGGAAAATTGAAGGCCTTCTCCCCCTTCCTCCCCTACAAATGCTTTAGGGAGGAAAATACACACACACACACACACACACACACACACACACACAGAGGCACACAGAATAAACACTTCCTCTATCCTCCATGCCTCTAACTCCGAACTTCTAATTGCAAGATAGATTGCAGCCTCAGTGGGGATCAGGAAGATCTAAACATTTTAACTAAGATTATTGGGATAAATATTTCATAAAGAGCAGGGCAGATATTAAATTACTCCCATTGATTTTAGTATCACAACCCAATTCCCTTCCTTGGCCTCTTCAGTTTAATTGATCTCTTAAGGAGGCCAACCCCGCGCAGGAAGAGGGCCTGGGCCTTGGCCAGAGTGGCTAAACTAGGGTGCGCTGGCCGGCCCGGGCTGCCCTCTGCGCATTAGTCTTCTCGGGGGCTCCCAGCTGCCTTGCCGCTCTGGCGCTGAGCTCATCCGAAACGCGCCCCCATAAAGTGGCGGAGTGGTTACGGAAGCCGGTCACTGCGAACCGGGAACCCTGGACAGCAAGGATAGGGAACAATTGTTCGCGCCCTATGAGGGAGGAGCGAGTCAAGCACCCCTATTTCTCGAGGAGATCCCTAACTTCGGGGTTCCTTGTCTGTTTTCACCTCGGGGAAAATCCAAGGGCCGGTTAACTTGGGTGCCACAAGTAATCAGACAGCGGTGGAGAGCCGAAGGTTCACTCCAGTGCCGAAGTGCAGTCGACACGAAGCGACTTTCCGCGGTGAGTCCAGGATCTTTGCCTGGCGACCCCATTGTCTGAGCGCCCCGCACCGCTAACCGCCCGCCTCCCCGCCCCCTAGCCACCCCGCAGGTCTCGCTTCAGTTGGGGGTGGGGAGTTGGGAACTGTAGTAAATGGGAAGCGGGGTGAACAAAGCCAAGCTCCCGCCATTCTCCGCCTGCGCCCTCTCTAGCCGGATGCGCGGGGAGGCTAGGGCGCGCCCGCAGCGCGCTAGCACCGGACCCCGAGGTTAACCGGTGCGGGGGACCCTGGAGCAGGCGAAGTGCGGGTTCGCGGCGGGGGCCTCAGCAGTCAGCACCCAGGACCACCTTAAGAGCGAGCCCCGCCCCGGGCCCGGAGCTCGGGCTGCGCTGATTGGTGCAAATGTAATGGCTGAAATTGATTGCTGAAATGCAAAACTTGTTGCTGCTTCTCCCGGCTCTGGGCGAGAGGCAGACACAGAGAGGGGAGCCGAGACCCTCGGAACGCCCCACGCAGGGCCCCCCCGCCAGCCAGGAGAGGGGTGCGCGGACCCCCCAGAGCTGCCCCCGCCCCCTCCCATTCCGGGCTCCGAAAGCGCAGCCGGAACGCCTTACCCTGCTAGCCCAGCGTGGCCCCCCAACCCGCGTACGCCCCCCTCCCCGGGTCCGAGGGCGACTTGCGAAGCACCTCGGCGCGGAGGCAGGGAACCCTAGCCTTGGAGCGCCCCAACTCCTCGTCTGCTGCCCGCCCGCGCCTGGAACGGGGCTCGGAGGTCCCCGCGAACTCAGAGACCGAACAGCAGAGGACAGAAGCGGCAGGCAGCGGACGTGGCCGCGAAGCGGCGCGCCGGGGTGCAGCGCACCCGCCGCGGAATAGGGGAGCCGCGCCTTCCACCAACCCTCGGTTTCAACCTCGGGCGCCCCGCCGCTCCTCCTCAGCCCTGCTGAGCTCCCGGCTCTGGGGCGGGCACCAGTGATGCCGAGCGGAGCTTCCAGTCCTCCGACCCGCTGAAGAAGCAGTAACCGCTCGCTGGGGCCGACGGGGACTGTGCGAGCCGATCGTGCTTGGCTGAGGCTCCGGCTGCGAAGCGCGGGGACTCCGGGGGGAGGGGGGAGGGACCGCTCGCTCTGTGCCCCGGCGCCAGCACGGCTTTGAAGGGTCTCCCTGCCTGGCCCCTTAGCAGCTCCGCCACGGACTCCGGGAGGCTTCAGGCAGCGTCCAGGGGCTCCCCATCCAACCCGATCGGACTTAAGAAGGTGATTGCTCTGCTTTCCCTCTCTCCTTCCCACCTCCTTTCCCCCACTTAACTTTTTGTCTTCAGTCACCCGCAGCTCCGTCCCCTCCCAGCAAACCCACCCGGGGCTGTGCCAACCGCCCGGGGCATGGGCCCCCCAACACGGCTCCTGGAGGCCCCGCGGCGCCGCAAGATGTGAGAGGCCCGCGTCGGGCAGAACGAGAGCTTCGGAAGAGGAGCTGATAGCCCCAAGCCTTCACAAGCCAGGCGAGGTGGCGGTGCGCGCTGCGCCCCGGCGGTGCTGAGCGTCCGGGTGCGCCCAAGCCAGGGCCGGAACGAGTAGCTGGCCGGAGGCGCGCCGCGGAGAGCAGGCTGTCATGCCCTATTGATCCCCCCGCCCCCCGCCAAGTATGTTTGGGCTGGACCAATTCGAGCCCCAGATCAACAGCAGGAACGCTGGCCAGGGCGAGAGGAACTTTAACGAGGCCGGACTAAGCATGAACGCCCACTTCAAGGCCCCGGCTTTCCACGCGGGGGGCCCCCCTGGCCCCGTAGACCCTGCCATGAGCGGGCTGGGCGAACCCTCGATCTTGGGCATGAACATGGAGCCTTACGGCTTTCACGCGCGCAGCCACTCCGAGTTGCACGCGGGGGGGCTGCAGGCGCAGCCGGTGCACGGATTCTTTGGAAGCCAACAGCCGCACCACGGCCACCCCGGAGGCCACCACCCCCACCAGCATCACCCCCACTTTGGGGGCAACTTTGGCGGGCCGGATCCAGGGGCCTCGTGCCTCCACGGGGGTCGCCTGCTCGGCTACGGCGGCGCGGCCGGCAGCTTGGGTAGCCAGCCGCCCTTCACTGAGGGTTACGATCATATGGCTGAGAGCCAGGCGCCCGAGAGCTTCGGCCCGCAGCGACCCGGGAACCTGCCGGACTTCCACAGTTCAGGCGCCTCGGGCCATGCCGTGCCTGCCCCATGCTTGCCGCTGGACCAGAGCCCTAACCGAGCCGCCTCCTTCCATGGCCTGCCCGCCTCCGGTGGCTCCGATTCCCATAGTCTGGAGCCCCGGAGGGTGGCGAACCAAGGAGCCGTTGACTCGCTGGAATACAATTACCCGGGCGAACCGCCCTCGGGACATTTCGACATGTTTTCCCCCTCTGATTCCGAGGGGCAGCTGCCTCATTATGCAGCGGGTCGTCAGGTTCCCGGGGGCTCTTTCCCGGGTGCCTCGGCCATGCCCAGAGCTGCAGGCATGGTGGGCTTGTCGAAAATGCACGCCCAGCAACAGCAACAACAGCAGCAACAACAGCAACAGCAGCAGCACGGCGTGTTCTTCGAGAGGTTCGGTGGGACCCGCAAGATGCCCGTGGGGCTGGAGCCTGGAGTCGGCTCCAGGCACCCGTTGATGCAGCCTCCCCAGCAGGCCCCGCCGCCCCCGCAGCAGCCGCCCCCGCAGCAGGCCCCGCCGCCTCCGCAGCAGCCACCCCCGCAGCAGCCGCCGCCGCCACCGCCTGGGCTTCTAGTCCGACAAAATTCGTGTCCGCCCGCGCTCCCGCGTCCCCAGCAGGGTGAGGCGGGCACGCCCAGCGGCGGCCTGCAGGACGGGGGGCCTATGCTGCCCAACCAACACGCGCAGTTCGAGTACCCCATCCACCGGCTGGAGAACCGGAGCATGCACCCTTATTCCGAGCCTGTATTCAACATGCAGCAGGCGCCCAACCAGCGGCTGCAGCATTTCGACGCACCCCCCTACATGAACGTGGCCAAGAGGCCGCGCTTTGACTTCCCGGGCAGCGCGGGAGTGGATCGCTGCGCTTCGTGGAACGGCAGCATGCACAATGGCGCTCTGGACAACCACCTCTCGCCCTCTGCCTATTCCGGCCTGCCCGGTGAGTTCACGCCGCCTGTGCCCGACAGCTTCCCCTCAGGGCCGCCTCTGCAGCATCCGGCCCCGGACCACCCTTCTCTACAGCAGCAGCAGCAGCAGCAGCAACAGCAGCAGCAGCAACGCCAAAACGCGGCCCTCATGATCAAGCAGATGGCGTCGCGGAATCAGCAGCAGCGGCTGCGCCAGCCCAACCTGGCTCAGCTAGGCCACCCCGGGGACGTGGGCCAGGGCGGCCTGGTGCACAGCGGCCCAGTGGGCGGCTTGGCCCAGCCGAACTTTGAGCGCGACAGCGGCGGCGCGGGCGCAGGGCGCCTGGGCACGTTCGAGCCGCAGGCGCAGCACTTGGCTCAGGAGAGCGCGTGGTTCCCAGGTCCGCATCCGCCGCCGGGCGACCTGCTGCCCCGCAGGATGGGAGGTTCAGGCTTGCCCTCCGACTGCGGCCCGCACGACCCAGGACTGGCGCCGCCCCCTCCGCCCGGTGGCTCCGGGGTGCTGTTCCGGGGCTCTCTGCAGGAGCCGCTGAGGATGCCCGGAGAGGGCCACGTGCCCGGGCTGCCCTCCCCTGGCCTGCAGTTCGGGGGCAGCCTGGCCAGCCTGGGCCAGCTGCAGTCGCCCGGGGCTGGGGTGGGGCTGCCCAGCGCTCCCTCCGAGCGCCGGCCCCAGCCACCTGATTTCACGGCGCCCGCGCTCGGGGGCCAGCCTGGCTTCCCATTCGGCGCAGCGAACCGGCAGGCCACGCCGCACAGCGGCCCAGGCGTGAACTCGCCCCCGAGCGCGGGCGGAGGCGGCGGCAGCACGGGCGGTGGCAGCGGCGGCGGCGGCGGCGGGGGCGCATACCCGCCGCAGCCTGACTTCCAGCCCAGCCAGCGCAGCTCGGCCAGTAAGCTGGGCGCGCTCTCGCTGGGCTCCTTCAACAAGCCCAGCTCCAAGGACAACCTGTTCGGCCAGAGCTGCCTGGCTGCGCTCTCCACCGCCTGCCAGAACATGATCGCCAGCCTCGGGGCCCCCAACCTCAACGTGACCTTCAACAAGAAGAACCCGCCCGAGGGCAAGAGGAAACTGAGCCAGAACGAGACCGACGGCGCGGCCGTGGCCGGCAACCCGGGCTCGGATTACTTCCCAGGAGGGACTGCTCCTGGGGCTCCAGGGCCCGGAGGCCCGTCGGGGACCAGTAGCAGCGGCTCCAAAGCCTCTGGGCCGCCCAATCCGCCCGCCCAGGGGGACGGCACTAGCCTCTCCCCCAACTACACCCTGGAATCGACATCGGGGAACGACGGCAAGCCGGTCCCGGGTGGCGGCGGCCGGGGACGGGGGCGCAGAAAAAGGGACAGCGGTCACGTGAGCCCTGGGACCTTCTTCGACAAGTACTCGGCGGCGGCGGCGGCGCCGGACAGCGGGGGCGCGCCTGGTGTGAGCCCAGGGCAACAGCAGGCGCCTGGCGCAGCCGTCGGGGGAAACTCGGGAGAGGCGCGCGGGGCGCCTACACCTCACGAGAAAGCGCTCACGTCGCCGTCCTGGGGGAAGGGGGCCGAGCTGCTCCTGGGGGACCAGCCAGACCTCATGGCGTCCCTGGACGGTGGGGCCAAGTCGGACGGTAGTTCCCCGCACGTGGGTGAGTTCGCCTCCGACGAGGTGAGCACGAGTTACGCCAACGAGGACGAGGTGTCTTCCAGCTCCGACAACCCCTCAGCCCTGGCCAAAGCGAGTAGGAGCCCTCTGGTGACAGGCTCGCCCAAACTCCCTCCCCGCGGGGTGGGCGCCGGGGAACACGGACCGAAGGCACCCCCGCCCCCGCTTGGCCTGGGCATCTTGTCTACCTCTACCTCGACCCCTGACAGCTATGGCGGAGGGGGCACGGGCCATCCCGGCACGCCGGGCCTGGAGCAGGTTCGGACCCCGACGAGCAGCGGCGGTGCCCCGCCACCTGACGAGATCCACCCTCTGGAGATCCTCCAGGCACAGATCCAGCTGCAGAGGCAGCAGTTCAGCATCTCTGAGGACCAGCCCCTGGGGCTCAAGGGTGGCAAGAAGGGTGAGTGTGCCGTCGGGGCCTCGGGCGCGCAGAATGGGGACAGCGAGCTGGGCAGCTGCTGCTCCGAGGCGGTCAAGAGCGCCATGAGCACCATTGATTTGGACTCGCTGATGGCAGAGCACAGCGCCACCTGGTACATGCCGGCTGACAAGGCCTTGGTGGACGGCCCGGAGGAGGACAAGACGCTGGCGCCATGGGAAAAGGCCAAACCCCAGAACCCCAACAGCAAAGAAGGTATCTGCGCTCGTTCCCAGTTCCTTTCTCACCTGGCGGAGACCCGCCCCACCCCCATCGCTGGCCTTGGCGTCTGCCTTGCAGGCTCCATGAAAGGGGAGGGTCCCTCAGGGCCCAGCTCGGAGCTGGTACCCTTCCTTTGGTTACCCCAGGGGCTCCGTGGGCAGACCCCCTTCCCTCCTCCTAGGTGCTGCCAGGTAGATTCTAGTTTCACAGCTGTAGTAACAACTTAAGGTGGCAATCCATTTGGGGATTATTTTAGAGTACCCCCTGTCAAGTTTTAGCTGAGTTTCTGGGTGCCCTGAGGACTAGGCCTCTTCCCTTTCACACTCAGACCCCTCCTCACCCCTCAACGTTCTGGCCTGTTCCACTTTTCAGGAGTTTCCTACTCTCCTCCCGCCCCCCCTCCAGCCTCCACTTCCTGGCAGGACACCTGGGAAGCTGTGTTAATACCTCCCCATCTTTTCCTAGTCAGCCAGACTGCAACTTGAGCTCCCTCGCGTGTGCCAGCATCTTTGGGGGAAAAAGTTACCAGTTCTGGTGTCTGCAGCATCATTCAGAGGCAACGCCTAATTTGACATTCGTTCCTAATGAATAGCTGTTTTGTCTCTTCTTAATGATTAGAGTTTCATTGAAAAACTGGAGACCTGTCAGGGTTATAGGAGGCAGGCAGTCTTTTCAGGGTGCACCTCCTTGACATTTGGTTGGGGGGGGGGAGTGGCAGGCGTGGGCCAGGGTGGGGTCTGCTTGGCAGAGACCAGACCAGTCGACCAGGGCATCATTTGTGCATGGGGATATGGATATATATTCTTAAGACACAAAGGACCCGAGTTTGTCAATATCTCTCCTGGCTTTGGTGACAGATGTCTGGTCCCAGTTCTCCTTTGCATTCTAAGCACTCCCTCCCTGTCGGGCCTGGAGGCCTTTAAGGTGGGTGGGGTGGGGGTTAGTAAAATGGACAACCATTGCTGTTAGAGTAATAATAGTTTTTTCTTTTTTTTTAACCTAAAGGTGACCGGGGCTGCAGTAGATACCTGTTTTATTTTTTTTTATGGGGCCTTTTTATGAGCATCATCTTCTACCCCCCACCCCATCCCTACCTTTTGCTTTCAAAACCTCCCTGAATCCCCTTGGTCTCACCAGGCTATTACCTTGGTGCCTGTAGCTGGCGGTTTAACTATGTCTTAAAAAAAATACGTCCACTGATCCTTGCATTCTCTTAGGGTGGTTCTCCTCTGCTTCGGTTTCAGTCCACATCCTGCATCCTGCCATCTCTTGACCCAGGGTTTAAGGTGCGGGTTGGTTTTAGGACCAGGGGATGGGGGTGGAGGGAGAGGGGGAGGGGAAGTGCGCAGGAGTTGGGTGGTTCAGAACTCTGGGCTTTCACCGCCCGTCCTGGGTAGCTTTCCTGCTTGGGTTTTCTAATTCATGAATGCGGCCTTGCTGCTTTTCTCTTTGTTCGCCTACTGCCCAGCCCGGGACGCCGCTCTCTCATTTGAAGCTGGGTGTTTAGCATGCACAGCAGACGCTGCGGCCAGCATCAGCATTCTCCAGGCTTCTCCCAGGCAAGGCCATAAATTGGTTAGTTTGGGACCCTCTGCTGCTTCTCCCTGCCGGCCCCCCCTTTTTTAAAATGGAGTTGGACTCAGCATCCTGGTCGCTCTGCCTCCCTTCTCCTTTATTTTCTTGTACACAACATCTTGGTCCTGCCGATCGATAGCTGGTTAGCACAAATGCCAGCCCCTGTCACTTCTACCTGGCTTGGCCTGGCTGCCCCTCCTCCTCCCTATTCTCCCATCCCTCCCCCCCATAATTAAGACCACATTGGCCAAAATGGTGTGAGAAGACTCAAAAAGAAAAAAAAAAACCCAATTTAGAGAATTAATAAAGAGAAACCAATAGCACTTGGCCTGCAAGTCTTTTGAAGGGCCTTAGGTGCAGAGGAATTGGGTGGTTTTAATGAGATTTTTATTTTCAAGGTGTTGCACTGTTCCCTTCTCAGCCCGACTAATCTTCCTTTGCAGAAAAAAAAAATGCAGACTGAGAATGAAGAAATGTCATTAAAGAAATGTTTTGTTTTGTTTGTTTCATTATCACCGTCAGGCAAAGGAAAATATTTTTTTGGAAACAGATGCTAGTCAGTTTCGGGGTTGATTTCCCCCTGTACGATAAACACAACCCTCCCTTGCACACGGGAGATGGGAAACTTCCTCCAGGGACTGGCTTCGGGGCTGGCTGCCTTAGAAGCCTCAGCAGGGACACCCACTTGACCTCCTTTGTTTTCCACTCTGTGATGTAGGAAGGACAGTTTCCTAGATAAAGCCCCGAATTGAGGTCACTCACAGCTTCTGCAGCCTTGGGACTGCTAGTTAAGGCTTTGTGAGATACCTGCGTCTGATTCCTGCTCCCTTACTGGTAGTAAATAAGGACGATTAAACTTTTCATTATGATAACACCCCGCAGCTCCATCTGCATGTTGTATAAATAGGTACACAGCCTTCAACGGCCCCCCGGGTGCCCTGGCTGAAAATCAGAATGAAGTGTACCCCTTCGAAACAGAGTAGAGAGGGGAAAAAAAAAAAAAAAGAATTGAAAGGAAAGCATCCTGCTTTTCTGTAAACACAAGCACAGGGGCCTATCAGCCATGAAGCAGCTTTGAACGTACCTTCTCTAAGTTCCAACCCCAGCGAGCACTGTCTTTCACCACCCACCCCCACCCCCCCCACCCACCTCAGGCAAAGCCCATTTTTGTAATGATATTGTATTTTGTCACACCGTAAAACATGCCAGTACTAATGTGATTAAATATTAACACCGTTTCTGAAATTTCTTCACTCCGATGACAAAACACTAGTCGGTCTTTACCAAAAATGATCCTGCTCAGATTGGAGAGGACATGCCAGTGTTGTCTTATGGGGTTTAGATGTCCTTCGGAGGGGAGGGAACTTGACTAGCAAGTTACACTTCTCCCAAAGTCTAGGCCAGAATCACATGTGATGATCTTTTTTTTAAAGAAAAAAAAAAACCAGGAAAGTGAGCCTCTGGAAATTATGCTTCCTCAGACTTCTTAATCAACCCGCCAAACAACTTTTATATCATGAAACTCCAGGTCTCGTCATGAGATTCTGTTTGCACAGAGTTGGGGTGGGGGAAGGGTGAGGTGGCACAAAGAGGGGGAAAAAGAAAAACCAGCCTGAGTTTGGGCCTATTCAGACATCTATTAAATCAGTGAGGATTACCTGAATTTGAAATTAGTTTGCAAAATCATCCACCCCATTTTGTAATAGGTGTGTGGCTATGGAGGAATTTCTAAACCCAGAGAGAAGGAGAAATCATTAATAGATTGTAGGTAAAGGATATTAAGCCTAAAAATGTATGTCCCCCTGCCCCTGCCCACAGGTCCCTTACAGGTTTCAAAACTTGAATTAACTCTACTCCGTAATAAGTTTATCCTTGCCAAACTTCCATTCTGTTGGCTGTTCTCTATCATGAAATCCAGAGATGTCTAGAAACACTCTTTCACCCACAGGGAAATGGGAGAGGTCTCCGTCTACATTCTGCATGCAATCCGGCCCTTTTTGGAAGTATGATATTTTTACAGTGATGCGGGAGAAATTTTTGGAATTTCATGCTTCTCTCATTGTTCCAGTCAGAGCCCAGTAAAGTGGTACGGAGCAGTACTAGGCAGGCAGGATTTGAACGCTGAATTTCCTTAGTCATGGGGGCAGGCAAGGGGGAAGGCTCCTAGTGCTGTTTGTTTTTTTCTGAGTCGTTTTCCCCATTCCTCACACTGTGGAGAGAATTTTTAAGGCTCCTTCCAACTGGTTTTGGGAAGGCAAAGCCTTGCAGTCCTATTTCCCCAAGAAATCACCCAGCACGGGTTGCATGCCTTCAAGTGACTTTTGCAGCCTCCGGAAGATGTAACCCAAAACTTCGCAGGTGTTAATCAGGGGTAATGTAAACAGATAGGAGCCCCCTTTGTGCAGCTGGGGTCTGGGCCTGCCTGCTCCCTGGCTAGTCCGGGATGGATACACAGCTCCTCTTCTTTGGTGCTTCTTTAATATTTCATGGTTGTAATAAATCTGTCTTCTTTGCCCGCCTCCCGACATAAAGCCCCAACCTAGCGCACATCTGCAATTAGACATTTCTACTAAATATTAATAAAGGACAAGGATTTCCAAGGGGCTGATGCTTCTCGGCATTGAACTTGTCGTGGTTTCTGCCACTGGATTTTTTTCTGTTTTGATTTTAAATAGGCTCTGCCTTCTAATATGGAATATACACTTATATGTTATCATCTGTATTGATGTACTTAGTATTCGTAGATGGAAGGCCTTTTCTCAGGATAGCTTTCTTAATTTAAACCTAAATTCATTTAGATTTCTGGTGAGGCCCCTTCAGACCGGAAGAGACTGTTGAAATGTACTTCTATTTTATTGAGATTTCTAGGAAAGGAGTGAGGGTTGGTTAATCTAATTTCTCTTTCTAGCAATGAAATTCTATGATTCCTGATATGATTTTGTTTGCCTGACAGAGGTATTTAAATTTCCGCAAAGAATCTTAATGGGTCCTGAAAATACAGCTGCCCTTGCCAAGAAGTTACTTGAGATTCTCTGGCTGATATAAAATATACATCTTTAATAAACACTCCAGGAGGACCAGGTGAAATTAGAAGAGGGGCATTCTTCCTATTCTGGAAGGGCGAACTTGAGCCTATCTTTGGGGTTTCACAGAACCTCCCGAACCCACCATATGCTGGAAATTTTAGCAAAAATCACCTTTCTCTCCACTTTAGTGACAGTAACGTTGAGTCGTGTTCTTTGCCCAGGGAGTGATCTGCTTTACCGAAAGCTGTTAAGAGAGAAACACTCCTAGTAAGAGATACTGTATTTACCTCCGTTTGGTTACTTTTAGAGATTAAAAAACTATAGCTTTGTGTAATAGGACGAAATGTCCGTGCAGTGTGTGAGGGCAAGAAGGCTGCCCAAGCACAGGGCAGCATGAAAGCACCAAACCTCTTATATCAGAGGGGACCTGAATCTATGGGGGTGCCCCTGTAACTAGTGGGGGCACCTTATATCCTTCCCTCAATGCCCCCCTGCTTGTTCCACCCATGTGTTCAGTTTGGCCCCAGCTTCATCGTTTTGACTCAAGTCAGGATTTTGACTTGCCCAGGCGATGTGTTTGTTTTAGGACGATGTCTGTTTTTAGGCACATCTTGGGTGGACAGATTCTAGTGTGGGTTCTGATTGCTAGTGGCAGAGATGTTGATGCGTACACGAGTGCATGATTGAGAAGAGAGACATCTGGGGGACATTTTCAAGTTTCCTCCCCTTCTGGTACACCTTGGAGCCCGGCAAAGTGGTCTGGGGGCTGGCTGAAAGAGTGTGGCCGACGTGTGGTGTCCAGGCGGGGTTTGTCTGCAGCCCACCGGAGGGGAGCAGAGCTCATGGCTTTCTCGTGGGAAGGAGCCCCTCCCCAGCATACGCGCCTATACATATGCATGGCCAAGTATATTTCCATCAAATCATCCAGTTAGTCCTTTAGTTTCCCCTTAATCTGCTTTCCGAAAGCAGAGTAGGGTTGGGGGGGAGGGTGGGAATGGGGGAAGCAGGGAGAGAAACCAAACCTTCAGTCTCTTTGGCCTTAGCTGACAGGTTCTGATTCTCTAAAGGACTGAATGAGTGCAGTCCTAAAAATAGAGGAGGATTTTGAAGATCCTAATTACGAAATCTCGGCCTCCAGGGCCTCCCAGGCTGTGGGTGACTTTGATCTGGAGTATTTCGGTAGCGGACGCACGTCGTCCCTCACTGGGTTTTGCGCATGGAGGTGTCTCTCTGGCTGAGTTCAGCTAACTGAACTCTCTCCAGCCGGGGAGAGGAATCTTTTGAATCAAGGCCCACCACCACCACCCCCTCCCCCATACCCCCTCCCAGCGGTGGGAAGCAACGCTGCTTCTCATTTATGGAAATTCCTCTCCTTTATTGTAATCTTTTGGTACCAACGACTTGGCTGAGAGGACGCTGGGCTTTTGAATTAGTCACAGCTTTGCCTTCAGAGCTCACAGCAGCTCAGCCAATGGTCCCCCCAACTCACAAACTGGACCAGAAGGGAGAGATGGTTCTGGAACCCTGGCCCATCATGTTTTGCAGGATGGCTTGCCCAGGGCTGTGGCAGTCTTGATCATTTTTTGCCATCTAACAGTGACATGACAACACGCATCCTACTCAGCCTCGTGGGCCCATGGGTGACTTTAGGGTGTGGGTCAGAAGCTACCCCGTGGGTGTGTACATCCGGGGCCCCGAACTCCTAACTTCACTTTATGACCGGGATTGAAAAGCAGAGTTCAGTTTCATATACTTGCGCAGAGAAGGGACGTATGCGAGCCATCATTCTCACGGGGTGTAATTATTGCAGGACGCTGAGGCTTGCTTTGTTTGCTGGCTTGCATTTTAATCAGCGGCCTCTGAGGTTTGGGAAGCAAGAGGAGGGTCTGCTCCCAACATGGTGTTTGTCCAGGAAGGACGGGTTGAGGGGGCTGTGGAGAGGCTGCCCAGCCTCAAGAAATCCAAGGGGCTCTTTGCTGGGCCCCGATAGCTTTCAGTTTTGGTCCTACAAGGCCCCTTTGGACTGCCATCCTGCGTATCTCCTCCCGAGGCGGGTAGTGTCCATCATAACCCCAACATCCCACATTCTTGTTTTTCCTTCTTGGCTGAGAAAGTCGGCAGGTTTTCATCACCTTCGCTTCCTGCAAAGCGGGATCAGAGGGAGTAGTTTACGGCGGTCGTGTGTGGAACTTTTCACGATTTATGTACATCAGCGTAAGGACCCAAATGCCCTTTAAACATAACGGCAGTTGAATTTAACAGTTTGGAGGCCTTAGCGCATTCACGATAACAAATTGGCCCTCTGAGTATCCCAGAAGGAACATCATAAGTGGGATAGACTTTTCCCCAAAGAGGGGGAAACCTCCAATAAACATCCCCACACAAACTCACATGCTAGAGGGAAAGCAGGGTTTTATGTTCTGATCATTAAAGCTCAGGGGTCCAGCAGACTCAGCCTACTCCGCCTCCCCTGTAGCTGGTCGGATGGACCATGTGACCCCAAGGCTCTGTCTTCTTCCTGTTTTTGACGTCTCTGGAAAACCTTGGACCCTTCGGTGATTGGCTCTGGAATTCCCATTCTTAGGGAGAGGATCTCTGGTTTTCTGGGCCTCAGTCTGACTCATCTGTGCTAGTGTTCAGTTTAGGTGAGTCAGGTGTGTTGGAAGATGGATTAGGGACCCAAGAAGATGGTTCTGTGGAGGCATCTTTGGGGCCCACTGACTCGGATGGCCTTTGGGAAGTTGGAGGGAACCATCTCTTGTTTTTATCCTGTGCATCTCACAAACCCTCTCCATGGTGACTCAGAAATAGACAACATTGTCATGCCTTTGCAGGAGATGTGGGCTAACGGATGCTGAGCCCCTTCCCGGCCTCCCTCCTCCCCACCCTGCCTCCCTCCTCCAGAAGCCCTGTCTCTCTTGTGAGACCTACAGGACCCGGAGGTGTGATCTGAGGATCTAAAATGAGTTTTCCCTTGTCATTGCTGATGATAATTTAAAAAGGGTTTGGGCATGGAGGTTTCCTTTGCTCTTAAAGCTCAGGTCAACGCTTTGACTGGAGTCAGGCAAGCTTGGGCCTTTTTGGCCTAGGTGACTTTGTTTCGTGTGTGACCGGGGAAAGAAATCTATCTGCCTCAGAGTTGAGGGCCCCAGTGATGGTGTTCCTGGTTGTATTTGGGAGCTCCACGAGAGGAGATGCACACACACACACACACACCCCTGGTCCCCTGTTCATACACACACACACACACACACACACACACACACACACACACACATACCTGGTCCCCTGTTCATCCAGTCATCCAGGGCAGGATGTGATATGAACAAGATAGAACCCTTTAAAGTTACCGTGAAGCAGTGTTTTCAGGCACCCTTGGATCTGGGAACACAAGCATTGTTGCGTGATTGGCAACAACCACCAGGAATAAAATACTTCTGAGGGACCATCTTATGATCAGAGAAGGGCCAGGGGAGTCAGCAGAAAACAGCCTGCTTTGAAATCCCCAGAGCTCACCCTTCCAGAGAAAGGCTGGCTTGGCTGAGAATTCACAGGGAAGTGAGCAGGTTCTACCCGGATCGGGTGGGCTGTTGGAAAAGTCCTTGAAATTCTAGGGCCTGAGTCCTGATGTGGACATTCTGTTCTTTCCTAGGAGCCGGAAGACAGAGAGAGAAACAGCCGCAGTTAGGAACACTGGATGCAGACTGGGGTGTAGTTTATTTTCTTTGGGGGGGACAGTGATTGAGGGATGGATGGAGACAGGAGAAGTGTGCCCCTCAGAGTTGAAATGTTGTTTACCAACGCGGGGTTCAGGAGTGGAAAATAATTTGTAAGTGTGGAAGTCATTTCTAATACCATCTCCTGGGCAGAGCTGGGGGTTGAAGGCATGGCTTAGGGGCTGGTGTCAGCTCTCACAGAGGATGGAAAGTTCTTGGCTCAGCTCCCCCATGCTGGGCCTGGGGCTTCCACGTGACCGCAGCTATATAGGGGAAATAGATGTAGGGGACCCAGCTTGGGGCTGATGACCGCATCGTGGGTCTATTAGCAATCACACCCACTTTCCGTGCAGTTAGAGGCCAGGCCAGACGCGTGGGTCAGGGGGTGAGTGGTGATGATGACCCGGGTGGGCCCTGGGTGGATTGAGCCCTCGTGACCTGGCTGTGGCCAACTTGTCCTACAGAGGAGCCGGTCCCACAGGGACTGTTGCAAAGCATCAAGTTTCACAGATGCCCCCAGGTCTTTCCATAAAAGAGGGACGATGGGGGTGGGAAAAAGGACTGACCTTTTCCCTGGTGACCCCATAAAGTGACCACTGATGCGTCTCTTCCAGCACTGAACCTCTTTAGGGATATTCTTGTCTGTGACAGACCTTGCAGGCAGGTTCCACCGTCTTAAAACACAAACAGTGCCCTCCCACACAATATGTATATATATATATATTTTTTTTTTCCCCTTTTTTTCTGAATGGTAGGCGAAAAGGGAAATGCAAGGAAGTGACAAATTCAGCAAGAGGAAGATTTCCCTGACTCGAGATAAGCTTAGTGTGGAAGGGAGATGGACACAGTAGACGTTTGTCTTCCTCCCATTTGGTCCAGGGGGGGACGGACCCACGGTCCAGCCATCAGCAGCCCTTGAAACTTCTGTAGCAAGTGAGACCTAATTGGCTAAAAACAAATTGATCACTTTCATCCCCTGTGATGTAACTTTTGGTGGTTGTTTGATATTTGAGGGAAAAGAAAGGGAGGCTGTGGACCAAAATTTGTTTTTGTTTTTTTTTTTTAAACCGGAGCAATTTCACGATCTTTATGCCGTGACTATTTCTAAATTGCCTGGGCATAAAGCTCTGGTTGCCTTTTGCTGGTTTCTGCTTGTTGTGCATATGCATGCACACCCATACTTCCGCCCCCCACCCCACTCGAGTACACACACAAGCACCCCCCCACCCCCATGTACACATACAGGCCTTAGGAGTCTTAATAAGAGAAGAAAAAATGCATTTATTTTTTTCTCCAAGAAGCAGCTCCTACAAAGTTTTGGCCCCTTTGAGTTTTAAGTAGAAGCTCATTGATCTCCGTGTGGTCAATTTTTGCCGAATTTGTAATCCTGTTAGGCCTCTGGGAGAGGCATGATTAATTTACTTGTACATTTCACTATTTTGGGTCAGTTTAGTTAATAAGCATTTATTTTGTGCTCAGTGTGTGTGAAGCATTTTGCTGGGATTAGAAGTATGTGTGCGTGTATGTGTGTGTGTGTATGAGAGTGTGTGTGTATGCACTAATGGGCCTGCTCGCCCGTCACGGAATAAAGGCCCCCAGTCGAGGTTCCCACCACCTTCCCAGGGCAGAAAGGGAGGGTGAGGCCCCTCCAACCATCACTTGTCTGGAAGGAGGGAGAAAAAGCCCAACCCAGCAAACTCAGCCTCCCAGAGCCTCAGAGACGGCCAAAGAGCATCCGCTTCCTACTGGTGTCTTGGTCCCCGGAAAGTTTCTGAGCGTTAATTGTTAACTGACTGGGAGCTGAGTGCAGACATGGAGAAGAGTGAGGGATCGTAAACCTCTCTGAGGGCTCCTTCCATGCTACCCCTGGACAGACAGCAGTGCTGGAGTGTATGTGTGTGTATGTAACTTTTAGAGGAACGCCTGGCTTGACTTCCAAAGAAGGAAGAAAAAGTATGTGTAAGTCTTGAAAGCTGGGACAAAGAAAAACAGAGCAAAACAGCCCACAGCTTTGGCCTTTCCGAACACTGAGTCTCAGAGGGGAACGTGTGTCATTCTTGATGGTGCCAGGCTCCTCACCCGGGCATCTCTGGGTATCAGCCACCCACCCCTCTTTCTCCCCAGGCTCCCTATAGCCTCCCTGTCTCTCTGCTTCTAGATGATAGGTTAAAATTCCACTTTTATTATTATTTTTTAAAAGAGAGGTTTTGGCCATAACAATTATAGAGCAAAGGAGTTTCCTGAGCCCCCCTCCCCAGTGGCTTAATGCCTGGCACATCAGTTTCTCCTGAGTCCTTGCCTTTGCAGAGCGAGGGCTGGACAGGAGTATTTTGGGCGCTGAGCCAGCCTGAAATGAACTCAAGGCGCTGGGGAAGCAGGCATTCGCAGAGATGAGGATACAATTTCTTTTTTTATGTGGGCCCGTTAAAGTCTAATGGACATGGGTGTCTGGCCTTAAATTTGGAGAGGGTCTTTATCTAACCCTTAAAACCAGAGTCGTTTCCGGTAATTACGACACCCCTGGCTAGACCACTAAATCTTCCAGCAGCTTGTCTGGAAGGCTGGTGGGGGGGCGGTGGGAGGGACAGGGGGGGCACACCTGTTACCTGTATCAGCTATAATTATGACATTTCTGGGCTCCTGGTTTGAAAGGAGGAATTTATGGACCGAGCTTTGCCGGAAGAGAGCGGCCCGAGGTGTTCCAGCTCATGGCAGCAAAATCACGGAGGCCCCCGCGCTTGGTGTCCATCATCAGCTCTTGCGTTTCCTTAATGAATTAATTTAGCTCCCCGACATTTGGTATTAAGTAAGTAGTTATTTTGGGAATCCAAGAGAGAAAGAGCTGGAAGACTTTAAAAAAAAAACAAATTTTTTTTTGTAAAAAAGAAATAGTATCGCTTTCTGAAGTTGGAGATGACTGGGCATCCAGGCCTAGGCTGCTGTTGAGGGGACCCGCTGGGTGGGATGTGGCAGGCCATTGGCGAGGCCACCTGGCCCCATCCCTCCCTGTTTTTTTGCTTCTCTACAGAGGTGATTTTTCCGTTGTTAAAGCTGGCGGAGGCCACAACACCCAAGCTCTATGCAGTTTGTTTGGAAGTATTGTTTAGATTTTTCTCACTTTTCAAATCGAGAGAAACTTAGTTTAATGGGAAAATAACAGTATTGCTATCTTGGTGTGTTTGCTTTAGTGTTTAAAAATAGTTTGTTTTCATATCCTGAATTTCATCCCTTGTTTGCTTGTTTGATGGAAACCCATGAGTGTGTGTGTGTTTGTGTGTGTGGGGGGGTGGATATCAGCACGCACAACTGCACACACACACAGGCAGTCAAATGGTTGCAATCATGCAGCCAAAATCAGCTGCAATTTTAGCGCTGCTAAAGGGACCCGCTTGCTTTTAACTCAAACCATCTTGTCCCTTCCTCCCCCATCAGCACACCACTCCCAGCCCCCCTCAGCAATATTTATTTCTTCCTTAAAAAAGGAATGCTGGGCCTGTTTGCTGAGGTCCCTGTTGGAATAGATTTTCAGGGGTTATGTATTAAATGTGTTTGAGGGCGATTTCAGTCCTCAGCCTGGTCGTCCCACTACTAATGGTAGCAGGGCCTATTATAGAGAGGCAAAGAATATTGTAAATGGCTTATGCAGAAAAACCATTTAGATAAAAATGCAATTTTCCCTTCTGCATAGAGTGCTAAGAATTAATAGCACATTCTTTCTAAATGGGTATTTTTATATTATATTTTCCTCCTAATGAAATTCTTTTCCCAAACAGGAGCATGTTTCATTTTAAACTTTAGAGTAAAATTGATCTGTTTTTAAGCCTGCAAAACCTGGTGTCCCAGTTTTTGGTTGGCTCCTTCTTTCTCTGCTCTGCACCCAAGATTTTTGAAGTTAGATACTGCAGAGGATGGAATGGTAATTCTCTTCTCTGTCCACGTTAAGGCTGAGAATAGGGAGAGGGGATGGGTTTACCCACATTTTTTTTTTTTTCTTTCTTCTTCCTGGGGTGGGCTTGGAGGCGTTGGACGGTTTCCACAAGCAGAGAAACTGGTCTTGAGATTTGAACTATTTGTGCTTGTTGCTCCTCACCCCCTTACCTTCCCTGGGTAGGAGGCTTAACCTCTCTTGCCCCAGGGAATTTCCCATCATCTTCTTGGTGTGTCCCTTGATCCCTGACTTTTTCATTACTTCCTAGGCGTCCTCGGTGCCCACTGCCTTGCTCCCCTTTTTGTGACAGTTGTGAAAAAGGATGCTTTTAGCCCTGGGGTGTCTACTGAGGGGCAGTTCTGTGGGTCAGCTTTCTGCCTTTTTGCCAGGGCCTCTGTGGCCATTTTGGGAGGAGTGGAAATTCAGAACTTCTTAGAAGGCCTACTTTGTGCATTCCAGCAGATCTTTGCGGCAGCATCGTTGTGGAAAGTCTTTGAGAGTTTATTTTGCTGGCTGCTATGGGCCACTGTCTGCTGACCCAATTTTTCCTGCCAGGGTGTGCATATGTGGAGATATTGGGTAGACTTGTGTTGGCAACTCAGATGTTCAGATGTGATGGAGACTGAGCCGCAGTGCCAAGGTAGATGGGTATCCTGGAAAACATGCTTATAATTTTCACCATTGAAACATTACAAAGGTGAAAGCATAGGTAAAATTATAGAATGAGAAAAAAGCTTCTCTGTTTTTGTGCCTTTTCACCACAACATTTTCCAGCTGAGAGATCCAAGGCCCAGAGAGGGCAAGCAACTTGGCCAAGGTCACACAGCACAGCCGCACAACAAGCTGAACTTCAGCTTTCATCTTGCCTTCCTACCTTTTGACCCCTCACTTGGATGCTGAGGATCTGATTTTGCTGAGCCTGTGCAAACCAGGCTCCAAGTCTGACATTTCCAAACCTTTTGTAGGAAGCACCATGACATATATTGTTAGCAGCGTTGTTCCCCTTTCTCTTTCAGAGCTATTAGGAGGTTTAGGTTGTAATGGGAGGCAATTCTTCACCTTGGGGAAACCACAGTAGCTCTGGATCCCACCAGGTGGGTGGTCTAGATTTCAGGCCTGGCTCTTTGACTCTTCTGAGATATGTGACCATCACCTCTTCAGGGCTCCCAGCTTGGTTTCCTCATAAAGTTGAAAAAAGGAAAAAAAAAAAAAGTTAGTGCTTATCTCATGGAAATAGTGTGAAGACTAAATAGGACGATTTTAGCTAAATGGAACTGTGATTCTATAATGATGTAGTTAAGAGTACAGGCTCTACAGCCAGACCAGTTGGGTTCAGACCCAAGCAACTCCACTTCCTAGCTGTGTGCCCTTGGACAGGTTTCTGAACCTCTCTGTGCCTCCATCTTCCTATCAGGCAAAGAGGATAACAGTGTGTACCTCATGGGGCGGGGAGGATTTGCTGAGTTAACACACACATAAGTAGATGCTCAGAAAACTTCCCAACACTGAGGAAGCACTATGCCAGCCCCAGCTTTTATGGACCTCCTCACTCCATGCCTGGTGTTTCCATTGTATGACCCTTTGAAGTGCAGGATGGTATAGCTGCTAGTGTTTGTCCTGTCTTAGGGAGTGAGGAAATGAGTCACGGAGAGCCCACGTGACTTGTTGTTGGCTGTGGAGTCATGCTGGCTGGAGGGCAGCCTCGCCAGGCTGTACATTGGGCCCTGAGCACAGGGCCTGGCACCCAGGCACATCTTAGTATCTGTTACGTGGCCGCGGGCAGGGCGGGGCTGGAACCCGCTGCTCCTGCAGCAGCTGTCTCGGGCCTCACTGTCAGACCCTGTCCACACCTCGGTGGGCTGGCCTGGGTCAGCCTGCATTGGGGTGCCAACGCTCTGGTATTCTCCTTTCACCTGACAGCCCTCCTGGGCTCCAAAGGGACAGCTTTTTGATGCGCGTGAAGAATGGTCAGCCTTCTCGCGGAAGGAGTCTGTGAAATGAGCCGGCCCCTGGCCCCTGAGTGCCTTGCCAGCAGCCCGTGCCAGCCATAAACAGTCTGGGTGCTGGCAATAAAGAAGTTAGATCCCACCCCCACCCCCCGCCGTCTGGCACCTCGGGTGGGGCCTTGGGAACCTGACAGGCTCAGGCTGAACAGAGCGAGAGTGTGCCTGGGAGTGAGTCTGCGACCCCCTGCTCCTGGCTGTCGCACAGGCCGGGATTCAGATCCCAGCGCTGCTACCTGGGTGCTGCGAGACCCTGGGCCAGTGAATCACAGGTTCCAGGACCTGTAACACAGGTGGGATCCCTGGGCCTCTCTCAGAGGGTCGCTGGGCCCTGGGCTTTGGGAGCAGTGAGCAGCATTGAGGGGAAGGTTGTGAAAGCAAGGACTTTGGGATCCGCTAGAGGGGACTCATTCTCTCTGTTCCCACTGGGGGCCCTGGGCCATGTCCCAGCCCCTCTCCCAGCCTCTCAGTGGCAAACTGAAGCAAGTGACACAGTTCCCTGAGGGGCCCTGGCTGTGGTCCTTACCCTGGGGTGACGGAACCCCTCCCCTCCTTCCGGGATGCCTGCCAGAGTCTACTTGTCACAATTGCAGGAAAGGAGGCCGCTACTGGCACCTCAAGGGTAGAATCCAGTTGCTGTTCAATCACTAAGTCGTGTCTGGCTCTTTGTGACCCCGTGGACTGCAGCATGCCAGGCTTCCCTGTCCTTCACTATCTCCCAGAGTTTGCTCAAACTCAAGTGCATCGAATCGGTGATGCCATCCAACCATCTTATCCTCTGCTGCCCCTTTCTCCTCCTGCCCTCAATCTTTCCCAGCATCAGGGTCTTTTCCCATGTGTTGGCTCTTTGCATCAGGTGGCCCAAATATTGGAGCTTCAGCATCAGTCCTTCCAATGAATTTTCAGGGTTGATTTCCTTTAGGATGCTGCTAAACACCCTACAACACCCAGGGACCGTCCTCACTCCACATCCTCCCTGACAAAGAATTAACCAGCCCCAGATGCCAAAAATGCCAAGGTTGAGACTCCCTGAACTACAGTGAGAGATTGAGGTGAGCTTCAAAACTGAAAACATGGTAATAAAGTCTGAATTCACAGCACCTGGCATATTTATTCATTCAATAAATATGTGTCAAATGCTTAGCACATGGCAATGCTGTGCTTGGTGCTGAGATTCAGTGGGGAAGCGGATAGACAGAAGCTCCTGCCCTCGAGGAGTTTACAGAGGGGGACAGACCAAGAGACCAACAGACAAACAACAAATAAGAAGAATGTCACAGAGTGAGCAGGGCCAGAAACAGAGAATCAGAAGGCACGGGCATGAGAGGTTCTAGATAGGGCTACCAGGGAGGCCTCTGTGAGCTGGTGATGGTTAAGGCAGGTCCTGAGTGATGAGAAGGAGTCAGCCCGTGGTGTGCTGGTAACTGTTTAACAGCCGACTCTCCAGGAAGGGGAAAGTTCTGCTTAGAGCATTTGCCGATTCCCATGGTGTAAATACTCCCACCATGACCCATGTCAAACTGTAACGTCAGCTGTCAGCCAGCTTGCAGAATTCCTGAGGACTTAACAATAGGTTCCCACACCCCGGAGCCACCCTGGTCCAGCTCTGCAGGAAGGGTGTTCCAAGCAGGGGGAGAGCAGGAACCCCGAGGCAGGACTGAGCCGGCATGTTCCAGGAACAAGGAGGGGCTGTGTGTGTGTGTGTGTGTGTGTGTGAAGCCTCTCCAGGCAAGAGGGGCCCGACTGCTGAGAGCTGTCATCACACTCAAGTCAGGAGGATGGGTTTGATTCTGAGTGTGACGGAGTGAGGGGCCAGGGGAGGGCCCTGACAGAGTAGAAGCTCAGGGCACATAGTAGATGAGTGATTAATGCTGGTTGCCTCTGAGCCTAGAGTGGCTGAGAAATGTCTGTTTCCCTTCTCTTTCTTCCTGCCTAGTCCCTTCCAATGAGGTAGAAACTCTCTTCCAATAGCGTGGTAGCACCCAGACCATAGGCTAGCACAGGGATGTCCTCACCGTCCCCAAGGACACGGCCCTCAGGCCCCAGGGAGCACTCAGCCTGCCACAGGTGGGGGGTGCGGGGGGAGTGACTGTCCTCTCCCCGATCCGGGCAGGGCATGGCTCACGTCCTAGCCCAGGGAGACTGTTTCCTTCTTCTCCCAGGCATTGTTCTCCAGGCCCTTCAGAGGTCACGGGGCAGGAAAGCGTAGGACCAGCCGGACGAAGCCTCTGGGTGACTCGAGCCTGGCGTCCACCTTCTGGAAGCCTTTCTTTTGCTTTCCTCCCTGACTCTGAGTCGCAAAGGAGTTGTAACAGGCCGTGGTCACTGAGCGCCAGTCACAACAAGCCCCGTTTTATCGTTGAGAAAACTGAGGGAAAGTGACCTGCTTGAGGTCATCCAGCTGGAAAGTGGGGAGCAGAGTAGATTCACACCTGGGCCTGGCTGACTTGGGAGCCTATGCTCAGAACCCCTAAGGATGAACCAGGAAGCTGACTAATCACTGACAGATGCTGGAAAGAATCACTTTAAAGCTGTGCGTCGGAAACTAACAATATTATAAATCAACTATACTTCAATAACGGAGAAGGCACTGGCACCCCACTCCAGTACTCTTCCCTGGAAAATCCCATGGACGGAGGAGCCTGGTAGGCTGCAGTCCATGGGGTCGCAAAGAGTCGGGACATGACTGAGCGGCTTCACTTTCACTTTTCACGTTCCTGCATTGGAGAAGGAAATGGCAACCCACTCCAGTGTTCTTGCCTGGAGAATCTCAGGGACGGGGGAGCCCGGTGGGCTGCCGTCTATGGGGTTGCTCAGAGTCGGACACAACAGAAGTGACTTAGCAGCAGCAGCAGCAGCATACTTCAATAAAAAAAAAAAAAATAGAGATTGACAAAAAAAGAGAACCCAAAACAAAATCAGCTCCCACCCCTCCTGACAATGCTCAGTCATGTCACTGACTGTCCAGATCTTGCCATCTGTTTCGTATGGATGAAGGGGCAGCAGGCTTGGGGGCCAGGAGGTGGCTTGGTGTGATTGGGGAGAGGCTCGGCACCCTCGCTGAGCCTCAGTCTGCCTGTCTATCAAGTGGGTCAATTCTGGTATCTCCTAGGAGCCCTGTGCGTGGGGAGCATGTGGCCTGTGTCTCTGTTATCGTCTTTCTCTGTGTCCCGCACCATGCTGGAATCGGTGCTGGGAATAAAACAGACACCGTGCTTGTTAAGAGAGGGAATTACCCAGTACATATATAGAAAAAGGGGACAATTGCATTGATAATTCACAGGACATTGGCTGGTGTGGGGAGAGAGGGTCTGGCCAGGACAGCAGGGGCTCTGCTGTGTAAATGGAGAATGAAGATGAAGAGGCAGTTTTTCCCTAGCACCTGGCATTGGTCCATGGCCACTGGGTGCCCAGAGATTGCAGGAATGAAAGAAGGGGGCTTTGTCAGCTATTGGGGTACATCCTTGTCTAGTCCCAGGGCTAGGGGTCAGTACCACCCCCAAACTCCTGACACCTAGCAAGAGTGATTGTGGTGTCCTCCAGAGGAGCTGGAGTGGGGCTGCTCCAGGGTCAAGGAGTCCCAGCCCCCATCTCTGCAGGGGTGAGTGGGAAAGGGAGGGAGCCTTGGGCACCGAAAGCCCTTGTTCCAACTTCACTCGCCCCCCACTCCCGCCCCGACACTGGTCCTCACTAGCCCTTCTCTTCCGTGGGCTGTGCTTGCCCGAGACCCAGGGGCCCAGGACACAGCCTCTGTCCCACCCAAGCCTTGGGACAGACATCAGGGCTCGCCTGCCTCTGGAGAGAAGGCCGGAGCTTCCTCTGTTAGTGCCCTGACGGCTGACAGTGGGCATTTGCATCCCAGGCTTTGGGAAGGACAGCGCCGGGGGCAGCAGCCGTAGCGGCCCTGACCCGCCCCCCGACCCTGCCTGGCCCGTCCCTTCACGCCCGGGGCCTCAGTCTCCTCATGTGTTTTGGGTTAGTCAGGGGCCTTGGTGAGGATCAGGGAAGATAAAGAGAAGCTTTCAGCCCCGTGTCTGGCACATCAGAGTGGTCACAGAACCCTGATACAAATACAGTGCTTTCCACCTTCTGGACAGGAGGAGTCGGGGACCTACAAGGGGAAGAGGTGGCATGCCACAGAAAACTGGGGAGCGGGGTGCCCCTAGACAGTGTCCCTTCTTCCCTGTGAGCCCTGAAAAATCCACCTGCAGAGTTCTGGAGGTGATCTTGGGTGCTGTGGATGGTAGCCATGGTGGCGGCTGGCAGAAACTCCCCGGATGGCCGGCTAGATGTTTTGGAAGGCGAGTCAGTGAGAAACAGCTCTGAGACAAAAACTGTGCCTTTTCTGAAGCCCCTTAGAGTTTTTAATACCCCAGCCCGGCATACTCACGTCTTAGCGTCTCTGTTTATATAGGGTTTGGAAAATCAGTTGCTTGCTAACCTTAGGGAACTTTCTGAAAAAAAAAAAAAAAAATCATAGCAGCGATGCTAATAATGTGTAAAGCATATTCATCTCACTGTATATGGATGGCAGCGATGTGTTCTCCAAGGGTGGTTATGACACAAACCGCGAGAGTCGCCCTTCAGAACTGTGCCTGACTCCTGACTCCTGACTCCTGGTGGCCCAGTAGTTAAGACTAAGTTTGCTTTCATTGTTGGGAAAGCAGGTTCAATCCCTGGTGGGGGAGCTAATGTTTCATAAGCTCCATGGAGCAGCCAGAAACTAAAAAAAAAAAAAAAAATACACGAGTGGAATGTTAAAAAGCAAAACAAAACAACTGTGCCTGGCTGGGAGAAGCACGCATAGCTATGACCTGCAACACTGTCATCGGCCTGGGTCAACTACTTGGAGCAGAAAAGACGGACACCTTCTAGGAGTCTGCATCTTGTTTGTGTTTCTCTCTTGATCCGTGTGACATCAAGCAGGCCTGTTTGTTGGAGATTTTTTTCCTAGATTTTGCTTTTGGAAAGAAATCTCTTCTGATTTTCCACTTCATGTATTAATTTATGGTTTAATCAAACAAAGCTGGGGGTGGGGCAGTGAAAAGGGTATGTACATAGAGAGCAAAGTTCTATCTGCCCGGAGTTGGGGTACTTCCGCATCCCCCCTTGTGTTTTAAAAACTTTGCATGTCATCCCCTGGGGGACAGAAAACAACCTCTGGCTGTGGTTTCCCAGGTGTTTGCCCATCTCCCTCTCCCAGACCCCTGTCTTTCCTTCTCTGTCTTTCATTCCTGGAACAATCATCCAGGCCAGTTCCTCTGGGCTCCTCCGCATTCCCTGCCAAAAACAAAAACCATTCTTAACCCCAGATGACCAGGCCTGTAGTTGTTTTGTCTGGTATGTGGCGTCTGCCTGGGTTTGGTGGGGGGAATGCATGCTTCCAATTTATATTCGGAGTGCCAGCTTCCAGGGGAGCAAGGGTTAGGGGAGAAGAGACTTCAAGGAGCGGGGTGGGAAGGCCCCAAACCATCAGATTTCCAGAGAAGAGAGAGAGGGATCACAAGCTTGGGGTCTGAGGCCAGCCCAGGAGCCGGAAGGAGGTGGGGGCAAGAGCTAGCGGATTCTGGGTCAGGCCGGCCCTTCATACCCCTTGCCCCCACCCCCCCACCTACTTGCTAGCCACATTGTAGACTTCGGATTTTCCTCTGTATTCTATTTGGTTATTATTATTTTTTAATGAGGTCAGACTGAAAATCCATCTGCCTGGGCCTGCCTGCTTAGGTTTGAAGGCAATTAAACTGGAGACCAACCTCTTAATTAGGGTTTCCCTGTGTAAATCTCATTTGATAAATTCCTTATCATCCTTGGCTTTAGCTGCAATGTGGCCGCAAGAAGGAATTGAGCACCCTCCCCCCTGCCCCGGGGACCTCTAAGTGAATCCCCCCCAGAGAGGGTCTCCGCCAGCCAGAGCCTCCCCCAGGAAGGGCTGGCAGAGAGAGGCCCTTTCAGGGTTAATCAATCAGAAAATGCAGTGGTGCCCGGTGATTCCGGAGAACTTGTCTGCCACCTTTTCATTCTTCTGTTTCCCCCCTTCTGCCTCCCTTCTAGGTCTTTCTTTAAAAAAAAAATTTTTTTTGGGTGAACTGAACTCTGTTAAAGGAAGTCTGCAGCACTCTCTCCCTCCTTCCTTGCCCACACCCCTATACCCCCCACCCTGCCCCCCACATTTCTACCCAAACTGTTTGTCTGTGTGGATGGTTAAATTTTTTTCCTTCCCTTTTTTAAATGCAAGTGCGGCTGGGAGTGGAAATGTCAGGGGTCAGGCTTCAGGCTGCGGGGAGCAGGGGGGCGGCCTGTGGCTGTCTCTGCCATCCGGAGAAATCAGAGCTCAGCTTAACCCTTTGGAGCCCAGCCCCTGCCTGTGGGTTCCGGGCCCCTCTTCTTACTCTTTTCACTGGAGTCAGGGGGGTTTTGTCATCAGGACTTCTGTTTTAGGGTTTCGAGCTGAAAACAGGGTTTCCTCAGTGGCTCAGCAGTAAAGAATCTGCCTGCAATGCAGGAGACGTGGGTTCAATCCCCAGGTTAGGAAGACTGCCCTGGAGGAGGAAATGGCAACCCACTCCACTCTTCTTGCTGGGAAATCCCATGGACAGAGGAGACTGTCCAGTGGGCTGAGTCCGTGGGGATGCACAAAGGTGGATATGACTGAGCCTTCAGGCACTTAGCATGCTGAAAACTACCACCCTCCCCCCATGGTGTTGGTGGAGGGCAGGGGAGCAGGACAAGGGCTGGGGCAGTCACATCAGCAGCCCTTGGGAAAATACAAGTTGAGTCCCTGGAGCACATACTGAGCCCCTGTGTTGTGCTGGAAACTGGACTCAAGATGGTGCCCATTTGGACAGGGTTGGTGGGGCAGGTCTGGTCACATTCATTGCTCTACCTCCGTCACTGTGACTCTGATGGAAAAGACTCTGATGCTGGGAAAGTTTGAAGGCAGGAAAAGAAGGGGACAAGAGAGGGGATGAGATGGTTGGATGGCATCCTCAACTCAAAGGACGTGAGTTTGAGCAAGCTCTGGTGGACGGTGAGGGATAGGGAAGCCTGGTGTGCTGCAGTCCGTGAGGTTGCAGAGAGTCAGACATGACTGAGTGACTGAACAACAGCCTGGTCAGCATCCCGGAAAGCTTCCTGCTTCACAGATGGGAAGCCTGAGGTCCAGGAGGCCTGGTGATAGGCTGAGTCTCCCCGGTGATGACAGGTAGGGATGGGATGGAGGCTCAGCGGAGTCTCCCCCGGCTCCATCTGTAGGGTCCAGTAAGAGAAAAGTCCTGGCTCTAGGATGGTGTCTGGACCACTCTGCAGCCATGGAAAGAGCAGGGGGCCGTTTGAGAGCTGAGCTTGTGCCAGTTTCTGAGTCCCCCTCACCCTGCTATGAAGCAGCTCCTTCTGTTGACCCATTTTACAGATGAGAAGGGTGAGGTGCAGAGCGGTGAAGGACCTGCTTGTGGATGTGGCCAGCAGGTGGTGTAGCCAGATCTGCTCCCACCCCCTAACTCTCATCTTTCTGCCCACTGGGCCAGGCTGCCCCTAAGCATGGGGACACTGCCAGTTCATGGAGACAGAAAAAACAGTACCAAGCTCTTGCCTTGTGACCACCTGGTCTCCCATCAGCAGTGGAGTTGCCCAAGGGCAACTGGGAGACCATATGTTGTTGATCCCCGAGCCTCCTCGGTTCTTCATCTCTGAAGTGTCCACTTTGTGGGGGTCTGGTGTAGCTGGGGGCTACACTGGTTTACATACATGAAGCTTTATGATCAGTGATTCGTACCTGGTAAGCTTCAATACACATTGCGTGCTAGTTGCTCAGTCGTGTCCGACTCTTTACGATGCCATGGACTGTAGCCCACCAGGCTCCTCTGTCCAGGGGACTTTCCAGGCAAGAATACTGGAGTGGATTGCCAATCCCTTCTCCAGGGAACTGTCATTATTATTTATTCCTAATCATAGAGGGGAAAAAATGTAGGCATCGATGAAGTCTCAAAGGGAAGCCTCATGTTATGACCGGCACCTCTATGGAGAGCCGGGGACCAGTGAGAGCTGAGACCAAGGGGCTCTGCCCCAGCCCGGCTTGAGGGGTTGACCTCTGAACCCAGCTGTGTGGCTGTGGGCAAGTCTCCTCACCTCTCTGTGCTATGGCGGTGGGGAGAGAATGCCAACCTCCTCAATGGGCAGTGGGATGAATCTGGACCTTGATACTGCAGGGGGTGCTGAGGAGGGTGGGCTCCATCACGTGGCCTTTAATTGGGCAGTGGCTTTGTGTTTCGCCCTGCTGGCTGGGCCTCAGTTTCCCCATCTGCAATGGGGAAGCTTCTGTGAAGCCTGGAGGAAGTGATCCTCCCGGACGTGTTTGGCAGCCTCCGAGAGAGCTGCTCAGATGTGGGAAATTATTATTAAAATGATAGGAAGTGGAAGGAAATCTGAGCACAAGGGATTTGTGGCACCCAGCATCTCCATGTCTGTCCAGGGGTCCGTTTGCTCAGTATCTGCCCTCAAGTGGGTACCATGGGGGCAGTGAGTGATGGTGACGTAGCTAAAAGGACCAAGGTGATGTCTGGGGGCCTGAGTTCCAATCTCGGTGCCCTCTTGTGTTGTGTGGCCTTGAGTGAGTCATGTTGCCATCCTGTGCCTCAGTTTTTCTTATCTGTGAAATGGGCATAGTAGAGCTTCCACTTCTTGGGTGGTTGTGAGGCATTCAAGGTGCCAGTCTGCTCCACCCCCCCTCAGCGCCGCCCCCCCCATGCCATGCACTTGGGCCCCAGGCCCAACGTCACCGTGACAACAGCTCAGGCTGTGCTGAGCCTGAAAACGTCCTTGGAGCCACCTGAAGCGGAACTTGAATTCTCCCCTTGCCGGCCCGTGGCCTCCCTTCCTCCCTCCCTCTGAAACCAAAGCCCAGCATCTGTTTCCCCAGGAGCTGTTTAATATTCTGCCGTGGTGAAATGAACTCATTGGAGCCACCCGAAAACAGCTGAATGAACCCCCGGCGCCCGGCAGCCTTTCAGAGCCGCTCCAGACCCCCCTCAGGCCTCGGGGAGGCTGGCGAGGGTAGCAGCTGTGGGAGAGGGGCCCCCTTTTTTCCTGGTGCCTCAGAGGAGCCTGTGTCCCCAAATGGGGCTCCTGGAGGGCTGGGTTGGGGGGCTGGAGCCGGGGGAGGGGCCACCTGGGTTTCCCAGTCTGTTCTGGGGCCCATTTGTACTTCTTGGCTCAGAGGTTCTGTTTGTGAGGCCTCCTTGGGGAGGCCGAGAAAGCCAGGCCTTCCTTCTTCAAATTCTTCTCCTGATCCTCCCCCAGCCCAGCCTCAAACGGGGGCCAGTGGAGGCAGGAGGCCCAGCCTGAAAGGAGTGCTGCCAGACGAAGGTGATGGTGACCATGCCAGCAGCATCCTTGGAGCCCTCACCAAGCGCCCACTGTGTCAGGTGTCTTGTCTGCACTGTCTTATTGACTCTTCAAAACCACTGGGGCAGTTTACTGTCTTTATTCCCATTTGACAGATGAGGAAACTGAGGCATCACATGGCTAGGAAGTAACCAGGCAGGGCTTCAGCCAGAGGACAACGCTCTCTTCTGCTCCTATTCCATTTGGGATCCTGTGCCTCTTCTGTAAATGGGGGGTCTGGGGGGGTGTGGTCTAACATGCCCACCTCCAGGATTGTGGGGAACCAAGGGATATCATCCGAGGAGTGTTTCACATAAGCATACAGTAGGCGCTCACTTTAGCACTAGCCGTTCTCTCTGCCTGATGACTTGGCGATGCCCATTGCCTGTTCTCAGTGCCCTCTCCCTTCTCTCCTCCCCTGGTTGCTCCTGGGAGGTGGGGCTGAGTGTTCTCCCCAGCTCCCTGGGAAAGCCAATGGTAACAAAGTGCGTCCAGGTAGAAGCTGAGTTAATTTCAGGTAATTATCCCTGATAAAATTAAATATTACTTACAATTAGTCTTGGGCAATTTCTGTAACGAGAGGTGGTGAAGCAGGGGGTGAGAGCAGGCTGAATTGGTGCCCACTAGGCCAGGTGCAGGCTTGTCAGTGGCTCGATGTGACCTGCCTGCAAGTGTCCCCATCACCAGGATTTAAACCCCAAGGTAGTGAGCCCTGCAGAGGTCGGAGCAGTTGGGCACACGCAGCCCCTTCTGCATACTTTGTGTCTGAGGAGCTTCAGCAAGCAGTAGCAGGCTTGGTGTTCCCAGCAGGTGGCCCTGCATCCTTCCTGTCCTGTAATCTCCCCGGAAGATCCCAACAGTGGACCTCCAGAAAGGGAACCTGAGGAGATTTGGTGTTCTTTCCCCGGGATTCAGGTCCCAGCAATGCCACTTCCCAACTGTGGGACTTTGGCCCAGAACCCCTCCTTTTTGTGAACCTCAGTTTTTCTCATCTGTAAAATGGGGGCAGTTTTGATCATTCCATGAATTAAGGCAGGGGATTGTGGGATCCATCTGCTGTGCTGGCCAGAGAGGACTAGGGGGAGAGTCTTGTAAAAGGAGATCAGGGATTGTCTTGGGTTGGAGTGAGGACTGTGGGACTGTGCACCATCAGTGCTGGGTACTCTGAATGCCAGTTACCAATCTCAGAGTGTGATTGTCACTTAGTGATGATGTGTTCTTGGGCGGGTCCCTGTAGGTCTTCCAGTCTCCTTTTACTCACTGGTCTGGACAACAGGAAGAGTGTGTTCCTTAGAGGTTATCATGAGAATAACAGAAGGTACTGGTGAAAAGTGACGCTTGGGGTCAGCCACATAGCAGGTGATCAATAACCGGGCACTGTTGTTATTCTTATTGCTAATATGACCATCACTCTTCTTAGTCTTTAGTCACTGCATTTCCTGGCCTCTTTTTTTGAAGATTTTGAACTGGACTATCCAGAGCTTTCACAGGGCGGGGCTGTGATGGGGAGAACAGGAAGCCAGAGATGTGAGTTTTAATCCTAACGTGACCTTGACCCATCGTCTGACCCCAGGGTAGTCACTTTATTTCACGGAGCCTCAGTGCCTTCCTGTCTGTGATTGGACTAGGTCAGATTTACTGATTCAATGTCAAGTGCTAATCTGGATGGATTAGTTCTGGCTTTCTCTAGCATTGTGTTGAGAAACACTCTGAGGCTGGGTCCGGGTTCCACAGGAGGGAGTGCCAGGGCTGACGAGGGGTGTCTGCCATGAGCTCAAGAGGGAATACGTTTCGGTGTGAGTCCCAGGTGGTTGATAATCCTGGAAGAGATGACCCCTGTGGCTCCTTCCGGCTCAGAAGTTGCCTCCATCTATGGGAGCCTCCTGTGTGAGAGGTGATAGGACTTTCCTTTTGTAAGAAAGCTAGTGTTCACCGCGTCCACTGAACAGATCGGGAGAGACTTGGTGATTATACTTCTGGACCCTCTCTGTCCGATAGAACCTTCTGCAGCGACGGGGATTCCTATGTCTGTACTGTCCAGACGGCTGTGGTTGGTTGTGAATGAGGGAGGAATTGATATTTACATTCTATTTTAATTTAAAACATCACACGTGGCTTGTGGCTACCAGATCGGCCAGCCTGCTTCTAGACTCCTAGAGAGGCCCCCAAGATCATCAACTTGTTATAGCCCAAGCATGCCGTGAACTCTGGCTAGGTCGGGTGAAAGCCTGTTGCTTAGCAACAGATACCTGCCCCCAGGCAGCTGGAAACCACCTCTGCAAGAGCTTTGCTCAGATGGGTGAGCTCTGCACAGGACGATAAATGCTCTTCCCTTCTGCTCCGCTTCGCCTTCGACAGGGCGCCTGGTCCCCCAGGGCTCAGACTTCGCAGTGGGCAAGGCCTGGCTTGGATGAGATGCCCCTCTCAGGCCATGACATGAAGGCCACCTTCTTCTCATCCTGTGGCACCCCAGGAAACAGGCAGGTGTTCCCAGACACAGAGTGGGTGGTGGCTGTTCAGTTGCTCAGTTGTGTCTGACTCTTTGTGACCACACAGACTGCAGCACTCCAGGCTTTCCTGTCCTTCACTGTCTCCCGGAGTTTGCTTAAACTCGTGTCCACTGAGTCTTTGATGCCATCCAGTCATCTCGTCCTCTGTTGCCCCTTCTCCTCCTGCCTTCAGTCTTCCCCAGCATCAGGGTCTTTTCCACTGAGTCAGCCCTCCACATCAGGTGCCCAGAGTACTGGAGCTCCCACTTCAGCATCCGTCCTTCTAACGAACAGAGTGGGTGGGCCAAGACTAAAGGCCAGGTGACAGCCTTTAAAAGACTGGGAGTCACTTTTTATTCTTTCCTTCCCTTCTTCTCTCTTCCTTCCTCTCTCTCTCCCTCTGGCGTGGGGCAAAAGTAGCAAGCCTTTGGAAAATGAATTGACTTCATCCTTCCTTGGTCATTCCCTAGCTGTGTGATGTTGGGCAAGTCTCCCTACCTCTCTGAACCTATTCCTAACGTCCATTAAAAGAATAACATGTGTACACAATGAGCCAAACCCAAGGGCAAACACTGGAAAAAAAAAGAAAAGAGAAAAGGAATAATAGCCCTGCCCTCCAAAGGTTCACAAGAGGACCTAATACAGAGATGTGCAAGAGACGCATAGAGTGGTGTCTGGGATGTGGTTCCTTTCCCTGGAAAGGAAAAAAAAAAAAAATGGTGTTAAAGTGTTGGCAGGTAACCTCATTGGTTCCCATGCCTGGTGTGAACTTAAAGCGCATCTCAGATGTTATTCCAACAGGTCCAGGCTCAGGGTCCATAGGCACGAAGGGTGTCTGGTGGGGGCGTGGGTCAGGAGAGGGGCCTCCCTGGGTCATCCTCCTCCGGCAGAAGGAGGTTGGCATTTGTCCACTGACCCTCAAGTTTTTCTGTCGAGTAAAGCCACCTGCATCTTATGCCTTTCTCATACATCAGCGGGGCCTAAAATAAATGGTGAGCATTCTGACTTCCTCTTTGAAGGAAGTCTGTTGACTGGGTTGGGAGTCGGGAGAGTAAAATGGATGCAACCCCTCCATTTCTGGGTAGTCTGGAGGGAGTGGTCCTTCTCAGTGGATTTTGGGGAGGGGCAGTAGGCAGACTGCCTAACGAAGCCTCACTCCTCTATCATCAAGGAAACCTTGAAAAGTCTGTATTCAGATCTGTCTGGAGGCCCAGATGATGTGGTTTGAGTCTTCGTTATTTTAATGATTTTTTTTAGAGTTTGTTGCAGTCAGCACATATGCTTTGAGAGTCAACCATGTACCCGGTGCCAGGACCACAGGGGTAAATAGGAGAGTCAGGACTTCTGATTTCATGGAACTCCCCTTCTGGAGGCGGTAGCCCAGAACAGGACAATTCTGAGAAGTCATGGGTAGCCCCAGATGCTGGTGGGTATTGGAGCCCCCTGAGCGGCTGGGAGAGACCTTCGTGAGTAAGGAGAATGTGGAATTATTACTTAGGTGAAGGCAGTAGTGGTCTGGGAAGAGGGGGGAGCTGGCACGAGTAATGTTACCACCACTTGGTGACCCCGTACTGTAGATTTGCGGAAATCTGTGTAAGAAAAGGACCAAGTGCTGGCTTAGGCAGGCAGGCCCGAATCCTCTGACTGGGTCACACTGTAGCGACCCAGAGGTTGCACCCAACCCTCTCTGGCCTCGGTTTCTCCAGCGTAGGCACCAGTCCATCCAGTCTTCCTAGAATCCCGTTCTGCTTTCCTCAGAAGGTCACAGGGACAAGGGTCTGTGACCTCTGCCACGGGAGGAGAGACACTGAGTCTTAATCCTGCTTCTCCATACCTGAGACATAAACCAGATCCGGAAAAGGCTTCCAAGAGGTGGGGTGTGAGTGTTGCAAAATGCGTCCAGACCAGGGAAAATGTGACAGAAGGCGAGACTGGGGTCGGCTTAGTCACTAAGCCCCCACCCTTGTGCCTGCCGCGTCCCACGCTCCCTGCCTGGAAGGAATGCGGTGGCCCCCACCTGGCAGGTCAACCCCAGAGGCACGCTGTGGGCGTTGCAGGCCCTGTGAGAACACTCAGGGCCAAGCCAGTCCCCTCCATCACTCTGAAGCAGAGATTGGCTAACATTTCCCGTCAGCCTGTAGCGCAATGTGAAGTGGGGAACACACATTTGGGTGGCTTCTTTAAGAAGCCAGGGTCACAGGTCACAGGGTTGCAGGCCTGGCAGCGGGGACTCCTGACATGTACCATGGGGATGGCAGCCCAGAGAGGGCCAGTGATGCTCCCTGAAATCACACAGCCGGCTTCCTGGAGTAGGGGAGGAGAGCCCAGCATGTCGGGAAAAGCAGGCTGGGGTTTGTTTTTAGTAGACACACCTCTTCCCAGGAAGCCAAGACTGGACCTGCTGGAACCCTTGGGAGGTGGGCCTTCCAGACCAGGCACCCCAGGAGCATTGGTCCCTGTTATTTGGATGGGAGTGAAGAATGAGCAACCAGCTTCTTCCAGGCCCTGACCAGCTTCTACCGCTCCACCCGCCTCCCTCCCCGGGCCCAGCAGATACCACGGGGTGGCTGAAGGGATACATACGCGGGTTCAGGTTCCAGCTCTCCACTGTCTAGCGGTGTGACCTCCATCCTCTCGGGGCTGTCACGGAGATAAAAGGGATTGGCCAGAGAGAAGGTCCCGGCCCAGCCCGGGGGTGGATGGTCTGCCGGCCAGGGCCCTCAGGCCCTGCCCGCCCAGCCTGTCACCGACCACTTTGCCCATCGCTCAGTCCTTCCCTGAGTCAAGGCTGAGCTGAGAAGGGTCCTCGGGGGGCCGTGAGTGCTGGGTGGCTGCCCATCACCTCTGGCCTGATGTGGGCTTTTCCTCCAAAAGCCCACCTTTCTCCTCTCTCATTGCATTTGTGGATGCTCTTGAAAATGTCTTTCTTAAAAAGAGAAAGAAAAGATTTTTGTTTGTTTTAGAGTAAAAAAAAAAAACTTTAGAGAATAATTGCTTGACAGTATTGTCTTGGTTTCTGCCATACAACAACCATGAACGGACCATGTGTGAACCATGTATGAATCAACCATGAGTATACACATGTCCCTTCCCTCTTGAACCTCCCTCCCACCCCACACCGCATTCCATCCTGCTAGGTTGTCACAGAGCACTGGGTTGAGCTCCCTGTTCTATACAGCGATTTCCCACAAGAGTGTTTTTGTTCTGTTTTCTTTTTTACAACAACCCCTCTCCCCTACAAGCAGCATTTTTATTGTTTCATTAATTTTTAAGTAGGAAGGCAGGTCAGTTTTTTCCATGGCCAGAGAAGGTAAACCAGGACCACATGAATGGGGAGGACATTTCTGATTCCCTGCGGGTCACCATCTGAGTTTTCACAGATCAGCAGTGTTGTTGGCACACAAATACCTTTCTTGGGAGTGTGTATTGAGCGCCCACTGGGTAGCTGGCTGTTCCTTCCCACTTGTGTGAACCTGGACAAGTGATATCACCCCTCGAAGGCTTCGATTCAAAGATTGGCAAACTTTTACTGTAAAGGGCCTGCTAGTAAATATTTTAGGTTTGTGGGTTGTACAACCTCTGGCACATGACTCAGCTCTGCATGAAAGCATCTATGGACAAAATGTGAACATTTGAGCATTATTATGTGCCAGTAAAACTTTATTTATAAAAACAGACCATGGGCCGGACTCACCCCAGGGGTGGTAATATGCTAACGCTGGCAGGTTCTTCATCTGTGCAGTGGGCTAAGAGAATAGAAGCTGCCCTCCAAGGTTCTGCTGAGGAACGAGTGAGTTTAAAAGACAAACAGATGATAGGCACTAACTAGCTCTTCTCTGTTAGTTAATTCTGTCAGATGTCAATCACCCGGCAGCACTGCCCAGCTGGCATAGGGTCTCATTTCACAGATGGGGAAACTGAGAAGCAGAGGGATCAGGTAACTTGCCCTCAACCCTCCTGTTCATCAGTGGAGGACCCGGGGGTGCAGTTCTGCCCCTCTGTGCCTCAGTTTCCCCACCTGTATCCTCAGAGAGGATTCACTGATGTGAAAGCACAGGCACAGTGATCACATCCATTGTGCCGAGGGGATGTGGAAGCACGGAGAGGTGGAGTCTCGTGGGGGTCCACCAGCTGAGGCATGGCAGGGTTGAGATTAGGACCCGAGCTGGGGTCCTTGGGGACTTGGGTTACAGGCGTCTGACTCAGAAGACGGCAGGGAGGAATGGCAGGTCCAATCGGACCAGCCCTCTCTCAGAGTATCGCTCTCATGGAGCTGCCATCCGATCCCCACACTTGCTTAGAGTTGGGGAGCAAGGGACCTTGTCTCTAATGAGGGAGAATGTTTCTAAGTTGGGTGTCCTGCGTCAGGGCCAGAATGGAGAAGGCGCAAGCCTCTTATTAATTCTGACAGATTCCTGAAGTTCCTCCCCTGCATGGAAACCTTCCTTGGGTCTCCTTTGCAGGAACAAAGCCAGACTCCTCTCTTGGAAGTCTCCAGTCCTCCACGACTGACTCCAGTTGAGCTTTGCAGCCTCCTCTTCCTCTGTGTCCCCCAGGCCCTAAATCGGGGTCCCCAGGCTGGCCTCTTATTCTTCTGAAGCCATCACGGTGGGGTTGGAGCTTCCCTCTTGGTTCTCCTGAAGTAGAGCTTTATACTCATCCTCAAGCCCCTCTAACCTGTCTCCACTCTGCACAGGCTTCACGGGTCCCTACTCGTCCCCCAAGGGTCGTCTCTGTTCTGCAGTTACGTGTTTTCCAGCACATCTCCGGGGTCTCTCTGAGCCCAGCACCCAGCACACAGCCAGGAACGTGCATTTGCTTGTGATGTTCTAGCTCATCATCATGTCATTATCACCGTCTCAAGGACTCCCTCTTACCAGCTGACCCCGGTCTGGTTTGGGGAAATGATCGTGGTAACCAGATATTGAGCATACCCTGGGTACAGGCATTTCATCCCCTCTTGGCAAGGCAGCAACGACCAGACTCAGTTTTTAGGTGAGGAAGACTGATTTTATAGGAGGCTTGGGGAGTCAAGGCAGCTGATCATGGACCACACAGTCCAGCTCTGACAGGTTTGCCTTTGAACCTAAGCTTCTGTCTCCAAAGGACATGACTGTCCCTTGACTGACCCCCAAGCAGAGCCCTCTGTGGGACTCAGCAGCACTATGGGAGTTTCCTGGCCACGTGGGCTGCTTGCTGACCTGCCGACCCAATGCGGGAAGCTCTCAGAGCTTCTCCAGTGGGTGGGTGACCAGGGTAGATGCCCCCAAGATCCTCCACTCAAAGCATCCGCGTTTCAAAAGCTTATTTTTAAAAATTGAGACCTGTCACTGAATCTAGTTTCTCTTCCCGTGGGCTGACAGCATTGTGGTTCTGGTTCTTTAGAAACATGGGTGTAGATTCGTCTTGTTTTCTAAAGATAATGGTTGAATGGCTTACCGCACACCGGGCAGAGTTGGGGAGCTCAGCGAGGTGTCCGCCCCGGGGTTACGTTGCCCCCAGTGTACGGGTGGAACACTGGGGCTCAGAGATGGGCAGTGTCCTGCCCAGGGGCACACAGCACTGGGTCCAGTGTCACGGGGGTGGCGAATTGTGGGTGAGAAGGTGAGAAAACAGAGCAGGAAGAGCTGTGTTGGAGACAGGGCTGGAGTGAATCTCCATTGTAAATAATCATAGTGAAGAAGTGAAGTCAAAGTAGCTCAGTCATGTCCGACTCTTTGCAACCCCATGGACTTTACAGTCCATGGAATTCTCCAGGCCAGACTACTGGAGTGGGTAGCCTTTCCCTTCTCCAGGGGATCTTCCCAACCCAGAGATCGACCCCAGGTCGCCCGCATTGCAGGCGGAGTCACAAGGGAATAATAATTACCAGCTGAGTCACAAGGGAATAATCATAGTAGAAATACTAATAGCAGCTATTATTCCGTGGGCACTCTTGGTGTGTGGCAGTGTTTTAGGCACTCTGCTCCCATTATCACCGGACTCTACCAACAGCCCTGTGAGAATACTGTCTCCCGCCCCATTCCATGGATGAGGAAGCTGAGGCAGGGAGATGTGAACGCCCCCGAAGCCAACCCTAAAGCCCAGGGCTCTGAATGCTCTGTACGCAAGCAGCCTTGGTGCGCCCCCCGTGGGCGCTGTCGGAAGGAAGGTACAGGCTGAGGGGTGGGCTCGGCGCCCCCTGCTCAGCCTGTCACCTCTCGGCAGCCAGCAGGCTGGGAGAGGCCCGGGGGGTGCACAGGGCTACATCCGTCACAGGTCACTGGCCACGTGTCCGCAGGCGCCGGGAGGAGGAGCCTGGAGGAGATGCTCAGGCTGGGGAGAGGGCTCTGGGGCTCACACACTGCCCTGGTGCCCCCTTCTTTGGGGCTGGGGAGGGTCCCCAGAATTCAGCCCCCCACCTCAGCCCCAGCCCACCCCCTCCCCCCCCAGCTCTCAACAGCCTGGTCCCAGCGATGCCCTCTCTGCTTCGCCTCAGTGGAGCCCTCGGCCAGTTCTCAATCTAAATGACAGCTGCCCTCAGCCAAGTCAACTCCAATTAATTTCCGAAGGCTTCCAGGGGCCTGGCTGAGCCTCTCCCCAGACAGAGCCGCCCCAGCGGCTGGAGTGAGGCCCCTTCCTCACACTCGTGGGGCCTCCCGATTGTTGGTAGGGGGCCCTTCCTGCCTCTTCAGGAGCCCCCCGTGCGGGGCTGTGTCCTGCCTCCCCCACCTCAGTCCGAAGGGGCTGATGTGGAAACCCTCGGTCAGCGTCCACAGAGGAGTCACTGAATGGAGGCCTCGGGTTTTGTCCTGGGCTGCTGTATCACCGGGGGTTATTCTCAGTCTGTCTGTGTGCTTTCAGGGTCCCCTCCTTGAAAGGGGGAACGTTGATCCAGAGAGAGAGAATTTAGATTGAGGAGAAGGGGACGGAGGAGGAGGGCGTGGATGGGAGAGAGACTGAGAAGGAGAGGGGTTGGGAACGAGAGTGATGGAGACCAAGAGGGTGTCCCTGCCCCTTGGCCAGGACGTTTTGCTTTCTCCTATGACTTTGGCGTCAGACAGACCCGAGAGTGACCTTGGCTCTGCCGCCGCCCAGCTGTGTGATTGTGAGCCAGTGACATTCCCTCTCTGAACCTCAGCTTCCTCCCCTGCAAAATGCCTCCTCTCCCTGGGTGCTGAGTTGGTCCAGTGAGATCGGTGAGGCCCGGCCCCATGGGGAGCTCGAGTCAGTGTTATGTCAGTGTGTCTGAGTGTCCCTTGCTTTTGGAGGACACCTACCTCACCCTCCTGCCTTCGTTGAATATAAAGTCTGATCACCCCAAAGGGATAGAAAGATCTGGGGGCTTGTACATCTACTCAGTTCAGTTCAGTTGCTCACTCTTTGTGACCCCATGGACATGCCAGGCTTCCCTGTCCATCACCAACTTGCAGAGCTTGCTCAAACTCATGTCCATTGAGTCAGTGATGCCATCCAACCATCTCATCCTCTGTGGTCCCCTTCTCCTCCTGCCTCCAATCTTGCCCAGCATCAGGGTTTTTTTGCAACGAGTCTGTTCTTCACATCAGGTGGCCAAAGTATTGGAGTTTCAGCTTCAACATCAGTCCTTCCAATGAATATTCAGGACTGATTTCCTTTATGATTGACTGGTTGGATCTCCTTGCAGTCCAAGCGACTCTCAAGAGTCTTCTCCAACACCACAGTTCAGAAGCATCAATTCTTTGGTGCTCAGCTTTCTTTATAGTCCAACTCTCACATCCATACATGACCATTGGAAAAATCATAGCCTTACCTAGATGGACCTTTGTTGACAAAGTATTGTCTCTGCTTTTTAATATGCTATCTAGTACATCTACTCACCACCATCGATTTCTGAGTGTACCATCGGCCCAGAGATGGGTACTGACTTGCCCAAGGTCACACAGCATGCAGGTAAAGAGCTGGGTGATGAGAATGTGAGTAATTCACTTAAATACTTCACGAATCTTTATCAGGTGCTTACTGCATGCCAGCACCCGAAGAGACCATGGGGAGCCCCTTAGGTGTGTTGGCTCTCGGGAGTCTCTGTCCAGGCCAGGCTTCTCTGATCTTTACTGGTGGGAATGTTACCCCTTCTACAGATGGGAAAGTGGAGGCTGGGGAAAGTGCCAGGGGCTGAGATACAGACATCAGGTCATCTGATTCTCAAGTCTTCCCATGATGTTTTCCATCTCTGATGGCCCGCTGATAAGGGGCTGGGAACTCAGGATTCCCTCTCTGCTTGGGGAGGTGTGTGGCCACTTCGCTGTAGCTGGTTGGTGGTTGATGGTGGCGTCATTCTTGTTATTATGGCTGGTGGCAGGGGTGCCATCTGCAAGCGGGGGGAGTTGGGAACACATCACCATGAGGCTGACAAGCCAGGTCGATGGTAGGAGTCAGCAGAGGTGAGGAGCGGGGTTGGGGAGAGGGGGTGTTAAAGGCAAAAGAAACATCAGGAACAGAGGGGTGGAGGTGGGAAGGATCAGGCTTCTGTGAGAGGCTTTGTAGCTGAGAGATGAGGCTGGAGGCCCAAGAAGGCAGCAGGCGAGGTCATGGGACGCTGGAGGTTTTGTCTTGGGGGCACTGGGGAGCCATGGAAGGTTTCAGCAGGAGGGGAGGGGCTGTTCTGGTTGGCGTTTCAGAGTTTCTCACCTGGCTCTCGGGGAAGAGGGGCGTGCGTACCAGTGTGGAAGCAGACAGAGCGGCAGGGTGGTCGCTGCAGGCAGATGTGGGGGCCTGGACCAGGGTGGGAGCAGCAGGGCGGGAGAGAAGTAGATGGAGAATTTTGGAGGCAGGCTCTTCCTTTCCTGGTGCTGGCCTTTAAGCATGGAGAAGACTGATGCCCAGTATTAGCCTGAGTGCAGTGGCCTGGCCTTTTGGACTAGGAGCGTCTGTCGGGGAACATAGATGTGTCTAGGGGTTCTAAGGGACTTCCAGGCTTCAGGACAGAGGTGCTGAGAACAGGTGGCTCAGCGGCTCAGCCCTGTGCCTTCCAGGCCTGCTGGCTCTGCTTCAAGGCCAAGGGGCCCAGTCCCTAGCTGAGTGGCAGCTGGCACAGACACCCCCCCCCCCCCCCCCCGTCCCTTCCAGGTCCAAATAAAGGAAAAACCAAAATACATTTCCCTTTGTCGGAATCCGGAGAGAAGGCGAGCTGGTGAGCCGGGTGAGAGTCATTCGCTATTGTGTTCTGGGGCCCACACTGCTCCTTACATAAGCTTCGAGTTAAAAATACGCACGGAATTCTAATTCGCCTCTCTGCCTGGGATTGTACCCTGGAGGGGCACCCCAACCCCCAGCCTCGGGTGGGCAGGGGGCAGGGCAGGCCCCTGGCCCCCAAGGAGACAAAGAAACTGCCCCACGGCACAGGGCCTGGCAGTACTAGCTCTGCCTGCTTTCAAAGCCCCGGGATGTTCAAGTGTCCTGAGTATTATTATAAAAATCCTAAGAGCAGCTAACCTTTTCTGAGGGCGCATCACGTACTGAAGTCTTCACCCGTGGGACTGCACTTTCTCCTCCTCTAAGCCCGTGAATAGTTTCCAGTTTTACAGCCCAGGTTAACGCTTTGCTTAGGCCACACCCTGAATTAGCATCCAGGGGGGCCCCTGACCCTGGTGGTATCTGGAGCCCACCCTTGACCCCCATAACCTGGCCTTCCTTCTGGGGAGGGGGGTGCTGAAGAACAGGAGGTGACCAGTCAAAAGCCCCCTCTCTGAGGGTTCAAGAACAAAGTGGTGGCTGTGGGTACTGCCGAGGCAGGCATTTAAGCTGTCGTGGGGGTTTGGGGAGGTGGGAGGTGGGTGGCAGCTACCACCCCTCAGAGTTCTGGATGCCTGAGGACGTGGCTCACCCAGACTGGACCCCATTCTCGAGGGAACTGAGTGCAGAGCAAAGCAGTGACAAGGCCTGCTTTGCTGACAATGAAAAAGAAACAGAGCCCGCTTCTGTGGGCGGCACCTCCGGAAGTGAAATTAACAGTGAGATGTCCCCGGGTAAAGACAGGCACATCCTTTCCCTTCTCCCTTTCACCCCAGCCGCGGCCAGCCAGCTGAAGTGTCACCCAGCCGTCCCAGCCCTGCCGCTCCCTGCAGGGCTGGTCCCTAACCGCACAGGGCGGTCCTCCTGGCAGCGGTGGGACTGCTGTGTGTTAAGCACTTTGCATGGGTCATTTCACTTAATCCTCGTCCCTGCCTCCGTGACGGCCAGTCCTATCATTTCCCCCATTTCCTGGGACTGAGGTTCTGAGAGCTGAAGGGGTGACATGCCCGAGAGTCCCCCGTTCCGCAATCGGCAGGCCGCGATGGTTGCGGAACCCACCGGAGAAGTGGAATTCCATCCATTATTCACGCGGTCATTTTCTGGGCACCGGCTCAAGGTTCTCTCCTTCTTCCCTTTGTGGAATTTACGGGATGGGGAATTGCCGAAGACAAAATCCGACGTGGCCTTGTGTTGGCGTCAGGGCGAGCCCGAAGCAGCTGGTATCTGGGTAGGGTGATACCAGGTCGGTGGCGTTTAGGGAGGAGTTGCTGAGAAGGGGCTGGTTGGTTCAGCCAGGGCTTGTGCACAGGGGGAAGGGGTGGGGAGAGCCTTTAGGGAGAGGAGAAGCGAGGCATCCCAGCTTCAGGCCCTGCCCTGTGCGTGCAGACTCAGGTGGTACCTTCAGGCCATTAGGGTGCCTGCGTGCTCAGTCATGTTTGACTTTGCGACCCCATGGACTGTATCTCACCAGGCTCCTCTGTCCATGGGATTTTCCATGCAAGAATACTGGAGTGGGTTGCCATTCCTCCCTCCAGTGGATCTTCCCTACCCAGGGATCTAACCCACGTCTCTTGTGTCTCCTGCATTGGCAGGTGGATTCTTAACTACTGCACCACCTGGGAAGCCCAGCTAATTAGGGGGATGACCTTAAAAATTGCCGCTCGGTCCTTCTTGCTGGGCAGGCATGTCATCCTGTCCTGTGAGCTGGAAGCCTCTGATCTCAGCCCCTGTGCTGCCCGGGGTGAGGCACCTTGTGGTTATAATTTTGGGTCCATGCCACCCTTGCCTCAGGAACTGACCCCCACCACAGGCAGGGCATCATCAGCTCTTTCTCTTTTATAAAAAAAAACTTTTAGGAAGTCCTCCCCAACCCCGCATAATTGTATTTATTTGTTTAGTTTTGTTTGTGCTGGGTCTTCATTGCTGTGCGGGTTTTTTTCTAGTTGCCGCAGGCGAGGCTATTTTCTAGTGTGGTGCTCAGGCTTCTCACTGTGGTGGCGTCTCTTGTTGTGGAGTGGGGCACAGAGTCTAGGGCTCTCAGGCTTCAGGAGTCGCAGCTCCTGAGCTCTAGAGCACAGGCTCAGGAGTGGTGCCCGGGCTTTGTTGCTCCATGGTGTGTGGGACCTTCCTGAACCAAGGGTCGAACCCGTGTCTCCTGCTTTGGCAGGCAGATTCTTTACCACTGAGCCACCAGGGAAGCCCAGCTCTTTCTCTTGCATGGCCTTCTCCAGCAGCCTAGAGCCAGGCCCATGGGAATCACCCTCCTCCTCTAAGTTATAGATGAGGAAACTGAGGCCCTGCAGGAGGAGGACAGTGGCCCAGATTGGAGGATCTGGAGTTCCATTTCAGCCTGACCCTGCCAGGAGTCCCGGGCTGAAAGGAGAGGGCGAGTCCCAAAGCTGGTGACCTGGCCTCGGGTGAGCCCTGGGCAGCTCCCTGTCCCTTGGGGCCTCAGTCTTCCCATCTGTCAAATAGAGCTGAAAGTCCCTTCACAGACAGCGTGCTGCAGGCCCAGCTGAGCTGAACAGGCCAGACCCGCCCCTCCCCCATGCAGCCACAGTCTGATGGGGGAGGCCGACAGCCAACAAGGGAAAACAGGACAACACCCAGAGGGTTCTGCCGTGTCTGCCAGTGCCGGGCACTGAGTAACCCCAGGGTCTCTCCCAACCCTGGGAGCTGGGCGAGGGGGGCGGCTTTTATCTCTGGGTCCTGGCGTGGGGGCTGGCCCGTCTGCTGCCCCCGAGGAGGGGGGACAGAGGGCCCCTCCCCACCCCAGGCAGGGGCAGGCCCTGACTTGAGGCTGCTCCCACGGGACTGATTTATCGGCAGCGCAGGGCAGCCATGGTCTGAGGGCGTGTTGGGTCCCCCCAGCTGGAACAGACCCGGCGGGAGGATGCGTTTGGTCATGCTTGGGTTGTTGAGAACTGAAAAGTCATATTCTCTGCTAGAAACATTCCCCATGGATACCAGACTCACTTGCTTGTCCCAGGCAGCGAGGCCGGGAGATCCGGTGTCTGTGCTCTGTGCTGTCAGGCAAGCCCCTCACCCTCTCTGAGCCCCAGGTGCCCCATCTCAAGTGGGGAGAAGGGTCCCCCTGCTGCTGGGCTTGCTGAGGGATGGAATTAGATAATACACGGACCGTGTTCAGCTGTGGGCCTGCCATACCCTCATTAAATCCACCCCAAGTAAGAAGAGCAGCTGTCTCTGGTTTTGGCGCACGGAGTGAGTTTGAGTTGTCTGCGTCTTGGGAAGAGAACATCTTTAGGAAACGTGGCCATTTGGAGCAATTTGGAGCCATTGCTGAGCAAACCCAGCTCCTGTGAGAGTCCTGGCCCTCCTGTGTCTGCCTTTCTGGTGCGTCAGCCGCAGAGCCAGGAAGCTAGGTGTTCGGAGCTCATGTCTGGGACTTGTCTGTCTTTAGCTGTTGCAGGTTTTGGCAGGGGTCTCCGTTTCCTACCTGTAAAATAGGCACAAGCTTTGCTGTGTTGGCTCCTTGAAATAATATGTGTAAAATGAAGTAAGGAGCCCCTTTCAGAATTTCTCTCTCTCTTTCCCCACCCTCTGATAGATGCTACTTCTTCCCCCAAATCCAGATCTTGCAATGCTCAGAACAAAATAGCCTCAGTCGTATTAAGCAGCAGGGTGTCACTGGAAGCAAGGCAAGCGTGGGCTCAAGACTGGAGATGTGGGGGCTGTGCATCGGTGTGATTGGAATCCAGGGCCTGCTGGGGTTGAGGGGACCCCGAATCTGGTGTCTCTAGCTTCCTGGGGTCACAGCATCCCAGCTCCACCACCTCTAACTGACTTTGAAACCTTAGGCTCAGCTTCCTCTCCCATGAAATGTGCAAAGACTCCCTTTTCATGGGCAGGGACACGCCCAGCTGGCCAGTCTGAAGGAGGGGACCAGGCTTGAAGGCTTCTAGGATGATTGCAAGGACTGCGTCCCCAACCCCAGACGTGAATGACAGTCCCAGCAGCCTTGCCTGGGGATGTGTCTGTGTGCCAGGATACCTGTGACAAGACCCCAAGGGGGACGGCATCACCCCCACTTTACCAGTGAACAGAACTGTGGGTCAGAGGGGATAAAGTGCCAGACCCTGTGCACACCGCAGAGGGGCTGGGATTCAGGCTGCAGTCTCTGACTCCGGAATGACTGGGCTCTGACGCTGCTTTCCCAGCCTTACTGTCAGCTGCAGGAGGAGAAGGAGGAGGAGGAGGAAGGAAGTGCCTGGTTTGCTGCTGGAATCTGCAGGCTCACCACCGTGCCTGGCACATAGTAGGGTCCCAGTGAAGGCTTCGTATAATCGAAGGAAGGAAAGAAGAGGCACAGGAGAGAATCGTCCCTCCCAGCCCCATCTCCTCCCGAGAATGCAGGTCCCCAAGCTGGATGTCTTTGAGGCTTCAGGGTGGGGACCCCAAACTCAATTAGTCACGCCTGGCCTTGGCTGCCTGGGCCCATCCGTCTGGGAGGATTGTTCTCTGCAGGCCGTGGCTCAGCTCTCGGGGGAAGCCTCTCCCCACCCCCCAGATCCCAGAGGGCGGGATGGGTGGGGTGACTCCTGCCTGGCACAGGGCCCAGGTCAGGCCTGCATAGTGTGCTGAGGGGGCCGGGCCGGTCGTGGAGTTCAGTATCTGGGTGTGCTCCCTCAGCTGGAGCTGGGGCCCCACCCCTAATGCCAGCTCTTCTCACTTTTGCTGAGTCAGAAGTTCACTCTCAGTCTATCTTCAAACCCAACCCAGCTCCTTGCTGGCTCTGTGACCTTGGGCAGGTCACCTTGCCTCTCTGAGAGTCAGGCTCTGAAAATGGAACAATGAAAATAATCATGATTTAATAGGCCTCAGAACAGAACTACGGGTCACTGGGCAACAGTAAATTAGAAGTCCTCTGAATTGACTGCTCTCTTCCTTCCCTGCCCTAGGACTCCCAATTCCTGTTGCCTTCTAATATAATTTATACTAGGTGTGAATGGTTGTCAGATTTCTTTCCCCTCAAGGATGTCTAGTCAAAGCATGACTATGGTCTGTGCTGTTTCTAGTGCTGTATGACTGAATGAGAAGGAAATTGAGGGGATTTTCATTGAGGGTGTAGGAGTGGAGTAGACTGCCTTACCTCTATCACCGAAAGTCCTTTCACGCAGCAGCTGGGAACAGGCAAAGGCACTCATGTGGCTGGGAGTCCACACTCTTAGTCTCTACTGCTCTGATTTTGGCACTTCATAAGAGGGATCCCAGCACATAGCAGCCCCTTAGCAAATGTCTGTCTGGAGGATGACAAGAGAATGGGCTATATTCTAGACCCGAGTTATCCTCCCCACTCTTATTTAATTCACTGCTTCTGATGAACTCCTACATATCCGTCAACACCCAGTTGAGATGTGCCTCCTCCAGGAAGCCTTCCCAACTTACTTCAGGAGCAGTTAATCTTTTGGGAACTCTAGTCCATCAGAGATGGGTAAACCCTGAATTTATCCTGCGTAACTCTTCTATTTTCCAAGGTGGCGGGGAAAAACAGACCCAAGTGGTGGGGGGGGGTCTTCCCTTGGCTCAAGTGTGACAGCCCAAGTCAAGGGCAACAGCACGGAGATTCGAACCAAGAGACTTTAGATCTCCTTAGGCTGTCTTTAGGCTTGAAAAAAAAACGGGCCTAGACATGGCCTCTTTTCTCCTGCCTCTGCCACTCTGTCCCCATCAGGGCCTCTTGCAGAGTCAAGCAAGCAGCTAACACTCTCTCTTCCTTCTTTCTCTGCAGCCCACGACCTCCCTGCGAACAAGGCCTCTGCACCCCAGCCCGGCAGCCACTTGCAGTGCCTGTCTGTTCACTGCACAGACGATGTGGGTGATGCCAAGGCCCGAGCCTCTGTGCCCACCTGGCGGTCCCTGCACTCCGACATTTCCAACAGATTCGGGACATTCGTGGCTGCCCTGACTTGAAGTGACAAGAAATACCCCTCCCCCACCAGGCCCTTCCCTCCCCCCTTCTCTCTCCTCTCCCTGATTCACCTGACCCCACCCCTACCTGTCCCCACCATGTGAATTCAAAAGGGCCACTATTGCTGAGTGGGTGATTTTTTTTTTTTCTAGGTTGGTACCTGCTTAGTGGCATATGGACCGGAAGGGGTTAATTTAAAGGGGAAAAAAAAAACCTCAAAATTTTTTTTTTTTAAAAAGAAACTCGTCTGCCACGGTATGTTACCAGTGTTAACCCTTCTGCAGTTAGCAAACTTTTGCTGAAGCATTTTTTCCTGCTAGATAATTCCCATTTTTTTTTTCTGTAATCTTGGCATACGTTTTTTTAGATGACCTCTTTCCTTGTTTTATTTTCATGCTGCTGTATGTCCAAGTATTGTTATTTCATAATAAGGCAAGAGTTGCTTTCTTTTTTAATTCTCTTTTAGTCTTGTTCTTCCTCACCTCCTTTTTTTTTTTTTCTTTTTCCTTTTGCTTTGTTCACTGCTTATTAAAATGGAAATCCTGGAGAATAGTAGTTCTGGAATATTGCCGGGTGAGAGTCCAATTGTCATCACAATATTATATATTGACAGCCAACTGTCATCAGTCAGGCAGGAGCCAAACAATTAATGCCCCCCTTAGGTATTCCTGAGATTTTGTTTTGTCTGTTCCCTAAGAAAATAGACATATATATTTTCGTTCCTACAAACACACGCTCAGCCTTCAGCCCCGTTCTCTCTTGTGCTGGGAGCTGCCTTTCACTGCGATGGAGGTGATGACGCGTCCAGCCCGCTTCTGTGGGAAGCAGCTGGAATATTCGGCTGTGGTGTTTTCTCTCCTTTTCTGGGCCTCTGCACCAACGCCTAGGCCCTAAGTTTTCATGCTGTGTGGAGCATCCCTGGTCCACATGGGGATGGTGGCAGGCTCCCGCCCCACTCCGCCCAGCTCGGCTGGGTCTTGGATGCTGGAGCTGAAGGGTCAGCTCTCAGCCTTGACCTTTGACTGACATCTGTTGCCAACCAGGCATCTGGGCAAGAAGGAGTGGTTTCTGGGTTATCCCCAACTCCCCCCCTCCCGGTTCTGGGCCGCCCCCCATCCTGGGGAGGGACCAGCACTTTTTGGAGGAGCTCTTTGAGTAAAGGAGCCCCCAGGCTCTCTCAGCCAAGCCCCCTTTCCGCCCCCCAGCCTGAGTGTCTTCTTTGCAGGGGTTTGCAGACTCCCGAGGGCTAGAGGGGAGAGAAAGTGACTGCAACTAGTGACTCTGATTCTTGAGCCTTTTTCTGTTTTTAAAACCCCAGAATCCCCCTCCCGCTTTTGGTGTAATCTCAGCCTGCTGCAAAACCAGAGCCACATCCTGAGCATCTCCTGAAGGAATGACTTCTTTGAGCAGAGGTGAAGGAGCGGCTGGGTGAGCAGGGCAGAGGAGAGCAGGGACCCAGCTGAGGCCTCTTAACTGCTCCTCCCAGAGCACTGGTCAGCAGAGGCCCAGCGCGGGCAGGGGAGGCTGTCTTTGGGTGCTGCTGATGACCATAAAGGGCTTGTGTGATTTACGGGGGTGGTGGTGGTGGCCCAGATTCCAGGGTGGGCCGGACAAGGAGTGACTGATTTCACTTCATCCAAATCTGTAACTCTTCTGCTAGATTTCAATTTCTGATCCTCTTACTAAATGTTCCATTTTGAGCTTCACGCCCCCTCCATCCTTCCCCCCATCCCTGCCCCACGTCCTCAGAATTTGCAGACCTGGCTTTTTTTTTTTTTTTTTTTTTTAAGCAAGTGACCTGAAGGCTTTGAGCTCACCATACAACACCCACATTGTTTATTTCAAAGAACTTTTTAGCAAAGGGAGAAGAGCATCCAGAAAAATCTGGCTCTTTCCACTTCCCCCTCCTCGCTTTCCTCCTGCCAGCCCTTTTGGCTCGGGGTCTGAGTCTGGACCATCCAAAGTTCCTGCATGGGCAGTTTGACCCGGGTTGACCCCAGCCTCTGCAGAAGGCAGGCAGAAGCAGGTGGTGTGGACTGATCAGAGAGAAGAAGGTGGGAGCTCACCCAGCCCCCGGGTTCTGCCAGTAAAGGAGGGAAAGGGGGAGGGAACGTCCCCTCTTGCAAGGGACTGTAGGAGGGCCAGCCATAGTCTGAGCGAAGCTCCACGCCCCCTCTGATTCCGCAATGTACAGCTGTTTGAGAGCTTCATCCTTTTATTTCTTAAACAGGAATGATTTCTCCTTAATTGCTTAAGGCCAGGGAGCCAAGTGTCTTGACTTCTGTCTTTGACTTTCCCTGCGTTGAGTCCGTCAGCACACGGCCATCAGCTCATGGTCCTGGCAACCTCGGAAACCCCTGAAGTTTTCAACTTTCTCGCTCCCCACGACCCCAGAATGGAACAGCTTTAAAAATAGCCTTAAGCAAAAGGATGTTATTTCACTAGATTTGGTTTAATGGAAAGAATAAAAGCAAATTAAAAACACACCCAACCTACGAGACTCCACAAACACTGGTAATCGGTACTGCATAGCAAAACTCTTCGGGAAAGAATATGAAAACGTTATTGCACATGTAAAATATGGAAACTTAACTCTGCTGTGTGTTAGGCAATCCTGTAATCTTTTTGACTCTTAAAAGAAATTCATTTCTGAAATGCTTGGTTGGAAGACTGTGACAATAGCTCATGAAATTGAGTGTTATTTTTTTCTTTCTTTTTTAAAAAAATATGTAAAGTGCAGTCTTCTGTATTCATGCATATTGTATATACCTGTATATGTTTTCCTGAGCAGCTAAATAACAATAAATATGACGTTAATGGTGACTGTGGTACATCTGTGGGCGGGGCTTGCATTATTTTTTTCCCCATCCCCTCTCTTTTTACCTTGTGTTAGTCACTCAGTCATGTCCCACTCCTTTTGTGACCCTGTGGACTGTAGCCCGTCAGGCTCCCCTGTCCAGGCATGGAATTCTCCAGGCAAGAATACTGGAATGGGTTGCCATTCTCTTCTCCAGGGGAACTTCCTGACCTAGGGATCAAATACAGGTTTTCTGCATTGCAGGCAGATTCTTTACCATCTGAGTCACCAGGGAAGCCATGGGGGATGGGAATGTGAGTCTGGATGCTGTACTCCGTGTGTGTGTGTGTGTGTGTGTGTGTGTGTGTGTGTGTGTGTGTGTGTGCGCGCGCGCGCGCACGCGCGCACATGTGTGCACTGATGCTGTTCTGAGTTGGGTCATCTCAGACTCTCTCTTTGTGGCAGGGGAGGGGCAGCTGTCCTGGGCTCTGTAGGGTATTTAGCCTCATTCCTGGTCTTTACCCACTAAATGCCAGGAGCATTTCTTCCCCTCCCCCTTCCCTTGCGACAACTCCGAATGTCTCCAAGCATTGCTCAATGCCCTGTGCAGGACATGACCCCCTGAAGCTGAGAACCACTGGCGCAGGAGGGAGGGAGGGAGGGAGGGGCAAAGGGCTGTGCTGGGTGATGGTTATTCTTTTCGGTCCCAGCGTTCAGATTCCAGTAAACTTCGCTAACCTCTTGCAGGCTTCAAAAGTGCTCGGCACCGCCACTTCCTCATCCATGAGATGAGTGCTCATGGAGTTGTTCTAGGAGACAGTTTGTGTGGACGCAGCACATGGGGGGGCTCCATATTCATCAGCTATTAGCATCATGTCGATCAGCGCATGGTGCAGCTGACGGTGTTTTGGAGGTGGGTGGTTCTGCCTTGGGGGCTGCTTCCTGGGCCATGGACAAGTGCTTTACCCCACCTCCATTTTCTTATCTGTGTGTATGTGTGTGTGTTAGCTGCTCAGTTGTGCCCAACTCTTGGCCAACCCATGGACTGCAGACTGCCAGGCTCCTCTGTCTGTGGGATTTTCCAGGCAAGAATACTGTAGTGGGTTGCCATTCTCTTCTCCAGGGGATCTTCCCAACCCAAGAATTGAACCCGCATCTCCCACATTGCAGGAAGATTCTTTACCGTTTGAGCTCCAGGGAAGTCCTTTCTTACGTCTAAACTGGAGCAAATGAGGGAATTCTTTGGTAGCCTAGTGGTTAGGATTCTCCACTTTGACTGCCATTGCCTGGGTTCAATCCCTGGTCTGGGAACGAAGATCTTGCAAGCTGCAAGGCACGGTCAAAATAAATAAATGAAAATTTAAATAGGAAGTGAAATGGAGTAAATCACATCTAGCTCGAAGGTTACCACGAGCACTAGCTCACAGGGCCTGTTAAACTCGGGCTGTCCCATGGGCTTCCCTTCTGGCAGCAGGTTCACTCTGGTACGTACAGCCTCAGACTTGAGATCGTGGCAGACCCTTAGTCTCCAAAGGGGGAAATGTGGTGGGGAGGAGTCAGACAAGACAAATAAATTGACAGGTGCCAGTGAGGGCAATATGCCCAGTCACCCACTGTAGGACAAGGGATGAATGTCACTCCCAGAGATCCACGAGCCCCACGTTGGAGGCTTAGGGCAGGCTTTCTCCAAGGGTCATGCCCAGGGAGGGTTTTGAAGGATGAATAGTTCACCTTATTCGTCCCAGCACACAACGGACCCTGATTTGGCAGACCCTTCAGTTTTTAAAGTTTTCCTATACGATTGCCCCTTGGACAACATGGGGTTGAAGTGTGTGGGTCCACTTACAGGCAAATTTTTTTCAATAGTCAATACTACAGTCCTACACAGTTGGAACTGGTTGAATCCAATGATGCAGAACCACAGATTTGGAGGAACCAGATATAAGGAGAACTGACTATCAACTACGTGCAGATTTTCAACTAAGGGCAAGTCAGCACCCCGAAACCCCTTGTGGTTCAGGGGTCAACAGTCACACCACAGCATATTTTTCAGAATGTAGTCTTAAGACTGTGGCCTCTCTATTCACTACAATCTGGAGGAGCTTAAAAATCTCTTCAAGCTTGAAAGAGCTCCTGTTCAAAGTGACAGTGGTACGTGACCATGTTTGGTACCCAAGGAAGGGAAGAAAGATGAGAGAATGGTGAGCACTGAGGGATGGGCATTTGAGGGCCTTCAGATTGGTGTGAGACGAATGGATGAGAAAGTGAAGAGATTCACGTCTCTGAGGATTCATGATCCAAAAGGACCGCTGACTGGCGTATTGAGGGGAAGGCATGGGATCATGTGATACAGCTGGGGCTTCACAGGGAGGTGTGTATTGGCCCTGAGGAGGGCAGTGTGGGACTCAAGCTTCAGGCTGGTGCGTCTAGCAGGTTGGTCTTTCCATATTAACAGAAACACTGTCTTACCATCGACTGGGTGATGAATGGATAAACAAAACGTGGTATATTCATAAAATGGAATATTATTTAGCCATAGAAATGTGAACTTTGAAAATATTAGACTAAGTAGTCTGACACAAAAAGTATACAGATTATATGATTCCATTTATATGAACTGTCCAGAAAAGGCAAAACCACAGAAACAGAAATTTGTTGTTGTTCAGTCACTCAGTTGTGTCCGACTCTCTGCGACCCCATGGACTGCAGCACGCCAGGCCTCCCTGTCCGTCACCAACTCCCGGAGTCCACCCAAACCCATGTCCGTTGCGTCGGTGATGCCATCCAACCATCTCATCCTCTGTTGTCCCCGTCTCCTTCTGCCCTCAATCTTTCCCCACATCAGGGTCTTTTATTATTAGTAGTAATTTTTTTTGCTATTATTCCACTGAACATTTTATTTATTTATTTTAATTAATTAATTAATTATTTTTTACATTATTGTGTTGGTTTTGCCATACATTGACATGAATCCACCATGGGCATACATATGTTCCCCTTCCAGAACCACCCCCCCCACCTCCCTCCCGATTCCCTCTCTCTGGGTCATCCCGGTGCCCCAGCCCTGAGCATCAAACCTGAGGAAACTGGAAATAGAACTACCATATGACCCAGCAATCCCACTGCTGGGCATACACACCGAGGAAACCAGTATTGAAAGAGACACGTGTACCCCAATGTTCATCGCCACATTGTTTACAATAGCCAGGACATGGAAGCAACCTAGATGTCCATCAACAGACAAATGGATAAGAAATATACATATACACAATAGAATATTACTCAGCCATTAAAAAGAATTCATTTGAATCAGTTCTACTCAGGTGGACGAAACTGGAACCTATTATACAGAGTGAAGTAAGCCAGAAGGAAAAACAAAAATACAGTATACTAACGCATATACATGGAATTTAGAAAGATAGTAACAGGGTCTTTTAAAAAACATCAAAGTATGTTGTTCTAGGGAAAAAAATTCATAAAATGGGTCTGTTAAATTAATTGTAAATACTAGTGAGAGTATAATGTAAGCAAAGGCTTAGAACACACTCTGCAAATCGAATAGTCACTAGTCACACAGGGACTGTGGTAACGTCAGTGGAAGAGTCCTATCAACATCCCCGGACAATCACCGTGAGGCAGTGCCACCACAGAGGACTCTCGGGTCCCCAGCTCCCTCACAGAGGGGAGCCTCAGCCCAGAGGAGGCAGTGAAACAACACTGAATCGCTGAGTAGTATTTCATCATATGGATATACCACAGTCTGTCCATCCATTTACCTAGGAATAAAACTAGTGTAAAGATTTGTGTACAAGTTTTTTTGTGTGTGTGCTTGTATGCTTAGTCGCTTCAGTTGTATCCGACTCTTTGCAACCCCATGGACTGTACCCCGCCAGGCTCCTCTGTCCGTGGTATTTTCCAGGCAAGAATACTGGAGTGGGTTGCCATTTCCTTCTCCAGGGGATCTTCCCGATCCAGGGATAGAACACTGGTCTCCTGCATTGCAGACAGATTCTTTATCATTGGAGCCACCAAGTTTTTGGGTGGGTCATATAGGAGGGGTACGTTTTCCTTCTTAAAAAACTGTCAAATCATTTTTCAAAAGTGGTTGTGCCACTTTGCATTCTCACTGGTGACGTCTGAAGGCTCCAAGTTCCTTCTAACATCCTTGCCAACGCTTTTTACTACCTGTCTTTTTAACTTGGCCATTCTAGTGTGTGTGCAGTGATATCTTATTGAGGTTGTAACTTTTGTTTCCCTAATGATGCTGTGTGTTTTTTCATGTGTTTATTTGCTTGCTGAATATCTTTTTTTGTGTGTGTGTGAAATGTCTGTTCAAATCCTTTGCCCAGTTATTTGTCCAATTGTTTGTCTTTTTGTTATTGAATTCTAAAAATTCTTTATATATTCTGGACACAAGTCCCTTCTCTGTGTGTTGCAAATATTTTCTCCCAGTCTGTGGTTTTCTTGGGGTGTCCTCTGAAGTGCAAACGTTTAAATATTCCACAAGTTCCACAAAGCACATTTCATCAAGTTTCTCTTCGGGCAAAAGTCATCTGTGTCTTCCCTGGGATTCTGCTTTCTTCTGGTAGCTTTATGGTTTTGTGTTTGATTTCCACATTGAGCTTTGGCTTGAGATTTGCATATGGCATGAGGCAAAGGTGAGGGTTCTTTCTCCACGCTTCCAATGCAAGGGGTGCAGTTTCAATTCCTGGTCAGGGAACTAAGAGCCCACATGCAGCATGGGGCAGAAAAATAAAAATAATAAAAAACAGTTCTTTATTTCTAGAACATTCCATTGTTCCATTGGTTGAAGAGACTTTTCCATTCCTCCATTATGCTGTTTTGGTACCACTGTTGAAAATCATTTGACCATATTTGTAGGCGGTTATTTTTGAACCCTCTATTCTACTGATTTTGTTTCCCTTCTTCTGCTACATGTATAAGTTTTAAACTGGGGTGGAAATTTTGGTAAGCTCTTTCTGAAGAATGGACAAGAGAGGGAGTCTAGAAGAGATTATAATGTGTCCTCCATAATTCTAAAATAAATTAGAATTTATTTGTCTTGAGGGACTTCCCTGGAGGTCCAGTGGTTAAGACTTTGCCTGTCAATGCAGGGGGCGTGGGTTCGGTCCCTGGTAGAGGAGCTAAGATCCTGCGTGTCTCGGAGCCAAAAAACCCAAACATAAATCAGAAACAACACTGTAACAAATTCAGAAAAGACTTTAAAAAAGGTTCACATAAAAAAAATCTTAAAAAAAAAATGCTGCTGCAGTTTAGTCACTAAGTTCTGTCCGACTCTTTGGGGCCCCACGGACAGCATGACAGTGTCACTGTTTCCTGCTGACGGCCCCCGGCCTGAGAACTTCTGTCTCTTTTGAAAATGAGGTCAACTTGCCCGAGAGAGATGTTAGAGACGGAGGAGCAGTGAGCGGAGACATCCTCCTTCCAGCAATGGAAAGGGCTTGGAGAGAGTTGAAACAGGAGTGACTTCATCACTAGGAGGCTGGGGGTTGCTCAAGGCTCATTTGGGCACCTCATGTGCCATCCTGCCCCAGACTTCCCAGAAATGTTGCTCAATCTCTCTATTTTACACGCGAAGACTCGGAGGCTCAGCATGTCCAGTTCAAGGTCAGGCAGCCGGGCAGCCACAGAGCCACAACCAAATACCCTGCCGCCTGTCACTAACTGTTGCATGTCTTCAGACATAGTCCCAGGCTAACTGGAGGGCAGGGCAGCACCACGCAGAAGTTTGTTTTGCTCAGTTCTGTATCTGCAGCAACTGGCACAAGGCCTGGCACACAGTAGGACTGTACTAGATAGAGGTTGAATAAAAGGGGCCCTTGTTGATTCCCACTTTCTTGCTCCAAGCCCCCCTTGCCTTTGGCTGCTTTTGGATTAATGGATGGAGAATAGGGCTCATGTCTGGGGGTGAGAGCTGACTGCTAAGACTCAGACTCAATACACTTCCGGTGCCACTCATGGCTGTGGTGACAAAACCCACAGCAGGTCTTGAGTGAATTCTATTAGGAGACTAAGACAGCTGGGGAAGGAAGTAGGGATGGCTTAGGAATGCCTCTCTGAAGAAGGTCTGGAGAAGAGACTGAGAAAGTTGGGGAGTGAGCCAAGCAGATAGCTGAACAGAGCAAAAGCATGTGCAAAGGCCCTGTGGTGGTCAGGGCCCAGAGTTTGTAGAGAGGCAGAGCAGCAAGGGGCTTTCAGAAACTGGTCCCTGTCCTCTAAACCTCTTCATCTGGTGCATCTAAAGACAGTGACTGAAAAAGCATCCTCTCTGTCTGCCTGTTCTCTCCTGGGCTCCCAGAGTTTGCATTCTGACCCTACTTGCTACCTGATTCCCTGGGCCTGATGCATGTCCCAGGATCTCTGAGACTCTGGCTCTCCTCAAAGTTCACTAGTTATCAGCCATTCGCCTCATTTTATTTTGCTGAAGGGAGTGATACAAAGATCCTTGTGATATCTGAGTGTGTGCAGAGGCTCCCAGGCCCAAGGGTACAGCACCAGGGTCTGAGGATGTGGGTAAGGATACTCCTAGAGGCTCCAGGGAAACAGCTGTGATGCTCCCTGATGTGAGCTGGGGGCTCTACTTTATCGATTGATGGTTTGGGGTGCTCAGTTGCTTAGTCGTGCCTGACTCTGCAACCGCAAGGACCATAGCCTGCCAGGCTCCTCTGTCCTTGGGATTTTTCAGGCAAGAATACTGGAGTGGGTTGCCATGCCCTCCTCCAGGAGATCTTCCCAATCCAGGGATCAAACCCAGGTCTCCTGTGTCTCCTGCATTGGCAGACCGATTCTTTATTACCGAGCCACCTGGCAAGCCCTTGCAAAACAGACCTAGTGATAATAACAATAGGAAACACTCACGTGATGCAATGTGCAGGGGCTTGAGCAAAGCATTTTACTTCCACAAGTGAGTTATATTGACAGCACTGAAGGCTGGCTCTGTTGTGAGCCCCATTTTCTGGAGAAGGAGGTTGAGGTGAAGCCACTTGGCAGAGGTCACCTGGGCGGTGTGTGGCAGCTCCCCCTCCTGGGACCATGAAGATTCAATCCTGCTCAGCACAGGGCCAAGACTGGCCAGCCCCTAATGGGTGATACAGATGCAGCTCAGAGAGGCATAGCCACTTACCTGAGGACACACAACCTGCCAATGGCAGAGCACAAGTGCAATTTGGGTCTTTCAGGTTACGCTGTCGGGCCTTGTTTCGTTCTGCCTGCTCTGCTCTGTACCCTGCGTAGAGTAATCACTAGACAAGCACTCTCTCCTCTACCCAGGACAGGGCATGGTCAAATCCTTCGGGATGTTGTTGGCTAAGGAGGCTGGGAGAAGAGGCTGGGGAGGAGGAGTCTCCTGACTTTGGTGCCTCCCCTCTCTTGGCCTGGGCGAGGCAGGTGCTCCCAGCAGCCCCTCTCCTGCCCACTGTTGGGAGGTAGAGATCACTCCTCCTGGGGCTGGAGCCCTGGAAATCTGGCTGGCGGGTTGGGGGCTGGAGTGGGGGCTGTGGGACTGTGGGGATGGGGGTCAGTGTCGCCGGGTACCGAGGCTACCACCTTCATCTCACCATGACAGCCCATCCCGCCAAGCTGGGGGAGCCAGACCCATAGGAATCTCACCTGTGGGAGCACGTTCTTCCTGGCTCTGCCTCTGGAGCCACCCCAAGCATCCTTTGTCCCAAAGAGGAACCCCTCAGGGGTTCTGAGCTCTTTAAAGGACAAAGGGCTCACTGAGGCTCCAAGGCCAGGCTGGAGAGGAGCAGAGCGGAGTCCCTGACAAGACTGCTGTGCCCCACCAACCCCCACAACACTGAGGACTTTGCTTCTGGGAGCCTTGATTTACCCATCTGTGAGATGGGGTGATTGGGAGGTGCTGAGAGTCCATAGTGGCTGGTTATTACCTGTAATTGTCATATTGTATTTATAATGTACTGGGTTGAATATTTTTCATATGATTACTGTTACCATCTTGCACCCAACTCCTGGGGCCAGCTGTCTTTCTTAATCCAGAATTTGGGAGAACTTTGAGTAAGGTAGGACCTATACCGGACACGACTGAGCATGCGCCCGCACACACACACACACACACACACACACACACACACACACACACACACACGACCTATACCATGTGCTCAGTGACCCACCCCACCCTGCTCTTGGGTGGTGATGGAGCTGCCATCAAATGTTAGAAACCATCAGAATACTCTCATTCGCAGGCTGAAGACCTCCAGGCATGCGAACCTGACAACTTTCTGTTTGTAGAGCCCTTTTGGATTTCAGGATTGCACGTAACAGAATATGATCCCTTATTGCTACAATTCTTTCATTCACTTGTTCATTTGCAAATAGTTCATTCATGCTCAAAGAGTTATTGAGCATTTCAGACGCTGCTTCAGGTCTCAGGGACCCAGCAGGGAACAGAGCACACCCCTGCCCTAAGGCCCTCACAGTGAGTACCTGTGTCTAGGGAACTTGAAGGTTTGTGGGGTCATCACACTTTGTTTGTGGGGCTTCCCAGGTGGTGCTCGTTGTAAAGAACCTGCCTGCCAATGCAGGAGACATAAGAGACACAGGTTTGATCCCTGGGTCGAGAAGATCCCCTGGAGGAGTGCATGGCAACCCACTCTAGTATTCTTGCCTGGAGAATCCCCTGGACAGAGGAGCCTGGCGGGCTACCATCCATGGGGTCACAAGAGTCGGACACGACTGAGCGACTCAGCATGCACACCTTGTTTATGGGTGAGGAAGCCCGTGTTACACACACCGAACACTTAGGTTTTCTTAGACTCCCTTCCCTGTATCGTGTTAAAGGGGGACGTGGCGACGGAATAGTGACAGGCTTGTGAAGTGGACACCATGGTCACGGGCAGCTTGAAGATGAGGAAGCAGGTCTGGCCGTGAAGTGACGTCACGGCAGGCAAGGCAGGGCCTGAACGGTCGGTGGCCCAGAGTCTGGCTCCGTTTGGGGCTGGACGAGCGCTGTGTGGATGCTGGGGAGTTGCATGGGTTTTGAGTCCTGTGGGACCTTCTGCTGGTCGTGTGACCCTGGGCAGGCCAGACTTTTGCCTCCAGGGCCTCTGTTTTCTCAACTGTAAAGTGGGCTCAGTGATTCTGTTGGTGGGCTTCCAGCAGGACTGGAATTACTGAGCTGGATGCAGAAAGCCTGTAGCAGCCCAGGCTCTGAAACTGAGTGGCTTTTCTTTCTGGGGTCTGAAGAGCAGGGTTTACTGAGCAGCTGTACTGCTCAGAGCGAGGACAGAGGAACGTGTAAAAGGCCACAGAGACCCCGGTCCCCGGCTAGATGGTCTGACCTGACTCTCTGGATGTGGAGTCTGAAATGCCGGCTTCTGGGCCAGGTGGTGATACTCGGGTTGAGAGCCCCATCCCCCAGCGCCCTGTCCTGATGGCAGCCGACCCTGTGTAGCACGAGGGCAGGGTGGCCAGGCCAGCGTCCAACAGAGATGGAGGGCCAAGGGCTGCAGGCAGTGAGCTCAGACACAGCCGGGCTGGCTTCTTGACCACTCAGGGCAGGCTGGCTACGTGACTTTGGGTGCAGAATACGAACGTGGGCCCCTTGTTCAAAGGGCAGGAAGCAAAACCCACAAAAAAGGCACTGACATGCAGAGGTTCTCCCTTTCTTCTGCGGTGACTCCTCCAACCGCTGGTGTTTTTTCTTTGCTATTTAATGTGGGTCTAAGTGAAGAAAAATTAAACTTTTAAGTTATTAGCATGAATTTCACCACTCAGTTTCATGTTGTGCAACACTAGTTCAAAGTACAAATACAGGAGTGTTTATGTGCAGAATCATCGAAATGACTCAACTTGCATTTGTAGCTGGTACAAATGCACCGTAACCAGAACTTGGAAATGCTGCTCAAAAACGAACCCGGCTGCTTTCCTTTCACTTCTCGATACATGCACATTCTTCCAAGACCCTGCCTTTGGAAAGAGGCTTACTGAAAGAAGGAGTAGTAGCGGGTTACTCTCCCTTTCCTTTGCCACCGTTTTCGGCATCAGTAAACAGGAGTCGGGAAGGTTACCAAGATCCCTTGGCTGTCTGTGTTTCTTAGTGCCTTCTTGCTGCAGGTGAAGTAAGTTCGGGTGGAAAAGGGGGCTTCTCCTGGCTGGCAACCTCCTTTGCTTACTCAATCTTAGACGCAAACTCCTCACCTTGCACTTGATTTGCTTCTTGTTGAATTCCAATGGTTAGGAGGTGTCCACTTGAACTCTGCTAATGGGGCATCGTGACGGCTACACGGTTACCGCGCATCAACAGACAGCAGCCGACACCCATTTTATATGTATCTCATCTGCTTGCATGCGAGGTCCTTTGTCCCGAGAGATGTCGCTTGACAAAACACGTTTTCGGATAAAACTATTAGGAACTTTAAGACAGCAATAGCAAAACATTAAACCAACCACGGGGCCCTGGAGAGCATGGGGTGTGTAGACTGGACATATCACAGGCTGGAGGAGTTGGCCCCATTCCAGAGGACACTGTTTCCCTTTCAGTGGGGGAAACTGAGGCCCACGGAGGAGCAGGGGTTGAGGTGAGGCCAAGGATGGCCAGACTGGGAGCCTCCTGGACCTCAGCATCCTCCAGATTGGATTGGAGGGCATCAGATGTGCCTCACGGGGATGGGGTGCTGGTGAGGAACAGAGCAGCATTGAGTTTATCACTGTTTAGTCACTCGGTCATGTCTGACTCTTTGTAAGCCCAAGGACCGTAGCCTGCCAGGCTTCTCTGTCCATGGGATTTCCCAGGCAAGAATACTGGAGTGGGTTGCCGCACCCTCTTTCAGGGGATCTTCCTGATCCAGGGATTGAATCCCCATCTCCTGCACTGGTAGGTGGATTCTTTACCACTGAGCCACCAGGGAAGTTCTGGGATTGAGTTTACAGAGGATAATTACTATCCTAACTCCTGCAGTTCAATAAGTTTGCTTACTTATTCCTTATGTTGGCTGACTGTTTACTCTGTGCCAGGCAAGACTGACCTGATCCTAGTGCCAAGGAACTTCGGATCTGGGGGACAGGGCCCTTCTTCCCAGCCTGGATTCACTGGGCCATGCCCTGTGGACACCCTGAAGCCAGAGGCCACAGCTCTCATCACCCCTTGGTAGGTGACCAGAGGGTAAGACGTAAGTGACAGCCCCTGACCGACGTGTCATCAGAGATGGGCTGCGGATTTGCTGAGAGTTTCAACAGCTCAAGAAAGGGCATCCTAGGAAGAGGTCACAACCTGGGCAAAGGCTTTGGAGCTAGAGACCGTCTCAGGGGAAAGCTGCCAAAGCCTAGAACTTGGAGGAGGAGCAGCAGCAAAGGCAGAGGTGGAGGTTTGAGCCAGAAGCTCCAGAGGAGAGCCCCAAGGTCACGAGACTCTAAATCCCACCCCCACCCCACCGGGACAATTCCTGGGCCAGGCCCTCAGCCAAGATTTCTCCTTGGAACTTGGCTCTTTGTACAGAGCCGAAGGATCCCTGACAGCTTGGCCTCATGGACGAGATGCACCAGATTTTTCTTCCCTCCCCTCTCTGTTCCCTTCTCCTTTCCCTCCCTCCTCCTTTCCTTCTCTCCCTCCTCCTTTCCTTCCCTTCCTTCCCTCCCTCCTCCCTTCCTTCCCTCCCTCCTCCCTTCCTAGGCCTGGGTCCTACAACTTCTTCGGCTGAGTCTCTGCATGAAAACAATAGAGACTTTGCTTATCCAGCTGACTGTGTGTTAAGTGCGGGGCCAAGACTGTGTGTCTTCTCCCCAGATTCCCCTTCCTTCACCCCATCATCTTAGAGATGAGGAAACTGAGCTCAGAGAGCTGAGGCGGCTCCCCTAAAGTCACTGTGAATGGGGCAACTGGGTTTAAGCCCAGGCCATTTGATGCTCCCCCGTGGTCCAGAACCACCAGGCCAGACTCCCGCAGGCCTGCCTGCTCACACCTCACTGCTCTTTCTGCCTCATCACCTCTTTTCCCTCCACCTGTTGAACTCCTACTCACTGTTCAGAACCCTGCTCAGATGGCCTTTTCTTTGTTTCTTTAAGCACCCAAACACCTCTCCATCTCATAAATACCTGAGTACCTCTATATTCCAGAGCATGGTGCCAGGTCCTAGAGAAACAATGATGAATAAGCTTCCCTGGTTCTGCCCAGGAGGAACTAAACAAACACCAGTACATTGTTCCTAGCTGTGAAAACATGTATGAAGGACATAAACAGTGTGCTTTAATAAGGAATAAAAGGCTGAGGTTACTCCAGGTGATGAGAGAAGCTCTTCTGAAGGGGTGCGATTTGAAAGAGCCTTCCAGGCCCAGGAACTGGCAAGTGCTAAGGCCCTGGGGCAGGAAGCACTTGCTGTGTGCAGGAACAGTGAGGAGGCCGGTGCAGTTAGAGCAGAGAGAGAGGAAAGGGTGGTTGGAGATGAGCCTGTGAGGTGGGCCAGCCTCATACAGTCGGCCCCTGAGGCACTGGGGTTTTGGGGTTTTCTGCCTCCTTCCTGGGCCAGAGAGATCAGATGAAGTCCCCCTAGTGTCCCCAGGGCAGGGCCCGACACCCAGGAAGGTGGTCAGTGAGTGGGTGAGAGGCAGCCTCGCCTTCTCCCTCCCTCCTCTCTTTTGTGCAGGAATGCAGCTGGGCCTTCCCCACTTTGATGCCCCTTCCCCAGGGCACTCCTCCAGGCCACAGTGGGTCATCGGGATGGGAGCGGGGCCTGAGGGGTGCTCACGTAGGACCCAGGAGAGGGCCAGGGAGGCCCTCTTTAGGGCGGCAGGCACCATCTGCAGTTCATTTTCCTGTGTCGTTTGCATTCTCTCTGAAATTATTTATTTGTGGAGGTTCCAGCCAAATGCTCTGTCACGAAGCCTACAGCTCTAAAAGGAGCATCATGGGAGCTGGTGGGCTTGGGGTCTGGCCCCTCTGGGTGTCCTGCCTGCCCGGGCCCCCTCTCTAAGCCCCCTCCTGCCCAAGGCAGCTGCACTTTGGGAGAGGCGGGAGAGAGTGTTGGGCCATACCCAGCCCGTGTTGGCAGAGGCTCCCCTTGTGCCAGGCTCCGTGTTCAGAAAGCACAGCTCAGACTCCGCGGGCGCCGGGCACAGGGCGGAGGCTGCTGTCCACACTGAGGTCCAAGTGTGCTGCTTCCAGCACACGGCAGGGGAGTCCCGGCACTCGCATTCAGGGTCGGTGGCTCTGCCAGGGGGAAAACAGATCTGTCGGCTTCAAGCCCTGCAACTCCCCGCTCAGGATAGGAAGAGAAGGGTCCTCTGAGGTCCTTTGCTACAACCCACCCTTGCATAGTTGAGGAAATGAGGTCCTTCAAACAGACGGGAAAGGGCGGAGCGGGGATTTACACTAGGAATGTCTGCTTTGGAGGACACATGATGTAACTTCAGCCGTAAAAAACGGCGATCCTTCTAAACGTGTGGGACTGGCTGGGCTCAGAGAGGATGCTGGGGAGACAGAGTCCTGCCCCAAGCCCCCCATGGGGCACGTCATACCTGCCAGTGTGTCTTGAAAAGTGGGGTGCAGTCCCCTGGGTGGGACATGAGATGGATTGGTTTGAATTCCCTAGCGAGATGGCTATTTCCTCCCAGTTCCATGACCTCAGGGGAAGACTCTTGTGGGCGCTAATGTGACTTTAACATCCCTCTTCAGGTCTTACTCACCTCTCGTTTTAACCAAGAAGTCCAGAACCTTCTGCAGGCTGTGCTGTCTGGTTAGAATTTAGTGGCAGTTTCCTTGGTGGCTCAACGGCAAAGAATCCTCCTGCCAATGCAGGAGGCATGGGTTTGATCCCTAGGTGGGGAAGATCCCCTGGAGAAGGAAATGACAACCCACTCCAGTATTCTTGCCTGGAGAATCCCATGAACAGAGGAGCCTGGTGGGCTATAGTCCATGGGGTCGCAGAGTCTGACACAACTGAGCAACTAAACAGCTGATTACAAGAAGAGTTGGAGACAACTTAGAGACCTAACAACTGGTTAAGAAGGAACCATCTGAGCTGACCTCAGAAAGGTCACTGGGAGTTCATCAGAGAATAGAAAGAGAGAGCCCACGGGGTGTAGACCTGGGGGCCTGGGGAAGTGTGGCCTGTTTGAGAGACAGAGGTACTACCTGATGTGACCAGGGTTTGGGTGACACAAGTGGGAAGGGTCCCCAGGGGAAAGGGCCCTAGTGCCACACGAAAGGACTTGGGGTTTATTCTATGGATGATGGGAGTCAGGGAAGAGTGTTGAGCAGTAATAGGGGTTTTGGAGAGGGTGAGACTAGAGGCAGGTAGGCAGTCTGAAGATGCTAGTGGCTTGGAGGAGGATGGTGGCTTTGGGAAGGAGGATATTAGGGCTGGCCTGACGGTGGTGGTTAGTCGCTAGGTCATGTCTGACTCTTGCGACCTCATGGACTATAGCCACCAGGCTCCTCTGGCCAGGGGATTCTCCAGACAAGAATACCGGAGTGGGGTGCCATTTCCTAGTCCTTCGTGACCAGGGATAGAACCTGCATCTCTTGCACTGGCGGGTGGATTCATTACCACTGAGCTGCTTGGGAAGCTCACAACAGCACAAATACTCCTGTCGACTAATCTTGGCTTTTACATCCCTCACTTCATTGTTATGATTAAACCACTATCCTATGGGGTCGACTTCATTTTTATCCCCGTTTTTCAGATGAGGAAACTGAGGCTTGCCCATGGCCACCTAGCTGAAGAATAGCAGAGTGGGGTGGGGTGGGGTGCCAGGATGGTCTAATCACTGAGCATTGAGCTCATACCTCATGAGCTAACCTAACCCATGCCTCCTGCTTCCAGGCAGCAGGTGGGAGAGGCTGTGTGTGCTCTACCCCTCCCCCCAGCCCAGGAGGCTGGGATGGCAGGTTTTCCTCTTCTGTGGTCTTTGTCCTTCTCTGACCCTAGGAGTTTAGGCTTTGACAGCACTGACTGCACCTTCGGCTGGGAGCTTGTCATCCCCTTGGCATTGGAGGCCATGCTCTGGTCCCCAGGGAAGGAGAAGACTTTCCACAGTCCTTATTTCTTTAGTGCCAAACGCTTGCCAGTGCGAGATGAATGTAGAGGAATTTGGTCCATGTGGATCCAATTTCTCTTGGAATATACAGCAAATGATGCTGGACAAAGGCAGGCGGCCTTGGCTAGACCTAAAATATGCGGGCGATTGCTTGTGAGATGTTTGACAACTCCAAGACTCAGCAGAATGGCCGGCAGCGCTGGGTGAGGGCAACTGGTCCAGGCATGAGCAACCAAATGCCACGGCTCATCCTGTGACTGTGCCAGGGACACATAGATAGGGACCAAGATGCAGGGGGAATTCAGCCAGGCTGGGCGAGGTGCTGAGCAGGGCTGCCCAGGCATAAGAGACTCTTCCCTGTGAGAAATAGCATCATATAGTGACAGGACTGGGGTTTTATTTTCCTGTTGTGTGACCTGAGTGAGTCTCTCCCTCTCTCTCTTTTCTTTTTTGGAGGTTGCACTGTATTGCATGTGGAATCTGACCCCTGCCATGGAAGTGTGGAGTCTTGATCACTGAACTGCCAGCAAAGTCCCCTGAGTGAGTCTCTTGACCTTGCTTAGACTTAAGAGACTCTCTGTGAAATGTGGGCAGGCAGAACTAGGGAGTGTCAGGCAGAACCAAAGCAAGTATCCTGTTTTTATCCGACTTCCTTTTCCTTCCAGTCATCCTAACACTTATGATGGGGGCTGCCAATCATAATCTCCCACTCACTGACTGCGGTGATTGTCCAAAGATGGGCATGTGACTCACACTGGGCCAATCAGAGCCTTCTCTGGCATAATGTCCCACCCACTGACTGTAGTGATTGTTCTAAAGATGGGCATGTGACACACACTGGGCCAATCAGAGCCTTCTCTGGGATTTCTGCTTTTGGGCTGGATGAAGGCAAGTTCTTTTCCTCCATGAAATGAGCTGTCCTTTGTTCTGTGGAGAGGTAGGTCTGAGGGAAAGAAGGTTCCCAGTAAAGAGAGAACCAGATGAAGACAAAGCAATGTCTAGATGAGGTTGGCATCCTGGAGACCTGTCTCACACCTGTATTCCTCACAGAATTTTTGGTGACTAGAGCCAAGAACATCTTTTGCTTCGCTTAATCTCAAATACAAGTTTCGGACTTGTGTTTCTGTCTCATAAGATTAAAACAGTATTGATAAATGCAAGCCTTTCTTGGCCTCCAAGGCATCTCCATGATTCATTACCCTCATTGTTCCTCAGCACCACTCTCTGAGATAAGTATTAATATTCCTATTTATGGATATTAATAATCATAATCATCCCTATTTCTCAAGAACTCAGTGTTGTACCAGCCACTGAGCTAAGCCTCTAGTAGGAATTATCTCATTGAATCATACCATGCTCTTGGAGGCAGTGTGTATTAATGTCCTCACTTAACAGATAAGGAAATGGAGAGGCAGAGGGGTTAAGAGACTGCCAGCTGGCAAGTGGAAGAGCCAGAATGCAAACTGAGGTCAAGTTTCAACCCCCTTGTTACTGGTCTGCGATGGTGGTATTGACGATGGTGAGCAGAGATTTACTGAGCACATACTCTGTGGCCATCACTTTAGACACATCATGTCTTTTAGTTCTCATGATGGTGCCTGAGGTCAGTCCCATTTTTTATTCCTTTTATTTTCTTTTGCAAGTGAGGCAAAGAGGCTTAGCAAGGTTGGCAACTTATCAGATGTCATGCGGATAGAAAATGGGGAACCCAGTTTGCCTGTGCTATTCCAAGATGGCACACATAAATTCTATACCAGGGGGCTGGTGGTGTTAGAAAAGACCTCAATTCATTCTCCCCATCCCTTTCTCTCTCAGTGCCTCTTTATAATGTGGCTTTGCATCTTCTTCCACCAAGAGGCAAGGTTTGTTCCCATCCCTCAAATCTAGCTTTGGTCATGTGGCTTGTGTTAGCCAAGGACGGTGCTGAAAATGGAACTATGCCAGTTCCAAGCTGGATTTAACGAGGGTCTACTGGTTCTACCATTTCTCAGATTCCTGCTCAGCTGCCATGAGAATAAGTCCAGGCTAGCCAAAGAGCAGACTCACTGGAAAGACCCTGATGCTAGGAAAGATTGAGGGCAGGAGGAGAAGGGGATGACAGAGGATGAGATGGTTGGATGGCATCACTGACTCAATGGATATGAATCTGAGCAACCTCTGGGAGATGGTAAAGAACAGGGAGGCCTGTCATGCTGCAGTCCATGGGGTCTCAAAGAGTTGGACTGACTGAACGACTGAACAGCAAAGCCTGTTGGAGCACAAGAGCCGTGTGAAACAGAACTGAGTCGCTGAGGCCAGCCTCGATAAGACAACAGCCAGCTCAGCTCCAGACCGGAGAGGAAACCCAGCCAGGCACTGGATGCTGCTGACGTTGTTGTTTTGTCGTGAGGATTTATTGGGACCAAGAGAAGAAGTGAGAGTGGCAGAGAAGGGGAGGGCATCTTTCTTAGGCCAGCTCTGGCTGTGCCTCCTGTGCGGGCGCTGTAATGGAGGGCCACGAGATACCATCTTCGCCCACTCCCACACCCACCCTTTCAGCAGCTGAGAAGGTGTGACATAGGCTTCTAGAACTGTGCTTCAGTGCCTTAATTAATAGCAGGGTTGACTCAGAAGGCCTGTCCTGTCTGCCCCCGCCCCCTGCCCTCAGAGTGGAGTTTGCAGGAGTTGAGTAATTGTGTTGTTTATTGCACTAAATGGAACATTCATCAAGCAGCTTGTAGGTGCTCAGGCTGTTCCCATGGGCCATGCTCTTTACTGAGTGTCCGCATGGGAAGCAGTCCACTCATTGGACCTGCAAGATGGACGAGGGGGATTCCAGCTCCACCCTTCTAGATGTTTCCACATCCTCCTCTCCCCTCTTCATCAATGCCTCTCTCATCTCCTTGTGTTATGGGACCTGCTTTGTTGTTGTTCAGTCATTCAGTCCTGTCTGACTCTTCGAGACCCCATGGACTGCAACACGCCAGGCTTCCCTGTCCTTCATTATCTCATGGAATTTGTGCAAACTCATGTCCATTGAGTCGGTGATGCCATCCAACCATCTAGTCCTCTGTCATCCCCTTCTCCTCCTGCCTTCAGTCTTTCTCAGCATCAGGGTCTTTTCCAGTGAGTCGGCTCTTCGAATCAGGTGGCCATAGTATTGGACCTTCAGCTTCAGCATCAGTCCTTTCAATGAATATTCAGGGTTGCTTTCCTTTAGGATTGACTGGTTTGATCTTCTTGCTGTCCAAGGGACTCTCAAGGGTTTTCTCCAGTACCACAATTCAAAAGCATCAGTTATTCCAGGTTCAGCCTTCTCTATGATTCAACTCTCATCAGGACCCATTTTACAGATGGGAAAACTGAAGCCCAGAGAGGTCCGATCACTTGTGCAAGACTACCCAGCGAGGAAGGGAAAGGGAGAGGACTTGAACCCAGATGCACTGGTGTCCAGAGCCAGTCTATGAGCACTCCCTACTCCCCACCCCCACTTCCACCCCAAAGGCTCGCCTGGATACCAGCTGGCCCCTGGATGACTCCAGGCATTTCTTCTCAGCCTCACTGATCCCTAAGAGGAGAGAGAGAGAGAGAGAGAAGTTGGCAGCTGTCATATCATTGATCACCAGGATGATTTGCCAAAATGGCAGGAAGATTCCTGAGTTTAGGACTTTAGTAAATCTCTGAGGAGTTGCATTGAGTGGCTCTGGGGGGTGAGGAGCGGGTGGCCGTGATGAGCACAGCTTTGCTGAGCGATGGGGACTTTCCACCTCACTCGTGTGGGTGGGGAGAGGGTGTCTCTCTTCCCTACACCTCATGACAAGTTGGCTATTTTTAAACCTTTCTTTTTATAGGAAAGACGTGTTCACGTCAAAGTCACCACATAAGGAGCAGCCCAGGCATCCTGAGGAGTGACGATCGGGCAGACAGAGGCCTCAGGCTGACGTCAGAGCAGCCTGGCTGGCAGCTTGGGGGTGAGGGGGGGTGCTCTGGTGAGTCACCTGCCCTTTGTCACGTCTCAGCTCCGCTCTCCCTGGGCCTGTCTCGTTGGAGTTTCCTGAGGACAAGGGACCCTCCATTCCATCTTCCACCAGGAGTGCCCATCCCCACTGAGCACCAAGGGCGGATGGCGCTGCCCTGCTCTGCAGCCCCAGGATGACCCCTCCAGTCCAGCTGCACCCCCTACCCCCAAATCCATCATCCATACCAGGGCCAAGGGCTCCTCCTGAAGACCAAATGGGATCATGGCTCTCCCCTCACTGCTTCCCTGCCTCCCTTTAGAGGTCTCTCGCTGAAAGATTTTTCTTCAAAAGAAGACTTTTGCATCTAAAAAAGAAAAAAATAAGAAGACCCAAACTCTAAGTTTTCAAGTCAGGCTGCATATGTTCAAATCTTTGCTCACTCACTTAGCTGTGTGACCTAGGGGAAATTACTTAACTTCTCTGAAACTCATTTTTCCTTATCTGTAGAATGGGAATAAGAATCATACCTGCCTCCCAACTGTTTTGAAGGAGGTGACCAACTGTATCTTCCAAAGACGGTCACACCAATATTTCCCATCCCTCTCTAGTCCTTTAGCAAGAAGTGGAGTCTAAATCCCCTGTCCTTGAAACTGGGTGGGCATTTGTGATTGCCTCAACCAGGTTTGATCCCTAGGTCAGGAAGATTCCCCTGGAGAAGAGAATGGCAACCCACTCCAGTGTTCTTGCCTGGAGAATCCCATGGACAGGGGAGCCTGGTGGGCTACAGTCCATGGGGTGGCAGAGTCAGACATGACTGAGCAACTAACACTTTCACTTTCAACCAACAGAGTACAGTGGAGGTGATGCTATGACTTCCAAAGCTTGGCCGCAAAAATGCCACATACTTGTGCTTGGTTTCCGTTGGATATTTATCCTCAGAACCCAGCCACGGTGTTGTGAAGAAGCCCAGGCAGCCTGCAGAGAGGAATGGAGGCACACTCCCTCCCTGGCTACCCCACTCTGCCCAGTGTATAGCCTCAGCCCAGCTGCCAGCGAATATCTGGGGCCACCTGCCAGCCATGCAAGTGAGCCCCTTTGAAAGTTGCTCCTCCACACCATAGGTGAGTTGTCTCAGCTGATGCTGTGTGGAGCAGAGGTGGACTATACCTGTTGAGCCCGGCACAGATCACAGGTTCATGAGCAAACAAAATGTTCTTGTTTTAAGGCACTAAATTTTGGGGTGATCTGTAATGTGGCAGTAGATTGCTGGAACAAGGGCCAGGTGACACAATGCACACAGGGGGCTTAGCTCAGGACCATGAATGTGGTAAGCACTTGTTACAGAGCAGAAAGTGAGCACAGAGACAGTGGTGAGTTGACTCAAGGTCATACAGCTCCTTGCAGGTTTTCCATCTACTTCTTCAATGCATGTAGAAGACACGACTGTCTTCCACCTCATCCCAGGGGTGGGGCCCTAGCCCCTTTCCCCAAAGATTTAACTTGCTCCCTTTGCTCAGAGTAGGGTTTATCAACCAGGCTTGGGGACCTGCAGACAGATTTGCTGCTAACCATCTCCTCCTTGGAGCTTCCCTGGTAGCTCAGCTGGTAAAGAATCAGCCTGCAATGCAGGAGACCCCGGTTCGATTCCCGGGTTGGGAAGATCTGCTGGAGAAGGGATATACTACATACTCTGGTATTCTTGGGCTTCCCTGGTGACTCAACTGGTAAAGATTCTGCCTCCAATGAAGGAGACCTGAGTTCAATCCGTTGTGTTGGGAAGATCTCCTGGAGAAGGGAAAGGCTACCCACTCCACTATTCTGGCTGGAGAATCCCATGTACTGTGTAGTCAAGGGATCGAAGAGAGTCGGACACAACTGAGCAACCTTCGCTTTCACTCTTCATCTCCTCCTTGAGCCCCAGTGGCTGCCTCTGGGAGCCAGAGCCAAGGGGTCCAGCTGGGCATTGGCAAGTGAAGGGCCCCACGGGTGGGGAGGAGGGCACCTCCTGGCATCAGCCCCTGCTTCCTGTCTGCCCGCAGCTCATACTCACAAGCGTGAGTTGCTATGAGAAAGGATCTGGGTGACTCTTTCCTCTTGGCATTAATAATACTGTTAATTAAGCGGCCAAGAGAAGAACACGGCTGGCGCCAATGAGAGGACAATGGTCTGAAAAGGGAGCAGAGAGACGCATCAACAGCTTCCCATGCAGGGCTTTCAAAAGAGCAGCTGTGGGGAGAGGGCAGCAGAAAACAGCAGGGACGTCGCCAGAGTGGCGAACGCGGCGCAGACAGGCAGTGCTGCAAGGGACCCATGCCAGCTGCCCAGCTGTGCTCCTCCCTGGCACCCTGGCCTGCCCAGCCAGACAAGGGCTTTTCTGGACCTTCTAGAGAGGCTGGGTGAAGCAGGCAGCCAGAGCATACCAGCTGGTCCACATGGACTTCTCACTGGACCTTGGTTAGCTGCCATTTCCTCATCTGCAAAACAGGTTCAACTAAATCTCATCTCTTCTTCTATGCTGTCGTTGATTGGAGGTGGCTGCCTGGGCTATTGACTTAAGAATATAGAGACTGAATCAGGGATCCATGGCCTAGCATGCCGGAATTGATTTGCGATGTCTGCCACAGGCATGGGATTGGCAGCTGGGGGCCTGAGAGCTAACCATGAGTTGGATCTCCAGTGCCCATTCATTCATTCATTCAATAAGTAATTTTAAAAAAGCACCCCTTTCCTGTGCTAGGTTCTCTAGGGGGAAGTTTGTTCTTTTTCTCTGGGCTATGGAGATAAAGTGAAAAGAACTCTTTTTAAGTAGGAAGAGTTAAGAAAGAGGATACACACTCTAGTCAGTACACATGCCTCTCTCTTTTTAAAAAAATATTTCATTTATTTAGCTCCACCATCTCTTCCCTGTGGATGTGAGATCTTTAGCTGTGGTATGTGGGACCTCGTTCCCAGGGATTGAACCCTGGGCCCCTGACTGGGAGCGGGAGTCTTAGCCATTGAGCCACCGGGGAAGTCCCTCCACACATCGCTAACACGAAGCAGTCTACACACTCCACAAACATTGTCTGTGAGCTCCTGGTTGGGGCCCACACTCACTCGCACACTTCTTTCACACACATTCCCACACTCAGCCTATCCTGTGCACCTACACACACCCACACTCACAGGCACACCTAGCCCTCCAACACAGGCACACAGACTCATGCCTTCAAACATCCCTCCGGTCCTGCCACTGCCTGTGCTTGCACACAAGCACCTGGAGTCAAGTATTCTGCACACACCCCATGCCCACATACAGTAGCACACACAGGAGTCAGGACATTTGCTCCCTCTCAGGTCTCACGGCCTCCTGCTTTCTAGGTCTGAGTGTCCGGCTCTGGCCCACTTGGGCTTGCTGGTGCCACACCCCAAAGGCAGGCTGGTGAGTCTGCTTTTTTTTTTTTAATTTAAAAATTTAAGTATAGTTACTTTTACAATATTTCAGGTATGCAGCAAAGTTTTTGTTCTGCTGCTCAGTCATGTCTGACTCTTTGCGACCCCATGGATCACAGCATGCTAGGCTTCCCTGTCCTTTACCATCTCTTGGAATTTGCTCAAACCCATGTCTATTGAGTCTATATGAGCCATCCAACCATCTCATCCTCTGTCATCCTCTTCTCCTCCTGCCCTCAATCTTTCCCAGCATCAAGGTCTTTTCCAATGAATCGGCTCTTTACATCAGGTGGCCAAATTGTTACAGCTTCAGCTTCAACATCAGTCCTCCAAATGAATATTTCGGGTTGATTTCCTTTAGGATTGACTGGTTTGATTGCCTCACTGTCTAAGGGACTCTCAAAGTCTTCTCCAGCACCACAGTTCAAAAGCGTCAATTCTTTCGCACTCAGCCTTTTTTATTGTACAGCTTTCACATCTGCTGCACAGCACGTGAGATCCTAGTTCCCTGACCAGGGACTGAAACCACACCCCCTCCAGCAGAAGCATGGAGTCTTAACCACTGGACCATCAGGGAAGTGTCTGGTGGATCTGCTTGAAGCCTTGCTTGGAGCCCTCCAGGAGTCTTGATGCTGTGGTGCCTTCATAATTGGCAGCACAGGGTGGATCGATCAGCCTCTGTGTACACTGGCCACGGGAAACATAATTAACGGTGTTTGGGTCTGTTAATTACACCGGTTAGGAATTCCAAACAACCTAATTGGGGACTTGGCTTCTGAGTGTATCTTCACCTCGATAGAGTGCAGGAGACTGTAACTAGTGCAGAGGGTGGTTGACAAGGGTCAGCAGCCAGCAAACCCGGACTCAGGCTCCAGCCAGGCAGACAGAAAGCCTGTCTGTTCCATAGGAGGGAGTGGAGGTAAGTGAGGTAGGGGAGGAGAGGCTGCCCTCCTCCAGGAAGTCCTCCTAGATTGCCCCAACCCCCACAGGCAGCCTCTGGAATCTCCTCACATTCCAGTTCAGCTTGTGGCCTCCTGCCTCAGTGGTTTGAGGTTGCTTTACATGAATTTGAGTTGCCTCTCTTGTGGTCAGGGGCCTCATCCACAAAACCCGTTCCAGGAGACTTTAGCCTACGTTACCACTATTGCTGTTGCTATTATTTACCTTTGTCATCAATCTAGTCAGTGCCACCAAGCGGCAGCTTTTATATGTTTATCTTCTTTGTGGAATAGGATTTCATTTGTCCTAAGGTTTATAAAAGCTCAGGTCTGAGGAAATAAAAAAATCAATGTGGCGGTCTTAACGGCATTGAGAAAGGTGATCCCCGAAAACGTTTTTAGCTTCTTAACCTCTGATACATGACTCTCTCTCTGAAAAGAAAAAAAGAAAGAAAAACTGCAACCTGGGTTTTGTAGTCACCTCATGCATGATCAAACCAGTCCATCCTAAAGGAAATCAGTCCTGAATATTCATTGGAAGGACTGATGCCAAAGCTGAAGCTCCAATACTTTGGCCACCTGATGCGAAGAACAGACCCTGATACTGGAAAAGATTGAGGGCAGGAGGAGAAGGGGATGACAGAGGATGAGATGGTTGGATGGCATCACTGACTCGATGGACACAAGTTTGAGCAAGCTCTGGGAGTCAGTGATGGACAGGGAAGCCTGGCGTGCTGTAGTCCATGGGGTCACAAAGAGTCAGACATGACTGAGCAACTGAACTGAACTGAACTGAATATGCATGTATAAGCTCCTGCATCTTTAACATTCTCTGAGCTGCTGCTGCGGCCACTCCATGCATCCTCCTCAGTGCCACCAAACCACTGGGCACCTAGGGTGGGCATGGGGCCCACTAGGGCTCACCCAGCAGGGCAGCACTGAGAGGAGATCCAGGCCTCAGTCCCCAGCTCCAGAAGCTGCCACAATCATGGGGGCCTGGTGGCTCCCTCGAGGGCCCCATTCTCTGCCATCCCCTGCTTTACAGCCTCTTCGAGGGCAGCTCTGGCATTGAGGGGCATCAGTGAGTGGGTTTAATGTGCCCGGGTGATTCTCAGAGCTCTCATGCTGGTAGCCATAATTTCTCCGCTAAATTATGGCCATAAATTTCCTCAAAGAGATGGGTCCCCAGGCAGGTTGGGTGGGTTGATGCTGGTATCACTGAACCGAGTTCAGTCTTCTGTCCTAATTAAATGGCAACTCGGGCCTGAGAGCTGGGCCTTGCAGCCCCTGGAGCCCTGTATCCCTGGGCATGAAGGTGGTGGGACGGGCAGCCTGTGATGGCGTGGGCAGGGGAGGGAGGCTCTGGTATGTGTGTGTGTGTGGAGTGGAGGAAACCAGGAGGCTCCATTCTAAGTGTCAATTCTGATCCCACCTGCAGTGAATTGAATGGCAGATCCCCCAAAGGTGTCCTTGGAACCAGTTCACAGCACTATTTGGAAAAAGAGTCTTTGTCGATATAATTAGGTTAAACGTCTCTAGATGAGATCAGCTCGGATTAAGGTGGTCCCTAAATCCAATGACAAGTGTCCTCAGAAGCAGAAGGAGAAGGGACACAGAGGAGGAGGCCAGGGGAAGATGGAAGCAGAGATCGGGGTGATGCAGCCATGAGCCAAGGAGCCCCCGAGCCCCCAGAAACTGCAGGAGGCAAGAGAGAGATTCCCCCTAGAGCTCGCAGCCCCGCTGACACCTTGCTTTTGGACTTGTGGCTTCTGGAAGAGTGAGAGAATGAGGCCTGTTGTTTGAAGCCGTGGGACACTGGGAGGCGGCAGTGTGGCTTGGGGCGAGTCCCTTGGCCTCTCTGAGTCTCAGTTTCCTCCTCTGGCAGGTCGGGTTCATGTTGTGCCCTTTTCCCAGGCCAGGAGTAAGGCATGGGTCAAGGATACCTGCAAAATGCCCATCAGAGCCTGTGATTGGCAGCTGGGATGCTTCCAGGACACGGAAGTGGGCAAGGGCCTGTGAGGTGGGGTCACTGGGCTTGGAGGATGCCAATCACAGCCGTGCTTGGGAAGGGCTTCTGTGCACTGTGACTCAAGCACTTGCTCATGACTAGCTGTCCACAGAGTGCCCGTCTTGCCCTGAACAGAGACCCTGGGCTGGGGTCTCCCCTATATCCACATTCACCTTCCACTCACAAGTCTCCCCAGTTCCAATTCCACCAACGCCCACATTTATTCAGTGCTTTGCTTTATGTCAACTCATTCTTTCCACTCCAAGGAGTGTATTTACAAAGGACATTTTATACGGCTGCAGTGAATGGGAAGTGCGTTCCACTTGCCCTAAATAGAAGGCGCCCTTCAACCAAAATGCAATGAAAACAGAGCAGAGTGATTCTCTGAGAATTCCAGCCAGGCATTGCAGTCCACAGAAGGCTCTGAGCCCTGCTGGATTTTTGTTAAAAAGAGGGTAGCCAAAGGGGAGGCCTTAAAGACACATCGACACCAAACCTAGACTCTCTTCTTAGAAATCAGGCAAGTGATCAGAAGGGAGACAATGTTTTCATTAGGTAATTCTTAATGCTGGGTCCACACATACTCCTAAAATCATCTCTCAGGGCACCCTCCCCACCCCCACATACCGTGGGAAACCATGCTTTCCTTCATGTTTCTCCTCCTGGAAGACTGAGTCCAGGGCAGGTGGTGAGATAGACTTAGTTGAGATTAGAGTTAATAGAAAAATTACCGCTAGAATCTGGGTCTTTTAATTCCTGACCCAAGGCTCTTTCTTGTTTAGTTGCTCAGTCATGTCCAACTCTTTGTGACCCCATGGACTCTATCACGCCAGGCTTTCCAGTCCTTCACTGTTTTCCAGAGTTTGCTCAAACTTATGTGCACTGAATTGGTGATACCATCCAACAATCTTGTCCTCGGCTGACCCCTTCTCCACCTGCCTTCAGTCCTTTACAGCATCGGGGTCTCTTCTAATGAATTGGCTCTTGGCATCAGGCGGCCAAAGTATTGGAGCTTCAGCTTCAGCATCAGTCCGTTCAATGAATATTCAAGGTTTATTTCCTTTAGAATTTATTGGTTTAATTTCCTTGTTTTCCAGGGACTCTCCAGAGTCTTCTCCAGCACCACAGTTCGAAGGCATCGGTTCTTCAGCGCTCAGCCCTTTTTATTGTCCAGGTTTCACATCCACACATGACTAGTGGAAAAACCAGAGCTTTGACTACACAGACCTTTGTTGGCAAAGTAATGTCTCTGCTTTTTAATACGCTGTCTACGTCGGCCATAACCTTTGTTCTAGATCCCCTGCTCTATGCTAAGGAGGCCTTTAGGCAATAGGTTCTTTTATCACAACTGGGTGAGACCAATGGTGGGATTTTAGTCTCTGAGAGGTAGACAGGTCGTACTTCCTGAACCTCACAACTAGGTCAGCTCCAGTGATCACCCTATAAGAGTGCGGACTGGCGTGCTTGGGACGGGCCTGTGCCTTCACTTCTTGGAGCCCTAGTTTGTCTACCTATGAAATGGCCAGAGTCGTCGCATCTGGCGGAGGATTATTGAGAAGCTCAGCAGTGACAAACAGGAAGAGCGTCTCCCTGACAGTGTGGCTCACAGATTTCAAAGCCACCTTTGTGATGAGCAGTGGCCTGAGCCTGGGGTTGGGCTTTCTGTGTCAGCAAGTGTGGTTTCCCAGTGAGCCATACTGGTTTGGTGGATTTGCAAGTCTCTGAGGTTGGCCCAGAGGTAGGATGCCCCTTCCAGTCCAGGTGGGCTCCAGGGGGTTGGGTCCCAAGATGTGGGCAGTTACTGGAGCCAAGACACCCCAGGGGATTTTTGTGGCTGCAGGAGAAGCAGTTCTGGGCAGCTCCAGTGTCTCTGCTCTGCTCCAGACTCTCTGGGATCCTGGGCCTGTCATTCCTCCTCTTGGGCCTTGCTTTGCTCATCTGTGAAATGGGGATGATCCATCACCAGACGTCCAGATTCTCCCTCAGTCACTTGTTCAGGCAACACTGAGTGGAACCTTCTCCTTGTGTGGTCAGGCACTGGAGCAGACAGAGAATAACAACCCTATGCCCAAATCTTCACCTTAAGGATCAGGAGTGAGAAATGCCAGGAGCCCCGAGGTGGATGGTGATCTGATGGGGGTGGGGGATATCTAAGAGATCTTGGATCTGGTATCTGGGGACCCCAGGCAGGTCAGTGATGAACTGGTGGCAAGCTTAGGAGTCATTCTAAATCCTCCTTCGTGGGGAGGGAAACAGACAGCTGATTTTGAGGGGCTGAGGGTAAACTCCAATATGACTCCAGCCTGCACCCTGCAAACCATACCTTGGAGATCTTACTGTCATATGAACGATATCTGACCGCCCCACTTTCTGTAAAATGGGAAGAACCTGAAGAAGGCTATCTCATTACTGACCTGAAACACGGCGGGCTGGCAAAGCAACTGGGGATTCCAGATGGGCCCCAGCTCCTCCCCACCCCCGGGCCCACCTGGGTACGACTCCAGCCATGAAATCCCTCGTAGGTGGTGTACAGGTTTCAACTACAGAGGTTCTCCAGGGAGAGGGTGGTTCCACTTGAAACTCACTGTCAGACCCTCCATCTACGCCAAGGAGAATGTCCACTCTGTGTCACTGCAGGGGGAGCACGTCTCCACTTGTGTCACCGGCTCCTCTCTGGCTCTGACTGAGCCCTTCTCCCCTTGTGTAAGAGACACGGAGGCAGGCTCCCTGGTTGGGTGTGCACGGCAGAGAGGAGGACTTGTCTGGGATTCAGCGACATCCTTTCATTTCATTGGATTTGTTTTGACTTCCTCTTCAGGGCCTGTTTTTCTGTGTTTCCAGTTTTCTCTAATGCTGGTATAAAGTTTTCTTGAAAAATACGTTTATTTAAGGGAATCGATTTGAAGAAAACATAATGTTCAGACGCTGTTCCTTTGGGCGCCCCGGGGATGAAGCAGGACTTGGGAAGATGGGACTGGAGTTTGGGGGAGGCTCATCCTGCACAGCGGAGCCCTGGCAGGTCTGGGAGCAAGGGGAAGTGCTGCCCATGTCTGTCTCCCTGGAGATGGCAGGAACCTGGAGTCAGGCCCAGGTCTATGTGGAGCCCACGAGGCCCCAGGCCCCGAACTTTGACGGTGATGGAGAAATATAGAGAGACAATAAGGCAGTGAACCGTGGCGGAGGGTTTATGGGGCGGCCATGCTCGAATGGTCGAAAGTTAGGGAAAATGTATTTATTACAACACTTTTCATGGGCAAGTTATCATTTTGTCAAACTTTATTAGAGGGACTAATTAATGGGTTGTAAAGAGTACTAGTGCGTGGCCAGAGAAAGAGCTGGTCCCGGGGACATCGGCAGCACCAGGATTTATGACCCTTTGGTTCCCCATTTATTAATGCAGGGAAGGCGCATGGAGTGGATTATATATGGGCTCCTGCAGAACTGCTCCCTTCCCGGGAGGCTGGGAGGGGGTGCAGGCAAGGGTCCTCCAGCCACTGCCCTCTGAGAAGGAGGAGAGCCAGGTGGAGTAGGGCGGAGGCTTGGACCAGGAGTGGGGACACCCGGCCGTGTGACCTTGGCTGACATTTTCCTCTCTGAGCCTCAATTTTCCTCGTAGGCACTCCTCAGGGTAGATGTGAGGAACTGAAAAAAGGTCCTGAGGAGGAATAGGCCTTGTAAACTATGACGCACTTTGCAGTATAAGACCCAGCAGCTGAAGGACGGTGTGGTCACATCTTGGAGGGCCAGACAGACCTCGAGAGTGACCTTGATGGAGCCCCTGTCTGTGGCAGGGGCTATGCAAAGCCTTCTCTCACTCTCCTCACTGTGACCCAAGCTCCTCCCCCAGAGTCTTGCATGGTGGCTCCTTCTCATTTCTGAGCTCTCAACTCAGGGGACCTCCTCCTCAAGGCAGCCTTCTCTGACTTACCCACGGGCTGTGGTCTCTACATGGTGCCCTGTTCACTTTCCCCATGCCTCATGCAATCTTTACATATTAATATTTAGCAATTGGTTTGCTTATCTGTGTATTGTCTGCCTCCTCCACGTAATGATAGAGCAGAGACTGTGTCCAACTTCTGCCTAGTTCTGTCCTAATAATAAGTGGATGTGCCCTGAGGGGCTGAGGGGGGACATGTGGATATAAAGTCTGGGAGGTGAAATCATGAAGGATACATGCAAGGAAGGGATGGAAAGACCCTTCCTGGGCACGGTGACCATAGTAGGTATTCAATAAATGCAGGTCCCAGGGTGGGAGGATGGAGTTGGGCCTCGTCCTGACCCTCCCCAGCCAGCAGCTGAGTAAACTGGGGCTCAGTCTTCTGGCCCAAGTTCTCTCTGTTTGTGAGGGACATGGGTCCTGAGAGGAGGAGCCCTTGGACCCCCCCCGACCCCGACTCCCTGGTGGAGACAGACGACCCCCAGGCACCTTGGGTAAGGACCCATGTCTTCATTTGCCATTTCTCCCGGGCCTCCTTGCTGTACACACGGAACCTGGGGGAGGGGAGGGCATCCCCTGGCTGAAAACACCACCAACAAAACTTCCAAGGTGAGGGAGCCGCGAGGAGGGGAACATTCAACAGACACAGGGTCACATTCTGACCACTTCCCCCCACTCCCACCGCCCTGTGGCTGTGAAACCTGGGACCCATCCCTTGACACTCAGCCTCAGTTTCCCCATCTGTAGAGTGAGGGTGCTCAGGGCACACTCCTCATTGGGCTGGTGTGGGCGTTTGAGATGACTGAGAAGCTTGTGGCACCCTTGGGAGCTGGGGGTGCCAGGCCCGGTTCTGTCTCCATCTTGGCCTGACGAAGGGCAGAAGGCCGGAGCCTCGGTAACTCTCAGGCTCAGCTTTCACTGGTGCCCAGCCTCGTGACGTCCGTGAGGACAGCTGGCTCTGGACCAGGGACAAGTTCTCCTTTTGGTCTCTTGACCGGTGTGGTATGAGGTCTGCGAGTGTTAACCTGGCAGGGACAGGCTCGGTGGGGTCACGGGGAGGATGGAAGGGGAGGAAGGCGGCTCTGAGGATCAGGTGGTCTGCACTTGTGCCTGCTGCTGTTTACCCCAGCAGGAGTCTAACGCACACAAGTGTCACCCTCACCCCCTGCCAGGTGGAGGCAGGCCCTGCTCGCTACTCAGCCTGGGGTGAGGTGTGGCTTCTCTTGCTCTGCTCATCTTCCTTGAGGAGCTCCACGTGCCATGTTTGCTTCCTCCTTCCCATGGTGCTAGGAGGTTGGTGTGATGATCCTATTCTCCAACTGAGAAAACTGAGACTTGGGACTTTAAGGTGTGTGGCTCCCAAGGACTTCCTGGTACTGGCCATGACTGACCATGCGGGTGTCACACACAGTCCCTACTCTTGAGCCCCTCCCAGGCCGGTGAGGGAGATGCAGCCAGAATGACAGACCAGAATCAGAGACAGACTCCCTGGACAGAGGGAATTCCTGGAGGAAGGGACATTTTAGCTGGGTATTGAGCATAAATTTTCCATGGTCAGAAAGAAAGGAATGATGTTCCAGGCATAAGGATCAGCATGTGCAAAGGGACAGAGGATAAAGAGGAACCACTGACTGGTCTGGAGAGGCTGGAATCCAGGAGGGAAGTTGGGACACAGAAGTGGAGGCAGGCAAGCTCAGCAGGTGCAAAGCCACGGAAAGTCCCGGAGGGCGGGCTAAGGAGCTCCACTGAGAGGAGAGATCTTCCTGGGGGCTCATTATCAGGAGTTGGTGACCCCACCCGGTGGCTTAGTCATACCTGCAGAGGTCAGGAAACCTGTTCTGTATTAGCAGGTGTTGGTGGCAGAGGGCACATTTAATCCATTTAGGAGAGCAAACTCCCTGAGGGATTTTGGCACCTCCCATATTTGCACGCGAGGGAGGCTGTAGCAGGAACTTGGGCTCCATTAAAGCAGCCCCCAAAGACCAGTTAGGAGGCTGTTGGCAGTGTGAGTGCTTTCTGCTTCCTGGAGGACGCTCCGCTTTATCTAAAAAGCTGATTTATTCAGTTGGCCACTGGACAAACATTTATCCGGGATGCCCAGCATGCCAGGCCCCATGCCAGACTCCAGGGACACAAGGTAAAGGAGAGGAACACAGGCCTGCCTGAATGGGGCTGACATTTCCAGGGGGAAGACATGGGATTACAGCTGTGTTAGGCACTGAACAGAGCAGAGTGAGTGGAGGTGGGGAGAAGGGGGGCAGCAGGTGATGATATGGGACTGGCCAATAGGGACCAGGTCACCCAGGAACCTGTAGCTTATTCTGAGCAAGAGGGCAACTGATGGAGCAATTCAAGCAGGGGGGTAATCTGATTTGCTTCTTGGGACGATCTCTCAGGCTGATGGCTTTAGGATGGGCCAGCAGGGTCAGCAGAAGAGCCAGGGGAACTGTATTCAGAGCAAGGTCTGAGATGATTTCTGGACAGAGGAGGGACTGGGGATGGAGAACAAGGAATATTTAAGTGGAAACAAGGAACTTGGTGGTAGATTGATGCCAGCAGAGGAATTAGAGTGGGGCCTCCCTTCTGTTGGAGGCAATTTGAGGGCATGGACCTGATCACTTATATGAAGACATCATTGGCACATAGGAAGGTTCTATGAAGTCCTGTTCTATGAAGCATTACTAAAGCCAGTGGCCACAGCCACAGCTGGCAAAAGCAGAGTTGGGAAGCAGTCTTGGAGTGGGGGCTGGGGCCACAAAAAGCTATCTTCTCTCCCTTCCCCTTTCCCCATCATTCTCTTGCATCCCTTCCCTTCTTTCTTTTCAACTTAAATATCTCTTACTTTAAAATGGGAAGAATAAAGCAGCATTAACTCATTTTAACAAACTCAACCTGCCTGGACTTATGTATTAAGTGAACAGCCACAGCTTTTCCTTATCTGTCCACTTACTTCTTTATCTGTCCACAATTTTATCGGTCCACTTACTACTCTTTAAAGGCAACCACTGCCATCACTTCTTCCTGTGTCTTTCCAGGCATTTTTGTGGTGGTTTGCTTTCTCATATGTTTTACAATTTGCGGTTGCGAGCTCATCTTTGGCATGGCTGTAACTGTGGGAATCCTGGGTGCCATGGCTGATGATGTGTCTGGTACTCTTGGTGGGGTGGGGGGTGGCTTAGCATTTGATTCTGCCTGGTTTTATGCAATATTGTCATTCCCAATCTGTGGATTATAAAAGTTCCTATATCATAGGATTCTTGAAAGGATTAAACAAAGCAGTAAATGTGATATATTAAGCCCTCAGTCACTGCTGGGAATGACAACAAATGTTCCTTTGTTTTTATCCAACTGGGCGCACAGGAAGTTTATTGTTTTGCATCTTACTTTTTCTGTAGATTGTTCCATATCACTGCAAAGCACTCCAGGTCATTCTTTTTAATAACTGCACAGTACTCTCTTGCATGAATGAATCAAAGTTTAATTAACCCGTGCCCCATCAGTAGGAATTTTAGATATCTTCAGTTTTTCCCTATGACCAGCAGCCATGTAAGTCCATCTTCACCATTTACTCATTCTAGTTTACTTCCAGATCAAGTCCAGGAAGTTATGCTGCTGGGGGAAAACAAACCCTCTTTCAGTGACAATTTCCCTCCATCTTCATTTCTTTACTCTCTTCCCTGACCAAGATTCAGGAGATACAATGGCTGAGGGGAAACGCACAAGGAAGGACCCGAAAGTTGCATGCATGAACTTTTCCCCTTATCATCTGTCTTATTTTTTTTCCTACAGTGAAAGATATCTTCATTAGACAGTAATTAAGAATGTTTTGGACAGCATGAAGCACTAACAGCCTCCCAGGTGCTTAATAAGTGCCAAGGCTGCCAAGAGAAAAATTTATTTAGCGTCATAACAGGCTTTGTGGTTGCCAAGTTTGCCTTCAGCCATGGCACAGTAATGCTGGTGAATGGAAACAGGGTCAGGGCTTATATGCCCGCTGGAGAGGGCAACCAAGACAGCGGTGTGGGTAAAGCAAGTACACTAGGTTGGGAGCCAGACAACTTTGGGTTCTAAGCCTGCTTCTTACTAGTTCTCCAACCATGGTCAAGTTATGGACCTCCTATGAGCCCTGGTGTCCTCACTTGTAAATCAGGGCTTGTAATAGCTACCTTCTTGGGTTCTCTGGCAGGGAGGCATGGAGTGTAGCAACTTATAGGATAAACTCTGGGTTCTAATGCAGATACTTCCATTTATTAGCGGATGACCTTGGCAGGCTTCTGAATGATTTTGAGTGTCAGTGTCCTCATCAATAGTTGGGAATAATAATCCTGTGAGTTCACCTTAAAGAACTGTGGTTAAGACAAAGACGATACAGTGTACTAACGCAAATAGATGAGATTTAGAAAGATGGTAATGATAACCCTGCATGTGAGACAGCAAAAGAGACGCAGATGTATAGAACACTCTTTTGGACTCTATGGGAGAGGGCAAGGGTGGGATGATATGGGAGAACGGCGCTGAAACATGTAAATTATCAAATGTGAAATGAATCGCCAGCCCAGGTTTGATGCATGATACACGGTGCTCAGGGCTGGTGCACCAGGATGACCCAGAGGGATGGAAGCAGGAGGGAGGTGGGAAGGGGGTTCTGGAAGGGGAACACATGTATACTCATGGCAGATTCATGTCAATGTGTGGCAAAATCAACACGATAATGTAAAGAAAAAAAAATTATATAAAAAAAAGACAAAGAAGAAAATAAGTGCAAAAGACTTCACCCAGATTACCCCATATTTGGCACAAATTAAGTGCTCAAAACATTAGAAACTTGTATTATTGCTGTTAAAAGTTTGCTGAGTACAATACACAACTGAAAAATATATATATACAGTGTATATGTAATAGTTAAGGCAATGCTAGCTGCATGGATATAGCTGATGCTTCTGTGTTTTAACACAATAAAAGTTGATTTCTCACTAATGTCACAGCCTACAGCTGGCATTCCTGGTTGGGTGGCCCTGCTCCATGCAGTGATTCAGGAACCAAAGTTCTTTCTATCTGTGGCTCTGTTATCTTCAACATGTGGCTTGGAGTCCACCTCATTCAGTTAGCAGGTGGGGAAGAAAGGATGGGGAGACACACCCACCTGTTACCTACATCAGTCCTGTAGCGATACACACCACTTCCTCCAACAGTCTATTGGCCAGATCTAGTAACATGACCCTAACTAAACACAGAGGGTTCTGGGAAATGTAGTCCCAGCCTGATCCGCTACTTCCCAGCAACAACTCTAGGATATGGAAAGAGAGCAGGTCTCCTTGGTGGTCACCTCAACTTAGCCCCCGCACTCTCATTTCCAGAGGGTGACCTGGAAATGGCCTGAGAGAGGGACAGTCCTGCCCAAAGTTATCCAGCGGGGCTGGTACTGGGGCTGTTTAGGGATGTGTCTCCCCTCCTTGACATGGGTGATGTTAGAACTGAAATCACCATCCTCTCCTAGACAGTTAGGAGAGCACTGATTCCTGCTGGAGCCTGCAGGACACAGAGCACCCTTGTGATCAAAATCACCCCCCTAAACAGCCCATACAGAGTGTTTTTATTAGTACTATCACCTCTGTGACAGATGAGAACGCTACGGTATGCACATGGCCAGGGGCCTTGCCCAAGGTATCACAGTGGGGCAGGAGCAGGCTCGGGACTTGAACTCAGATCTTGGGGTGAATACGGTCATCTTGGAGGCCAGGGTCATGCAGAGGGTCCCACTCTCGGGGCTGGGGAAAGTGTCCCTCCACCTCCCCGCTCCTGCCAGCAGATTTCAGACACCAAGGCATGATGGATGACGTCTGGTTCCTACGACGCTGAACAAACAAACCAGCAAAAGAACAAAGAAAAAAGATTGTTCATTCCGGAACCTCTAGTTTGTTCTTTGAGCAGGTTAAACATGCCCCTGTGACCTCATTGACCCTTTTCATCGGCTCTGTAAACCCTTGGGTGGCTGTCATGGGTATTTTTGTCCACCCAGCACTTAACCCAGAGCCAGACACACACCAAGAGTCTTGGCATCTATTTGTTGAATTAATGACAAGAAAGCCTCAAGGGAAAATTTATCCAAATGACAGCTACGGTCCTGTTTGTGTGCATCGCTGTGGGCTGTAGGGGTTGACAGAACCCCTTCTGGGTGCTGGGCCCCTGAACCCACACTTAGCCCTGGGAAGCGGGCTCCGTGGATGGCAGGGAAACTGAGGCACATCCTTCCAGCTGGGCTTTTCATCTCTTGCCCTGTCAGCTGCCCTGTGCTGCCTCTGTCGTCCATGTCCTGCAGTGCCGCGTGTAGATGGGAGTGGGCCAGCCTGTGGGCAGAGACCATGTGACCGTAGAGAGAGCTGCCCTTGGGTCGGTGGCCTGAGCTTCCTTGGCCCTGGTCCTGAGTCACAGGGACCTGGAAATTGACCCCTGGCATCTATAATTAGGCCTCGCCTGGCATCAGGGGTGACTGATTTTCTGTCTTGGCTCATGTTGGCTGAGCACTCACCCGTGGCAGGCACTGTGCTAAGCCCTTTGCACCCTCACTCTGACCCTCACTCTAAGCCCCTGGTAGACGCTCGAGTCTCTCCATTTTCCAGTGGGGAAGCTGTGGCCTGGCCCAGGAGGAGCCTTGTCTGAGATCACTCAGCTGGGAGGCAGCTGAAGCAGGATTGGAACCCAGACCGCTGTGGTTGTAGCCTGCAGAGGGTAACTAGCAGGCTCTGTCAATAAATGGTAGCTCATTTGCAGATCAAAGCAAGGTTTCCACTGAGCAGACAGGTAAGAGGCCTACTGAGGGCACTGACCTCATGTGCTTTTCCATCTCCCTGGAACGCCCCTCACTTAGATTTGCCTGTCTGGCTCCTTTCTTTCCATTGGGTGTCTGTGTAATTATCACCTCTGCCAGGAAGCCTTCCCTGCCTGCATCCATTCCCATTCTGCCTGGATTATTTTAATCTCTAAACTGATCTCCAGGTGAAATGGTCTCTGCTTGTTTATTTCTTGTTTCCCACTAGATGGAAACTTCATGAGGGCAGATTGCATTTCTCTTCTTCCCCGTGATCCTGGGGAGCCGAACCGGCACATAGTAAGAGTTCTATGGGCTTCGCTGGTGGCTCGGAGGTAAAGAATCTGTCTACTAATGCAGGAGATGCAGGTTTGATCCCTGGATTGGGAAGATCCCCTGGAGGAAGAAACGGCAGTGTTCTTGCCTGGGAAATCCCATGGACAGAGGAGCCTGGCGGGCTACAGTCCATGGGATTGCAGAAGAGTTGGCTGTGACTGCATGGCTAAACAACAGCAAAGGTGTTCTAGAAATAGTTGTTAAGTGAGTGACTGATGGAGGATGAGGGATCCTCAGGTCTGAGAAGTCATCAGGATGGATGGATGGGCAGGTGAATGTTTGAGGGGAAAGAACCTCAGGCTACCTGCAGGCCCTGCAGAGGGGCTTCCTCTAGCTGTGGGGGAACAGGGAGCGGGATCCAGTCTTGGGAGAGGGAGCTGGGCAGGTGCAGGGGTGCTGGAGGCAGCCAGGTCCAGGTCAGGGCCAGGGGGCCTCTCCTTCCCCAGCTCAGCTGGGGACATCGGACACTGGCGGCTCCTGATGCAGAGCCGGTTCCTGGGTTGGGGATGGGGTCTCCTGCTGAGCTGCTGGTCTTTGTCGGCACTGGCTCCAGGGTCCCATGTGGTGGAGCAGCAGCAAGGCAGGGAGTGGGTGGGACCTGGGAGTCAGGAGAGAAGGGTGTTTGCTGTAACTTGGTCGGGATGCCCCTTCTCCAGGCCTGGCTTCTCCAGCAGTGGAGCTTGTTAAGGGGATCTTTCAGCAACGAGGAGGTGGTCCTAGACAGACTCTAACGCCCTTCTTCTTTAGCAATCACGAGATGCTTAGCATGGTTCAAAGTGCTGTTCAAGCATGTTCATAACAACCTGTGATGGGGGGGAGGTCCTATCACTGACCCCATTTTACAGAAGAGGAAACTGAGACACAAAGAGGGGAAGCTGGGGTTTGAGCCCTTCTTCTGGCCCTGGGGTCTGTACTTTCAGCCCTCCACTCTGCTGCTTGCTTTGAGCTAAAAGACTCTGACTCCAAGACCAGAAGGCACTAGTTAGCAAACTCTTGAAAAAGAGCTTCTATATAGCCACATTCTTACTCACAAACCCAAAATGCATAATACAGAAGATGGAACCTCCCTGGCCAAAGTGGGACTAGGGGTCCCAGAGACCCCTGTACCCAGCCCTATCCCCCTGTCACCTACAAAGCTCCAAGTCCTGCCTCATATCCCAAAGACATTCCATCTCCCTAAAACAGTCTGACATTCTCAAGAATTTTTAAAAGTGAGGGACAATTTATGTGCTGTAAGTGCAGTAAAAGTTGCTCAGTCGTGTCCGATTCTTTGTGACCACATGGACTATACAGTCCACGGAATCCTCCAGGCCTGAATACTGGAGTTGGGTATTTCTCTTTTCCAAGGGATCTTCCCAATCCAGGGATCAAACCTAGGTCTCCCACATTGCAGGCAGATTCTTTACCAGCTAAGCCACAAGGGAAGCCCAAGAATACTAGCGTGGGTAGCTTATCCCTTCTCTAGCGGATCTTCCCGACCTAGGAATTGAACTGGGGTCTCCTGCATTGCAGGTGGATCCTTTGCCAACTGAGCTATCAGGGAAGCCCATGCACAGTAGAATGCACAGATTATTACGTTATTTCTGTATAACCACCATCTGAATCAAGTAAACACACAGATATTAAAGTATTCCTGTATAACCACTGCCTGAATCAAGCTAAGAAATAGTTCCAGCCCCCGACAGCTCCTACATGTCCCTTTCGAGTGTTTTAGATTATTCTAACTTTCTGAGACCCTTAAGTTTTCTGAAGAAGTCGTTAAACTGGGAGATAGCAACATCTGACCCACTGCCTGTTTTTTGTAAATAAAGTTTTATTGAAACGCAGCACAGCCGCTTGTTAACTTATTGTCCACGGCTGCTTTTGTGCTACAAAGGTGGCAGGAAATGAGTGGTTACAACAGAAGCTGTATGGTCCATAAAGTCAAAACTATCAGATTCTTTAGAGAAGTTCTAAAGCAGAATTTTCTAGGAATATTCTAAGTCTGAGCTCTCCAACAGAGTAGCCACAGGCCACATGTGGCTTTTGAGCCATTGAAATGTGGCTCATTTGATTGAGGAGCTATTATTTTTTTTAATCTTATGTCAATGAATATACATTGCAGTCACTGCTTGTAGCTCTAGGGCTAAGCAGTAAGACACAGGGAAACTAAAGATTCCAACATCCACACCTCCGTGGGGAGACTAACACTTTCAGAAGAAGGACAAATGCGTCCTCAGTGTTGGGGTTCCCAGGAGTGACCGCACCGTCTCAGGCCAACAGCTCTGGGGTTAATGGAGAAGCAACTTGGGACTTGCCAGTATTTTCCCCAAAGATGTTGTTCGTATTGATAGATTTTTGGATGATGCTCTAGGATTAAAAAAAAGAGAGAGAGAGAGAGGGAGAGAGTAAGAAAGAAAAAAAAAAAAAATCAATGCTCGGCTGATTGTACCAGGAAGGGCAGTCGATGGGTAAAAAAGCTGCAGCCGCATATTGGGAAATAGATTTTTCTGCCCTCCAGACATTAACTTGAAATTCTTTGAAATGAGGGACCACAATCTGTGTCAGAAATGAAAGATTAAGGAGGTTAATATGCTGGGCCTCCCCTCCTCCTTTTTAATTTCCATGTCCCGGGTGCCCTTGGCCTCCTGAGGAAGACGCACAGGCTCCTTATACGCTTTCCACCCCTTCTCTCATTCCTCAGGGGCTCATGGAAGGACAGACGCCCCCGTCACCTGCTCCTGGGGCCGTCTGCAGATGGGAGGGCGAGGTTGGCTGGCCTGTGTTCCTGGGGGTGGACTCGGGGTCTCCAGATTGGGTGAGCCAGGAGCCGATGGCTGGGCCCTTGTCCGAATTCCAGCTCCTTCCAGTCCTCCAGGGTCCCTGGGCTCTTGGCAGCCCTAGAGCAAGCCCTGGGGAGGCCCTGTGCTGAGAATATGCCTCCCTCCAGCCCCCAATCTTATGCTACAGATGGGCATGCATGATATGAAATTCAAATGTGTGAAAACTGAGCAATAAACTTGTATGTTATACAAAGGTAAGAATTTTATTCCCTGAGAGCTAAACTGTATTATTAAATCCCTGAGCAGACCATGTTTAGGCAAAGTCACTGATGGCCCCTTTTCAGGATTTTATGTGCATCCACTTAGCTTTTGCTCCTCACAGTTCGACACATAGCCAGCCCGCTTTTAATCTAGTAAGCAGCTGATGGAGGTGAGAGATTTGCCACTTTAAAAAAATATGTAATTTTTAAAAAACAATTTTATTTTTTGGCCATGCCACACGACATGGGGGATTCCTTGACCAGAAGTCGAACCCCTGCCCCCCGCCCTGGAAACTCAGTCTTAACCACGGGACTGCCAGGGAAGTCCTGATTTGCCACTTCTGGCCTCTTCCATGGGGTTTCCTCCTGGGGTCTCCAAGAATGCCAGCTTTACAAGATCCTCCCTTCTCAGCCCTCAGACCAGCCCTTTCAGGTACCTGCCCCTCATTCATTCTCAGGCTCTTACAAAGTCAAGGGCGATGTCACAGTCAACCAATCATGCAGAAAGCTTCGCAGAGCACCAGCGAATAGAGAGAGAGAGGTTTCAGGGAATCCAGGGCCGCAACCAGCCGAGGCAGCCACGTGGGGGTGTGCAAAGAGGTACAGGAGGAGGAAATTCAGCTCCTGGAGTGCACAGCCAGACACACGGGAGCACGGCACCTCCTCCAGTGGCCGGAGGAAAGGGCAGGTCTGTCTTGCGCTATAGGTCCAGGAAGCACCAAGCCCAGCCTTGCTTTTCACTCTGACCTGCAGCCACTGAACCTCTCCGGGGTGACTTCTCCCAGTTCAGCAAGTTCCCTGACTCCACGGTGGCTGCAGCAGCCGGGGGAGAGGAGAACCAGCCCGTGGGTGCTGAAACAGGCTGGTTCTGGGCATCCACCAGGATGAAGGGTCTGTCCAGGGGAATGTCCCCGCTTCAAGTACACCCCAGGGCAGATTGAGAAATCGGAGAGACTGAGGCAGAGGATCTTTTCCCCTCCAGGGGTCAGCTCAAGCCCCCAGGCCTCTCGCTAGTAGCTCTGGCACCTTCTACATGGCACACACCGCTTGGCAGCGTCTCTTGGTGACTTTCCTGGGTGGCGTCCTGACCGGAAGCTCTGCCCGGGCAAGGCTGGTGTCTGTTGTAACTCTCCACCTGGTGCTCCTGTTCATTATCATGCAGCGGCATGTAGTAGATGTTGGAGGGATGAGCAGACGCGTGGAGTCACCATGAAGAGTGACGAAGGTAATGCCAGCGATCATTTATTTAATGCTTACTGTGTACAGGCTCTCTCCCAGACACTTCCCTGGACTGAATCCTGGAGAAAGAAACCAGCACAAGGAAGGTGCTCAAAGCTTCCTGGTGCCTTAGGGGCTAAACTTCTCTGGGGGCCCTGGAGGGACCCCAGGGCTGCCTCCAAATGATCAGGCCTGCTGGGTTCCAAGTAGAGCCCTGTTTGGGGTCACCCCCAGCAAATGGGTTCAATTTCCCCTTGTTCTGCAGGGGTGAGAGCTTCTCCTGTAAGCACCTCTTGGGGAAGCCCAGGTCTCTGGGGTTACTTTGACCTGGGATCCGGAGGCCCCAGAAGCTCTGTCTGTCCCTTGGTCTGCCCCATTTCAGCTTGGAGCCCTGGCCTTCTGTCATTCTGGCAGTGTGGATGAAATGGGACAGACAGATTCCCTGGACATGCAGGACTTGGAATTTTATATCAGATCTTGAACTGAAAGGTACATGAAAGATCGTTCATTCATTCAGCTGTTCAGTTCTCCTGCTCAGATTCTAGGTAACCGACCACTGCCTATCTGAAACTTGAGTCCTCTCTCAAATGTCTCTGTCAAGTTGGCTTTGGTTGTCTGCCTCCAGTGACAGGGAGCTCACCCCTTAATGAGGCAGGCTGTTGCATCTCTGCACAGTTCTGATGGTTTCGAGTCTTTCCTTAGATTGCTTCCTGGGGACTTTCACTTTTACTCAGTGGCTCTGGGTGTAAATAAGGAAGTCACTCCCTTCTGTCTTATGGAAACAGTGTGGCTCCTGGGTTCCAGGTGTCAGGGACATAAAAGAGAATAAAATAGGCCCTTGCTGGCAAGTACCTCAGGGTCTTTTAGAAGAAGTTAGACACATTTAGATCTCACTTGGCATGTTATCATTATGCTATAAGACTAATTTGTAAATGCCAGGTTGCTTAAAGCATGGTTTGTTGCTGTTCAGTTGCTAAGTCGTGTCTGACTCTTTGCGACCCCGTGGACTGCAGCACACCAGGCTCCCCTGTCCTCCACTAACTCCTGGAGTTTGCTCAGATTCATGTCCGTTGAATTGATGATGCTCTCTAATCATCTCATCCTCTGCTGCCTGCTTCTCCTTTTGCCTTCAGGCTTTCCCATCAGTCTTTTCCAGTGAGTCAGCTCTTTGCATCAGGTGGCCAAAGTATTGGAGATTCAGCTTCAGCAACAGTCCTTCCAATGAATATTCAGGGTTGATTTCTTTTAGGATCGGCTGGTTTTATCTCCTTGTAGTCCAAGGGACTCTCAAGAGAAGGAAGGAAGTAGAGAATGATTTGCCCATTCTCATTTGGGCAAACCAAGAAGGGCATCATGGAGGAAGAGGTATTTCCATTGACTGGAGAGCAGAGAGACTCAGATGAGCTGGGGTGGGGTGGGGTCTCCTCCCTGAGAGGAGATGGTGGGCAGGCAGTTTGGCCGAGGGTGAGTGCCAGCTCTGTGTAGGAACTGTCAGGGTGATGCTTCAATACGTTAACCAATGTCTCCCTTGCTCCCCACCCATCCTTCCTCTATTTCAGGCTGCCACAGGGCACTCTGTATGTTCTGTCTCAGTAGTGGATGTAACAGCTAAGAAAAATAAAAGCGTTAAGTTTGTGGCTTAAAAAAATATTTTAAAAGTTCTTTTAGCTGTTCTGGGTCTCTGTTGCTACACGGGCTTGTCTCTAGCCGTGGAGAGTGGGGGCTACGCTCTAGTTGCAATGCACGGCTTCTCATCGTGGTGGCTTCTGTCGTCGCAGAGCGCAGGCTTAGTAGTTGTGGCCCACGGGCTGAGTCGCTCTGCAGCATGTGGGATCTTTCCAGGTAAGGGATTGAACCCATGTTTCCTTCACTGCAGGCAGATTCGTAACCACTGAGATGCCAGGGAAGCCCAAGAGTGTGGCTTTTTGATTTCAAAGGTCTGTCTTAAGTTACTAGACCCTGGCTTTTGAGCTTCAGTAATCTAAGCCTTGAAGGACCCAGGGCACAAAATTCCCAATTGACAACGTGGAATAGTGTTCAGGCAAAAGTGGTTATTGTCATTCCAGAAGGAAGGGCAGGAACTGGGGTGGGGGCAGAGGGAAATGAGATGGTACCCCATGGAGGACAACAGGATCCTTGTCTAGTAAGTAGAGGTCATGGACCTGTAAGCAAATGTATTGTCTTTTGAGAGGATGCAGATTGACTAGGGTGAAAAAAGCAATGGTGAATATCTCACAAATATCTTGTTATACGAGTCTGGGAATTTGTTCCCACCTCTTCAAATCCTTGTTACTAATCAGAATTTTCTCATGTCAGTCCAGGGTGTATGGAAAGATCTTCCTCTCTTCTGCTGGATTTGCTAAGCTACCCCAAGGGGAGTTGGCCTGAGAACAAAGTCAATCAAGAGGAAAGTGGACTTGAGAGACAGACAGCAACTTGAACAATGTTATATGTCAATGATGGCTCAATAAAACTGGAAAATAAAGAAAAGAAAAAAGAGAGAGAGGAAGGTTCTTATTGGCATTGTTGAAACCCTGGACCCAGCCATACCTGAAGGTGTAGTTTCAGAAACTTTTCAGATATGTGTGAGAAAACAAATTATTCTCATTTGCTTGTTTCTTAAGTTACTATGAGTTGAGTTTCTGTCACTTGCAACCAGGAGTCCTGGTAGTACCATCCAGCAGTAAGGGGTTGAGTGGAGGGGGCGGGTGGTCATGTATGGAGCCAGGCAGGACGCTTTCTCATTCAAGTTTCCCCTCTGCTCTCTAAACTTGGGGAGTGCTCTTATTTTGTAGATAGGGTGGCTGACACTCAGAGAAGGCATGGCTCAAGCCCAAGACTCATGGCATTATGGTGGCACAGCTGAGGTTTGAACACACTTGGCTTTATAAATCAGATCCTCCTGATACCCTGATGTGACCCTCTGGTGGGCTGCCCGCTGCTGATGGTGCAGAGAGAAGATGGGGAAAGGGGGTGTCTGGGGTATGCACAGAGTCTTGGAAGTGAGCCACTTCGCTGCTCGCATCTGGATCGGAGAGTGAAGCAGATGGCCCATCTGACTCCACCACATCATGTAACTTTATGGCGTCGGCAGGTTCTCCTCCCCGCTGCGTTTATAGGAGTGTCTTTGGGATTTCCTTTTGATATATGAGAGAGGCTCATCGCTGGGCGCTCCCCCCAGCCCCATTGGAGAGTAATCTGTGAGTAAATCACATCAAACCAGCAGCAAGTGTTTGCACGGGACCCGTGCCCTGTGCGTGCTTTGGGATAAATCTTCCGAGCAACGTGCTTACACGGGTGACCCTGGGGATCAAGTAGCATGAAAAGGTCAAGTGCAAGGGGCAAAAGGGAACTTGTCCTTGGCTCCTGCTCTGGACCAGAAGACAGAGTAGGAAGATGGGAGGAGGGTATGTATCTTCATTTCCCAAGGATGCTGTAGCTGAATACCACAAGTTGCAGAGTGTCAAACAACAGAAATTTATTCTCTTATAATTCTGGAGGCTAGAAGTTTGACATCAAGGTACCCATGGGGCTGTGCTCCCTCTGAAAACTCTAGGGGGAGAATACTTCCTTGTTTCTTCTAGCTTCTGGTGGTTGCTGGCACCCTTGTTTCTTGGCTTATAGATTCATCACTCCAATCTCTGCTCCCTTCATCACCAGGCATTCCCTTAGTGTGTCTGGGCCTCTGTATCCAAAAAACACCCTGCCACACCATCTCTTCTCAGGACACTAATCGCCAAATAAGAGCCTTAGCTTAACTTGGTTACATCTGCAAAGACTCTATTTTGAAGCAGAGCTGCATTCTGAGGTTCTGGGTAGACCTGAATTTTGAGGAAAGGGCACTAGTCAATCCAGTCCAGAGGGCAACAGGGCAGTTCTTGAATGAGGAAGGGGCTTGTCTGGAGGTGGGAAGGGCTTCAGAATGTGCACACGCCCCTTTAAGAGATTTCGTGAAGTTAAATCTCATAGCAGCTTCTGTTTGTCTGGACAAATAGTTATATTGGCTGAATGAAAGCTCTCTCCATAACCCAGCAACTTCACCCCTTGGAACATCCTCACTAGAGATGAGTCCTGTGGTCATCAGAAGACAAGCACAGAATGTTCACAATGGAATTGTTTATCTCAGCTGAAAACTGAAAATGACCAAAAGACTGTTTTAGTAGACTGCAAAAACAGCTCCAATTCTTGGCAGCCCATTTCATTAAGAGGCAGAGTCTGTTTCTTCTCCTGAGTTGGGGCTAGTCTTGTTATATGCTGCGGCCAGTAGTGTGTGGCAGAATGTGTGTTTCTTTCGAGCCCAGATTTGCAGGGGCCTTACACATTTCTCCTCGTTCTGTGGTCACCATGTGAAAAGTCCAGGCTAGTGGTTTGGAGGATGAGAGATGGGTGGAGCAGGGATATTCTTTCCCAGCTGACATCATCCTAGACCTGCCAGCCCCAGCTGCAGAGGGCAGACACGTGAGTGAACACGTGTGCGAACCCAGCTGAGATCAGCCCAGCCCAGCCTAGCCCAGAAGAACAACCCAGCACATTCCAGTCCAAATCAACCAACAGAAGCATTTGCTAACTAGGTGGCTGTTGTTTTAAGACACTAAGCTTTGGGATGCTTTGTTACACAGCAATGGCTAACCGATACATCCTCAAGAGTAATGTACATGAGGAATAGTCACACAACGGAATAACATACAGTATAGAGGACCGACTACTGCTACACAGAATGGAGAGAGATCTCAGATACCATGCAGAGCAAAAGAAGCTCAGCCAAGAAGAGCGCATGCTATATGATTCCATTTATACATAAAGTACAGAAATAGGTAAAAGTAATCTATGACAAGTCAGAAAAGTGCTTACCCTAGGGGGACCAGGAGGAGGTGAGGAGAGACTTCTGGGGGCTGGTTATCTGGGAGTGTCCACCAGGTGAACCTTTGTTGAGCTGTATGCCTGCGATTTGTGCATTTCTACGCATGTAGATTATACCTCGGTACAGATGGGAAAAAAAAGCCAATTCTTTTGTTTCTTTTTCTCATTGCCAGTGAGCCAATGGGATTGCACCTTATGTAGAGGACAAGCGTGCAAGGGGAAAATCACGTATAGTTTCAACGTCCTTGAAAGTTCCTTGGGAAGCCGTTGTCACGTCAGAGCCCACTGCCGTCGCTCGTTAATCCAACACGACTAGTTTTTCCTCCCATGTGAAGACAGATCATGTTTTTACTCGTTCAGCCTCCACATAAAGAAGTTTGTGATGGTCACAGAGATCCAGAGTCATTGCTGCTCACACCCAGAGGAACGTGTGGGACCGGAGGTGAGGTCATGGCTTATGGAAGACACACCTCAAAGCCAGGGGTGTGGGGAATCCCTCATCCTCTAAACCTCCCCGGCCTTGGGAGGAAGGGCGGCCGATGTGTTTCGGTACATTGACCGTAACCAAACTGAGCTAAAATCAGTTAAATGTACACAGGATTCAAGGCCAAGCATAGGAAGGACTTAACTCTTGATTAACCAATTCGTCATTTATAATCCCAACACCCCCAGCACCATCCAGAGCATCAGGGTTGTGTCAAAAAGTCTGAATGGCGGTCCTAGTGTGATTCCAGGCAGGTCATCTTATTTTTCGGGTCATTATCTGTAAATAGGGGAGGGGCATGGACTTGAATAAAATGGATGCCCTTTGAGAGTCTGGGCTTCTGGGCTGCCTCTGAGAGAAAAAACCACCCATGATCCAGGTCGTAAGGGATGCCATAGACTTTCTGGGCAGTTCTGGGCCAGTGCTCCCTTCCCCGCCCATCTCCCTATCTGTGCAGTGGGTGGCTTGGTCCTGTGGGTGTCTTTTTGTGACAGTGGACAGGGGTGTGGGCCAGGGCTGCAAGAAAGGATGGTGATGGCCAGGTCCAGGGAGGGACTGGCTGGCGTGAAGACAGTGGCCCTGCTTCTGCAAGGCAGAAGCCAGGTGCAGGCAGCATGCTAATGGCTTCAGGTTTGGGGTGGGGAGGGGGCGGCTTCTCCAGCAGATCGGCTTTCTCCTCGGCCCCAACATTCCTTTCTGACCCCATCGTTGTTGCTGCTGTTCAGTGGCTCAGTCGTGTCCGACTCTCTGCGACCCCATGGACTGCAGCACGCCAGGCCTCCCTGTCCATCAGCAACTCCCGGAGTGTACACAAACTCATGTCCATTGAGTCAGTGATGCCATCCAACCATCTCACCCTCTGTCATCCCCTTCTCCTCCCGCCTTCAATCTTTCCCAGCATCAGGGTCTTTTCCAGTGAGTCAGTTCTTCGCATCAGGTGGCCAAAATATTGGAGTTTCAGCTTCAGCATCAGTCCTTCCAGTGAATCTTCGGGACTGATTTCCTTTAGGTTTGACTGGTTTGATCTCCTGGCTGTCCAAGGAACTCTCACAGTAGCCCCAACATGGCTGGGGATGGGATGGTCCCAACTATTGCTGGTGGACTCAAGTGGGGCTCCCAAGCCTAGCTGCTCACCAAAAGTGCCTGGGAGACCCTCGAGAAAAACTGCCGAGTCCTGGGCCCCATCTCTGGCAATTCAGTTGCAGGGCTCCAGTCCGGGGACTGGGAATCCGTATGTAAGCAGCTGTGGCCTCTGGGGCTGAGCGGACATGGGGGCAGGTGGTGGACACGTGTCCCCGGGGGGCCTCCCCGGGGGCTCCTGCTGCTATCACAGCCACACACGTCCTTTAGCAAACACACACGGCCCATGATTGATTCTCTGCCGTTCCCCTCACAGCCCAGCGGGTCTGACTGAATGGCCGACCTGCTGCCCAAACACCCCACTGGAACCGCTTCCCTGCCCTCTGCCCCGGAAGTCGTTTGTTTGTTTTGAGACACAGCCTTTATGTCCAGCTGAAAGGCCACCAGGGGCCTTCCCGGAGCCGCCCATCCAAACTGGAGGCAGGCTGAAGGTTGTCCCGGGGCTGGGGGTGCTGCCTGGGGGACTGTGACCCCCAGGTGTGGCTGCTCACGCTCACAGGTGGTCACTCTGGGAGCCCCGGGGCCACCTCGTGCTCCTGCAGTGAGGCAGCCCTGGACTTGTCTGCGTGAAGGTCCTTCTGTCCACCCTCCACTGTGGACGACTCGTGGGCCGCCGTCTCACCCTTTCTCCTTCCTTCCTTCCTTTAACTACTGTGTATTAAGAACCTACTACAAGCCAGGGGCTTGCAATGCCAGCGTCTTTGTTATCTATGGGCATCCTTTTGTTGTTAAAAGACCAGGCTCTGAAATTCAGCAGACTTGGGATTGAATCCCAGTCTCACTCCTGCCCTAGGTGCCTCAGCTTTCTTGTCTACTAAATGGGGATGATAACAGCCTCCAGGGGTGGCTGGGAGAGGTCTCAACATCTGGGATGAGAGAGAAATATCTGGCACTGGCCTGGCATGCAGCAGGTGTTGGAACCTCTTTCTCTCTTCCCTGATCCATCTCCATCTCTCCTGGTCTCTGTCACTCAGGCTTCTCCTTACCTGGACCTGCACTGTAGACAAGGGAGCTCGGGGTCAGGAGTCTAGAACCCTGGGTCCTCATTCTCACTTTGCTGTACTCTGCTGTGTAACCTTGGGCGAGTATCTGTCCCTCTCTGATCTGACCAGATCATCTCAAAGGCCCGTTCTCAAGCTGTGGGTCCAGGTTGTGAGTTCTTGGGAAAACTGGACTCAGTTCTATCTTTCTATCTTGTCTAATATACAGAAGGTGCTCCAGAAAGGAACGTGGAAATGAGGTGAGTGGATTGTTGGTCAGCCATGTCTGCGTCTCAAATTGTGCGGATCTGGCTGGAGGGCTCTGGCTGTCCAAGTGGAGCTCATTCTTCTGGGAGAGCTGGGCCAGGGTCGAGGGCAGAGGGGGAGAGATTGTTGCACTTTTTATTTTCATGGAAACTCTTTGGCCTCAGAATCTGTCACTGGTGAGGCAAAAATGGAGATAGGGTGGGATTCGGGGGTGGGGGGGGGCAGTTCTGCTTGTCCCCCGACAAGCTTCTGGTGGATTGGAGAGGAGACCAGCCCTGCCCTTCCCTTCCCATCCAGGGGACTCAAACCACTGCTTTACTGCCTTCCTTCCTTCTCAGGAAATAGGGTCCTGCAACTCACCTGTTACTTCATCCACTCATCCACCCATCCATACACCCATCCACCCATCTATCCATCCACCCATCCATCTGTCCATTCATCTGTCCATCCATCCATCCATCCATCCATCCATCCACCCATGCACCCATCCACTCATCCATCCATCCATCCATTTATCCATTCATCCGTCCATCTATCCATCCATCCATCTGTGTGTCCATCCATCCATCCATCCATCCATCCACCCATCCATCTATCCACCCACCCATCTATACATCCATTTGCCCATCCACTTATCCATCCATCCTTCCAACCATACCCCATCCACCTCAGAAACACTGACAGAGCTGGGCCAGGCCCGTGCCAGGTCCTGGGCATGGAAAAGGGAACAAAACAATTGTGCTTTCGCCCTTGAGAGCCTGGTGGGGGTGACAGTAGGTCCACAGACACGATAATTCAGGGCACGGGGTGCTGTGTTGGGGATGCACAGGGCATGTGGGAGCCCACAGGAGGCCCCTAAATCAACCAGGAGTGGGGGCTGTCAGGACAGGCTGCCTGGAGAAGGGGGTGTCTAGGGAAACACCTGTGGGGGTGAGGTGGGGGAGGGTGGAAGGGCAGAAGGGGATGGATATGCGAAGCTCTGAGAGTGGACGGAATCCAGCTTAGAAGTGAGCGGAGATGGGAATCAGTAATAAAGACAATAATCCCCTTTCCTGTATGCATCACCTCACTGAGCCCTCCCAGACATCCACCCCCATTTTACAGACAAGGCAACAGAGGCCCAGAGGGGAGGAGACCTGTGAAGGGACCCAGGCCTCAGCTGCATGAGCCCAGCCCCTCACCAGGATGACCAGTGCCGCCCCAGTGGGGGCAGGTGAGGCCCAAGGCCCTGGACAGGCTTCCTCCCAGACCTCCCCCGGGCTAGGCTGGAGGCCCCGGGGAGGCCTCGCGGGTGGGGGCAGGGCGTGGGAAGGCTGCAAACTGGTTTGGGGCGGTAGGGCTTTCCTGTCGCTGCCGGTGGCCCCCCCGCCTTTGTCCTCATGTGTCACTGAGGAATGCAGCTACAGGCTGGATAAAGGCAGCTTTGTTTGGAGGCCTCAGAGGGGGCAGGGGGAGGAGGGTGGGAGGGAGGAGCATGGCCAGGAAAGGGTTACTGTCCCTCCCTTCTGGCTGGCCCTGGCCTCAGCCCTGGGCAGGAAGCACCTATGTCCTGTGGACACCCACATCCTCTGCTGTGCCCTGAATGCACTTCCTGACCTCGGGCGAGTAGCTTCCCTTTCTCTGAGCCTCAGTTTCCACATCTGGATAATGGGAATCATCACCCACCATCCTCTACAGGTGGTTTTGAGGCTCCATCGAGTCACATGGTTGACTGCATCTGCAAGCTTGTTGATGAAGGAGAAAAGGGCAGCCCAGAGAGGCAGAGTGACTTCCCCAAGGTCACACAGCTTAACCTTGAAGTGGGGAAGAAATCAGGTGCTCACCAACGGCTGGATAGGCAGGGAGACAGGCACCCATTTGTCTCCATCTACAAGGGCCTGGGTCGAGGCAGGCCCTTTGCCTTGGTAAGGAAGAGTGATGGGGTCATTTGCATGAATGTGCTGGCTTCTAGAAGCCTCCTGAGGGTGATGGGTGCTGTGTCTGCCCTGGGTCCCCTCTCCCCTGCCAGTGTCTGCACAAGGTGGGCAGGAAAGCCCAGTGGTTCCAGCTACAGCCTCTGTCTGACCTCGGAATGATCCCAACCTCTCTACACGTCTAAGTTTGCCCCCTCTATGAAATGGGTCTAATATGAGCACACACATGCCAAGGTTGGGTTGGGGGGGGGTGGAGTTCAAGGAGGTAACACACACAGCGTTGGCTAAGAACCTGGCATCAGCTAGTGGGATGAGCGGCACAGCGGATACCTGCTCCCTGGCTGCACTGATTTTCTCAAGGTCCTGGCCGAGGGTGAGCTGGGACCAGCCCAGAGATCCTCCTGGCCCTTCCTGCCCAGGAAGGAAGGAGGGAGCCCTGGAGGGGCTGTGGTCGTGTGGTGGGATAGCTGAGAAGCCGGCAGCCTGAATCACCCAGCTCTACCCTCTTGGGAGGAGGTCTCCTGAGGGGCTGGAGCTCCGGGATACTGCCCTCCACCCCTCCCCGTGGTGACGGACGGGAACAGACAGATGGGACAGGGCTGGGCACGCTTAGTCATGGCCCAGATATAACCTTGGCCCCAGGAGGCAGTATCTCTGTCTAGTTTGCTCCCAAGCAGCTGCGACCAATCCTACTGAGGCTTCGCTTTGCTCAGTGAGGGGTTCTGAGCTCACCCTCTTTGGATGTGAGAGGAAACGGAAGTCCAGAGGTGATCAGTGACTTACCCAAAGCTACACAGCAAACAAGGGGCAAAATCATTTACTTACTCACCATTTTGCCAAATATTGTTAGGCAGTTTAAGTCTTTCAGGAAGGGCATTTCCAAAGGAAGGCTTGACTTGTACTAAGGTACCGGGGAGGAGTTCTATAGTGGTTAAGGGAGTGGATGCTGGAGCTGATCTATGGGGTCAAATCCTGGCTCTGCCGCTTGCTGTGTGACTTGGAGCACGTGGAGAAACTGCTCTGTGCCTCTGTTTCCTCACCTGTAAGTTGAAGATATCATGGTGCTTATATCCTGAGATGACAGCGAGGTAATCCATGCAAGGTGTTTAGATAATCCACAAGACCTGGTATAGGTTGAGGAGATGCTCAACAAAACATGAGCTGCTGAGAGGGTGTGGGGAGTAAAAGACACATGGAACTTGGCAATTGCCAGCCGATGGTTGGCGAGGAATGTCTAAAGCCCGGAGTGGGAGGTGGTGGGCCTGGTTTGGGAGCCTTGGGAGCCAGGGAAGGGTCTGGGGGGTTGACTTGTCCCCGGGAGGCGAGTATGTGGGGATGGGTGTGGTCAGGTGGAAACAGTTCAGGGGTATGATACTGGAGGACTAGATCAGAGCAGAGGCAGTGGTGAGGTAGAGAAGGGGGCGGCATGGAAAGACTTGGTTCAGAGAAGAGAGGGTGCTGTCTGGAATGATACAGGTCCCGATGAAGGTGAGGAGCAAATCAAATGATGAAGGGGGAGATGGGGGCCTTGCCTGGTGCAGCGAGCCTTGTAGGTACAAGAGAAGCCTGGGAGAGATCGTCATGACCAAGGCCAGCTAAATAATTAGCAGGGCCCAGTGGAAAATAAAAATGCAGGACTTGGAATTCCCTGGTGGTCTAGTGGTTAAGAATCTGACTTTCAATGCCAGGGACACAAGTGCGATCCCTAGACAGGAAACTAAGATCCCCAGTGCCACGGAGCAACGAAGCCCTCACACAGCAACAAAGAGAGAAAACCCGTGTACCTATACAGCCAGAGAAATAAATAAATATTTTTTTAAAAATGCAGGGCTCCTTGTTCAAACAGCAGGAATTTTCCCCATGGAGGTACTAAAATATAAAACCTTCCTTTTCTTCTGCTCATGCCTACCTTCTACTGTCTCATTGGACTTCACTTTCAAAACATAGGTTCTAAGATAAAATTGTAATGAATTTCGAGATGACGTCAGCAAAATGTGAAAGCTGGTTTGGAGCCCTTCTGACCACAGAGACCGCACATGCCTAAAGCAGATCCTGATCTTGCCCATTTCACAGATGAGAAAAAGTGAGGCTCCAGGGAGTGAAATGGAAAGGACTAGAGCCCCAGTATGCTCACCCCAGAGCACTCTCTATTTTTCCCTACCTGTGTCCACTTAGCTGATTTTTAGCTGCCAAACTCCAAAAACATGTTTGAGGCAGTGCTCCCCACGAGGACTGTTAACATGGATGCAGACCTGACCTAGGAGCTCTGTGACCTCGGCCAGGATACACAGGAACCCTCTGTGCCCATGTCTACTGGCAGGCGTAGAGCCCAGAACTCCTGCTCGCTACTCCCAACCAACAAGGCCTGCATCCCTCTCCGTGTCTGAGGCTTGACGCCATCATAAAAAATTAAACCGCAGTCCCCCAATGTTCTTGCCGGCTTCTCAGGTCTTATTTTTTTTGGCTGCTAAGGAGACTAATAGATGGCTTGCCACTTGACGTAATCATTAAGGGCTCCACTGAGCTGTGGGCAGCATTTCCTCCCCTCCTTGGCCGGGCCTGGGGCGTCCAGCCTCTGAGGGTGACAGTGATGGATGGTGTCATCACGGGGCTTGCCCAGGGGGGAGTGTGGGCAGGGGGCGGGCACGGCTCTCTCTCTCCTGCAGGCTCCTGGGCTATTCATTATGGGAAGGAGGAGCTGATATGTGGGGATGACGGCTCCGAGCAGGACTTCCAAGGGGACCGTGGGCCAAGGTGGATGTCAAGACTAGTGTTTGGGTGCAAGGAATCAATCTCCCCCCAATAAGCAGATGGGAGGGAAAAAAAAGGTCATCACAGTAGTAGGTGATCCAAACAAAAACATCTTAAAACAAAAAATTTTTAAGTTACAAAATTGGTAGAAATTAAAATATTTAAATGATTTAAAAAATATGATAAATTGGTTGCAAAAATACTCTCAATTCTCTGGCCCTCCCTGTATCTCTCCCCTCGGCAATGAGCTTCGTAGTTCCTCCCATCAAGAGAGGGTCTACTTCTCACCCTCTGAATTAAGCTCGGTCATGTGACTTATTTGGGCCAATAGGATGTGGCAGACATGACGCAGTGCCCATTCTGAGCCCAGGCCTCAAGAGGCCTTGCAACTTCTGCTTGGTCTCTCGGAACCCTGCTGCCACGATGTGAACAAGCCTGGGCTAGCCTCCTGGAGGATGAGGGACCATGTGGAGAAGAACCAAGCTCCACACATATGAGAGTGTGCAGTCAAAGCTAGTAGAGCCAACCAATAGTGCAGAGCAGGCGTAGCAGAGCTACCTAACTGACCTATAGATACAGGAGCAGTATGAAATGCTTACTGTTTTAAGCCATTGAGTTTCATGGTGGTTTGTTACACAGCAATAGCTAACTGACACAAATCATGATACCCCACATTGGCGATGGGTAATGGCTTTATCACATGTAACTGTCAGGGGAGCGGTTAGCTAATATTTTGCATACCCATTAAAGTAACTAGACATGAATAGGCTTTGTAAGTGTAAGGTGATATTATAATCTTGTGGGCCTCAGTTTCCTAATCTGGAAAATGGGGGTGTTACTTACTCAGTCGTGTCCGACTCTTTGTGACCTCATGGACTGTAGTCTGCCAGGCCCCTCTGTCCCTAGGATTTCCCAGGCAAGAATACTGGAGTTGGTTGCCGTTTCCCTCTCCAAGGCATCTTCCTGACCCAGAGATTGAACCTGGGTTTCCTGCATTGCAGGCAGATTCTTTACCCTCTGAGCCACTAGAGAAGCCCTAAAATGGGGAAAATGGGGGTAAGAGTACCCATCTCACAGGTTATTGTGGAGAATCAATGACTGGTCAGATGCAAAGTGTAACACTTGCTACCTAAAAAACGACCCAAAAGATTGGTCGCCTTCTCTGTTAGCGTATCCTCGGGACAACACTCAGGAAAGCTTGTTTGCAGTCTTAGCTTTGAGGATTCGTGTCTTCAGAAATTCTAAAGCGTTTCTCTCTTGTAAACGAAGATTTGTCAACAAGTATCCCATTGTTTTGGAGAAGGAAATGGCAACCCACTCCGGTGTTCTTGCCTGGAGAGTCCCAGGGACGGGGGAGCCCGGTGGGCTGCCGTCTTTGGGGTCGCTCAGAGTCGGACACGACTGACGCGACTGAGCAGCAGCAGCAGCTCCAGCGATATCCCCTTGTTTACCCTGAACAAGTAGAAACAAACTAAAAGAGGGACACACAAGAAACCATGGTTGCTTATTTGCTGCTTATTTACTATTTCTTACTGTTGACTAATTTTGACTAGTATTGCTTGACTGCATTATGATACGGCTGCACACTGAAATGTTGTTCAGCGGTGGAAATCAGCTTTCAAAGAGAATGTATTGACATGATAACCTCCGGGTTGTTAAATGAAAAAAGGATCCAGTGACAGAACGGAACTATCACATGATCCCAACTGTTGTACAACTTCATTTTATATCTCTATAAATCTGTGCGGAGAAAACATATCTGGAAGGAAGTGAACCAAAATGTTGTCTAGATTTGTCCCTGATAGTGAAGCTGTGTGTCTCTCTTTTGTCTTCTTCACATTCACACTTTTGAGTGTCTTCAGTGCCAGGTACCAGGCAGCTATCTGGATCTTTAGTTCTCACAGTGAACCATAGAGGTGGGTGCTAGGAATATGCCCACCTCGCAGATGGCAATATTAAGGTCAGGAGGCGCTCAATGCATGTAAATTAAGGGAGAAAATGAGTGAATGAATGAATGAAACCAGAGAGGCCCATGGGCAAGATGAGGGGAGAGTTCTGCAGACCTCGAATAAGAAATAATAAAGGAGCATGATGTATTGATGTCTGTCCCACCAGGTTGTCATACTCCCTGAAATTTCCCCATCTGTGTTTCATCTGTTTAGAAAAAGACAAAGGTCCCTCCTGCCCCCTCCCCCTTTTTTTCAAGCTCCTCACTGCCTTTTCTAGACCTGGAGGAACCTTGAGACATTATCTAGCCCTACATTCTCAGATAATTTTTGGAGTTTTTCCTTTAAATAATCTTTTGTCTCTGATAAACACAGAACTATTCATTGTGGGAAAATGAAAAAAATGATCAAAGTATGAAGGAACAGAAAATGCTACCCTCATATTTCTACCATCAGAATGATCAACATTGGCATTTGGGTGTATTTTGCTCTCCATATTTCTCTTTACGTGGTCAGCCTCATCCTGAATGTACAATCTGGTACTGCGCTAGTTTTACGTCATATTTATTGAAGTCCCCATGGTTCTTAACTCGGCACTGGGATATTCCAAGTGTTGGGGTCTCCAATGGACCTGACCCATCCCTGGGGTTGGAGAAGTCCCACAGTCTTGTAGGGAAGGATGGCAAAGGAGGGACTGGGCACCTGGGGCCCCAGACCCCCACTCTGAGCCCAAACGATTGTCTCTGACTGATGTTGATGTTGTGGGGCCACCCAGAATTTTGATCATAAAGAATTCCTTGGCTTCAAAAAGGCCAGGTCTGTCATGTAGAGAGGAGGTGTGACTTGTTCAATGTCTCTCAGCAAATCAGGAGCAGCCTCGAGGCTGGGACCCAGGCTGCCTGCCTCACACATTCACTGGACAGTCATTAGTGGGCACCAGCTGTATGCCAGTCACTGGGCTGGGTCCTGCAGGATCAGGGCGGAACCAGACTCCATCTCTGCTCTCCCGAAGCTTCTGTTCCACGAGGACGAGGGCGGCTGCAAAACCCCGGTTATCAGATGAAGGCCTGAGCAGTTGGAGTTGTGATTGGAGGGATGGGAGCTGAAGACAGAGTCAGGTGGAGAAGAGAGAATGCGGGGGGCAGGGGGATATGATCTTGCTGGGTGGTGACCCCTGAGCTGGGTGAGAGGGAGGAAGGAGTGAAAAAGTTGGAGGGACTGGCAAGGATGAAGGCCTGGAGGCCGGCTTGGCCGGGCAAGGACAAGGGCGAGAGGAGACGGGGTCAGATTGCTGGGCACGGCCAGGACACGCAGGCCGCCGTCAGAGGGGAGCAGAGGGTTTCAGTAGGGGAGGGACGTGACCAGATCCATGTTCTGAAAGGTCGTTGGCTGCCGTGGGGCTGTGGCTGGCAGTCTGCCGGCCTCCTGATGCAAGGACCCTCCCCCCGCGCCATCCCTTCTGGCATCCTTGGGGTGGGGGAGTGCCCCGTAGGTGGGTCCATCAGCTGGGCCACAGGCCAAGGGCACCTTGCACTTGTGGGGGTGGGGGACCGCCTGCCCCCACTGCAGGGAGTTGGGAACAGCAAATCCCTTCCTTGGCCAAGCCAATGCCCTGCCCGCCTGTGAGGCGGTATCACTCCTGGGCATCACCCAGAGCTGGGCTGCCCATATCCTGCCTTGCTTGGCCTCCCAGAGACCCTGTGCCCTCAACACCATGGCAGAAAGAGGCCTGAGGACTACTGCTCGCTGGGCACCCAGGGGAGGCCAGAGCCTGGTCCATGAGCCTTCCTCTCACCAGCTCACGCATGCCCTCCATGCTCAGACTCAGCAGACCCTCAGGGCTGCGAGCTCACTTGCTCAGGATGTCGCACAGCCCAGCAGCTGGTCATCATGACAGGTCTCAATAGACCCTATGTGCCCTACCTGAGGCGCTGCTTCTCAGTCCCCAGGGAATATCACTACTGGTCAGAGGAAGGGAGATGGGGAAGGGTGTTTCCACCAGTGGGAATGGCATAGGAAAGTCCTAGGTAGGATAGGGCATAAATACATGGGTTTTTAAGATTTCTGTTGTTTATTGGGCGGTGCTGAGTCATAGTTGCATCATGTGAGATCTTCCTTTGCGGACACTGTAGGTGTGGTGCACAGACCTAGTTGTTCTGTGACATGTAGGATCCTAGTTCCACCACCAGGGATCGAACCCAGGTCCCCTGCATTGCAAGGTGGATTCTTAACCACTGAACCATCAGGCAAGACCCAATGTGTGGTTTTTATTGTGATTTCCTTATTGAGAGATAACTCACAAACCACGCAGTCCACCCATTTGAAGGGTACAATTCAACGGCTTTTGGTATGTTCATTTCCCTGGTAGACTCAGACAGTAAACAATCCGCTGGCAAGGAGACCTGGGTTCAATCCCTTGGCCTGGAAGATGCCCTGGAGAAGGGCATGGCAACCCACTCCAGTATTCTCGCCTGGAGAATTCCATGGACAGAGGAGCCTGGCGGGCTACAGTCCGTGGGGTCGCAGAGAGTCAGACACGACTGAGCGAGTAACACCAGGTGTTGCTCAAGAACGATGCAGTCATTGTCTCAAAGAACATTTTCATCACCTCAAAAAGAAACTGGGTACCCCTAGCTCTCCCTACTCCCTTCATTCCTTCCTCCCCCAACCCCTGGCAACTGCTCATCGATTTTGTCTCTATAGATTCTGCATATTTCCTATAAATGAAACTGTGCAGCACGGTCTTCTGTGTGTCTGGTTTCTTTCACTCAGCATGAGCTTTTCACAGTTCATCCCAGCTGTAGCGTGCATCTGTACAGCCTTCCTGTTTGGGGCTGAATAATCTTCCATCCTATGAATCCACGTCACGCTTTGTTTAGTACTCCTTTAGTGATGGACAGACGGCTTTTTTCTACCTTTTGACTGTTATGAGTAATGCTGTCTTCAACATTCATGTACATTTTTCTGTGTTCATGTGTTTTCACTTCCCCTGGGTAGATGCCCAGTCGAGGAATTGCCGGGTCCTATGGTAAATCTAAGTTGAACTTTTTGTGGATTGTTTTCTGACTTTTGGACTATGTGAGAGAAGGCAAGTGTGGGATGATTTGAGAGAATAACATTGAGACGTGTATATTTACCATATGTTTTCTGAACTTTCTTTAAAAAAGGTTTTTTTTTTTATGTGGATCATTTTTAAAGTCTTAATTGAATTTTTATAATATTGCTTCTGTTTTCTGTTTTATGGTTTTTTTGGCCCCCAGGCATATGAGATCCTAGCTTCTCTATCAGGGATTGAACTCTTGCCCCCTGCATTGAAAGATGAAGTCTTAACTGCTGGACCCCCAGGGAAGCTCCTGAACTTTGTTTGTAATGGTAGTAAATGTGTGTGCATGGACATTCTCATTTGTATGCGCGTGCTACATATATAAATACATTTGTGAATGTGTCTGAGATGGATTGTCCTTGTGTGAATGTGCTAAGTTGCTTCAGTCGTGTCTGACTCTTTGTGACCCCATGGACTGCAGCCCCCTAGCATCTTCTGTCCGTGGGATTCTCCAGGCAAGAATACTGGAATGGGTTGCCATGCCGTCCTCCAGGGGATCTTCACGAACTGTATCCCTTAAGTCTCCTGCACTTGCAGGCTGGTTCTTTACCACTAGCATCACAGTGAGAGAAGTGAATTCTCTCTTTGGAAAGTGCTGGGAAGGGGCAGGGTCTATTCATGGTGGTCTCCTACACTGGATCTCACATCTTCCTATCACCCTCCCAGCCAGGACCACCAGATCCACAGCGGCTCTTGCAAACCTTATGCAAATCTACCCCCAACTCACATCAGCCCTGCGGCCCCCAGAGGAGTGGGAAATATTCTTGCTTGGGTCTTTGCCTTCATTAATTTCCGAGCTGTAGTACATTACTCATGGATAATTAAGAGTGAGCTATTAATACAACATTTAATATTCAAGTGCAGTGAAGAGGAGAGAACTGTAAGTCATAGAATCCTGTTCGATGAGACATTGCATTTTTGCGATTTTTTTTTTTTTCTTTCACCTTCCAGAGGCTCAGGAGTGCTTACATCAAAATGTGGGCCCGAGAACTTCGTTTATTGATAGAATACAAACAAGACTTTAAATCTCCGGGAGATCCACTGGAAGAACCTAGCGGAGATGGCCGGGCAGTAATTCCACCCTGAAGTGTAACTGTCTCCACGGGGCACGTCCAGAGGGCAGGGCAGGGCACGCCTGCACTGTCCCACAGCCGGCAGGGAGATTGATGGCATGAGGGCTGGGCAGAGACAGAGACAAAGGGGGAAACGTGTGTCCCTCCACTCGTGGGCAGGGGAGGGGGTGAGACGTGGCCACCCGCAAACCTTCTTCATCCTGGCCGGAGGCTCAGGCACCCTGGACCATCCCTACTCCCTCCCTGCATGTGACCTTGAAAATAAACCTCCCCCTGCGTTTCGAGGACGTGGACTGGCGCTCAGTGCAGATGCTTCAGGAGGGCTTGTTGGATAATTGGAGGAATATCAGGGTAGGATGTGAAGCTTCTCCACCCACCCACCCATCCATCCACCCATTTACCTGTGGACTGAAGGCCTGTATCCCCCCAACTCCATACACTGAAGCTCTAAACTCCAGTCTGGCTGTATTTGGAGATGGGGCCTCTAAGGAAGTAATACAGGGCTTCCCTGGAGGCTCAGATGGTAAAGAATCGGCCTGCAATGTGGGAGACCTGGGTTTGATCCCTGGGTTGAGAAGATCCCCTAGAGGAGGGCATGGCAACTCACTCCAGTATTCTTGCCTGGAGAATCCCCATGGACAGAGGAGCCTGGCGAGCTACAGTCCATGGGGGTCGCAAAGAGTCAGACATGACTGAGCACCTAAGCACAGCACAGCAAGGAAGTAATAAGGTTAAATGAGATCATGAGGATGGGGCCAGATTCAATAGGATTGGAGTCTTTCTAAGACGAGAGCCCAGAGAGCTCTCTCATCCCTGTATGCACAGAGGAAAGATTTAGCTAGGGGAAGGGTATAAACCAAGGCCTCGCCAGACACTAAATTGGCTGGAAACTTGATCTTAGACTTCTAGCTTCCAGAGTGATGAGGAAATACATTTCTGTTGTTCAAGCCACCCAGTCTGTAGTATTTTGCCATGGCAACCCAAGCTGGCTGTATATCTTCTATTCCCTTTTTATTCTTTTCTTTCTTTCTCTCTACCTACCTATCCTTCCATCATTTCATTCTTCCATCCATCATCCAACCTTCATCTACCCATCCACCCATCATCCATCCATCTATCCATCTGTGTACCTATGATCCATCCATCCATCCATCCACTCATTATCCATCCATATATCCATTACCCTTACTCTTTCCTCCCTCCCTCCTTCCTTTCATTTTCCTTCTTCCATCCAGGAATATCTTGTTAAGTCATCCCAAACTTACACTCCAAACTTGATTAAAAAAATAAAAATTCAACCAGCTATGTGTTTGTACCATGAGATAGCAAACAGAAATTTAATTTCATTTACCCAATGAGAAATGATTAAATTACAACAGCTGACCAGGTATCTAGTGCTGCAGAGGCCGGGGCATTGAGGGAGACCTTCCCAGAGCGGAGGTGGGCCTGGAGAAGCCTGGTACCTGGGGGAAGGGCCCCCAGGAGGTCTTTCCACAGCCTCTCCCACCTGCTCCACCTCGGGCCCCGCCCCAGCTGTCTCTATGCAAATAATCCGGAGCCTCATTTGCATACCCAGCAGCTCATTTCCATATCCCCCAGCTCTGGGTGACAGCGGCCACTTTTGTTTTCAGATGCCATCCTGGGAGTTGCTCCTTCATCCTTCGAATTGGGTGCGGGGGGGGGGGGGAGGCAGAAAAGAAAGCGGAGGGAAAAAAAGAAAATGGAAGGGAGAAAACCCCTCGAGACAAAGAGAAGGCACCATCTGGGTAGCAGGAGGAAAATGGTACTGTTTGGGCTTGGAACCCGGGGCAGGGGGGAGGGTGGGAGCAGGAACAGGGCACGGGGCCTCAGGGCTGGCTGGAGCCGGAGATGCTAGACCTGCCAGCCTCCTTGTTTACTTGGCTCTGGCACCCTGGGCGGGCGACTCTGAGGCCTGTGCCTTTGTTTCCCTGTCAGAGAAATGACAGCCTCACACCAGTGTTGGTGTCGCGGTATGTAGCGGTGCTGGGGTATGTAGGGCTGGGGGTTGGGGACCCTGGCCCTAGAGGACTTTTCCCTCCCCACCTGCAGAGCTGCCCCTGGAGCCCCCTGCCGTGACTTACTGGGAGCCGGTGGGACCCCGGCAGTGCCAAGGGCCGGGGGCTGGGGCTGCCCTACTTCAGTGAGGGGGGCCGTGTCCATAGGAGCCCTTGTTTAGTTAGGGCATGCCTGGTGGGCTACAGTCGTGGGGTTGCAAAGAACACGGGCACGCTGTGGGGAATGGTACTTGGTCCCTGTGAAAGTCAAAGTGTAAGTCGCTCTTAAGGGTGTCTGAATCTTTGTGACCCCACTGGCCATATAGCCTGCCAGGCTCCTCTGTCCATGGAATTCTCCAGGCAAGAAAACTACAGTGGGTAGCCATTCCCTTCTCTGGGGGATCTTCCGGACCCAGGGATTGAACTTGCATCTCCTGCATTGCAGGCAGATTCTTTACTGTCTTGAGCCACCAGGGAAGCCCATTTGGTCCACAGTTAGCTCTGTATGAATTACCTATGATGTTGATGGAGCGTGTGTGTGTGTGTGCAGTAAACTGGGTCCAGAATCTTAAGGGAGCACATACTCACTTATCGCCTTTGTGTGTTCAGTTGTGCCACGTGGGTGAGTGTCTGCACACACGTAAACAAGACACACACAGGCACGTCCATATTTTATGTACTTGTGGACATTGCATGTGAAAGGTCCGTTCATGACGAGTAGGTCAAACTGAGTGGATATTTGCAAGGTGTGGATTTGTGCTTGCTCTGAGCATTTCATATCAGTCAGTACTCATGAACTTAATATCTTAATTCATGTGGAGATGTTTGTTGGGAGAGATGCTCCTTTTACAAAAAATTATTTGCTTCAAGGACCAGTAAAGAGAGTCTTTCTCTCTCTCTCCTTGCCTCTTGGAACAAAGCCCTCCAGGCAGGAGCCACAGAGAAGAGAGTAGCTCCCGTGACTAGGGCAGGTTGCAAAGCCCTTTGGGCTGGGCGGGCTGGTAACTCTCCTATTGTCTGCAAGGCCGACATTTAGAGCCTCTCTCCAGGCCCAACTGGGAACTGCCTCACTCTGCCAGACTCAGAGGGCCTGGAGAGGTGTCTGAAGTTCTCCCTTTGGCCCCAGTTTTTCCCCCAAGTGTTCTTACTCTGTCCTGAGGTTCGCATTGCAGTTGTAAATTTAGCAACAGGCAAGGCCTTGTGTAACCCTGACCGATTCATCTTTCCAACTCTTGCTCCCGTGTGGGACCTGGGGAGTTCTCAGATCCTTTTCGAAAGGGATAGAACTGGCATGGTTGGGAGGGGGATTTCAGAGGAGGCCAGAGACCCTCAAGTCCTCCATCAGACACCCCCAGGACACATTCCATTTCTTAGTCTATTCTCTGCCCAAAAGCCTCCAGGTCACATGGAGGCCTCTCTCGTGGTCAGATAAAGCTGATACCAAGATGGACACTTCAAGAGCAGCTGTAAGAGGCAGTGTGATATGTATGCAACCTGGGAAGGAACTTCCAGCTCTGAGGACCTCAATTTCCCCATGTCTCCCTGGTTGTCCTGGGAATAACATGAAGGTGAGACAAAGGAAGGGCTGTGTGTGATCTATGATGATCTATGCCTTCTCTTGGGTTTCCCCAGAAGCTCTCGCTCTGGAAATCTTTCTTGATTCGTCTGTTTCTGGGTAGGATGTTGGGGAACCCAACAAGAGGTGTCTCTTTTGTTCCCACTGAGCCTGGCACACAGAAGGTACCATGTGAACACAGGTCAATAGATGACACCTCCTAAAGGTGATCTTTCCTGGAACGTGGCCTGCCCAAGGTCACACAGTTGGCATGGGCCAGCCGGGTAGCTGCTGTCTCTTCTCTGAGGGCATGGCCTCCGGGGGTGACCCGGGCCACCACTGTGTGAGTCCTGGATGTGCCCTTCCAGGAGGAGCCGGAGGGGATTAGCACCCAGGGCGCTGGCCACTCGGGAAGGTCGCCTGCTCTCTGCGAGGCCTGGCACCGTGAACATGGGACCAGCTGGTTGCTGGCCGGGGAGGGACTGGGGGGAATCTGACACCCCCGGCCACTTGGTCCTGTCACTCCCAGGGGATTTGGTGAGCTGGTGGGGACTTGGTCAGTACATGATGTGCTGGGTGGCCGGGAGGTGGGGGCATTGGTACATTCTGTCTGTGAGTCCAGGGCGCCACCAGGCACATAGTAGGTGCTCCATGAGCATTTCTCTATGGATGGAGGAAGAGGAGAGCGCTGGGCGCCCCATCTACAATCCCAGCCAGGCTTCCCCAGCTCCATCTCGGCTCCCACCACGATCTCAGAGCTGAAATCCAGAAGACTTAAGAGTGACCCCTGCTTCCTTCACTGGCTGCTCTCCATAGGCCACCCATCGCCAAGACCTGGCGGGTTCCCCCTCAAAACACCCCTGGCCGGCACTCGGCTGCCTCCCTGCCTCACCACCCTCTCTCTCCTCTGCCTCTCTTGTTCTCACCCCTACCCCTCTTCCCCCCAGGGAGCAACAGTGAGCTGGGCGTTGTGTCGGTGGTCAGGTCAGCCCCCTGTCCGAAACCCGCGGCATCAAGCCCAGTGCAAACTCCACGGCGAGGCCCTCTTCTTCCTCCTGCAGAGCCTTGGTCCCATGGCTCTGAGTCTGCTCCTTAAATACTCAGTTCCACCGAGTTCCTGCTTCAGGTCTGTGCGAAAGCCGTTCATCCCTCTTTATGTTCTCAGGGCTGGTTTCCTCTCGTCCGGCAGGTCTCACCAGTATTTGAAGCTTTGTTCTTATCTCCTTGCAGTTCTTTCTTGTAGTCATTAGCTTGATGTTATGTTATAGGGATGTGTCTTGGACAGGATCGTGATGAAGAAGCTGGTGGATGATTGGAAGCTTTTAGAAGAGGGGAGAGGCACTCTTCATGAAAACAAACGTTTTGCCAAATAGTCATCCATTAAACGCTCCCGTCTCTCTCCTTCTCGCTCTTCCATCCGCTCACTCACCCATCCACTCATCCATCTGCCCACCCTTGCACGCACCGTCCACTCATTGCCCACTGCCTTCCATCCGTTCTTACACTCACTCACCCATCATCTGTCCATCCACATTCTTAGAGTCTCTGAGTAACTGCGTATGCATCTGAGCCACCGAAGACCTTAGGGACAGAGAAGGCTGGCATCAGAGAACCACAGAGCCAAGATCCTGGGTTTCTAGCACCCTAGGACTCTAGAATCTGAGTCCATTAAATCCCGGACAACAATAGACTATCAGGACCAGAGGATTTTAGAATTGCATGGAAAGGGGCTAGCTGTGCCAGTTTTCAGTACCCCACTCCTGTATCGCTACTGCCTTCATTTCACATTTATTTATTGAGCATCTACTAAGTGCTGAGCACTAGGCCACTCGGGAGAGACCCACGAACTAAGCCAGCAGTAACCCCTACCGCCTGGACTTCGCCCCGGGGAGGAGGCAGTGACACTCACCAGGAGCTGACATGGCAGGAGAGGAGGTGAGGTCTGCGGATTTGGGGCATAACTCATCATCACCTGCATTACTTACCTAGTATTTTCTTTAAGTTGACTCATTTCAAACACACAAAGAGATTTTTTAAAAAGAGAAGCTTTATCTCGCTGAACATAACAGGAAACCGCTCTCAGTGGCTGCCAGCAGAAGGTGTCTACAAAAATAAACACAGTGGGAAGAAAACGCTGTCGTGAGAAACCTGCCTGGATGGCGCTCCCTGCTCTTCCTTGCGATCCCTCGAGGTCTGCACCGCCTTTGTTGTGAAGGGTGGTGGGGGCTGCCAAAGCCAGGAAGTTGTAAGGATATAGAGAGGGTGGAAAGGAAAAAATTACTATTTAAACATCCTCTCCCCATACCAGACCATCCTCAGGCCTGGCCTCCTTCTGCCTCTTCTGCCCTGTTCAGCTGTGTGGTGTGGGGTAAGGTCCTGAACTTCTCTGAGCCTCGAATCTGGAAATAGGCATGATGAAGGCACTTTCCTCCTGGGGCTGTTGTAGGGATTAATTAAAGTAGGTGCTTCAGAGGAGCTGAAGGCTTAAAAGGATTTGTAACTCCCCTCCCCGGGAAACGTTCCAGGCCTATCCTATCTGGACAGTGTTCCATGATGCTTGGGGGAGGGGCGGCCCCTCCCCCCCCCCCCCCCCCCCCCCCGCCATGGGGGAGGCTCAGGAAGCCTCCTCTGGGCTGAGCCTCTAGGGCAGCAGCTCCAGGCAATTTATGGACCTGCAGCTCCCTGCTCCCTGGTTCCTCCCAGCAGCCTGGCTCTCGCCCACCCCCCGGCTGTATTTCATGCCCATCAAGATTTAGGGTTCCACCATTTTCCTGTAGGGAAATCGGGCCAAAGGGAATTTTAATGCAGTTTTATCAGCTATATCATGCTCACTTTACTTGGCGGGGGAATTACAGGTGGGGTTGGACAAGTGCTTGGAACAGGCGATAAACTCCTTATGTCTTTATTCCCTGTGAGAAGGGGCTGTGGGGCCAGGCAGACCCCAGGAGGCCTCAAGTTCAGGTGGCTTTGAATCCCTGCGTCTAGACCTTCCAAAGGATCCTGAGGCTTAAATCCAGCTGTGACAGATGTGGTCTGTTCATTTGTTCACTCATCCGCCATTCACCCATTGATTCATTCAGCAGGTATGTGACCAGTGCCTCCCCCAGACCCAGTACTGGGGGTGCAGTGATGCACAGAACATGGTTTCTGCCCCACCGCAGCTCACTCTGCCGAGTGCAACAGGAAACCCAGGGTGCTGGCAGAGTCCCAAAGAGGGCCCTCACCTTGCCTGGGAAGTCTAGGAAGGCTTCCTGGTGGAGGTGGTGGGGCATGTGCTTATAAGCTGAGTTATTGAAGGAGAAGGAGGAACGTCCAGGGTTGGTGGCCGAGGGCTGGGTGGGGAGTGGTGGGGGGAGGAGGGAAGGGGCCGGTGTGTGCAAAGTAAGAGGGGACCTCGGGGGAAGTGGCTGGAGCAGAGTGGGGGTGGGGGTGGCAGGGGTGACTCTGGGGCACTGCAGGCAGGGCCTCTGGCTGTGGTGGAGACCATGTCCCAAGTTCTGTAGGGGCCGTGGAGGCAGGGCCAGGAGAGGGGACCTGGTCAACTGTGAGGAGGGGGCTGGGAGGGGTCAGAGGGGGTCTTAGGGAGATGAGCCAGGAGGATGCAGTAGGGTCCGGCAGAGAGGGGGACCAGGGATGGAGAAAACTGGACACACCTGGGGAAAATTATTAGAGGGTGGGGACCCTGGGGACCTGGGCTTGGGGGCACAGGGTGTCTGGCTTGGTGGATTTAAGTCTGGTGGACCTCAGGCCATCGGGGGAGGCCATGGTGGCAAGGAACTTGGTCATTCAGGGCATCTGTATTTCTTGGGCCACCCTGACTCAGGTGACAAACCTCTTCTACACCAGACAGGCAGACTCTCTGTGGCTCAGTAGACCCTGTCTCCTATCTGATTTCCCAATAAAAGAGAGAGAGGGCTCACCTCAAAGCACGCGCTTCCATCCCCCCAGCTCCAGGGGGAATGTCAGGTGCGTGGGGGCCCCAGAGCCATGGGGTGGGGCGGCTGGAACCCTCGAAGGCAGAGGTAATAGAGGGGATGGTCTTTCTCCATTTTCTCAAGCCACCCTCTGGTTTCCCCTGGGGTCCTGATGTTTTCTTTTGTATAAGGAAGTTGTGTGTGTGTGTGTGTGTGTGTGTGTGTGTGTGTGTGTGTGTGTGTGTTAGTTGCTCAGTTGTGTCCAACTCTTCATGACCCCATGGACTGTAGCCCACCAGGCTACTCTGTCCATGGGATTTCCCAGGCAAGAATACTCGAGTGGGTTTCCATTCCCTTCTCCAGGGGATCTTCCCAACCCAGGGATCAAACCCAGGTCTTCTGAACTGCTGGCAGATTCTTTACCATCTGAGCCACTGGGGGAGTCTTGTATAAGGAAGGCCTTGCGTTTCTCTCTGCAATGCTAATTTATTATTTCTCATGTATCTTTTCTTTCCTCCCCCCTTCCCTCCCTCCTCTTCTCCCTCCCTCCTTCTCATTCAATACACATTTACAGAGAGCCTATATTCCAGGCATCATTCTAGGCTCTGGGGACACAGCACAAACCTAATCAGGCCAAGATCCCTGGCCTCATGGAGCTTACACTCTAGTAAGGAACACGAAGGATGAACAGAAAAGGATACAGTCCATACCACATCAGATAATCATAAAGATACGCGGAGGATGCTGGAAGGGAGTCTTGGGGTTTGGCCAGTCCCCCGGCACTGCCCCTCAACCCCCTACACAGGAGAACTGCTCCCCTGAGTCGGTTTCATCACTCTCCCAGCCCATTTTCTTCTCCACCACCTACGTGCATATCCACATGTGGTCTGCGGGGTGGCTTGGCATGTTTTAAAACTTTCTCTAAATGCAAGCCTCCCATATGTATTTTCCGTGATTGCTTTTTTGGCTCGACATCCTCGTTTGAGACTGATCCTTGTTGATACGTGACGCTCCAGTTGCCACACTGTCACTGCGATAGACTCGTCCACAGTATGAAAATGTCACTATTCATTGAGTCATCCTCCTGCTGATGGACATTTAGGTTGTTTCCAATTTTTTTTTCCTTCCTCTTACCACCCAAGCTGTAGGAACTTTCTCATACCCGTCGACATCCCTGGCCTCCGATGTTCTCTAAAAAGGTAGGCACCTGGAGACAGAAAGCCGATATGGTCTGTCAGAGTGTCCTGCACAATGGCGAGGATGATTATGATACAAAACAGCTCCCAGACCCTGAGTGCTTATTTCACTCAAGGCCGTGCTGAGCCCTTTAGCCTGTTGCCTCTTTTCCTCCTTGTGCTCCACGAGGCAGATCCCAGCGTGGAGCTCATGAGACAGACAGAGCTGTGGAGACCAGAGAGGCCAAGCAGCTTCCCAAAGACACCCAGCAAAGCCAGTCCCTTTGCGCTGCCTGGTCCACCTCCTTCCATCACTCCCCTCCACCATATCCTTCAAACACCATCCTCCTCCCCTAGCTTGATTCTAACTCTGAGCATCTGCACCAGCTGTTCCCTCTGCCCAGAATGCTCTTCCAGGCTCATCTCTAACCCTGCCTCTTAGGACCCTTCCTGGACTCTTCACTCTTTCTCCTTTCCAGGAATTAACTAGTCATTTGGTTGATGGTCTGTGTCTGTAAGTTTCAGGTCAGGCCCTGGGCTGAGTGTTTTACAATGATGCTCTCATTTCAGAAAAGTAAGTGGATGGTCTTCAATTTACAGGCAGGAAGGAGAAGGTGGCTTGCAAGTACTGAGTACCTTGCCTGCGGTCACACCTCAAGGGCAAGCAGACATGGGGTTTGATATCAGATCATCCAGCTCACATCATTCCCACCTTTACTTGTCTCCCCAAACCCCTGAGCACCACAGAATTCACCCATTGGAGCTGGGATGTGACACTTTCATTTCACCAAAGGGGAAACTGAGGCCCTGAGAGGGATCAAGACTTGCCCAGGGTCACATGGGGGCTGGCATCAAGCCAGGCCAAGCTCTGGTCATCTCCTGGACTCCCAGGCCCCTGGCCACACCAGCCCAGGCTGCACAGCCCCTTCAGAATGTCATATCTCTCTCTTCACATGGGGGGCTGGTGGCCGGGCTGTGGCTGAGACAGTAATGCTCAGTGGCAGAGTGTGAGAGGCCTGAATCAGAGATGTGTCTGTCACCGTGGTTGGACGCTCAAGGCGGCTCCATTATTCAGGTCATCAGACTGGAGCCACCGGGTGGGAGGGGGGCGGGTGGCCAGTGCAGCGGGGATGGTCAGCTGGCTGGGCTGCAGGGGGCCATGGGGCCCCGGGAGCTGTCACCGCTGACTGATGGATGGGGACAGCTTCCAGTTGCCGGCCATCCCCGCCACGAGCCCCGTGGCCATCTCTGCGGCCGCCCACGCTGGCCTCCCGCCCAGTTCCTTGCTTTGAACGTCCACAAGGCCTTTTGTTCTCGCAGCGGGGGCTGGGCGGGCAGTGTTGAGGGGCCCCTTTCAGAGGAAGGAGCCGCCTGCTGGGGCTTCCCCCTGCCCTCAACCCCCACTGCGTTCCTCTAATTACCTGTGGGCAGGAGGGGTTGGCGAGGGGGTCCAGCTGAGCTGTTAGGAATCTGCTCGGAGGTAGGGGGTTGGTGGTGGCTGGAGAGGCCTCAAATTCCAGCCCCCAGATCACAGATGGGAAACTGAGGCTAAGAGAGGGCAACAGCCTTGCTTGAGGTCACACAGTGAGTCGGAGGTAGGGCTTGGGCTTGACCTGGGCTTCCCTGGTGTCTCAGACAGTTAAGAATACGCCTGCAATACAGGAGACCTGGGTTTGATCCCTGGGTCAGGAAGATCCCCTGGAAAAGGGAATGGCTACCCACTCCAGTATTCTTGCCTAGAGAATTCCATGGACAGAAGAGCCTGGCGGGCTACAGTCCATGGGGTTGCAAAGAATCAGACACGATTGAGCAACTAACACACACTTGGGTTGGACCCAGGGGCATTTAGGCTCCCAAGGCAAGGAATGGAAAGGAAACTGGCACTTAATATGTTTTGAACCCCAGTTATGTGCCAGGCACTTGACACTCCTATCTTCTTGAATTAGAAATTAACCCACTTTAGGTTTCCCTTGTTTCCCAGCTCAGTGTCCTCAGGCAGGTTAATTTCCTTCTCTGAGCCCGCTTTCTTCATCTATGAAATACACTTATTTATTGAGCACCTCCTACACTCAGGACCGTGAGGAGACATGGACAGGTGAGTCCGTAGGGAGCCCAGGGCACCCGATCAGTGCTGTGGCGGGTGCAGATGCAAAGGTGGGACATTGAGGGGGACCTCCACCCAGCCTGGAGTCAGGAGGGCTCTGTGAAAGGCACCACGTTCGAGGATTTTATCCAGAGAGCCATGGGGAGCCATGCGTGGGTTCCGAGAGTTTGGAGATGATCTCTCAGGCAGGAGGAGCTGAGGCAGAGGCAGGGGTAGCAAGGAGTCTCCTAGAAGGTCCAGGTGAGAGGTGACCAGCTCTGGGCCCCGGTCCCCACATCTTGGTATGGACTGGACTCTGAGCCAGGGGGGCTGTGGACTCTTGGCGCAGCTGTAGTTTGGTGGGTTCTCAAAATTGAACATGGAGTCACCCTGAGACCCAGCAGTTCCTCTCCTGGGTACTCGCTCACCCACAGGACTCGTAAACAGAGAGTCCAGCAGGGTTCCCTCTCGTTCACAGGAGCCAAAAGGCAGAAACAGCCCACATGCCCGTCACAGATGAAAGCAGCACAGTATGGTCTGTTGAATGAAATACTGACACGGGCACCAGCGTGGATGAATGTGGAAAACCCAAAGTCAAAGAAGCCAGACACAGAAGGACAAACACTGTGTGCTCCCACTTACGTGTGCTCATCCATAGAGAGCGGGTGGAGGCGAGCAGGGGCTGCGGGGAGGAGGCGTGGGGGCTGCTCGCTTGATGGGAACAGACTTTCTGTTTGGGGTGTTGAAACATTTTGGAATTAGTGGTGATGGTTGCACAAGATTATGACGTTGTGAATGTACTTACTGAATTGTTCACTTAAAATGGTTTTACATGGTGAACTTAACACTATATATATTTTACAACAATTTAAAAAATTAATCATATAACATACCAAAACTTGAGTTTACACTTCAAATGGGTGAATTGGGTCATATGCGAATGAAAAGAGAAACAAAATGAGTGGGAGCCCCTTGGGGGGGCAGTCCCCAGACTCCCAGTGAAATAGGTAGAAGGCAGAGCTGCCCATGGGGAGACAAAGGCCACTCGAACTGCGCCCAGTTTGGCAAACGGTGGCCACCACCTCTGAGCCCTCACTGTGGACGGGCCATTTCCCCAGCGTGATTGCTGACTCCCTGTGTACCCTTTGGCAAGTCATATAACCTCTCTGGGCCTCAGCCCCACATCAACCCCATTTACTGGGCGCAGGGTCAGGTATGGCTGTGAGCTACCTCTTGCAGTCCACTCTGTCTTTGCAAGGAGGACGTGGAGGCCCAGAGAGGGTGGGAGCCTTGCCCGGGGGCTCCCAGCCTTGGAGCCTGGTCTGGGGCTGGCCCAGAGCTGGCCCCGGCCCCTCTCCCCATGCTTCCCGGCCGGCCCACCCCCACCCCATGTTCCCTCCCCTCCACTGGTCACGGATTCGGTCCCTCCTGCAAATGATCTCCATGTGTCTGGGATTGGGTTTCCCCTCGTCTGGCCCTGTCCCTCTGGGGACTGAGGCCCCCCACGGTCCGATGCTGCCGGGGCGGGGCCTCCCCAGCACTCCGTGCCTCCTCATGACCCGGGATGGGGCCCAGGCGGGATGGGGTCTGGGCATCTGGTTTAACCATCAGAGAGGGGGCTTGTTTCGGTTTCAGTGACCCATGGAGCCCCCGGGAGAGGGAGAGAGAGCTGACTGGCAAGCGGGGGAGCCAGGAGGCAGCAGGGGGCTGGGGACGGCGGGAACCCAGCAAGCAAATACCGGAGCGCTGATGGGGGATCCGTGGCAGGGAGAACGCGCTCATGCTCACACACACGTGGGCACGGCTGAAAAGCCACCTTTCACACACCTATTTGCAGACCTGTTCACACACCCTTAGCTCCAGCTGTCCAAACGCCTTGCTGTTCTCTACGCATGCCCCTTCCCACGGTCCAACCTCCAGCCTCCACCACCCCCTCTTTCTTAATGCCTTCTCTTTTTTTTAATAAAAAAAATCAAATTATTTGTTTATTTTTGGCTACGCTGGGTCTTCATTGCTGTGCATGGGCTTTCTCCGTTTGCGGCGAGCGGGGGCTACTCTTTGACGCCGTGCACAGGGTTTTCGTCGCGGTGGCTTCTCTTGTGAGTTGCAGGCTTTAGGGCCAGGGCTTCGGTAGTTGAGGCTCAGGGGCTCAGTTGCTCCTCAGCATGTGAAATCTCAGTTCCCGGACCAGAGACTGAACCTGTGTCTCCTGCATCGGCAGGCGGTGGCTTAACCACTGGACTACCAGGGAAGTCCCCTCCAGGCTTTTGCCTGTCTGGCTTCCTCCGCCCAAGTGCCCTTCTGGGTCATTCCTGCAAATGCCACCCCTGCAATTTCCAACACCCAGGCTTCTGGAGGCCCTTTCTTGATCCCCATCTTTCCTACCCCATCCTCCTGAGACCCATGGGATGGATGTGCTGGTCGCTCAGAAGTATCTAACTCCTTGCAAACCCATGGACTGTAACCCACCAGGCTCCTCTGCCCATGGAATTTCCCAGGCAAGAATATTGGAGTGGAGTGCCATTTCCTTGATGCCTCCTTAATTGTCACTCTGACAGTGGCGTATAGATTTCTAAGGGCCCACTTGGTCCCTGCCCAGCTGGGGGCCTCGGGTGTCTCCTGGCCCCTCTCTGATCAGCCTCCTGGTCTGCAGCCTGGGAAGTGTTTTCCCATTTGCTTGATCCAGTCCTCTATGCTGGGGGGTAGACTGGGTGGGAAGAGACACTCTCACTTCTCAGAAGGGGAAACTGAAGCTCAGAAAGGCCAGAAATCTTTCTCTTTTTTCTGTTTTCTTTTTTTTTTCTCTTGATGTGGACCTTTCAAAGTCTTTATTGAATGTGTTGCAATATTACTTCTGTTTTATGTGTTGGTTTTTTGGCCATGGGGCATGTGGGATCTCAGCCCCCAATCAGGGATCAAACCTGCATCCCTGCATTGGAAGATGAAGTCTTAACCACAAGAGTGCCAGGGAAGTCCCAAGGCCAGAGACCTTTCTAAAGGAACAACAGCCAGGCCAGACCAGGGCTAGGATTCAAACTCGGGCTTCCAATTTTGCCTACCAACCCCAGAATGCCAGCTCCCACGTGACAGGTATAACCAAGGCCTGGAGGATGCTGTGTATCTTGGGTCTTGTTAACCTACTCTCGGGCCTCCACATCAAGGACCCATCAGAGCAGACATTAGGGCTGAGAGGGTCTGGGGAGGTGGTCTGGGGAGGAAAAGGGTCACTGGAAACTCAGGGCTCCATAGACCCTCTGCCTGACTTCCAAGTTGGGTGGTGGCTTTATTTCGTCTATCAAATGGGCGTCTTATCAGTACCTGCTTTGTAGGTGGTTATGAGGATGAAAGCACGGTAGCAACAAAATGTACTCAGTGCTTAGGACAAGGCCATGTAAACTCTGGCTGTCACAATTATTATTAATCACCAGCTGGGCGTGATGCTAGTTAAGCACCGATGCTGCCTTTTAAGCAAAAATCTAGTTCATTGTCACAGGATTTGGGGTTGAGTGTGCCTGCAATGCTGGCCTTGGCCTCTCCAAGCTTCAGTCTTTGCATCTGTAAAATGGGGATGATGTCACCTGCCTCCCCATTCTTTTGCAACCAAGGAGTCTCAAGTTATTTGGAACCCCCAGGTGACAGGTCTGACCCATCGCACATGGCTCTTCTGGTCCATTGCTCCCTGGAAAGCCCCACCCCAGGCTTGGGGGAGCAGCCTCTCCAGGGAGGGTGAAGGGCGGGGAGTGGTATTCGATTTCAGCACCTGGTTTCTCTTCTTGCAGGGCTGGCCAGCTAGGACCAGCCTGACCCTCCATCCGGACTGAAAATACCTGTGCAAATACCCCTTGTAAAATATCCAACCTCCTCCCATTGGGCCTCCCGGGGGCACACCAGAGGCTAAAATAAGACCTGAAGTAAGCAGGAGCGGTCCTGCCTGACCGGCGGATCAGCTCAGCCCCTCGGGGGCTCAGTGCTCCCAGCGTGGTGGGTTCTGAAATGACAGTCGGCAGGCTAGTGCCAGGCTGAGCTCTCTCCAACCTCCGAGGGGTTTTAGGATCCAGGTTCTCTGCCCTGACCCTGAAAGGCAGAGTCAGTGACCCAAGACGGGGCCTGGCAATCTGTCAGTTCAAGGCTGCAACTGATTCTGTGACCCGCTAGCATTGGGCGTCCACCTTCTATCACCCTGGATACCAATTTGCATTTGTTTATGCTCACCTGTCTCCTTTGCAGCAGCAAGGATACAGGTGAGCTCTCCACTGGGTCTGAGTTACCTCTACCTGTCTTTCCACTTGGGAGAATGAATGAATGAATGAATGAGAACATCCAGCTTACCAGAGAAATCTGAACTTTGCTCACCCTTGACAGCAGGGAGAACTTTGGGACCAATATCGCCCTTGACACCTGAGCTCAGTTTAGAAGTCCAAGGAGGCATTTTCTAGATCGCTTGGAGCTCCCTCCTCCAGGCAGTCTTCCCTTATGCCTTCCCCACTGGCTCTGCCCATGACCCCTGGGCTTCCCTCACCTGTCTCACATATTCCTTTGTTTGCTTCCCTGTCTCCAGCTCCCAGGCGGGTCCGGCAGGGAGTAGATAAGCAGTAACTGTTGAATGACCAAGAGAGTGAATGAATGAATGACCAGTGACCAAGTGCCTCCCATCTTTGCCTTCTAATGTGGGAAGTCTTGGCAGAGGCTGCCCTCTCATGCTTCCTGCTGCTCCAGTTCTGAGTTCTTGGCACTCTTTCCAGGTTGGGGGCCTTTGCATGTGCTATTCCTTCTACCTGAGACTCCTTCCTTCTAGTTAGTTCCTCCACCTCCTCCACAGTGTGGCTTCAGTTCCTCTGCTGTGAGCGTCCCTGACAGTACCTGAAAAGCCCCTTGTTCTAACTGAAGCCACTGTCTTCCCAGGTGAAGTGTGAGCTCCTTTAGGAGATACCTTATTGCCTCTATCTAATGTTTGTTGAATTAATGCATGACTTTGTAGAAAAATCTCAACTGTGGCTTCTTTTAATGTTGGTTCTAAACCACAATCTGGCTGAGGGACCCGGGCTGGGGCCCCGGGCAGGTGGGTGAGTCATGAGGGAAGCAGGTATGGTCTTGCCAGGACCTCAGGCTATTTGTCTGCTGAGCAGTGGCTCCTTGATCTGGGGCTGCACTGATACTCCTGGAAGCTGAGCTGCCCACCCCTCCCAGAGTTCAGAGAGGCACTGCACTGGCCAGAAGTCACATGGCAAGGGGTGGAGAAGCAGTGGGTAAGCTTGCCAAGTGTGGCCTCAAAGCCATGCTGGACAGAGTTCTGGGCTCCCATGTCCCCTCAGGACTTGGAGGAGGAAGTGGAACAGCATCTGGGTAAGCTCTCGGTAGCTTTACAAACCCATGTGAATGTCAGCGGTTATTGTCATCATCAAGATTAGTGGCTCCCACTGCCAAGAATGGTCTGACCCATCTTTCTGAGTAATGATGGTGGTGATGCTGATGATGGTGATGGTGGCAATGATAGTGATGATGATGGTGATGGTGGTGATGATGGTGATGGTGATAATGATGGTGATGGTGGTGATGATAGTGATGGTGATGGTGGTAATGATGGTGAAGGTAATGATGGTGATGGTGATGATATTGGTGACAATGATGGTGATGATGGTGACGATGATGGTGTTGGTGATGATGGTGATGATGATGGTGATGATGGTGATGATGATGGTGATGGTGGTAATGATGGTGAAGGTAATGATGGTGATGGTGATGATATTGGTGACAATGATGGTGATGATGGTGATGATGATGGTGTTGGTGATGATGATGATGATGATAGTGATGATGGTGATGGTGATGATGGTGATGATGATGATGGTGGTGGTGGTGATGATGATGATGATGATGATGGTGATGATGGTGGTGATGATGATGATGATGGTGATGATGATGATGTTGGTGACGATGATGGTGCTGGTGCTGGTGATGATGGTAGTGATAATGGTGATGGTGATGATGATGGTGATGATGGTAAAGGTGATGGTGGTGATGGTGATGATGATGGTATTGGTGATGATGATGGTGGTGCTGATGGTGATGATGATGTGCTGTGCTGTGCTCAGTCGCTTCAGTCCTGTCCAACTCTCTGGGACTCCATGGACTGTAGCCTGCCAGGCTCCTCTTTCCTTGCAGGTTCTCCAGGCAAGGATACTGGAGTGGGTTGCCATGCCCTCCTCCAGGGATCTTCCTGACCCAGGGATTGAACCTAGGTCTCTTGCATTGCAGGCAGATGATGATATATCAGTTGATTAGAACACAAGTATCCCTGGCCAGGTGCTGAGTGCTTGGGAGGAGGAGAAAAAGAATACTACAAGGACCATACTCCTGGGCATCTGTGATGTGCCAGATGCTCTCCTAATTGCATGTCCTGTATTAACTCACGTAATCCTCTGCATCACCCATTTTACAGATGAGGCAGTCGAGGCCCAGAGAGACCAAGGGAGTCTCTTGAGGTCAGAGAGCCAGTAGAGGGTAGAGATGGGATCTGACTCAGGGCCTCTGTGTCCCCAGCAACAACACTGGGCATCTGGCTCAGCCACCGTCCCTGCCTTGAGGGGATGGGGCTCACAGACACTAAACTCCAGCTCTGTCCCCTCTGTGGTTGTCTTGCTTCCTACTCAGTTGCTGAGGCCGACAACATCCACTTCTCTTGGCCTCACCATCTTCTCCTGAAGCCCAGCCCGACTGGAGATCAGCCGGCCGCCTGGCTGGCGAGGGGTTGGGGGGAGTGGTTATCTGGCTGGGAGCAGGTGGAGGGCCCCGTGCGCAGGGCCTGCTGGCCGCCTGGTTTGTATTTTTAACACCCGGCTCTCCAGCGGTGACAAGGTGTCTGCTAAGTGAGGTAATAGGCAATTGAGTGGGTTCCGCTCTGCCGAGGGCCCTCATAAATCACGTCTGTCAGGGGCCCGTGTCACGGGCCAGGGCAGCGGCCGTGCGTCGGCAATTAGGCAGCTTGTGCTGGTGGCTGGACCGCAGCCTGCTCCCCCGGCACCGTGTCCCTGGCCGGGGAGGGGAGCTTCAGCCCAACCCCCTCTCTCTGGCCTCCCCGCCCACCCGGCTAGGACTCACACAGACAAGGATGGGCAGACGTGGAAGGAACAGCCCCGGGCTAGCAGCCCTGTGGTTCAGGGTGCTGAGAGGTGACCTGGGCCAGTAGTGTCATCCCCCTGGCCTCAGTTTCCTCATCTGTCAAGTGGGTGAGCTCATTCCTGATTGAGGACTAGTAAGTGAAAGTGACAAGGAGGAGGATGCCTCTGACCACAGGGAAGGGTTTTGTGAGCAATCATAGTAATGAGCACTTTGGTAGCCCTCACTCTGTGCCCAGGACTATTCACCCCTGAACCATCCTACTCTGATTTGAAAACATCCTTTTCTGCAGGGGGTGTGGGTGCAGGAAAGATGCACAGCAGTTCAAATAGCATTAAGGCAGCTGCTGAGGCAGACTGGCTTTCCTGAAATCATCTGAAGCCCTGTGAATGAAATATCCCCGTCCTATAGATGGGAGAACTGAGGCACTGTTGGGTTAGTTACACAGCTAGTATGATGAGAGGCAAGTCTAGAACCCAGGCAGCCTGGTTTCTGAGTCCACGTGCCTCTCTGTGTGGCTCAACTGGTGAACAGTGCAAGCTGGTGCTTTTTGAGAGAGTGAGCTTCCCCTTGGGGGAGGTGTGTAAGCAGTGGCTGGGCAGATTTCTCATGGATTATTGGGGGAAGGAGAGAGGGTTTTTATATTAGGAAGGAGAATAGAATCGGCCCTCCCTGAGTTCTAAGCTGTTGGAGGCAGCAGTGTTGATGGGGAAACAGACCAGAGAAGGTAAGGAAATTGCCCAAGGTCACACAGCCAGTTGGTAGCAGGTGTGAGACTGAGAGCCCACTAGGGTTTCTTGGGTTGGGTTCAATTCCATCCCACACTGTTGTGTTGGGCACTTGACTTATAAAATTCAGCCCCAAAGGGCACCAAGCCCTCAGGAAACCTAAGTTCCTTCCTGTCTGCAAGGCAGCGTTCTCTTCAAGGCCTGGCTTTATTCTGGTCTCAGGACCCCACCTTGGCAGCTCAACCCTGACCCCTGTTTTCCCCCAGCTTCGCGCTGGGCATCTGTGAAGGAGGCTTTTAGCAGAAACTGCCCCCCAGGGCCGCGAGGTGAGCACTTCTGCTCAGGTTCATTTCTAAGCACTGTCACTACAGGTGATTTTTATTTTATTCTTTTTACGTCACTTTTGTTTTTCTAAATTTGTGTCTCACCCGCACTTGGGCAAGAAGTTCCCACAGCAGGTGGCTGGGGTGCTCTGGGGCCTGGAGTCTCCCAGAGGAAGCAGACCCTCAGATCTTTTCTAGGATATGCACACTGGCCCAGAGGGAGGGGAAAAAAATGCCACGTGGACACACAAATACACACACACAGTCACATATTCACATACACAGTCATATACACTTGCATACATTCTCTATCACACACACACACACACACACACACTCCCTCCCTCACAGGTCCATTCACAAGAGTCAGCAAATAGTTCTTAACACCACCTGTCTGTCCTCACAGGGACAACAGGGTAATCCCAGAGAAGTGCCTGCCCTCAGACAATGTTCCCCCCAACCCTCGACAATATCCCACCCCCACTCCATCTATGCAGGAGGTTCCCCCCTATTTCCGTCACCTCCCCAAGTTTCCATACCCTTCTGGGCTCCAGAGCTTCCACCCCTGTTTCCTGGGGTGACGGGAGTTGGGTGGGGGATGAGGCAGCATCCTGGATGGAAACCGTGGCAGAGACCCCCATGCAGGCTTCCTTGTGGTCCCCAGATGGGAATCCCATGGCCCTTCCCCCATGCCCCCTGCCAGTCTGAACCAACCTTTGTGATGGGAAGGGGGCCCAGGAGGCCCTCGGAGAAGGTTCTTCAAAGAAAGCTCTGGCCCATCTTGGTCTGACTGCATCTGCAGGGGCTTCCCTGGGAGGGAAGGCTGGGCCTGGTCAGCATGGGGGCCGTGGGGGGCATCCAGTGGTCCTGAGGGATAAAAGATGCTACAGTTTGGGGTGGGTGGGTACTGAGACCCCAGCAAGGCAGTATTTCCTGAGTATTTCTCATTCTTTTTGGGGACCAAACACCAAAGTCCAGTGTTCCAGGGCTGGTCGGGGGGTCCACCAGAGCAGAAGCCTCTCCATCCGTCCACTGGGTAGCCTGGGTCGGGGTGGGGGCAGAGGGCCCTGGAGACCACCATCTGCAGGCCTATCTTGGCTGCCTCACCTCCCTGGGGGTCACCAGCGGCCAGGATCGATGCCGGGCCCAGCTGCCCAGTGGTGCCCCATTATGCGCCCGGCCTGGCCTGGCTCTAATTGATTACACTGGGGCGTCTGTGCGGGCCCAGGTGGCAAGGCCTGCACAGCCTCTGGCTCCCTCAAGGCACTGCTGGGGACGGGGGAGTGGGGAAAGAAAGGAGGCATGGGGCAGGGGCGTCTGTGAGCCCCAATTAAGCCAGGAGTGGCGCAGTTCAGGCTGCTCCTAATTTGGTTTGGGATAATGAGCTGGGGAAATTGGCTCCTGTCTGGCTGGAGTTTAAGCCCCATCTGGGCTGGGCCCTGGGAATAACCTCTTCCATCCCTGCTTGGTGGGTTTGGTAGGGGGGTGGTGGGGAGCAGGATCCTTGTGTGGGCACCTCTCTCTACAGTGTGTGGACACTTTTTCCTTTGTGTTATCCATATGGTCTATTTTGGGAGATTAGGGGAAGGTTACTATACATCCCCACTTTACAGATGGACAAACTGAGGCTCAGAGAAGGGACATGAAGGAGCCCCTGGCTAGAGCTAAGACTTAGACCCAGAGCCTCCCATACAAGTATATATTACCTTACAGTTCCCTCATAACTCAGTCAGTAAGGAATCTGCCTGCAGTGCAGGGGTTTGATTCCTGGGTTGCGAAGATCCCCTGGAGAAGGAAATGGCAACACATCCCAGTATTCTTGCCTGGGAAATCCCATGGACAGAGGAGCCTGGCAGGCTACGGTCCATGGGGTCGCAAGAGCTGGACACAACTTAACAACTAAACCACCACCACCACAGTTCTAGAGGTCAGAATGAGTTCTAGAGTTCCAAAATGAGTTGTTTTGTTTAGTCACTCAGTCATGTCCAACTCTCTGTGACCCCAGGCTTCCCTGTCGTTCACTATCTCCCAGAGTTTGTTCAAACTCTTGTCCATCAAGTCAGTGATGCCATCCAGCCATCTCACCCTCTGTCGTCCCCTTCTCCTCCTGTCCTCAGTCTTTCTCAGCATCAGGGTTTTTTCCAAAGAGTTGGCTCTTCACATTAGGTGGCCAAAGTATTAGAGCTTCAGCCTCAGCATCAGTCCTCCCAATGAATATTCAGGACTGATTTCCTTTAGGATTGACTGGTTTGATCTCCTTGCTGTCCAAGGAACCCTCAAGAGTCTTCTCCAGCACCACAATTCGAAAGCATCAATTCTTTGGTGCTCAGCCTTCCTTATGATCCAACTCTCACATTTGTACATGACTACTGGAAAAACCACAGCTTTGACAATACAGACCTTTGTTGGCAAAATGATGTCTCTGCTTTTTATTTCACTGTTTGTCATAGCTTTTCTCCAAGAAGCAAGCATCTTTCAATTTCATGGCTTCAGTCACCGTCTGCAGTGCACCAGCCGCAGTGATTTTGGAGCCCAAGAAAATAAAGTCTGTCACTGTTTCCATGGGGCTAAAATCATGGTGTCATCAGGGCTGCATTCATTCAGGACATTTTAGGAGAGATTGGCCTTCCTGGCCTTGTCCAGCTTCTACAGGTCACCTCCATTCCTTGGCTTGTGGCTCCTTCTTGCATTTCCGAAGCTCATCACTCTGACCTCCTTCCCTGTTTGACCCTCCCACCTTCCTCTTATAAGGACACTCATGATGACATTGGGCCCACCCAGATAATCCAGGAGAATCTTCCCAACTCAAGATCCTTAACTTCAAAGTCTCTTTTGACATGTAAGGTAACACATTACAGTTCCCAGGGATTAAGACATGGACATCTTGGGGACATGGGTAGGGGGGCATTGTACTGCCTTCCACAACCACAGGGAAGAAAAGAACCAAACCAGTTTGAACCCAGGTCTGACTTGCTCCAAAATTTGTTTCCACTACTCCCAGACTTCACAAGTCCCTTTCACGTAATTTCTTTCTGAGACTTGGTATCCCTGGATATATATGATGTGGAGGATCATCTTCTAAGCTGACGTCATTTTGGAGAGTGTGGTGCTGTGTTCTGGGAACACAAGTGACTTTGAGTCTCCAAAGGTGTTTGCAAGAAGGAAATTGCCCCTGTCGGAGTGATGGGGTTTCCTCATCCTTCACTTCACTCCCCTTCTCCTGCCTCTCAGAAAATGGCCTTTAACCCATGCCTTCAAGGTCTTGGGAACGATCTCAAGACCGTTAAGACTTTTGTTCCTTAAGACTGAGGAACTCTGGACTTCCCCGATGGTCTAGTGGTTAAGAATCTGCCTGCCAATGCAGGGGCCATGGGTTCAATCCCTGGTCTGGGAACATCCCATGTTCCTTGGGGCAACTAAGCCCGTGTACCACAACTACTGAGCCTATGTTCTAGACCCCGGGAACCGCAGCTGCTGAGCCCATGTGCCCTAGGGCCCTTGCTCCTCAACAAGAGAAGTCACTGTCGTGAGCAGCCGACGTACTGCAACAAGAGAGCAGCCCCCACTTGCTGCAGGGAGACGAAGCCTGTGCTCAGCAGTGAAGACCCAGCACAGCCCAAAATGAATAAATAAATAAAAGGCTGAGACGCTCCTTAACTTTCTCCTGTCTAGTCTAAGTAAATCCACTTCTACCGTGTACCCTCCTTTCTCGCTAGGCAAGCATGCACATGGATAGAATTTATTTCAGAGGGCAATTTGGAAGCAGACATCCGAAGCAATGTACATAAATAAGTAGTTATTTATCTCTCTGCTCAGCCCTTTCATCTTTAGGGCTCCCTCTTTAAGAAATCAACGATCACAGTGTCTCAGAAAGATTCAGCTATAAAAGCATGTTCATCTCAGCAAGGGAAGAAGCAACCTAACTGCCCAACCACAGGGGACTGATTAAGTGAATAATGCTGCATTCCCAAGGTGGAATATCATACAACCAGCTTGTGGGTTAGCAGAATGCAGCAGAAGAAAGCTCCAAGCAGGCAAAGTTTTCGTTCTTCCCATTCATTTATTTAAAACTTTAAAAAAAAATTATTTCCTTGACTGTGCCAGGTCTTCGCCTTGGCACGCGGGATCTTCTATCTTCATTGCGGCATGGGGAATCTTCACGTGAACCCTTAGTTGCGGCAATAGGGATTTGGTTCCCTGACCCCCTGCATCGGGAGCACGGAGTCTTAGCCACTAGACCACCAGAGAAGTCCCTACCTATTCATTTTTAAACTGCTGCATTTCTAGGATCTAAGACAGTGCCTGGCATATAGTAGGTGCCCGACAATTTGTTAGAGGATGAACAAATGAATGACCGCATAACAACATGGAAAGATCATTTTACTGATGTTGAATTATCCATGTTATCCCATTTTGTATAAATACACAGCACAAATGTATGGGGAACAAATTTAAAGGTAATAACATGATAAGCTTGGTGATTTCCAGACTTGATGATTTTAGGTGGTTTTCTTTCATGACTTCAAAGTTATAGGCATGTTCTAAAATGTATTCAATAGCTATATTACATTTGATATAAGAAATAACACATGTTATTTCTTGGTGACACTGTGAAAGCACGTGTGGGTGATGACGAGGCAGCCCTTCAACCCTTCTGATAAAAGGTCTCTATTGCCTAGATTCAAAGTTCTCCAAAGTGAAGAGTTCACATCTTCCAAAACTTTGAGGACAGCTCCTTGGGCACACGTGGTTTTAAGCCCCAGGAGCCCAGGTTCCTGCCGTCTAGCTCTGGGTTAATACTCTGACGGGCAATTCAAAGCTCCACGACCAAATCTGGAATTTTAATCCATGACAAAGTGGGAGATTTCTCCTGTTTCACTGTGGAAATTCTGGATTCTGAGTATCAAGGAGCCCGGCCACTCCCGTTTGGATGCAGCGCTTAGGATCCATATGGTCCTGGCCCGCACGGCCACTGTCCTGCTGTCAAACCCAGCTTCTCCAAAGGCTGGGATGCAAGCAAAGACCCTTGACATCCTCAAGGGCCCTCCAGGACCCATTGGAGAAGGTGCTCCGGGTGGCAATGACGGGAGGCGGTGGGAAGGGTTAGACCTGGTAATGGCCAGGTGCTTTGTAAGCAAACCGTAATGGTATACTACTGAAACTCCTATGAGTTTCAGACATCAGTGCTTGGAGGGGAGGGAAAGGCTTTGTAGGCAGGGGCTGCGGTCCCTAGGGAATGAAAGAAGCACCTCCGAGCCCACCCCAGGTTAAGGAGGCTTTTTCCATTTGTGGGTACATACGATCATCAGACACACTAGAAATTGTTAATGTCATTGCCTTATTTCTTTCTTTATTTTTTGGCTGTGCTGGGTCTCTGTGACTGCGCGGGCTTTTCTCTAGTTGCGGTGAGTGGGTTTCTCATTGTGGTGGCATCTCTTGTTGCTGAACACAGGTTCTAGGGTGCTCGTGAGCTTCAGTACTTTCGGCTCCCAGGCTCTAGAGCACAGGCTTGGTGGTTGTGACACTCTGGGCTTAGATGGTCTGCAGCACGTTGGATCCTCCCAAATCAGGGGTCGAACCTGTGTCTCCTGCATTGGCAGGCAGATTCTTTACCATGGAGCCAGCGGGGAAGCCTTTTCATTGCCTTTTTATTCTTTTATTTTTTCCGTCCACTTCTTTCCCACCTTGTAATTTGAATAAACTGCACTGGTGTCTCGTCCAACTCAGGTTTAACTCGATGGCATGGGGGTCCCATCACGGGGCCTTCTTAGGAAATCCCCAAGGGCCTTTGGACAATTTACAACAGAGTCAGAAACGGGTCTCTGTTTCTGACAGGCTGGGGACCTGGTAAACCTCCCAGGCCCTCCAATGCCCACTTGGTAGCTCCATGACGACCCTCAGTGAGCCTGTGGGTCCTCGGTAACCGGGTCACTGAAGCGACATCACTGATTACAGTGCAACAGTTTGAGCTGAGGCCCGAGTGCTGGGGTGGAATGGGAAGAATGCAATCTGGGGTTGGGGATGCACTTGAGGAAGTCTGAGGGTCACCTCTGTGCATGTGGCTGGGCTCATTAGGCTGCCCTCAGGAAGAACCCTGGACATCAGAGACAACCCAGCTGGCCACCTATGGTAGGGGGACACCTGGGTACCTCTGTGGACATCCCCCAGCCATTGCTGGAACTCTGGGTCCCCAACTCAGCCAGTGTGCTGAGGGTGATACCCACCCTCCCAGCCAGGGTTCAAGTGGTCCCCCTCGACCCTTCCCTCCCAGCGCTGGGCACCCTTCCCACTTCTGGGGAAGGGGAAGGAGACAGCTCTCCAGCCTGTCTGTCTGATTTCAGCAGCGCCAGAGCCTGTGCTATTGGGTTAGAATGGGATGGACTGGTTTCTCTCTAGGAACCAGGAAATTAGGCCTTGACACACTGAATGCCAGCGGTGACTCCACTGTGTTTCCTTGCAGAAACACACATTTCCTCTCCTGCTCTCCCCTTCCTCCCATTCTGCCTGGCTTGGTTGTTACTCTGATTTTTTTCTACTTAGCCATGCTGCGGTGGTTCAAGCAAACTCTTCCAGGACCCCAGAGATCAGACAAGAAGGACTGCCTAGACTTGTGGACACAGTAGGGGAAGGAGAGGGTTTGACGAACTGAGAGAGTAGCGTGGAAACATATACACTACCATATGTAAAAATTATATAACCGGTAGGAGTTTGCCGTATGACTCAGGAAGTTCAGACCAGTGCTCAGTGACCACCTAGAGGGGTGGGATGGGGCCGGAGGTGGGAGAGAGGCTCAGGAGGGAGGGGGCATGGGTATGCCGATGCCTGATTCATGTTGATGTATGTCAGAAACGAACACGATATTGTAAGGCAATTATTCTCCAATTGAAAATAAAGGAAAAGAAGGGAGGGCCTGCCTGGAGAAGAGAGCAGAGGTGGGCCTGGAACTCTGCTCTGCTTCCTCCCATCCGTATCCCCCAGGGGGGCTGGAGGGGCTCCAGGGAACCTTCAGGGTCTGTGGGGAGTCTCATAAAGGGAGGCATCACTCTCTTAAACCTCACCAAAGACAGCCCTCACCCCTAAATAGGGAAGGCATAGGAGGAGACCAACCTCCTCGTGGGAGCCGCAGATCACGTGTGGCAGGGTCGAAAAACCCTTTGAAGGTCCTTCAGCTCATCCTTTTCACCCCCACTGAGCAGATGAAGCAACTGAGGCCACCGGCCCACAGCCCCCGGGCAGCTGCACGGCCTCACGGGGACCTGGCCCGCAGATAGGTGCTGTCACCTCCTAGCCAGGAGACCTGGGGTTGGGGGCCCCAGAGGCATCCGACAGCAGCGCGCCGTGGCGGATTTCTGTCATGTTACATAATGGCGGGCAGGTAATCACCCCTCTGTCTCTGCCATCTCGGTGCATAATGGGGAGGAAAATGAATTCAAATGTCATTCGCTACAATAAAAGAAAGTATTCTTAGCGCTCGCAGCGTTCAGCGGGACTGAGGCGAGGGCGAAGTGCGCTCTCAATGAATCACCTGCTAAAGCAGGAGCGAGGGGATCTCAATTATTCCCTGCCAACGTCAGCCCGATGCAGCGTCATCACCGAGATTATTTTTATAAGTGAAGCCGAGGCCTGTGTGCGTGTGTGCAAAGGTGATGGGGGCCAGGCGTGTGCACGCGGGCTCCTGGGGCACACACGCACGTGTCTGTGTGTGCCTGGGGGAGAGGGGGAGAGTGGGCTTGTGCACGCGTGCAGTACAAGGGTGACACTCACAGGTGCGGGCCTATCCTCTGCGAGGACCGGATTCCTCCCCAGTGTCACTCATTGAGGTTTCCGTGGGGCCCAGCCTGAGGTCTGGCACACAGCAGGTGCTTAATAACTGCCTGTCAACTGCATACACAAGTCACCCAATCCCTCTGCTCCTTCCTCCCGTTTCACCCTCAGGTCTGACTACTGTCTGGCACCTGCTTGCACCCCCCACCCCTACAGACAAAGCCCCCTCATCTCGACCTCCCTTCCTCCACAGTGGCCCCTCCAGTCCCTGATCCGAACACTGGCCAGGGAGTCTGCTTAAAACTCAGATGGGAGCAAGCCACTCTCCTGATTAAGAAAACAAAATTGAAACAACCCAGTGGCTCCCCATGATACCCAGAAGTGAAGTGAAATGTCAGTCACTCAGTTGTGTCTGGCTCTCTGTGACCCTATGGATTGCAGCTGGCCAGGCTCCTCTGCCCGTGGGATTCTCCAGACAAGAGTACTGGCGTGGGTTGCCATGCCCTCCTCCAGGGGATCTTCCGACCCAGGGATCGAACCCAGGTCTCCTGCACTTCAGGCAGATTCTGAGCCACCAGAGAAGCCCAAATAATACCCAGAACAAAGTTCCACATCGTCTCTGGAAACTTCTAGGTCCTGAGTGGGCTGGGACTGGCCTACCTTATCTCTCACTGCCCTCCCTCCCCCCTTCAATTCTTCCAGGGGAGAGGGTGGTGGTGGTTTTTCCTGCCTCAGGGCCTTTGTATCTGCTGTTTCCTCTGCTCTCAGCATAGCCTGCCTTCTTGTCCCTTGGGTTCCCCTTAAGTATGGTAAGCCTGTCTGTCCAACCGCCCACCACGTTCCACCCACCCTTTGCTTTTCTCTGGCACAACTTGGGGTCCTTAAGACATTCATCACCATCCACAGGACCTGATGCACTGGTCTCTCTGCTGGATTAAAACGTCCAGAGGACAGGGCCTCGTCTGTTTGTAGAGTATTGTGAACAGCCAGCCCAGCACGGGGCACAGGGCTGGTACTTATTACGTGTTAGCTGATGCCTGGTCAACAGGTTGGGTGTGGGCACCCTCCTGGGGGAGGGGTGGGCCGGAAAGTCACCCATCTATTGAGCTGGGAAGAAACAGGCTTCCCTAGCTGCCCTGCATCCTTACCCACGCTGCCGGTGTCATCACTGCGTCTGCACCCTTTCTTGCTTCATGTGTGTTTAAAGAGACTTCCTTTTCATTTCAATTTGAAACTTTGTAACACTGCTTTGAATTGACTCCTGAGTTAGAAAGGCAAGTGCCTTTCAGACTAGCTGGCTGGGGTGGCTTGTCCTCAGGGCCCAGGTTGACAACTCCTTCCATTAGATGTTTAAGACCCAGCAGCCTTCAGGTGGGGTTTTCTGTGCTGTTATCAGGAGAGCTGGAAGACCACCACGAGGGCTGGTACCGTCCTGCCCTTCAGTGGTGTTTGCCTTGCTGTTTGTGAACAGCCTCCAGGACGCTCTGTGGCATCTGAATCCACAGTCCAATCCCCGGGAAGGTGCTCAGCACATTTCAGGTCCCTACTGGTCACCCCTGTGACCCCTCAGCATCACACTCCAGGGGGCAGCTCTGGGTCTCCGGACCCAGACTGGGGGCTGCTGGCTCCGGTCTCAGGGCCTCACTGTTCTATTCCAATGAATGGGGGTTCCCCACCCTGGACCATTTTTGCCTGGCTCTCCACCAGCTGTGAGGATGAACAGGGGTCCCAAAGGCCCAACCCCCATGCCCTGGGGGAGGAGGGGTCTCGACTGGGGTCTTTCCTGAACCTCCAGCTGCCTCCTGGGACAGTGTGGAATTTTTATTTTTTAGTCTTTGCCTGCAAGGGAGAAGTGTGGGCCTCTTTACATAATTCTCATTCCATGGGGCCAGGAAGGGGATCTGCACAGGTGTTCTCAAGAGGGAGGGGGAGAGCTGGGAGCCCCCGGGGCGGCTGTTATTGGCAAGAGGCCAGATGGGCCTGTTTTCCAGAAGGCCAGAGGGAAGGGAGCATGACTGAGCGCCGACTGTCTACTCATCTCTGTTTGAGCTGTCACACAGCCCCCAGCTGTTAACTCCTTCCAGCAACCCACAGGCAGGGCCCGCTGCCGCCCATTTTACAGATCTGGAGACTGAGGCTCAGGGAAGGAACATGCTCAAGGTCACAGAGCTGGCAGGCAGCAGAGCCAGGATCAAACCCAGGTATGTATGGCTCCAAAGCTATGCCCTTAACTATGGTGCTTTCAGTCTTTTTTTCTCAAAGGACTGACAGGGCTCTTCATACCCCTTCCATCTCCAGCGCGCCCAGCTCCAGCCCTCTGCCCCTGCTGTAGGTGATCGGAGCCTGAGGATCAGAGAGATGAAGCGGCTAGCCCCAGGTCACACAGGGGTCCTGGCGTGAGCCTGGTGGGGCCTGGGAGTCGGGGGCTGAGTCTGAGCTAGCTGAGATTCCTCTGGGGGGCCCCCTGTCCACTCTCTACCTTTGGCCCCATCGGTTCCGGGGGCGGTGCCGGTGACATTGGCTGGAGCGTCCAGGCCCGCCCGTATTTTAGCAGGCTGCTGCCGTGGGTGCGCGCAGTTCATTAGCGGGGCTCAGAAAGTTCATCAATAATAGATCTGGCGGCTGCGGCTGATTGCCAGAGCGCGGCGGGCGGGGAGGCCCGTAAATCAGCCCGAAGGGTCCTGACCACGGCAGCCGCGCGCCGCCAGAGCACCACCTCGAAGCCAACAGCCTGGCCTGGGAAGGGGCCACCCCACAACCCTGCCCGCCCCCACCCCCAGGCTCCCTTGGTCTCTGGTCCTTCTCATTCCCGGCCCCGCGTCAGCCCGCCCTGCAGTCCCCTCACTCCCTCCGGGTCTCCGTGCAGCCTCCACACCTGGCAGTGACTGGGAACTCTAAGAACTCTTCCCTAGCCCATCCAGCTTTGGATGGGGGTGCTGAAGCCCTCTAGAGTCAGGGTTCAGATCCCGTGGCCAGATCTTGGATGCTAGGTTTCTGCCTCAATGAAACATAGATTAAATGAGCAACCCTGATGTCAGGTCAATGGGCTCATGCACAAATAGGGCATGCGGTGCTGAAGACCTGTCACCCCCTAGAAATGGGGCTGCTGCTCCCTTTTCCCCTCCCACCTGGGGCCACATCCAGCACTTGCCACACAGGTATGCACCCCACCACCTAGCCCTCTGGATTTCCTGTTCATGAGACACGCCACAGACATCGGAAATCCACTCATTCACGTAAGCATCATGCACATGTGTGCCTACCCGTTTCAGCTCTACACATGCGTTCTGGCTAACGACACAGATCACAGCTTGGGGAGAAGGTGTCCTGGCAGAGGAAACAGCATGTACAAAGGCCCTGGGGTGGGAGGAAAAGATGTATTCAGGGACTATAAGAGATACTTGTGGCTGCTGTGGCCACATTCCTGTTTTCTCCAAAGGGATCTTAAATAAGAGCCTGTTTTATAGCTTCATGTAGGGTGTGACAGTCTTTTGCACAATCTTGACAAGTAAGTGCTTCTCAGATCCAGGTCTTTCAGCTTGCCTCTGTCCTGCCTCTGACCACAATGTTTTAGACTCTCCTAATTTGGCCCCTCTTCCCCTGTCCCACGGAGGGGCTCAGGTCTCCGTGGCCAAGCCCAGACCCCTCAGTTTTTGTGAGAGCTGGGCTGAGGAAGGGCGGGCCAAGAGGGAGGCCAGTCATAAATTTTCAGTGAGTTGCTGCTGGCAGCTCTCTGCCTGTTCTCAGAGGCCATAAAATTTTACTAGAGTGAGAGCTTCTGCCCGTGAGTGAAGCCATTCGGGATTAGAGCCCGCCAGGGTGTCAGGCCTCAGCACCTCCATCACCTGCCAGGCTACACCACCACAGCCCTCATTCTCTCTGCCTGCCTCCCTAAGAGACTCAGGACTGGCCACCACCTGCCCAGGGCAGAGCTCTTTACAGTTTAGGGAGGAGTTTCCACCAGCCTCACAAGGAAACTTCCGGACTTCCCAGGGAGCTGCCAGAGCCGAGTCACCAGGCTCCTTTGGTAAATGAGGAAACAGGCTCAGAGAGGGTGACTTCACTGCCCAAGGCCACACAGCAGAATAAATTGAGGTGACAGACTTGAATCTAGGACTCCTGAGTCCTCTAGCCAAAGAGTGCTTTTTCACCCTTGGTTTCTTTTTATTTATCCACTCATCCACTCATTCTTTTTGTTTGTTTGTTTGAAAAATTAATTTAGTAGGTTTGGAGTGAACCCCACAAATTTATTAGCATCTTTTCTTCAAATATAAATCGATAGAAAAAGTAATATATTCCTGTTGTACAAGATCCAACTACTGATAAATGTCTACCACAAAATGTCATCCACTCGTTTTCTTTCCAGCTACCTATCCACCTACTCTCCCATCCATCCGTCCATCCGTCCATGCATCCTTCCATCCACCAGCTGTGCAATAAATATTTATGAATATTTGCAAGGCACAAAGGTAAATAAAACATAGCCCTACCTTCAAGGAAACAACCAAATGGTGACAAGGTGACAAGGGAAAAGGTCAGCACACACCCCAAAGGCACCCGCCGTTCACAGAACCGTGCGCTCAGTGCTGAGGATGGGAGCGTAAATACAGCAGAGGGGCCACTGGCATCCACCGTTGCTCTAATGCTCCCTTGTGTCTGAGGCTTGCTGTGTGCCAGAAAGTGTGAGACACATCGACAGCTAAGCCACTGATGTGAAGCCTGAACCTACCACATGCCAGGCCTTACTTGGTTGATGTAATTTATTGAGCGTCCCAGCCTTGTGAGGTCTGGGTGTTCTGGCTCTGGTTGGGGCACTAGGGAACTGAGGCTGGAGGGGTGGGACGGTTGAGGGGTGCAGCGGGAGACAGATGGGCTGTGCGGGGCTTGGTCCCAAGGTGGCCGCAAAGCAGAGGCTTCTGGGAAGAGCTTGCGGTGGGCACTAGGCAGGTTCAGCCTGGCTGCGGCCAGCACAGGAAACATCTTTGCCTGGCAAACAGGATGGTCGTTTGCCATCTGAGCATGGGTGCATGGGTGCGGGGAGGGAGAAGGGCCCAGAATAGCTCCTGCCCTCCCCTTGCCCCTGTTCTCTGCCTGGCCCCCGGCCAGCCCTACTGCACCCCCATACCCCCACCCCAGTGCCCATAGCTGGGAACCTTCACGAGCGAGGCATCATCCTCTGAGTCTCGTATGGACCTGAGTTCGCAGAAGGGAAACAGGCTCAGAGAGGGGAAGAGGCTGGCTCAGCGAGCCCCTGCTTCTAGCTCCAGGCCCAGGGCTCTTTTAGGATCTGGAGGAGGGGGAGAAAGAACTGCTTTTGAGGGTCTTCCCTCCCTCTGGCAGAGCTGCCATTTGAGCAGATCTAGGTCCCCCTGCTCTGGGGGCTCCCAGCGCTGGTCTCTGCACCCCACTCCCCCCAGGCACTGCTCCCAGCAAGCTCTCACCCCAGGGAGGAGCCAGGGACAGGCCTTCTGCAGGTATTTCAAAGGTAAGGACTCCGATGGGAGATTCTGGCAGAGTGTAGCTCTGTCCAGGTTCCGGGGCGCACTGACCACCACCTTAAACTGCACCTGTGGTGCCGGGAAGCCCAGTTCTGCCTGCTGCGTGATATTGAGCTGAGCACACAACCACTGGGCTTCATGGTAGCTCTGGAGTTGGATGTTTCTTCTTGTTCTTGAAATTCCGGATTTTAAGATTCTGTCATCTTTAATATTCTAAGACTCTGGGATTCTCAGACTTGGTCTTTCCAGAATTTTCTCCACCATGTGCACAGTGAGTGTTCTGAGAAGCACTGCAGGGTGAGCTAAGACTCCGGGAGGGTTAACGGTCCCCCAAGGTCACACTTCGTAAGTATCCCCACTTCAGCCTTGCTCTCGCACCCTAAAGGAGTTTGTGCTGTGGCTGGTCAGTCAGCAGGGCTTCCTGAGAAAAGGATGACTCTGTTGATGTGATTGATGTTAAACCAATTCCTTCTTCCCTCTTTCCCTTCCTTCCTCTTCACATTCTCATTCTTTCTCCTTTATTCAATCATTCATTCATTCAACAAACACAACACAGAAGCCATCTCTCTGGCAATCTGTAGGCTTCACTCAGACGACGTAAAAATGACCCAGGACTCTTTTCCAGCAAGATGTGATACATCATGAGGCGAAGGTTTCTTGGAGTAATCCAGTTCACTTAAAATCCCTGCTCCACTTTTCCAGGCTGTGTGAGTTTGGGTGAATCACTTCATCTTTCTGGGCCTCAGTTTCCTCATCTAACAAATGGGGATAATGGTGCCCACTTTGCTTCCTTCCCCAGCCTGCAGGGGGAGTGCTGGTGTCACTGGGGTGTTTCTCTTCTGTGGGAGACTGGGCCTTATAAAACACTGGCACCGGGGCTACTATTCTGGTGGGGAGGCCAGGCATCAGTTGGGCACTGGACGGTCCTGGGAGCCCAATGAGGGGCTGAGGGCCTAGGAGGCACCTTGGAGCCCCCCAGCCCAGCCTCAAAGGCTCATGTGGGCATGAACCGTGGAGTTTCTGTGCTGCAGCCGCCTCGAAGCCAGGCATGAAATCTGGGAGCACGCGATGCGGCGAAGCAAGGGCTGGGCGGACGCAGACCATCCTTTGATGTGCTTTTGGGGTGTGTAATTAACTGTAACTGAAATATTATTTGATCTTTTATGTGGAAAATCAAATTGTGTTGTGTCAGACATGAATAAATACACACCGATCCGTTTCTGTGGCTGCCACAGCTCCTCCCCAGGCCTGTCTCCCTCACTCCCCGGCCCCACCCCCTTTGCCTTGGTGGAAACATAATTCTCGCCTTTTAAACTTTTTCCCTTTGTCTGGCTGTGAAAGGCCCCATTGTCCTGGGGGAAAGGAGGGGGCTGGGGCCCGAACCGAGGCCTGGGGAGGGGGCTGTCCTGCCCATGGACAAGGCTGGGGCTCAGGGGCCTGGGCCCTTGGATTCCACATCTCTGTCTCTGAACATTGGGTGACCTTGGGCAAAGCCTTCAGTGGCCTGAGCCTCAGCTTTCTCACCTGGGTTCTCTCTGGACCCCTTGGGGTGGGGGTGTCATATTTTACAGCAATGGGCCTCATGGCTCTGCTGGAGGCATTTGAGGAACTGGCTGTTACTTTTACACAGAGGTAATGGCCTCTCTGGAGACCCTAAAACCAGCCCCAGTAGGTGATCGGGGTTCTCCCGTGAGGCCAGTTGAGGATGGGGATGTTGGGAGGGTGGAGGATGTTGTGGGGAGGGGAAGAGCATAGTTTAGTGGTTACCAACCTGCTTTGGAGCCAGGCAGTCCTGAGTTCAAGTGGTGCCTCTGCCAATGACCAGCTAGGTGACCCTTCTGAGCCTCAGTTTCCTTATCTAGAGATTGGGCTGGAAAGCACCTTAATCTCTACACATTCTGTTCCACCTGCCTTGGGTGCCCTTCCTTGCCCATCCTCCTAGTTGGTAGCTGTGCATGCATCAGTGATGTTTAAGCATCACTTACTTTTAGGGGGGAACTTTGCAGACTCATCTGCACTTGTCTTCTTAGGAGTTTCCTTGTTCCTCTTCCCCTGCTTTCCCCAGCCCCACTCTCATGAGGGGGAGCACTTTACTGACTCTATCTGCCTTACTCTCTGCCTTGAGAGAAGAGGAAGCCCCCCTGCCACCCCCCACCAGAGATGCCTCTGATCTTTGCCGCCGAACCCCGGGGGCCTGGAACAGCATCAGGCCCAGAGTGGGTCACCTTGGTTACACTCTGCAGACTCCATCGGGAGCTTCCCCCAGCCCAGACTGTGCCCACCAGCCCCTTGGAAGATGCTTGACCCATTCCTACAGGGAGCTCTGATGCCGGGAGCGGGAATCAGAGATGCCCAAGTGAAAACACCAGGCCCTGGGCCCCCGCCAAGTCAAACATCCGGGAATTAAAAAAAATAAACAAAAAGAGAGAAGCTGCAATTATTGTCTGAACCTGTAATATTTACCTGACTGGGGGGACGAGATGATTTTGAAGAGTGGGCCGTCCCGCTGATGCTGCCAGCTGGTCTGCCTCCCCCAGGGATGGGCGTGGGGCTGGGGCTTCTCACTTCCCCAGGCGGAAAGTCAGTGAAGGCGCCCAAAGGGGAACCTCCCTGAGCAGTGGGGGAAACTGAGGCCAGCCCGGGGACAGCTTCCCAAGGTCACATAGAGGGGGGCAGAGCCCAGAACACCCTGCGTCCTGCCTTCTCCACGAGCGCTCACCGCTCTAGAACCACAAGGATGGGAAGAACAATAGGAGGGTTTGTTGGACCATCCCAGGTGCCGGGTCTCCGGCCAGAGGCTTTCCAGGCAGGTGCTTTTATTCTTCCTCGTTTTACAGAGGCCACGTTATTACTATTATTCGTGAGTCTTTTTCTCTGTTGAAAAAATTAAGAATTACATTATGACTGTTGGTCTAAAGATGAAAATACTAATTTTAGATAAGAAAACACGATCTTCAGGAAGCCTCTCCTCCCCCTTTGGATTTTAAAAGAAATGAAAACATTTAAAAATACTTGTTGAAAAACTATTGTTTTTCAAAATGAGAAAAACTAAACCCTGAAACTATTGTGGGTCCAAGGCTCTGGGACCGTTGAGGCAGGAGGTAGATGAGCCCCTCTCCCCTCCCCCAGGGTAAAGCCATCGGAGATTCATTCCCTGTGGATCAATAAAAGGGAGGAGGGTGGGCCCTGCCCAGACCACATATTTCTTTTCCCGAAGTCAGGAGACCTCTCCCACCACAAGTGCTCAGAAAAGGCCTCTTGGAGGCCAAAGGGGAGTTAAGTCAAGGGATGTTCTACCCAGACGCCTTTGAGGTAAAATCCATTTTGACTTGGGGGGATTGTGAGCTATACCAAATATGGACTGTGAACCAGTCAAATCAAAATGACTGGCCAAGGGAAACCGGAAGAATTACCCCATAAAAGTAATTCAAACCGCCACGAGGATGCGACTCAGGAATTCTCCCTCTGAGTCTGCCCATGTGCGTATCTATCCACATGCACTGTACTCTTCTTTCCTCTTTAGAAATACTTTACTTGTTTCAGTACTTTCCGTCTTATCCGCAAAGCCGAAGGGACAGGGCCCTTGTCACTGATCCCTGGTCTAGTGGCTAGGATCTGGTGCTTTTACCTCTGTGACCTGGCCTCAGTCTCTGGCTGGGAACCCAAGCCCCATTCTGTGTAGTTTCAGGCTGAGACCACCCGAGATCACTACCGTACCTGATGGATAAATTGGTTCTGTACAGAAGGGAAACTGAGGGGGAGAAAATTGAGTTTCAAATGAGGGACACACGTCCAGTTAACAAAGAAGCTGGGTAAACCAAGGCCTAGTGAGTGCCAAGGTGGAGGGTGGGGGACGGGAGCCGCCTGCCAGGTCCCCCAGGCTTGCCCCTATCCAAAGCCCCCACCACCCGTTTGTTCTCCTGGAGCCAGGCTGTAGCCATGCTGAGTGGTGGCCATTACCTGTGTGGCCTATAGCTGTCCACAGGGTGACACAGCCCCACTGTCCCCAGGAAGTCATTCTTGATTTCTGCAGCCTGGGGACCTTCTGCCCCTGCTCACTCGGACTGCTGGGAGGGGGAGGTTGGGGCAAAAAAGCCATTATTGTGACCCCTTAGATCACCTGCTCCCTGCCTCTGTCACTGTAGGTCAGGACCTCAGGGCTTCCAAGGGCTGGACCACCTGCCCGGGGCCAGCAGGGGTGCAGCTGCTTCCCGAACCAGTGATAAGAAAGTGGTTTCTGCAACCTTCCCTTAACACCAGAGAGAGTCCCCGTTGGGTGCTAATGTGTCTTTAACACTTCTTTCTAAGATTTGCTAATCTCTCTTTGAAAAGCCTTGTTGAGGGGGAGGGCAGAGAGGGCAACAGGGTTTGTCTCTAACTCAGCAGCATTGTTTTTTTTTTTTCCATTTTTCCATTGAAATTTGCTCAGGTACCTTTTGATTTATGGCATCTAATGTTCATTTCCCATTTAAGGTGGTGATTAAATGGTTTTTTTTTTAATGTTTATTTCTGCAGAAGGAGGAGATCAACTTAGAGAAAAAAATAGTAAGTTGGTCACCTCTGATAGGAAGGAGGGAGAGGACAGAAACTATCCTGGAGATACACAAACTGGTAAAGTTTGGAAAAGCTGCTGGGGACCACAAACACACACTTGTCATTTTGGCCTCGACTCCCAGAGAGGGTCGGTAACTTGCCTGAGGTCACAAGTGCGTGTCCCTTAGAAGGCTCTCAAACTCTAGGTCTTCATGACTCCAAACCATTTATTTTGGGACTTGTTCCCATTTAGGGGTGAGGTGGAGGTCAGGACCCCCTTGGTGAACTGTTCCCACAAAAGAATTTGTGACCAAGTAGGCAGGATTCTGCTACAATTTCAGCCAGATAGTGGTGACTGAGGGTCAGAAGCCCTATTCTGCTTACACTCCTGCCACGTGTCCTCCGTTACCTCCACCCCCTGAGTGATGACAGATGTCCTCCCTGACTGTGGCTCCATCCCTTCCTGAACGCACTCATAGCTTCCAGTGGTCCTACCAGCTCTGTTCTCTAAGGACCCCCGTGGATGTGGGTAGAGATAGAGGCAGTCAAGGGTACACGTGTCCCTGTCTTGTGTTCAAGGCCCCAGAGGGCAGTGCAGGGAGGCAGGCCTCCCTTGGCGGAAGGATGCCCATCCCCACATCCTGTTCCAGCAGGGCTGCCTGTGCTGGGGAGTGATCTCCCCATCTCTGCGTGTATGCAAGCCAAGGCTGGGGGCTTTGGGGTTGGAAATTTGCATACTGGGAGTGAGACTACTTGTAAGCTCCTCCTTCCTCAGCTGACGTGTCCCCAGCATATCCATGGGGTTGGTGAACATAGTTTGGCCACCGGGACCAGGCAGGGCTGGAACGGAGGTCCAGTTTTGCCAGGCTCCACCTCCCCCTGCTTCTCATCATGACTCTCCTTATCTCCTTGCTCACTCTGATCCTTCTTTCTAGCACTCATCACTACCCCACACTCATCTCATAGGCTGCTGTCATTGTCTGTAGCTACGTAACAAACTACCCCATAACTGAGCAGTTTAAAACAGCAAGGATCATTTCTTTGGCTCACAACTCTGTCATCTGGGTGGGACTCAGCAGAGAAGACACCAGTCTGCTCAACATGGGGTTGGCTACAATGGTTTGGAGACTGGAAGATTCCTGTCCAAGCTTGCTCACTCGTGTGTCTGACTGGATGACCGGTGTCTGGGGACTTCTCCCCCACATGTGGGGGCCTCCATGAACCGCCTGGGCTTCCTCCTAGCATGGCGGCTGGGCTCCAGGATGAGTCTCCCCAAAGAACTTGGTGCACTTCTGTAATGTTGCTATGACCCACCTTGGAAGTAAGATAGCAAAACTGCAGCCCTACTCTGTGGGTCAGGCCGTCACGAAGGCCTTCCCAGTTTCAAGGAGAAATGAGACAAAAGACCCATCTCTTGAGAGGCAGTGGAGAAGGCAATGGCACCCCACTCCAGTACTCTTCCCTGGAAAATCCCATGGACGGAGGAGCCTGGTAGGCTGCAGTCCGTGGGGTCGCGAACAGTCGGACATGACTCAGCGACTTCACTTTCAGTTTTCACTTTCATGCATTGGGGAAGGAAATGGCAACCCACTCCGGTGTTCTTGCCTGGAGAATCCGAGGGACAGGGGAGCCTGGTGGGCTGCCGTCTATGGGGTCGCTCAGAGTCGGACACGACTCAAGTGACTTAGCAGCAGCAGCAGCTTGAGAGACAGAGGAGATTGTGTGACCCTCTTTGGAAAATATAATCCACTGCATATAGGCATTTGCTTCTTCATTTACTGCCTGTCTCGGAACCACAGGGACATGGTCTTACTTGCTACATATCCTCAGCTTCTTAAAAGTGAAAGTTGCTCAGTCGTGTCCGACTCTTTGTGACCCCATAGACTATACAGTGCCATGGAATTCTTCAGGCCAGAATACCGGAGTGGGTAGCCATTTCCTTCTCCAGGGGATCTTCCCAATCCAGGGATTGAACCCAGGTCTCCCACATTTCAGGCAGATTCTTTACCAGCTGAGCCACAAGGGAAGCCCAGGAATACTGAAGTAGGTAGCCTATCCCTTCTTCAGTGGATCTTCCTGACCCAGGAATGAAATCCGGGTCTCCTGCATTGCAGCTTCTTGAAAGTGTCTGGCAAGTAGTAAGTGCTCAGTGGGTTTCCCAGGTGGCGCTAGTGGTTAAGGACACACCTGCTAATGCAGGAGTCATAAGAGATGCGGGTTCAATCCTTGGGTCGGGAAGATCCCCTGAGATGCAGATTCGATCCCTGGGTTGGGAAGATCCCCTGGAGGAGGGCATGGCAACCCACTCCAGTACTCCTGTCTGGAGAATCCTATGGACAGAGGAGTCTGGCGGGCTTCATAGGGTCTCACACAGTCAGACACGACGGAAGCGACTTAGGCCAAGTGCTAAGGCCATATTTGTTGAATACACAAGCAGAGAGATGAAGGAAAAAGAAGGCAGAGATGGAGACAGACACATAGGTTTGGCAAGATGTGGCCAGGGCCAGGCAGAGGGGCAAGCCGGTGTCCACTGGCCGGAAGGCAGGGTCCTCTGTGGGGCTTCGGTGGAGCTTATCACGGGAGGTGGGAGTAGAGCAGATGTGGGGCTCTACAGCTGGGCGGGGGGTGCCAGCCCGGGCGGGTGACAGTGGGGGGAAGCAGGCCTCACCCAGCAGGGGCCGGCCCACCGGCTGGGCTGGATCCCACGTTGGCCAGCGGGCGCAGACCGCCTCCCTCCGCTAACAATCTCCCTGCGGCCAGAGCCTCAGAGACCAAGAGTAATGAAGCAGAAGAATGTCGCTGACATTTTTCTAAAGAGGAAAAATGTAGGGTTTCAAGTCAAACTGAAAGACTTATTGGGTTCGCAGTGAGGCTAGAGCTCCCTTTCGAGAACAAACTGCCAGATAAGGGGCACGATTGAGTCCCCGGTAATGTTCACTCTGGCCGGCCCGACGCCTGCCGACACTGTTTTGACTACATTGTTCCCATTGATTTTCCTCCAGCTCCTCACAAATGGAGGCTCTGGCGTCCCTGGGGAGCGTCGTCGCTGGGAGGCTGAGGAGGCTCTCCGTGGAGCAAAGCCAAGGGCGCTGGGGCAGCGGGGGCTGCTTGGCCGCAGCCCTGCTGGGTGGGCACAGGCCTGGGACTGGGGGAGGCGGTCATTGACAACACTGATAACCGCACCCAGCATGAAGCATTTCCACGTTTTCCACATTCACCCAGCGTTTTCCACGATGCTCCTGGGAAAGTTTCTTTTTCCTTCTCACACACCCCCATTTTATTTCTGATCCTCCTAGCAACCCCAGGGGGCTCAGAGAAGTAAAGGGACTCGCCCCATAACACGGGCAACCCAACTCAGCCCAGGTGAGCAGAGGTCTCTGGTTGAAAGCGGGGCCTCCTGTCAGTCTTGGGGGCTTAGACACACAGATTCCAGTATCTTCATGGACCCCTGGTCCCAGTGTCCTCTTGCATACGCCCGCCCTTCATCTACTGAGTCATCTGATGACGATGATGTCAGCGTCTTCGTGTTTGTTCTGGAGCGTCCGCTGTGTTTAGCTGTGGACAGCTGATGTCTTGAGCTCAACACGTTCCAAACTGAACCCCCCGTACCCTCCCTTCCCTCCTCCACCTCCTCTGGGGGTTGCTGCTTGTCTCCTGAATAGAGGGCCCTAGAGTGCCCCCCCAGGACTCCTTCCTCCCATCACCCCCAGACCCTAACAACTATCCTCAAAGGCCTGGAGAATTTACCTTCCGAGTCTCCCCTGAGTCCATATGCATCTCCATACCCGACTGCTGCCAGCCCCTGGAGGCCTCTGTCTTCTCCCTCTACATTGGTCTCCAGATCCTTCTCCGCCCCCCACAGCCCGTCTTCCCCGTGGCGGCCAGAGGCATCGCTATGAAATGCAGCTCACTCCCCACTTCACAGCCTTCCGCCAGGTTCTCAGGAGCCGTGGCTTCTGGAGCATCAGCACCCCCTCTTCCGCTGCTCCACCCTCATGACCAAGCCACCCTCACCTTCCCACTCCTTCTCTTGTACTTCTGCCTGTCCACTGCATACTTTCTGCCTGGAAAGCCACAGCGTGCTGGAATGATCTGCTTTCCTGTCCTCCTGCCAGAGGCTGGGAGCTCTTTGGACACTGGGCTGGGGCTTTATCTGATTTTGCACCCCTCAACCCCTGACCCACACCTTAGTGCGTCACTTGGACTGTGTGTACGTTCTCTGAAGGGTGGAATGACCAAGCCCTCAGAAGAGGCGGTCTCGGGCACGGGGGACTTGCCCAAGCACATGGTAGTTCCCAGGGGCCTGGAGATCCAGCCTAGGAGTGTTGTGGACCCACCTGTGCAGAGATGGTCTTAGAGGTTGGGGATGACCACCCCTTAGATGTTGGGGCTCTCCATCTGGGAGTATAAGGTTGTTCAGGGGTAATTCTCAGGCAAAGGTGGGTGGAATCTTGTTTGGGGGATGGGGGGGAGGCAACCTTGCCTGGGAAGGCATTCTTTGGAAGGTATGGTGGCCTTCACAAAGGCACAGAGGCCTGAAAGGGAAATCTCTCCAGGCTGGGAGGTGGGAGATGTCCAGTGCTGGGGTTGTCTGAGCCAAGACCAGTGCAGCATCAGAAAGGCAGACTCAGAGCTAAGAGGACCTGCTGTCGTCTTGCAGCAGAGCCGGTTGAAAGCCAGGAATTCTGACTCCGAGTCCAGCTCCTTTCCCTGGGACCGGCCTTGTGATTCATTCTGGGGAGGAAAATGAGAGATTCTTGGCTGACAAAGAGACACACGGGGCCAGGTAGGGAGATGCCAATTCTCAGACCTGTTCAGGTCACCTCAATTTTTCTTGAAAGGTGGGGGTCGCAGATGCACAGACGGCAATTTCCTCTGAGGAAACGAGCCGCCATCTAAGGGAAAAGATGTCCAGGGCCAAACGCTTGGAGACTGGACAGGTCGGAAGGGGGGACAAAGGGAGGTGAACCTTGAAAATATCTAGGTCACATCTCCTGCCAGCAGCTGCCCAGCCCTCTGTCCATGGCCAGGTTGGGAAAATGCTTTCTTTTTGATCCCCTTCCAACCCTGTCTTGAAGAATGGAGTGGAACTGGTATCTGGTCCTTTCATCAGCCGAGGCCCTGATATAATAATGGTAACAATAAATAATAAATGCTACCATCCATGGAATGCTTGCTCCAGGCCCTGCGTTCATTACGCATTTCCTGTTTTACTTCACTGAGTCCTCAGGAGTTAGGAACCGTGGTTCTCCCAATTCACAGATGAGGAAACTGAAGTTCAGTCATGTCTGGATTTATATCCAGTTCTGCCGGCTCCAGAGCTCTGAGGTGTTTTTGTTTTTCTTCTCAATTTGACTGCACCCGGTCTTGGGTGTAGCACGGGGCATCTTCCATCTTCGTTGCAGGATGCGGGATCTTTAGTTGAGTCATGTGAACTCTTAGTCTGAGCATGTGGGATCTAGTTCCCTGATCAGGATTTGAACCCAGGCCCTCCTGCTTTGGGAGCTCGGCGCCTTAGCCACTGGACCACCAGGGAAGTCCCAGCTCTGCGGTATTTAACTGAGTGTTATGGAGAGTCCCAGGTGCCAGGCCCAGTGTCATGTTAGAAGCTGGCCAGCCCCAGCCTCTGTTGGAAGGTGTCTGAGTTCTGTGGTCTGAGAAGGCTGACAAAGCACAGTGTGTGCCCCTAGACGCTAGGCCTAGCAGGGAGGCAAGGTGGCTCTGTAATGCAGCTTACAGCACACCCCCAAGGATGCCTCCCCTGAGCCCCTGGCACTGCACAGCTGAGCAGGGTGCTCTGCACCCCCCAACAGCTCTGGCCCACAGTGGTTTGTAGGATGTGCTTGATGTCTTTGCTTTCCATTGGATCTGAAATTCGAGAAGGTGGAGATGCATCCCTAGCACAATGCCTGGCCCTGTAGGTCCTCCATTAGTGCTTATTCACTACTGCTGCACATACACAGGCATCAGAGCGAGCCAGGGCATGCAGTAAAATAAGCCAGCATAGGTCATAAGTGGGTCACAAGAGGAAAGCTCTGTGAAAAATTCATTATTTTAAACATTTTACACAAGTGAACCACGTTCATTACAGAAATACTAGAGAACCATGACAAACATTAAAAAAAATCGCCCCTCCACAATAGCCACTATTACCATTTTGGTAAATAACCTGTCATGTTTTTTAGGTTATATGCAGGGATGGGGCACTGCCCAATTCCATTGGGCACCATTCATATTGCATTCTACGTGACTGTAGTTGTCCAGTGCACAACCTGGGCAACTGTGTATGGCAACCTTGGGTATATATATATATGTGTGTGTGTGTGTGTGTGTGTCTGCTGCTATTTATTCTTTATAAAATTGACACCAAACAACATATGCTGTTTGAAAAGCTGCATCTCTCACTAAAAACATACCATGATCAATTTTTTTATGTTAACAAATATCTCATTTTCAGTGCATGCTCAGTCGTGTCCAACTCTCTGCGACTCCAAGGACTGTAGCCTGCCAGACCCCTCTCTTCATGGAATTTTCTGGGCAACAGTACTGAATTGGATTGCCATTTTCTACTCCAGGGCCCTTCTTGAACCAGAGATTAAACCACGTGTCTCTTGTATCTCCTTGATTGGCAAGCAAGTTCTTACCACTGAGCCACCTGGGAAGTCCAAATGTGTTTAAAACAATAAGTTAAATTATTAGGTTATTTCCATTTTATTTAAAATATAGCATGATGAACATGCTTTGGGGACATTTGTATATTTAAGTTCTTGGGATAAATTCTAGGAATTTCAAGCAAGAGCATATTTGATGTATGAGTCTTTTGAAACACAAACTGTAAAATTGTTCTCTAGGAGATTTCCAGCAATAATGCAGGAAAGAAAAGGGTTAGTGTAAATTGGATAAAATTATGGGAGGATGAAAAAGAGAGGGGATGTTGGGATATTTGATCCACTAGTGGCCTGTAGGCCAGACTTTCTCTTTAGAAGATTGAAAGAGGAGCAGTTTGTCAGTGAGAGGTCAGCCTCCTGGCCTATAGCAATAAAGCCACATCATCCCAGCTTCTACCTTAGACTCCAGTCTGAATCTCTGTCTGACTTAACCAAGTCACTTCCCTCTCTGCAGCCTAGTTTCTCTCCCTGTAAGCTAGTGAGATTGGACTAAATCACAGTCACTATCATCCTGTGATTGATTGGTAATTCCTGCCTGGCAGGACTGTGTTGAGTTTCCAAGTTATCTAGACTTGGCAGCAAAGAGTGCTGTGATCAATTAATAATGTCTGCCATGGCTGTAGGAAGTGAGGTGATGGTACCTTTGCCATGTACTAGCTATTCCAGGACTGGACACTTTCGGAGACTATTAGAGCTCTGGAAGGGAATTTTTCCTGCCATCTTGTTCCTCATAGATGTCTAGATTTTGAGAAATGCCTCATTGAGTTAGCTAAGTGCTCTCACCCTGGTCTGTCTCATGCTGGGTGTGTTGCAGTGTAGCTAAGAGGCAGATGACATTCAATTTCTGTCTCTCGACCTCAATCTGCATCTCATGACATTGTCTTCAGCCTGCAGAGGGAGGATTGGGAATTTCCTGTGATTTCAGTATTCCATTCAGTTTTTATCATTTTAAGGTTCATGCATTTCTAATTGTTATGAATACCATGGCAAAATTAATAGTTCTATGGTTGGTTTATTACATTTAGTAAAATTATGTGCATGCAGTGTTTGCCAAGAAAAGACGCGGCAGGCTCCTTAATCATGTAAAGATGATAATTTAGTTGTTACACTTGTTGAAATGATGGGATTAATTTTTAAAAAGTTTGCAAACTGGTGGAGAAATGTAAAACATTAATTTAGTTAGACAAGCAAGCCGACAACTGACAAATCCTTTCAGCCAAATCTGGTAATGGAGACACTACAGACCCACAGGGGGAGGAGATTCATCAAGGACGCAGTAGGCACTTTCAAGGAATTGGGAACATGATGTTGAAAAGTGCTGTGTGGCTTTTGGGGAGCCACTTTCCCTCTCTAGGCCTTCAACTTTTGTTTTTCTGTACAATGATATTAGATCTGTGATTTTCAAATCATGTCCTGCAGAAGTCCTAAGGATTCAGAACATGTCTTGCGGGCTAAAAGAAAGGCAGATGGATGAGAATGGATGAGGTTTCAGTGGAGCGGGTATCATTTTGGAGGAATCTTTCCACATTCTTTTTCCCCGATTTTCCCTTGGGCAATCTCTCTTCCCTCCTTGTCATCAGTTCAGGTAGTTCTGAAGGGAGTAACCCACCGCTGGCTCCAGACGGTGGCCAGTGACACAAGATGGGCTGGTGAGATCAACAAGGTGACCTGACAGTGACTGGTTTGGACCAATTCCATGACTCAAATCTGGCCAATCAGAACCAATGAAACTTTCTCATGGTGCCTTTGCTGGAACTTCAGAATGAGACTCTTTTTCCCTTGGAGTGGCTGAAGCCAGGGGATGGGAAATAAGGCTTTGGAGACCATTTTGATCATGGTTTGGAGAAAAGCCTGTCTGAGAATGAAGCCAATGGAAAGGAAGTGAAAGTGAAAGTGTTAGTTGCTCAGTCGTGTCCAACTCTTTGTGACCCCATGGACTGTCGCCCACCAGGCTCCTCTGTCTTCCGCCCGTGGAATTCTCCAGGCAAAAATACTGGTGTAGGTAGCCATTCCTTTCTCCAGGGGATCTTCCCAACCTAGGGATAGAACCCGGGTCTCCTAGAGAAAGTAGAACCAAAATACAAAACAGATTCCCAATGTCATCCTTTCAGCCCCTGGATCCAGCCATACCTGATGTCTTAGATTTTTTTTTTCAGTTATATGAGCCTATACATTTTTATTTTTGCTTCAGCAAGTTTGAGTTGAGTTTCTATAGCTTATGACCCAAAGAGTCACAACTAATGTGGGACTAGATACAAGCTATGTTTATCCATTCTGTATGTTGGAATTCCATATAAAAATTTTGTTTGAACAAAAGATTCTGTTGCTAAAAAGTAGGACTAGGACGCGGTGATTCCTAATAGCCCTTTTAGCTGTGATGTCCTGTGTCTCCACGGGTGCTTCTGTAGGTGTGCCTGTCCATGGTGTATGAAGCAGGTGAGGGCACATGCAGAAGAAGGAGGCTGACTCTGGGCCAAGGTCACCAAGAAGGCACCACTGGGAGTGGGTCTGGAAGGCTTAGTGAGAGTTCTCCAGAGCACAAGGGAAAGGGTGGAAGACAAGGCAGAAGGAAGAGCCTGTGCAGGTGGCCTGAAGGTGTAAAGACTGGGAAGATCTGGGGGAAGACTGGAGAACCTGATGTGGCCAAAGCAAGAGGTCTGCGGGTGGTGAGAAGCAGGAGGCTTGAGGAAATGAGGTGGAAAGGCAAAGGGAGACGCCTGGGAAGGGTCTCGAGTATCAGCATGACGAGTCGGCCAGTGGTTGGCAGGCAGCGGGCAGCCGTGGAACGTTCTTGAGCAGGGGAGAAGCAGGGCCCAGTGGGGGCTGGTTGCTGGGAACGGGACAGACTATGGGAGAGAAACTGGTCTCCCAGGGTGGTTATGCCCGAGACTGTCGGTGCTTCCGTCTGAGGCAGGAGGCGAGGAGGGGTCCCAGGTCCCCCCCTGCCCGCATTCCAGAGCCAGCAGGGCCTCACGGTTCCCAGCCCTGGAATCTGGGCGCTGTTTTGAGGAGGGAGGCCTGGGAGGCGGCTTGGTGGAAATTGAGAACGAGTCCTCGACTCTGCTGGCTCCATTTAGCAGGGGTGATTTACGGGAATTTTGCCCTGGTTCCTGGGGGAAACCGATCTTTCATTATTCGCAGACCTTGATCATTCTTACAAGTTCTGAGGGGCCTCGACGGTCCCTTCCCCCAGATCCACCATGCAAGCCATGTGCCATTACTCTTCGGGACTTTCACCCTCACTGTTCCATCTTCCCGGATCACCCTTCCCAGCTTTTTCTTGCTTGAGGGTAATAGTAACGATAATGTGCTCAGTCACTTCAGACGTGTCTGACTCTGTGTGGCCCCACAGACTGTAGCCCACCAGGCTCCTCTGTCCATGGGGATTCTCCAGGCAAGAGTACTGGGGTAGGTTGTCATTTCCTCCTCCAGGGGATCTTCCCGACCCCGGGATCAAACCTGCATCTCACGTGTCTCCTGCATTGGCAGGCGGATCCTTTACCACTGAGTCACCTGGGAAGCCCCAGTAATAATAACAAAACTAAAAGCAGGAGAGCCAGCAGCCACAACCACACTCTATGGACAGGTACATGGCTAAAATCCTCATGCACACTTTCTCAAGAAATTCTCTCAACAATTGGAAAAGGTGGAAACTTTTAATATCCTGAGTTTAGAGAGAAGGAGGCCTAGAGAGACGACGTCATCTACCTCAGTAAGGTCTATCCCTGAGAAAAGCAGGAGGTGGGATTTGAACCCAGGGCTGTTGGAGAGGGGACAGGCCTTGGATTTGGGGAGGCCTGGCTTGGAATCTGGGAGAGGGGAAGAGTGAGGAGAAGGGAGAAATGACACACAGAGGTGAGGCAAGTGGAAGAGGCAGAGAGAGAAACAGAGATGTGGGTTGGCAGCCCTGACAGAGAGTTCTAGAAGCAGCAGCAGAACCGTTTGCAAAACAGCCCTGAGGCTCCAGATCCAAAGCAAAAGGGAGAGATAGAGACTGGAGAGGAAAGACTTGGGGACTCTGTGTTAGGAGTGACCGTAGTTGTCCAGTGCACAACGTGGGCAACTGTCAAAGGCGACCCTGGATATGTATATATCTGTTGGCGTTTGTTATTTATAGAAATGACACTAAATGACATATGCTGTTTAAAAAGCTGGTAGTGGGGGACCCACTGCAGGTGAGTGATGGGGAGCAGTGAATTGCAGTTCCTGGGGACCCCAGTCTAGGAAGAGGCAGAGGGCATCAGGAAGAGGTGGAGGACCATCCTGGCTGCTTCAGCCATCTGAGCCTCCTGGTCTGTATTATCAACCACAGGGGGTCGCAGAATTACAAGTGCCCAGGCACCTTTTCCATGCTCACCAGCACCGAGGCACAGTTTATAATTCAGAGAGGCTGTGAGGCAGGGAGATCGAGTTGTTGGGGAAAGACCACTTCATTTTAAAAAAACAACCAAAACTTGCAGGCACCACGGGCGTGCGGTCTGGGTACCAGGTAAAGCTGAGCATGCTCTGTGTTCAGCTCTGGTCACGTGTCTCCATGATGGATCTCTGAGCTCCTTGAGAGGCAGTGTCTAAATCAAGTCATTATTTGAGGCCCTTTGGGCTTGGGAGGTGGAGTGCATGTGGTCAATGGTCAGTAAACCACCCTGATCCCAGTGGGCACAGACCAGCAGGGTGACCTCCAACCAGTGCTGGGGTGAGTGCTAGCATCAGCCCCATTTTATAGATGAGGAAACTGAGGCTCAGAGGTGGCAGGTGGGACTCTGAGCTGCCCTCCTGCATCCTCCAGGGCCTGAGGACTCCAGCCCCTGGTTTCCTGTGGTGGTGGGTGTTGTTTGGTTGTTTCAGAAGGAACTCCCTTCCCACCGTCTCCCTCTAGCCCTCTGTGGGTCCCCATTCTGGGTGCAGAGGATCAGGTGGTTGAATGGTATCACCGATTCCATGGACGTGAACTTGGGCAAACTCTGGGAGGCAGTGAGGGGCAGGGAGGCCTGGAGTACTGCAGTCCGTGGGGTCGCAAAGAGTTGGACACGACTCAGCGAATGAAAAACAACAAATTCTGGGTGCAGCTAAGAGTAGGAATACACCTGTCACCGATGCCTCCAAGGGACCTCAGGGCACATTTGCCCCCAGGCCTGCCTCTTGCCTAAAGGGGCCCCAGAAGCTGCAAAGCACCAATGAGATGGGGAAAGAGAGAGAGCAATAGAGGGAGATGGGGACAGGATGGGAAAGGCTGGCACTAAATTCACAGGAAGAGCAAATGGAATTACAGCCACGAACGACAGATATAATAATAATAATAATAAAATAATAATAGCAGCTGGGCCTTCTCTGAGCACTATTCACATGGCAAATGCTTTTCCCGGGTTACCTTAACTAACTCCAGATGCAAGACTTAGGAGGCAGTACCTGTAGGAACCTGTGGTTTCCAGGGATGCAGTATCAGTTCTGATGAAGTGAGCTGGGCCAGGTGAGTCCCCTTCCTCCCAGATCTGAGCTGGTTTCCAAGGCAAAGAACAGGGAACAGGGGCTGCGCTCCCACTCTGCCCTGTGCAGGGCCAGACCTTTGCCGTGTGATATCATCTGATTCCATGACATCTCAGTGAAGTGAGACCAGTATCCCGATAGACTAAGGCTCAGAGAGGTCAAACGACCTGCCTCAAGACACACAGCGGACAGCAGCAGGCGTGGGGCACAAACACCAGTCTCTCCCTCCCTCAGTCTCTGCCTTCCTCTGTCCTCTGGGCGCCTGTTGACCCCTGCTTCACTAGCCGCCCCCAGCACCTGCCTCTTGGGGAGCGGCTGAGCGGGGCTCCTGGCCCTGGGCCTGACACACCCTGGGAGGAGAGTGACCCGCTCGGGCTGCTCTTACACGACCTGCCTTCGCCCAGCCTGGCCCAAATCAAGTGTGTGTGAGATTGATGCCGAAACAAGCCACTAGGTGTGTTTAGTCCTTCGCCCAGCCTGGCCCAAATCAAGTGTGTGTGAGATTGATGCCGAAACAAGCCACTAGGTGTGTTTAGTCCTGAGGCTGTGATGACCGCGGCTTCGACCTGATTGATGAGGCTGTCGTGTTTTTATATGAAAATCACTACCTGAACGTTCTCCGGTCCTCCTCGTATTGATGGAGTCCGGCCCTTTGCTTGAGAGGGCCTGAAGGGAAAGGTGAGGCCCAGTCTGTGGCCTCTGGGGACTTCGGTTGAGGCTGCCCAGGCGTGGCAATGTGCACGGGTGTGGGTCCCTCCGCAGCAGGCATTCACATCTACACACAAGTGGACACCCATGGATGGATGCATTGTAACACACGCGAGAGCGCATTCTTACCCAGCTGTGGTGCACGCACACCCCCACACACATTCACGGGGATGCACCCAGTCACCCGTGTATGACCATGCACCACCAGCCTTAGTGCATGTGTGTACAGACACCCACAAGCGTACACAGCAGGCATGCCAACATGTACACACCCATGCACCAGGACCCCAGACGTGTGTCCACACTGCAGGCTGCTCACACGCACTCACAGGGGCACAGACATATATCGCACACACACGCTCCTCTACTACACGCACGCACTCATGTTGTTGCTGTTCAGTCTCCAGTCGTGTCCAGTTCTTCATGACCCCATGGACTGCAGCACACCAGGCCTCCCTGTCCTTCACCATCTCCCAGAGTTTGCTCAAACTCACGTCCACTGAGTCGGTGATGCCATCCAACCATCTCATCCTCTGTCGCCCTCTTATCCTGCCTTCAATCTTTCCCAGCTTCAGGGTCGTTTCCAATGAGTGAGCCCTTCGCACCAGATGGCCAAAGGATTGGAGCTTCAGCACACTCAAACACCTGTACAATCTGCTGCCACAGACACTGACCCGGCCCAGGCCTGAAGGCGTGGAGGAGGCTGAATGAGAAGATCCAGGGAACTGCAACTGAGTCCCGCCTCTCTCCCATCCTACCTGGGTGGTTTTGGGTGGTTGCTTAACTCTCTGAGGCTCAGTTTTCCCATCTGTCCACAGGGTGATGTGAGAGCCAGCTTGCAGAGTGGCTGCGGGAGGCAACATTGATAAACAGCCTGGCACAGTAGGGTGGACGGAATGGGGGCTCTTAGAACCCGTGGCTGGAGCACCAGGACCCAGGGGTCTGGCAGGAACCCCTGCCTCTCAGTTCCGTTCTTTAGGTCTGATCAGCAGATGCTGGCTCCCCGCAGCCCCCAGCCCTCAGCTCCCAGATCCAGTCCTTCCATCTAGGTGCCAGGGCCCCCAAGGCCATGGCATCCATGGGCAGGTGGCTCTGGGTCTGAGCGCTGGCTGGGCCCAGCCTGGCATCACCCCAGCGCTCAGCCCTCCCGCAGCCGCTGGACAGGATCGGTCCGCAGGGAGCTGAGACCCTTGTGACCACGGCCTGCAGCCTCCTGATGGGCAAAGAGAAGGAAGCAGGTCAGTGGGAACCTGTGATGCTGGCCCGTAATTCACACAGGGAGGGCGACAGGGGTGCATTTTGGCTACGGTTGTAAGCTCGGGGATTCGGGCCTGTGAGTGCTGTCCTGACAGATAAATTGGTTGAAATTCAATTGTCTGTGACGAGAGGGCCAGTTTCCTTGACAGCTCTCCGACTGGGATGGTGTGGTTCACGGGAGAGGGAGTTGCGAGTCCGGGCTTGTGTTCTCCGGCCCCTGGCTGGCCGCCGGCCACCGTGTCTCCCCAGGCCCCAGCTCAGGGCTGGCGCAGGCGGTCCTGGTGGGTGTGTGGAAGATGGGGGACCAGGCGGACAGGTGGGTTCTGTGTGGAGAGACTGCAATATCTGGTGACCTGGTTGCTGCCTCGCTCTGTGACCTTGTGCAAATCTCTTTCCCTCTCTGGGCTTTGGTCTGTTTTAGAATGTGACGGCTCACTGTCTCTCTTTTTCCTTCCTTCCCTTCCCCTCCTTTCTGCTTTCTCTACAGACCCGCATGGAATTCCTATGTGTCACACACTGTTTTGAGTGCTGAGTACAGCACTGGGGAAGGACCTGTGTGGCTATGGGGGTGGGATGAGGTGCTGGGCGGCAGGGTCTGCCCACTGAGGCCTCAGCGTCTGTATCTGTACAATGGGAGCAATGCTGACAGAGTAGTTGCTTTTGCCTCTAATAATCTATGACTACCAAATAGATTCTAAAGGCTCCTGGCTTGTTTGATTTCTAGAAGCAGCCAAGGAGCTTTGAGCTGACCCTTGGATTCACACAAACCCTCTTGTGAATCCTGGCTCTGCCTCTCCTGAGCCAGTTGACCAAGCTACTTCCAGACTTTATTTCATTAACTCCAAGCCTCAGTTTGCTTCACCTGTGAAATGGGCATAGTCTGCCAACCATGAAGGGTCATTGTGAGGATTAAACAAAAGGACTGAGTGCTTCCCAGAGAGTGGTCTGCATTTCACTGGCAGGCAGGACAGGAGATGAGCCAAGTTTCCATTTTTCAGGTTTATGTATTTGTTTTAATAAATACTAGACACAGATCTAACAAGTACATCTTACCAGTGGTTTCATGGATGTCATTGCTTCAGATGAGGTTGAGGTTGAAAATACAAGGTAACATTTTTTAAGAAAAGATGAATAAATAGTTGGAAGGAGTATTTGGGGAAGGCAGACATGGGGAGATGGCCTGGCGGTGTTGGATTCAGAAGAAGCTCGTGTAAAGTAATTAGCATTGTGTGGGGGCTTAGCAAGGGTCCCAGGATGGAGTATGGCGGTGATGATGGTGAGGACAGTGATGGTGGTAATGATTCTTGCTGTCGAGGTGATCATGGCCATCTCCTGCATGACTGGGGAACTGCTTTGATCGGACTGCTGTGTGCCCTCAGGTGGGGCTCTCTCCCTCTCTGGGCTGGGACCCACCCACTTAGAGATCCCAGTGGATGGCAATGCCCTTCAGTGGCTCACAGTACCCAAGCCTGCTCGTTTTGTAGAGGCACCTAACGTTAAGGCTTTGTTGAGGCACCTCTGTCCCCAAGTTCCCGGGAAACTTGGGGTGTTCCTAGCCAGGCAGAGTCCACGCACGGGAGCGTGTGATTGAGACTTGGCAGGGCTGGCCTCTGCCTCCCAGCCAGAGGCGACAGGGACACAGCAGAGCTTCTGCCAAACCCCGGTGATTTATGGGCCTGCTCCACGGCCACGAGGTTTGCACTTTTTCAGCTTGGGAGGCAGGGAGGCCAGGAGGGTGCCGGGAAGAGGGTGTTTAATGAGGCAGGTAAATATTAGGTGAGCACAGGGGTGATGACCACAGGCTGGGGGCAGGCCCCCGGAGCGTGTCTCCTGGCTGGGAAGCCTGAAGGAGGGGTCCTGAGCATGACCGTGTCCAGGGGCCCCCGGCAGCTGCTTCAACCCCCAGCCCCCAACTCCAGAGCCCGAGTCTGGGCGAGGAGCCCCCTGGATGAGCAACCCCAGCCCTGAAATGCCTTTGACTATATCTAGTTCGCATCCTCCTTCTCCAAGTAGTGAGCAGAGGGCTCCCAGGAAGGAGGCTGGACCTAAGGGTCAGAATCTCTTTTTTGTTTTTGTCTTTTATTTTTTATTTTACATCAAAAGAAAAATGAAAGTGAAGTCGCTCCGTTGTGTCTGACTCTGCGTCCCCATGGTCTCTAACCTTCCGGGCTCCCCTGTCCATGGAATTCTCCAGGCAAACATACTGGAGTGCGTTGCCATGCCCTTCTCCAGGGGATCTTCCCTACCCAGGGATCGAGCCCGGGTCTCCGGCATTGCAGGTAGAGGCTCCACTGTCTGAGCCACCAGGGAGTCATTAGAGTATAGTTAATTAACAGTGTTGTGATAATTCCAGGTGGAGAGCAAAGGACTCAGCCATACATACACATGTGTCCATTTTCCTCCAAACGCCCCTCCCATCCAGGCTGCCACATGACGCTGAGCAGAGTCCCCTGTGCTGTGCAGTAGGTCCCGGTTGGTTGTCCATTTTAAACAGAGCAGCGTGTACATGTCGATCCCAGTCTCCCTAACTCCCTAATGGTCAGTGTCTTGGATCCAAAGCCCACCTCCCCATCTGCGTAATCCTAGGCATTACCTGAACCTTAGTTTCCTCCTCAGCCTGTGGTCATGACCCCTCTGCTCACCTAATATTTACCTGCCTCATTAAACACCCTCTTCCTGGCACCCTCCTGGCCTCCCTGCCTGCCAAGCTGAAAAAGTGCAAACTGGAATGAATGATGAGGCAGGGCTGAGAGTCTAGAAGGGGTGTCCGGCTTGGATGGAGGGATCAGCGCTTGGCAAGAATGATGCTCAGTGGAGCAGAGAACAGAGCTGGGGCAGCGTGGGGATGAAGCTGGTGAGCCTGGCTCTCTAAGCCCACTCCATGGCTGGTCCACGGTAGGTGCTCACCTGTGTGGTCTTGAGGCTTGAAGAGCATCTCTCGGGGATCCTCCAGAAGAAGCCACAATGTGATGCAGCTGCAGACAAGGGCGTCCGGGCAGAGGGAAAGGCAGGAGGAAGGCTGGAGGTGGGCAGAATCTGGGTGTGGTCAGGACACTGTGATGTTGCAGGTGATGAGGAGACTGGGGAGGGGAGGAGCGGTGGGGGCAGATTAGCATTTTCTGCCTCTTCAGTCTCTATGTTTAATTCATTTATACGCTACCCACGTGTGTAATTTCATATACCTGTGTGAATGTCCTGTCGTGGAGGCGTTCCTTTAGTGCTGACAGTTTTATTTCCTTCTTTTTTTCTTTCGCTTTGGCTTCCTCCTCCCCTCCTCCCAACCAGGTCACCCAAGTTAACAACCTGGTCTTAATCTCCCCACAACTGTCACACCCGTCCCCCGCGCTCCCATCAGTATCGTTGGCCACGTGCAAACACGCACCTGAGGCTCTGGGCCTGATTTCCTTTCACAGCGATGGGATCATATTGCACACACGTCTCTCCACCTTGCTGTGCTCACTCACAAAGTCTCCTGGGCGTCTCCCGAGCTGGTTGGCACAGCTCTGCTCCCTCCTGCTGATGGCTGCGTAATGTTCTGTGGCACAGAGGCACCCTTGAGCCCTCACCATGCCCTGACCAAAAGGCTCTGGTTTGGTGTTGCCTGTCTGATTTTTGGCTGTGACAAAGAATGCTGGGGGCGATGTTCTCGAACACGTAAGTCTTCAGTGCTGTGCATTTGTTTCTGTGGGACAGACTCCCAGGACGGGTATTTGCTGGTCCCTAAGGTAGGTTTTACATTTTCAGAGATGAAGCACGTGATTGCTTTTCTAAACTCCTCTAACCCTTTACATTTTGGGCATGATGATTGACAGGGTATTTTTTTCCCCCAGTCTAGTGGGTGAGGTGGTGGGGAGGGCAATGATCTGGTCTTCTCAGACTCTTTCTGGATTCAGAGTGAGGAATGGGTTAGAGGCAAGAAGCACTGATTCAGTTCATTATTTGATGAATACTTGCCAGATTGTAAACCCATTGAGGGTAGAGCCTGGCATATCTTGTTCAGTCATGGATTTTGTAGGTCACCTCCTGTATGTCACCTCAGCTCCATTCAAAATGGGACCTGTGTGTTTTCCAGCCTTTGTTCAGTGTGGTCCAAGGGATGGATGGATGAGTAGGAGCTGATGAAGCTCCATATTCCGCAGGTTTGTCTGTACCTGAAATGGAGGGTGAGCTCCCTGTCATTGGAGGCATGCAACCAGATTCTAGACAAATCATTGACGTGGCTCCTGGCACCAGTGAGAGGATTTGATTGAGGGACTTCTAACACCCCTCCCAACCCTGGGTGTCTGGCACTGCTGCCTGGACCCCGGCCAGGATCCTCTCCCACGGAATTGCCCTGAGCCTGATGGCTCTGGGCCCATTTGTGTTCAGGCTTCCTTGCTCCCAGCATCACACTGGCTTCTGGCTCCTCAAACCTGTCAGGTTCTGCCAGGCACCCCGCATCCTCTGCCTTGGAAGGCCCCCCTCCCTGCCTGGCTCCTCCCGGTCCGTCCTGTTTGTGAGGCTGTTGTCAGGGGTTGCCGGGGCAACGCTGGATCTGGGCCCCACTCCGAGCCCACTGACTTTTGGCCCTTTCCACGCTCTTTGGACCCTGCAGCTGCTTCTGTCTCCTATCTGGGCGGGTCCCTTGGGTGGAAACCCATCGCTGTGGCGTCTGCAAGAACCCTGGGCCCACCAGAACTCCTGGGTTCTCCCTCTGGCCCTGGCCGGGGAGCCTTCCTCCTTGCTTCATTGTTGTTGAGTTGCTAAGCTGTGTCTGACTCTTTGCAGCCCCGTGGACTGTAGCCTGCCAGGCTCCTCTGTCCCTGGGATTTTCCAAGCAAGAATACTGGAATGGGTTGCCATTTTCTTCTCCAGGGGATCTTCCCAACCCAGGGGTAGAACCCACATCTTCTGCATTGCAGGTGTCTCCTGCTTTGCAGGTGGATTCTTTACCACTGAGCCATCAGGGAAGCCCCCTGCCCCCTCCGGCTGTGGATGGTGGAGTAAAAACCCAGGCTCTGTGGCTGGCTGCCTGGGTTCGAATCCTGCCCCATCGGCCATGCCTTAATCCTCTCCTGGCAGATGCTTCTCTTCAAGGAGTCTGGACTCTCTCTGCGCCTACCTGAATGTGGTGAAGTTTTCCTCTCTGAGGGAACCTGGATGGGCTTGGGTGATGAGGAAGCCCCCTCTGATGAGGAGACAGAGCTCCCCATGCCTACCCTGACACTCCCAACCTAGAGATTGTCTTTCTGATTCCTGACAGAAGGCTGGGTGTCCGTAGTGACCGAAGGGCGCGCTTATTCCCTGAGATCCCCCAGGATCCTGGTAATTCCTCTCCTACCCGTCACCTGACCCTGTGTCTAAAGTGGGGCAGGCGTCCCTGAGGCCTTGTCCTTCCAAAGCCCCTCTTCCTCCTGTACCCTGCAGGAGCCTGCATCTCCTTCCCCACCTTCGGTGAGGCAAATCTATGAGAGCTGAAAACCTCTCTCCTTCACTAAAAATTCACCGTTTCACTTTAGATTGGTCACATCCCTTCTCTGGGCCCTGGTTTCTCATTAGATCTGTGGCTTTATTATTCATAAATTATTTAAAAATAATAAATATAAATCAGCACGTGGGATCTTAGTTCCCGAAACTGAGATCGAAACTGAGCCCCCTGCATTGGAAGCACTGAGTCTTAACCACTGGACCTCCAGGGAAGTCCTGGATCAGTGATCTCAGAGAAGATGAAAGCTTAGGTGGGACAGATGGGACATGGGTGGGGATCACGAAAACTCTCCCACGGAGGCGAAGGCAGGGGTCAGGGCTGGAGAGGAAAGAGACATCTTGCCAGGCTCAGGGGCCTAGTTTTGTATCCTGACTCCCACCCTGTGGGGCCCTGGGTTCGTCACTGTAACTTGAGGTGCCTCATGAGACCCACCTCCGGGAGGGAGCAGGGATGGTGAAAGGACTCCAATGCACCAGGATACTGGAGGCCCAGCAACGGGGGGTGCCTTCTTCTCCTGCACCTGGGGGTTCTACACAGGGTGATGGAACCAGGAAGCCTGCACGGGGCGGGGGTGATTGCGGGGCTGGCACGGAGGCACCTCCTGGGCTCCAGCCAGTGGATTATTTCTGGCGCATCTTCCCCTGATACACACACTCACTCTCTCACACTCGGGGTATCTCACAGGTCGAGATGGAGACACTGGACGTGGACACCAGCAGGCAAGCACACAGCCTGCCCTAGACACACACACACACTCACACGCACACACACACACACACACACATACTCAGCGGGTTTAGTCTTGTCCAACTCTTTGCCACCCTATGCACTGCAGCCGGCCAGGCTCCTCTGTCCATGGGCATTTCAATGCAAGAACACTGGAGCGGGTTGCTGTGCCCTCCTCCAGGGGACCTTCCCAACCCAGGGATCGAGCCTAGGTCTCCTGCATTGCAGGCGGATTCTTTACTGCTGAGCCACCAGGGAAGCCCCCTGTCCCCCCACTCATGCATGGTACCCACTGCAGCACACAAGCGTGTAAGCTGTTGAAAACATACCTGGTACACACAGGGGCACACTCACGCCTGGTGCCCGCTGGGGTCCACCCTAGTGGGGCAGACCGAGGATCAGAGACACAGTGGCTGGCTCCTGATTTTGAAGCTGGGAAAGGAAGGAGCCAGGATTTGAACCAGACTCCTTTGCCCACTACCCGGGGAGTGTGTCCCCAAACCTCAATCCTCCCTGTATCACCCCGATGTCTTGCTCTAGTATTTATCCAATGTCATGTTTCAAATCAACTTTACATTAAGTCACTTATAAAAGATGTTAGCCTCAGCCTTAGCAACAAGATCCATGACTTTCCAGGACTTAAGGGGTGATACTTTTAAGATGTATTAAGACAAATATTTGAGAATTAAAACTAAAAGGCTTTTTTTTTTTTTTTTTTTTTTGCCGGTTTGCCACCTACCACCATCTCTTGGCCACTTCGAAGTTTAAAATTCATTTGGGGACTTGCTGATCCTGTTCAACCATCTTATTTCATAGAGGTATAGAGAGAGTCAGGAGTTTACCCAAAGCCACACAGCCAGCACAGCTCAGGCCTCCTGCCTCCCAGGTTTGGGGGCATCCCCTACCATGTATGCATCGGGAAGACAGAGCTCCCCCAGGGGGGGTCGTGACTGACTCTGAGATGAGAGCAGGCAGAGATTCACAGACACCATCTCTGTTCATCGTTGGAGGCATGCCTTCTTGGTCCTATTTAAAATTTATTTTTTATTTTCATATTTTTTATTATTTATTTTCATATTTTTTAATTTTTTAAACTTTTATTTTATATTAGACTATAGTGAATTTATACTATTGTTGTTTCAGGTATACAGCAAAGTGATCCAGTTATACATATACATGTATCTATTCTTTTCCAAAATCTTTTCCCATTTAGGTTGCTACAGAACAGCAGAATTCCCTGTGCTATACAGAAGGTCCTTGTTGGTTTTCTATTGGTCCCAACTTAAAGTGAAGGTAACTGGGCCTCAGAGAGGTAGAGCAACTCTCTAGAGGACACAGAGCAAGCAAGGAGTGGGGCTGGGATTTGAACCCCGAAACTGAGTGTCATGTGGCAGAGAGAATGGCTGAGGATACGAGGACCCAGTAGAAAGAAAGCTGCTGCTAGGAGTGTTGACATCATGGTGGACATGGGCCAGCTGGGGGCCTGCAGTTTTGGGAGCCAACCCTCCCTCCTTTGCTTCCCAGGCTAAAGTGTAGATGTGGCTGTACCTTGCTGCTTTCTGGAATGGATTTAGTTCACAGAGGCTGTGCCGCAGCTGACAGGCTGCATGTTTTTAACTTGGGGAAGAATGTCCTGGCCTTTCAGAGCCTCCCGCCAGCCTGGCCATACCTCCTCGGAACCAGGAATCCAGCTTGCTTCCTGCCTTCAGTAGCCTTGAGTTTTCTCTCTGGCCCCAGCAGCCCCATCTTCTCAAGTCCAGACGGCAAAAGGTCTTGGGAATTTTCGTAAAACTCTTAAACCTGGCTGTAGGCCAAAGGGAAACAGCTCTGAAAAGGCTGACGCTGTCTGGGAGATGATAGAAATACGGCATTCCTGTAGCAGGCAGTTCTTGAATTTACGGGGGAGCAGCGGACAGACCCACAAGCAAATGGGCCGGCCCTGCCGTGCGGAACGTCGAAGCCCCCAGACGCACAGCGGGCAGGAAAGAAAAGAGGACTAATCGTGGCCAGTCGGGCAGCTCCTGTAGTGGGCTGGTGTTAATCTGTCTCTGTGCATGAACTCAGCAAGCCTCACCAGCTGGAAAAGTCAGCCACCTATCATCTTGGCTGTAGGGGCTCAGAGAGGTGAAGCGACTGGCCTGAGGCCACACAGCCAGCAAGTGGTGGAGCTGGTTTCTGAGCTCAGTCTTACCACTGAGTTGCCTGGACATGCATGCATCCACTTGTACAAACATGCAATCACACGGACACAATGCACACACATATGCAGACATGCACACCCCCACACACGTGCACACACATGTTCACACTTGCACTCACTCATACACACATTTCAAGACCCGAAACCAAAATGCTCACCTGGCTCACTGGAGCAGGGCCAGGATTCCATCCCTCAGACTCTGGGAGCATCAGCTTCCTTCCGCCCCTTCCTCCTTCTTTCCCCCAGATGTTTGCTGTGGCTTCCGCCAGCTGGCCAGATGTGCATGACGCCCCAGGATGTCTCAGAGACCCAGAGGCCAAGGAGGCTGCCAGATGACCCCCAGCTGTCTCTGTGACACTGCATACAGCCCTGGTTTACAGGACCCAGACACCCACAAGGGACCTTCTTGCCCTGAAAGGTCCCCGGGCTCTCACCGGGCAGGGATCGAAGACCAGGGGACTCAGCTTTGTTCCCCAGGTAGGAGCCCTAAGGCTGAGTCCAGCTCGAAACCACTGTGGGCTTGGGGATGACCCTCTGCTGTCTCTGAGCCTCAGTTTCCACATCTGTGCAATGGGCTCAGCATGACTCACTTGGCCTGGGGACTGTTGACACTTAGAATGGAAGTGATTCCCAATGATCTCCTAGTTCCCAATCTGTAGATGGGGAAAGTGAGGCCCGCGATCACGCTGCCAGGCAAATGGCAAAATAGGGCTCAGAAACCAGGTCCTATGAATATTGGCCAGATAACTTTTTATATTTAATGTAACCAGCTCCTGCAGAGGCGACATGTAATAGAACACGAAAAAGAAAAGATTGTTCTGTCTTCTCGCTAGCAGGTTTGTTCTGACATTTCCTTTCTGCCCCAAGATATTTTTCTCAGGGATTACTGTCCAGCAAGATGGAATTTTTCCAAGAAATGTTCAACTGGCCCAATACTAACACCCTAGATAGAACATTTCACCCATGGTTCTCCTGTCCAGTTTGGGGGTTTCAGTGGCAAGTCAACAGGGCCAGTGAGCTGTGTACAGACAGAGTTGTGAGCCCTACATAAGGCTGGCCCTCTTCTCAGAAGAAGGCACCTGGGAAGCAGAGCATCACAGTCTCAGGACTGTGGGTTCCTGGGTGAGCCAAAGGTGAGCTCAAACTCCTGTCAAGCCTCTCACTGGCTGGGTGACCTTGGGCACATTGCTTGATCTCTCTGAGCCTTGATTTTCTCATCTGTAAAATGGGAATGATCACATTTTGTGACGCTTCATAGAAATAACAGATGTGCCATGCTCAGGGAAGATGGAGCTGGAAGCTCTTGGCTCTTGGATGTTAAGTCCATTTTTCAGAGAGACAAGGGACACACCAAGTAGCCCAGCTTCTTTCAAGGGCAAGTGGCCATGTCAGAGCCGGGGGCAGGCTGCCCCTTGCCTCGGCTCTGGCTGCAGGCCTGCCTGCTGGATGCTGAGTGACGCGGTCCTCCAGGCCTTCCCTCCAGAACTGACATCGGGTCCTCTGCAGATACCCGCTGGCCTGTCCTAATATCTCTTCTCGACAGGGATCCCTGCAGTTGGCCTCTGTATCACCCGCTCGGGCCCAGATCTGTAAAAATCTGATCAGGCTGTTATTTTAAGGACGGTCACTGTGTTTTCCACAAAGGGCCCCCTCTGGTTTTGGCCTCTGGTTCCCAAGGCTGGTGATAGAGCTCAGAGCTGGCTTTCAAGGGTGAGCAATAGACAGACGGTGGCAACCTGCAGCCAGGGGTGGGGGTGTGTGTATGTGCGTGTGTGTCAGTTGCTCAGTCATGTCTGGCTCTTTTTGACCCCTGAAAAGAGTGCTACGGACTGTGTGGCAGGCCAGGCTCCTCTCTCTCTGGGATTTCCCAGGCACGAGTACCGGAGTGAGTTGCCATTCCCTTCTCCAGGGGATCTTCCCGACCCAGGGATACAAACCCAGGGAGGCGGTGGCTGTTAAACGTGTGCTCTGAGGAAAGGTGCCCCCCGCCCCAGCCCTTCTGCTCCTTCTCTCCTCCTCCAGCAGCCTGCACACCTACTATGTGCACCTGGGCCTCCCTGATAACCCTTTTACAGACAAGCAAGCCACCGCTCAGAGAGGGACAATGCTTTTCGCAAGAGCACACAGCGCAAGAGCGAACCGTTCTTCTGGACACCCAGCTGCACAACCTTGGGCCCCACTCCCTCTTCTCTTACCTAATTTTCTCCTCTCCCCTTTGCTGCATTTCCCCCCTCCTCCTTCCTCCTCTTCCCTTTCTCTCCTCTCTTCCTGTTCTTTCTCTGGAAGTCTCCTGAGCCCACCTGCTCTGCCTGTGATGGTCATGATAACACACAAAACAACAGCAGGAGAGAGTGAGGACTCTGAGCTGTACTTCGTAGCTTTTCCTGAATCCCAGGTCGTGAGCTAGGTCCATCCTGGGGTGACATGCTCTGATATCCTAGGATGTGGGCTCATTACTGCATCCATCACTTTACAGGTAAGGATGGGGGACCCGGAGGAGGAAGTTGGGCTGGGACTGGGGTCTGAGTTTTGGTCTTGTTGACAGCCAAGACCCCACACTTCATCTTCGTGGGACGTTAGGCGTCCATCCACTGCCGGCTCTCCCCACAAACACGTTTTAAAAATTGAGGTTTAATTCACAAACTATCAAATGCACAAAGTTTAAGCAAGAGTTTGATGCATTTTTACATCAAGATGCCCGTGACAGCGCAGAGCACGTCTCCAACACCCTGGAAAGTTCCCTTATGTCCCGCGCAGAGTTCATGAACTTAACCCCAGTCAGTGGCCCTGGCAGTAACTGGGCTGGAATCCCTACTGTGTCACTTTGAACAAGTTGTTTCATCTGGCTGAGCCTCAGTTTCCTGGTCTGTACAATGGAACCACTGTCCCCTCTCTCCTAGGCAGGGATGGAGAAATCCTGTTCTAGAGAAACACATGCAGAGAAAAGGGGGCTTGTGTTAATATTATGAATATGCCAGAGCCTCAGGTCCACCGCCCCATCCCCACAGTTCATGAAGCTGATGCCTTCCCCAGGCGCCCCCAGCCCCTCTCTGCATCCCCAGACCCCAGCCTAAGAAGAAACTCCCTAATCCCCAAGCCAGGCCTGCTTCTCTGGGGAAAGGAGGCATGGTGGCCCCTGACCCTAGCCGTTGCCCGACCCCCAGACCACAGCCTGCAAGAGGCTAACCCCCTCCCTACCTCCCAGTGGCCCATGCCCCCACCCCTTTGGTTGATGAGGCTGCCCCTGCCCGCACCCATTCATGTATTTTGTATTATAAAATGACTGCCGTCGCCATGGCAACATAAAAGGAGCCGATCTCATTACTGGGGCCCGGACACATTATTTTCTCCAAGGAATTTCTTCTTTTCATTATTTCCCTCCAAAGGTCAGTTATCCTCTCAGGCAGGGCGGGGGGCGGCGGGGGGAGTCCACGAAAGGTGAGCCGGATTCATGGCAGAATTCCCCTGGCGGAATTTACAATCATTTTGCCTTTTTCCCCTGCTCTAACACCGTTGGAGAGATTTTCTTGCAGCAGAGCGGTTCTCTTTAACCCCTGCAGCCCTGGCAGGCAGGCTGTGCTGGGAGCGGATGGGGCCGTTCCTACTGGGAATCTGTGTCTCTTCCAACTGTCCCCTGAGGCCACCTGACTTTATGCCCCTAGGACAGGGGACTCTGAGGTGTGTCCCATTTGCCATGGGGGACCGGGGAAGTGGGAGAGGCTTGGAGATAATTTTTTTCTACTAGTCCTCTCACTGGGAAAAACAAAAACACCCCATTCAACAGTCAATAATAGTCATAATAATGACAATTCACATTGCTCTCTGGAATGTGATATGATGACCAAGAATTTGGTGAAGAATTCGGTTTCAGAGGCAGACAGGCCTGGGTTCAAATCCTGGCTCTGCCACTTCCAGGCTGTGTGATTGATCTCGGGCAAGCTGTTCCATGTCTCCGAATCTCAGCTCTAAAACAAGCCTCGCACTGGAGTCTACCTTACAGGCCTCCGGTGAGGATGGAGTGAGATATGTAAATGTATGCAAATGAGCAAGCAGTGTGTCTGCAGCACAGGAAGCAGTAAGTATTGGCAACAAATACCTTGAGGTACATGTGTGCGCCAAATCTTGTACATGCCAGTTACGTGTGTGTGCGTGTGTGTGTGTGTGAAAACCGTAATAATTATTTATTGTCTTTCATAGTTTCTGTGGACCAGGAATGCGGGAGCTGCTGGGTTAAGGTGGTTTTGGCTCAGGATTGCTCTTGCTTGTTGCAGTCAGATGTTTGGGGCTGTCATCTCTGAAGTACTGACTGGGACAGGGAAGTCTAATTCCTAGGTGGCTCATTCGTGGTCAGCTGGTGGGCAGGGGCTTCAGACCCTCTGGTCTCCACACGGGTCTACCCTCAGGGATGCTTGAGCATCCTTATAACATGGTGGTTGCCTTCCCCCAGAAGGGGTGGTCCAAAAGCTACGGTGGCTTTTGTGACTTAGTCTCCGAAGTCACACAGCATTTTACCCACAGTATTGTCTTGATCATGTAGGCTGGCTCTGATTCCACCAGGGAGGGCACTACACTGAGGCTTGGCTAGCAGAAACCAAGGATTACTGGGCACCTTCTCAGAGGCTGGCTCCCACACACACTATGTCCTTTACATAGATGCTCTAGCTTAATCTTTACAACGAATGTTGGAGGCTGATTTCCATTTCACAGAGGAGGGAATTGAGGCTTAGAGAAACAAAGTGACTTGTCTAAGTCTTGAAGATGTTACAGTACGATTTCAGGCCTGGTTTCCTGAATCTCACCCATTTCTCATGGACCCATTAGGTCTGTTGGTCGGATTCTGCCGGCCTGAAGGGGTGGAGATCTGTCAGGAAGAGAAAGCTTGAGGTGGCCTCAGTCTCTCCTGCAGCTGGTCGGGGCAGAGCAGCGTACAGACACTCAACAAGTGAAGCCAGTCAAAACATTCCCTCCTGAAGAAGCCAGTGGAATCAGTGTGTTTGTAAAACTGACAGTGGTTTTGTTGACAGGCAAATGTCTATATCACATGGCAACAAATGGCTGGAAGATGCAAAAACGCAGTCAATCATCAGAGATTTTTTTCCCCCCTTCTCTAAAAAATAAAAGCTCTCCAACCACCAAACAGGATGAGTGATGTTTGCATCTTGTTTGCAGATCTTTCTCCCTGAGCTAGCAAGTTCCTGGGGCTCCACGCAGAGACCTGGGAGCAGCCCAAGTCTGTCTGAACCAAACAGGGTGGGGTTGTCAGGGTCTTCTTGGGAAGGGGGGAGTAATTGACCTGAGGGAGGAAGGGCTGACCTGAGATGCAGGGATGCTCAAGAATAGAGAGACCTGGGAGTGAGGGATGACAGAGCATCATGCTGGTTGTAAGCGACTTGCTTCCTGGCTCAGTTTGGCTCTGAATGTCTGGCTGGCTTTGTGAGCTGTTGCTCAGTGGCTCAGCCGTGTCTGACTCTTTGCGACCCCAGGGACCACAGCACGCCAGGCTTCCCTGTTCATCACTATCTCCCAGAGTTTGCTCCAACTCGTGTCCACAGAGTCAGTGATGCTATCCAACCATCTCATCTTCTGCTGCCCGCTTCTCCTTTTGCCTTCAGTCTTTCCCAGCATCAGGATTTTTTTCCAGTGAGTCAGCTCTTCCCGTCAGGTGGCCAAAATATTGGAGCTTCAGCTTCAGCATCAGTCTTTCCAACGAATATTCAGGGTTGATTGACTTTAGGGTTGACTGGTTTGATCTCCTTGGAGTCTAAGCGACTGTCAAGAGTCTTCTCCAGCATCACAGTTCGAAAGGACCAATTCTTCGGCTCTCAGCCTTCTTTATGGTCCAATTCTCACATCTGCACATGACTACTGGAAAAACCATAACTTTGACTATTTGGACCTTTGTAGCATTTCCCAAACTCTGATGTACTTAGGATCTCCTACAGTAGCTGGTAGGAATACAGATGCCCAGGCGCCAGCCCTGAAGACTCTGATTCAGCAGGATGGGGAGGGTGGCCAGGGTATCTGTATTTTTAATACATGATTTCACTTCCCAGAGATATTGATGTGGGTGTCTCTGGGGCCACTCTGAAAAACAGAGTGATGTGGAGGGAAGACTCTGTGCCCACTACTGCCTTGATTCAGCACACTCCTGGTTGTGCACCTGGGCTCAGCTGGGCAAGGTCTCTCCCAGGTGGCTCAGCAGTAAAGAATCTACCTGCTAATTCAGGAGATACAAGAGATGCAGGTTTGATCCTTGGGTTGGGAAGATCTTCTGGAGGAGGAAATGGCCATGAATTCTAGTATTCTTGCCTGGAGAATCCCATGAACAGAGGAGTCTGGCAGGCTACGGTCCAAAGGGTCACAAAGAGTTGGATGCGACTGAGTGACTGAGCACACAGGTGAGGTTTCCAGGAAGCATCTCCGACTCTCTCGTAGGCAAGGTCAGCCTTGTAACCGTCTATGTCTACTCTCCTCATTTTTTTTTTTTTCTGACTCAGTCTTTAAGACCCACATAAGGCATGTCTGATGTTTGATTCCTCTGCTTAACACCAGCATTTCAAATTTGGAAGTTGTTGGTTCCCTCATTCATTCATTGATCTGATGTCTTTCTTTTTTTTTGCCATTCTCCACAGCATGTGAGACCTTAATCCTGGATCAGGGATCAAACCCACACCCCCTACATTGGAAGGTAGAGTCATAACCACTGGACCACCAAGAAAGTCCCTCAGTTGAGTCTTATTGAGCACCTGCTGTGTGATGGTGGCTGAGGGACACAGCAGTGATTGAGATGGGTGTAATCCCTGCTCCCCTGGACTCCACAGTCCAGTGGAGCAGATGGATCAAATGGGTCAAGAGACAAGTGGGTAAAATATCTGGAAGGTACAAGTGTTCTAGAAGGGAGAAAAGAAGGGGCTTAGATGGAGCATGAGGGGACAGAAACTGTACCCTGGAGGGCTGATCAGGGAAGACTTCTCAGAGGACAGGACTTTCTGTCTGAGATCCAAAGATGAGAGAAGGCTGGTTTCATGAAAAGTGGAAGGAAGCTGCTTCTGGCATGGAGAACAGCATGTGCAAAGGTCCTGGGGCCGGCAAGAGCTGAGAGCAGTCAAGGCATGGGCAGAAGCCCAGTGTGGCTGGAATCGCGTGGGTGAAGGGCCAGGAGCATGGGCTGGTCAGGGGCCTGACCACACATGAGCTACAGCAGAGTTTGGATTGTATTCTGAGTCTGATGGGAAGTTTTTGGAAGGTGTTATGGTTAGAAATTAAAGGGCTCAAAGGCGACCATTCTTTGGCTTAAATATCTTTTTAAAATTAATTACTTAAATTATTTAATTAAGGCCCTGGAGCACTGCGATCTTTAGTCTCAGCATGTGGGATCTAGTTCCCTGACTTGGGTCCCCCGTACTGGGAGCGTGGAGTCTTAACCCCTGGACCACCAGAGAAGTCTCTCAAATATCTTTTGACAGGAAAAGTAATACCATTTTGCCTATTTCCTGGGAAACTTCCAGTAAGTGTGTCCATTACTATTGAACCTTAGATGCCACCTCCTCCAGGAAGCCTTTCTTGCTTTTGCTCAGGCAACTTCACATGCATTTCCGCCAAAGCATCCGTGATGGATGTGTGAGTATACCACAGTACACCAACATTTGTGGAACTGTAGCCAGCGCCCATGTTGCTGGATGGCGTGTGTGCTCAGCCTCTCTGTCTATGTCTCTCTCTACATCTATGTCTCCTCAGAAGTCTCCTTAACCTCCTGTGCCTCAGTTTCCCCTAGTGGGCTGTAAGGAAGAGCAGCCTTTGCCAAGGTGGGTTGCTGTGGTACCCAGGGAAGTGGATGCACCAAACTGCTCACCAAGTGCTTGGTACCCAGTGATGCTCTCAGGTTGGCTGCACTTCCTGCATATGTACTCAGAGGATATCTACTGCATGAAGGTTTAGGGGATGCCCCCACTACACCTGCCAGCCCACCCTCGACAAGAGTTTGGCTCATCAAACACTCCAGCATTGGCTGGGTATGTGTTTAGATTTGCTATCTGGCTGTTCTTTTCATTTCTTAGACTCGGTGTTGGCAGGATACACCCATACATACACTTATACACTTCGGGGGTCCAGGTGGGGGTTTATGGTGTCCTGGCCCCTTTGTGGAAGAGCCAGAAGGATCTGGGAGAGGATCTGGGTCAGGGAAGTGGTGACTCCTGGCTTTTTTTTTTTTTTTTAAGATTCTTTTTTGAGGTGGGTAATTTTTAAATTTGAATTTGTTACAATATTGTTTCTGTTTTATGTTTTGGGTTTTTTGGCTATGAGTCAGGTGGGATCTCAGCTCCCTGACCAGGGATTGAACCCACATCCCTTGCGCTGGAAGGTGAAATCTTAACCACTGGATCACTGGGGAAGTCCCACTCCTGGCTCTTGATGTGAAGGAGCAGAATGATGTGCTTGGGAGGGGACAGGGTTGCAGAAGCACTTAGTTTTCGCAGAGCTTGGTTCTCTCTATATCCATTTGTCTGTCCATCTGTTAGACAAATATTCACTGAGCACTGATTGCCTCAGCACTGAGGATCCAGCGGTAAACAATGCAGAAGCCACCCCTGACCTCACAGAGCTGACTCCCCACCCAGGATGGAAAAAGAGCCAAAGTTTTGTGAGCATCTGTGAATCTATGAGCATTTATGAGCATTAAGGATAACCGGGAATTCTTGACATGGGTTTTCTGCTTTTAACCACCCATGGTTGGTTTGATTGCCTCACTTTCTAATACCAACGTGAGAGCATCAGAGAGGTGAGTGCTGTTGCCCAAGGTCACCGGCTTGATCACACTGGAACTTGGACCAGGCTTGTTGGATTTACCTGCTCGTATTCTACAGAGAAAATTATCTTCCTTACCGCCACCCTCTCTCCAGGGATGACCCCCCCACACACTGATCCAGCCCACACAAGAGTATCTGCTTGTCAGGAGAGACCCCCAGGTCTGCCTCTTCTTGGAGGAGACCTGTCCTTGCTAAAGGGTAAGGTTTCCACCCAGTAGTCCCTGCTCCGCATACCAGGAGCCCCAAGCTAGTCAGCCGAAGGAAGTAGAGGGTCTTCTGCGGGACTACAGACAGGGTTTTAGGTGACATCCCCAGTGGTCCAATGGCTAAGACTTCACCTTCCAGAGCAGAGGGTGTGGATTCAATCCTTGGTTTGGGGAGTCAAGATCCCACTTGGCTCATGGCCAAAAACTAGAACATAAAAGAGAGGCAATGTTGTAACAAATTCAATAAAGACTTTAAAAAATGGTTAACATAAAATAAAAAACAGTACCTTTAAAACAAAAAGCAAGTTGGAGATTGCCATTCTTCCCCTCCCTGTGGTAACCTTAGCCCTGACCTTCAAGGTAGAACCTATGTCTCCTCTATCCTGGTTCCCTACAGATCCCACGTGCTGCCTAATTAGTAGCAAGGGCATCACACAAGGCTATCAGGCAGAACCCATTCCACCATCTTCCCCCTTCCGCATACTGGTTAATCCACCTCTCCCAGGAAGCCTACACTGATTGCCCCAAGCCCAGGGACCTCACCTTCCTCTCTTCGACTCCAAGGAGCCCAGATCCTTTGTAGCATCATCTGTATAGCCATCCTTCTCCTTTCCTTCCCCCTCCCCTACCTCTAACTGGCAAAGATGATTTAAATATCTACTGGGATAAAATGTACACTGGTTAAAGGTATAATCTCTGAGTTAGGAGTGCCTGGGCTTGAACCTCAGCTCTGCCACTAGGCATGAGGCCCTGAGCAAGCCCCCTTCCTGCCCCAAATCTCATTTTTTCCATCATTAACATCAGAGGGTTATTCTGAGTACTCCATTTGCTCTTCACTTGCTCAGTCATGTCTACCTCTTTACATCCCCATGAAAGGCAGCCCACCAGGCTTCCCTGTCCTTCACCATCTCCCAGAGTTTGCTCAGAGTCATGTCCATTGAGCCAGTGATGCCATCCCACCGTCTCATCCTCTGTCACTCCCGTCTCTGCTTGTCCTCGATCTTTCCCAGGTTCAGGGTTTTTCATACGAGTCAGCTCTTCACATCAGGTAGCCAAAGTATTGGAGTACTCCATAAGATAGAATTTAGAAACTTCTCCCATTTCAACTACTAGTAGGGAGAAGCCAGGAAGAAACTTGCTTTCCCAAGTAGAGCTCCTGATGACTGCGAAGAGCAGGTGAAGAGCTGTGAACAATGACTCTTATTTTGGCCTCAGGGGAAACTCTGCAAGAAAGCCTATTGCATATTTACTGCCAGAGAAGGGATCAAGGCACATGAAAGACAGTTTCATGAGGTGTGTGTCTGGGCCTTCTCTCCTGAGCCCAAGGGTCTCCCCTGTGCAGTCCACAACAGTCTTGGGGCACAAACCTCAGGTTCCTAAGAGCTTTTGTTGGATTGATCTTGTTAACCGCCCTCTGTTCCTTAGTATTCCTCTGTCTGAGAAGGTCCATCCATCAGGAAGTTGTATCAATAATCCAGATACATCTTTGGAGTAAGTTTTTTTTTTTTTTTGGTTTTTAATGGATGTGGAGAATTTGTTCTCATTAAAGTCCTAAAGTCCGTGCCGGAGCAGTTAGCTTACAAAAAACACCGTGAGTGCAAAAATTTGCTTCTTTTTGATTTAGTCTCTTACTAGCTTGAAGGACTGGATTTTATAACAGGTCAATTTCAGACCATTTGATATTGATATATGAAGATCCTTAGGGATTACTGAATGCATTTTTCATCCAGCTGCGATAGCATCATATAAGGAAAATGGGATTGACTGTTAAGTACAAATTGAAAAAGACATGGTCATTTAAGATAACTCCTTATCTGTATACAAGGAAATAGTATCAGGGAAATAGACCACCAGTTGACAGAAATAAATTTCACCTTGGACTCCCCCTCCATATGCCTCCTTCACTGCTGTTCACACTTGTCGGGATTATTCAATTATTCTGAGAGCCCTTTCCCGGGGGGCCCCTTTTAGAGGATGTGTCTTCGAGGAGGATTCCCTGCTGCTTTATTCTAGAAGGAAGTGTTAGGAGGAGCTGGGACCATTCACAGAGCAAGCTTTGGAGAGTTTGAAACAAGGTAGCTTCAGTCTAGAATGTGGCAGGTCTCCCCAGCAGAGCCCCTGTGAGCTAAGAGCAGGGGAAAAGCTGAGAACAATGATTGGGTGCTTTTCTGCTCATCCACCAGGTTCACTCACAAGACCCCTGGAGGGGTCTTTAGCCAAGCAGGGCCCCTCTCCAGGTAACATATCCAGGACTGGGAAACTTCCTGAATTTTACCCAAGCAGAGTGGGTTTGAAGGTCACTTGGAAAATTCCCCAGATTTCCAAATATCCCCTTTGCCGTGGGAGGGGCAGCTGGGAGCTTGTGTCTGGTCTTCTAGACATCGGTGTGTGGACCTGTTTCTGATCCAGCTTCCCCCTCTTCTCCAATTCCTGGGCTGGAGGCTGGAGAAATGGGGCTGCTGCTTCTCTTTCTTGCCTGTGAGGCTGAGCTGGGACCTTCCAAACCGGTGAATTCCCGAGAAGGACAAGCTTGGGGCAGGTGTTTGCCTCGCCCTCAGGTGAGCAGAGGCTATGTCCCAGCCTGGCTCCCCTCACTCCTCAGTGGGAGTCAACATCAGAAATTCCCCTTGATCCCACTGAGGAAAGGGCTTTCAGAGCCCCAGGGAAAGCCAGGTGACCTTAGGCCTAAAAGTGAGTCCCATCCCCAAGGCTTCCTGAGGACCTACTATGTGTCAGATGAGCCAACACTAGGAGACTCTGAGAATGATGTGATGAAAATCAGACCAGTCCCTTCATATGTATGATTTTTGTTAGAACTTACAGCGAGCTGAACATCACCACCCCCAGTTTACAGCTGAGGAATGTGAGGCTCAAAGACAGATGACAACTTGAACAATTCATACAGATAAGTTGTGGAGGAATAAGAATTTAAGTCTGAGTTTGTTCAACTCTGAAAGAATCCATCCATTCATCTCCCTAGCTACTCATTCATTTATCCATCCTCCTATCCTCCCTTCCTTCCTCCCATCCTCCATTCCTCCCTCTCTTCTTCCCATCCATCCATCCATCCACCCATCCATCCATCCATCCATCCATCCATCCATCCATCCATCCATCCATCCATTCATCCTTGCATCCATCTATTCCTGCAATGTGTTTCAAGTACCTGCCAGGCAATAATCATCCTTAATCATTACAGAAGGCACCCTAGGGAGGTTCCCAGGCCCAGGTCTGACCATCAGTCACCACAGCTAGACCGTACTGGGGGCCCTAGTCTAAACTCGCCAACAGGAAACAGTGGGAAGGAGGCAAGAGAGTGTCTCCCACGCAGCATGGGGACCAGGGCTGGGCAGCAGAGCCTCCACCTCGAAGACAGGGTATGTGGGAAGTGGGGTGAGGAGAGGCTGGTAGAAGGAGTTCATTTTCCCCTCCCAAGAAACCTACATGCAAACTCTTCACCAACCTGTAATTCCGTCTAACTGTCAATATGCCTGCAGGCCCATGAATCACAGCACTTGACTTTCTGATACTAATAAAACGCAGCCTGTCTCAGAGGTGGGCTGGGACTGTAGCCACAGGGCCAGTCTGTACGGTGCAGAGCATCCCCGGGAAGGGTAGCGGGGTAGTGCAGGTGGCCCTTCTGGAAGCCAGCAGCATCTCAAGAGGCTCTGAGGGGACTTCCCTGGTGTTTCAGTGACTAAGAATTCGCCTTGTGATGCAGGGGACGTGGGTTCAATCCCTAGTTGGGGAACTAAGACCCCATATACTGGGGGAGCAGCTAAGCCCATGTGCCACAATTAGAGAGTCCTTGCGCCACAAGGAAAGGTTTGGCGTGATGTGACGAAGATTGCATGTGTAGCAACTAAGGCCTGACGCAGCTAAAAAAATATTAAAGAGCTCTGGGCCCTCAATGAGGGGGGATCCCAGATCCATCAAAGATGAGTCCTGAACCTACTCAGAGGCTAGATGATGACCATGGGGGAATACCCTGCAGGGCAGCTTTCATGGCTGTCCTCGGGACCCCTGGAGGGTTCAGGCTACCAGCTGCCGCAGGGCTGGACAAACAGGCTGGCAAGTCTGAGCTGGTCAGAGTCTGGCCAGAGGTTGGGTGTGTTACCAGCACCTCGCATGCTCGCTGGATCTGCTCAGCCTCACCTGGGAGGTCCCATCCCATCCTGCTGCTGCTGCTGCTGCTGCTAATTCGCTTCAGTTGTGTCTGACTCTGTGCAACCCCACAGATGGAAGCCCACCAGGCTCCCCAGTCCCTGGGATTCTCCAGGCAAGAACACTGGAGTGGCTTGCCATTTCCTTCTCCAATGCATGAAAGTGAAAAGTGAAAGTGAAGTCGCTCAGTCGTGTCCGACTCTTAGCGACCCCATGGACTGTAGCCCACCAGGCTTCTCCATCCATGGTAGTTTCCAGGCAAGAGTACTGGAGTGGGGTGCCAGTGCCTTCTCTGCTCATCCTGTCCATGCCTTCTTAGAACCTTTCCACTGCAGACAGCAATGCTTTCACAGCATGCATGTGCTCAGCCCCTCTGATGACAGGACTCCTCCCCATCCTGGGCCCCCACATCTCTCCTAAAATGCTGCTTTGGCTCTGTCCATCTCAGGGACATTGCATTGTCCATTCTGATAGGGGAGTGATGACATCTCATCGTGGTTTGAATTTGCATTTTCCTAACTGTTCATGATCTCTTGCTCTGGGGTTTTAAAAAATGTTTGGAGCCACTACTGGGTCCCACTGGCCCATTTCACAGATGAGAAAAAAGAGGCCCAGGAAATGAAACAGATTTGCCCAGCTGCAGCTGGACCCCTCAGGCTTCATCCTGATTCCTGGTCATATCCTCTTAAAAGAGCTCTTTAAAAAGATGCTAAGACTTCCCTGCATCTGGTCCCACTTCCCAGTCCAGTGGTTAAGACTCTGCCTTCCAATGCAGGGGGGCTTTGATTCAACCCCTGGTTGGGGGAACTAAGGCCCCAGAGGCCATGTGATGTGGCCAAAATTAAAAAAAAAAATAGAAATAAAAAAATTAAATGATGCTTACTTTCACTTGGAGGTGCAGAAGGCACTCTTTCGCTATTCTAATTGACTGTGTGCACTGTGTCCAGATTACAATGGTGGGGTCTGGACAGCGAGGGGACTTCTGGACACTAATTCCCAGAGGAAGAGAGGACAAGGATGGGTCACTAATCTCCACCCTGAGAAAAACAGGCGGCCACCAGTGAGGTCCGAGCTGGCTGGGCTGAGCCCCAGGTCAGTCTTAACATCCCCAGAGGTCCCCTCCTGCCTCCACTCGGACCCATGCCCTCTGTTCCCTACGTCCAAACTATCCACTCCCCACACAACGTCTTCTCCCCTCCTTGGCCTCCCAAATCTGTTGTGTGTCTTATTTAATCTTATTTTATTTGGGGAGAAAGTCGCATCCAGAAAACCCGGGAAGGGTGGAACCACGGTGTCTGTGAAGGAAGGACGGCTGCAAAGAGAATACACACAAAAAATTTTTTTAAAGCATGGTAATAAATGCTATTCAAAAAAAAAAAAGAAAAAAGAAAAGAAAAACTCACCCCACAATCTCTGAAAAACACAGCCCATTGAAATGACAAGCCGAAAATCATTTGCTAAGCGCCGAAACTGGTCCCTTTGTCACCCAAATCCCTCTGTTGACAGTTACCTTTCAATCCTGCAATTGTGGGGAAAGGCTGATTTTTATTCAATGTTCTATTCACCCTGCGTATTAATGAAAAGGGGGAAGGAAAAAAAAAAACTTGTAAGAATGGTGTTTAATAGGCTGATGGACAAGCCGTCTGGATTCGCCGGCCGGGCCTGTCTTATCAGTGGCTCACAGTGGGGCTGACGTGGGTGCCCTGTCCCAGCGCGACTTGGCACACCCATCTCTGCCCCTGCAACTGAAACCCGGGGATGGATGGATTGGTTTTTATTTTTAATGTTTTTAAAAAGTAGGGTGCTTGATGATCTTTTCTCCTCACCAGGGAGCAAGGGACAGCACATGACCTGACCCCATGAATCAGACGTGCATTAATTGAGCACCTGCTGTGTGCTGGGTATGGCACGGATGAGGCGGTGTCCCCAGGCTGGGCAGATATTGGCAAACCAGGACTTTTGCCTGGTTTGAGCTGGGCCAGGTGTCAGAAAAGGTCAGGGTGGTCCCCGCTAACTCTGGGGAAACTGTGTACCCTAAATTGTTTTCTTGTGTGCCCTCAAGGCGGAGGCCCCAGGCTCACACCAGCAGGCTGGGTTTGGGGCATCACCGTGCCTGGTGGGTTGCAGGATGGGGGGGGCGACAGAGGAACTTACCTTGATCAGTTCTGTTCTGAGGCCATGGGGGATGCTAAGACTGAACTGTAAAGGTGGGACCCCGACCCTGGTTTGAATCTCGACTCTTCCATGCACTTCCTGCAGGCTCTGGGTGAGTCCACCCTCTTCTCTGAGCTGCCGTCTCCTAGCCTGTCACTTGGGGGTGGTGACATCACTGAAGTCAAGTCATTGGGAGGGTGTTACCAATTCAAGGTTTACGTCTCTGCTCCCAGATTCACCTGATGAAGCCCTGAGCTCCAGGGTTTGGAAAATTTTACCCTCTCCCATCTTAGGCTGCCCTTTCTCCCTTCCTCTTTTCATTTCTTGGTTTTCTGTCATGAATTAAACTGGCAGAGTTAAAGAAGGAGAATGTGACAAGGAAACCAGCTCCCTGGCTGGGTGCTGAGTTCCCCGTCACTGCAAGGCTGTAAGTGGAAGCTGGATGGCAACCTGGCGAGGACATTCTGGTGACGTGGGGGTGGGCCACAAGGGTTCGAGGGGCCTGTACCTGCCTGCCAGCCTGCTTGCCCAGACTGAAAACTGGGTGTGCACCGGCCACGCCCGTTTTGTCCCCTGTGTGCCATGCCCAGCTCTCAGGCCCCATACCCCGGGTCACCCTGGAATCCTCTCCACCCACACTCGGTCCTTTGACGAATCTCGACAACTCTGCCTTTAAAACGCCCCAAGCCTGCCAGCTCCCCTCCAGCACCCCTTCATCTGCAGTGGCCCATTTGCTCGGCTCTTTGCTTCATCTTTTCCTCTTCACAGAGCAGAGTGCAGCCTGGAATCTGTTTGTCTGATCCCCTGGGTCTGCTTTGTCCTCTGCAGTGGCTCCCACCGTGGAGCCCTTCTCATAACCCCACCCCTGTCATAGCAGCTCCTGCCTGGCCCCACGCTAGTCGCTCCACTCTACCACCCTGGAACTCTTGCCATTTCTCGAACATGCCAGCTGTGTTCCCTTTGGCCAGGCTCTTCCCTCTGCCTGGGACGCAATCTCTCTGGTCCCCACCGGGCCGCCCTCCCTCCATCTGGGCTTCGGTCAGAAGCATTCTCTCCTTCCCTGCCCATGTCCCCAACACTATCTAACCCCTCCTCCAGCTCAGCTTCCCTACTTGGCTCATGTGACCACTTCATGCCATGTAATTGTCTGACCCATTGTCGTCTGCCTCCCATGCTGGCCGTGAGAGCAGGGGCTGTGTCCACCTGGCTGCCGTGGTGTCTCCAGATGGACAGGAGATGGATGGGTGGCGCCCCCCACTGTAGTAGGACCCATCCCTGAACCTCATCCCAGGACTTGTATCCTCCCACCTCCTGATTCAGAACACAGGATTATTGCATCCTTTCCCCATGTCTTCTGAAAACCAGCATGTCCTAGGCAACGACAAGTAACAGCCATTGCTCGTCTTGACTGCTCACTCAGTCACTCCACAAACACCTACTGTCAGGCATCAGGCAGGCCACGGGCAAATGTATGGAACTCAGCTATGAAAATGACAGCCACAGAGCTGATATCTTTAATGGGGAGAGAGAGATAAGAAAAAGTAAATTAATTTTAATGATGATATCAAGGACTATGAAGAAATACAGATGCTGTAGTCAAGGGGACAGTCAGGGAGGACTTCTTGGAGGTGGCATCAGAAGTGGAGAAGGCCTGAATGAAGTGCTGTGCTGTCAAGGAACAGGCAGGGGCGCTGCTGAGGCAAGGGAAGGAGGAGCCAGATGGTAAAGAAACTTCACCCATGTGAAGCAATGCAGGGGACCGCGGATACTTTTAAGAAGGACTTAACACTATGATAAATTTGAGTGGGTGCCCAGGGAATGCCAAATGGATGAAAGAATGGGTGAGCTATTTGAGTTGGTGAACAAGCACCACCTCAACTTCATGATCCACTGGCACTCAGGGTCCTGCCCTCCTTCATCCATCTCCCTCAAATCAACCTGACCTGGCAGGTGACCCCCTTTGCAAGATCCCACCTGCATCATTTTGGAGGCAGGCATTGTCTTCTGCTAGTGCCTCAACTTCACCAGTGCCAGGATGAGCTTGGCCCCAGTGGCGTCTCTTCAGGGAACTAAGCAGGAAACCCTCCTGGGACACAAGGAGGTACCCACTCCCAGCCTCCCTGGAATAGAGTGATCATCCAGACCGTAATTTGTGCTTTGGGTCCCCCTCAGCCCCCTTCCCTCCCCTCCCCTCCACTGTGATTGCTGACAGTGCGAATTTTAATCTATTCACATTGGCAGAGCTATTTGCATTCAGATGCAATTATGAGGCAAGACACAGACTCCTTAGGGGGGTTGTGGAGTTGGGGGAGGATATGCCAATCCTCTTGGGGGGTGGGGGGCTTTGGGAAGTGTGGTCCAGACTGGACTGAGCTCTGTACCCTTGCTTTCCAGACATCAGTGTCTGGGCTGGTACAGCACCCTCTCCCCAACGCTGAGCTGGAATTGAACTGGATTACTTTGTTCATCCCAGGATGGGGAGAGGTGTGGGTGTTGGTTGAAAGGGGACTAGGACAGTGTTTTTCCAGCTCCCACTATGTGTCAGGCACCGTGCTGGGCCCTCAGGAGTTTACATATTCACGGAAGACTTAGACAGGAACAAATTAACAACTAAATAAACAAGAGCACACTGGAGAAAGTGGGGCATGAGGAACCACATAGGTGAAGTGACAGAGTTTGGGGGTGTTTCCCTAGATACAGTACAGAAGGGGGTGGGGAAAGTTGATTGCAAAAATGTGCCCAGTCTTTCACTGTTCCCTGTAGCCATTTCCCCTCTCAATGCACCTTTGTCTCTCCATCCATCAAGAGTGGCATCTATTTCCTACCCCTGCAGTCTGGACTTGGTCATGCGACTTGCTTTGGTCAGTAGGATGTGGTATCAGCAATATAGGACCAGCTCCAACCAGAGGCCTCCAGGGACCTTGCACATTTTTGCTTCCTGTCTTGGAACCCTGCCACCATCTTGAGTAAGAACCTGGGCCCTCTGCTGGAGGTTGGAAGTCTGACGGAACAGAGAAACGCCATCCCAGTCAGGGTCAGCCTAGACAAGACAGAACACAGCTGATCTGCTGGCTGACCTCAAAAGCAGTGATCATTTTATCAGTCCAAACCAGTAGGACTACCCATGTAACCTGCTGACGTGTGGGTTAAAGAAATGCCTGCTGTTTGAAGCATGGCATTGAGATGTTTTGTTATGCATCAGTAGCTAACTGTTGCAAAAGGTCCTTTTGAATAGCACTTCGTCTGAGATCCAAAAGATAAGAGTTGCAGTGACATAGCTAACCCCCAATGAAGGAAAAACTTGAATTGATTCTACAAAGAAGTATTCCCAGTGTGGAAAGGCAATGAACGAACCCCTAAGCTAACAATGAGCTTAAAGGCTCCCCCAGTAAGGGTTAGCCCACCCTGGAGGCTGGTGGTGAAAGGCCAGAGCCCATCCTGGTTAACCCATCCCAAGTCTCGCCCCTATTTTGGAGGAAGGCTAGCCTTTTAGTTCATTCTCTTTAGAACATGCTGAAAAGCTCCCTTGCAGTGCTGTCCTCCAGCCTCCAAGGCCCCTCCTCCCAAGCAAACCCTGTGTTCAACTGGCATGAGTCCTTTCAGAGACATTTTTTGCAAATGTAATCAGATACTTAAGAAGATTATGCTTGATGCCTTTTCCACAAAATCTGCTATACTCAGTGTGTCTTTCCTCACTCTCTATGACTTGGAAATCTTCCATGTCAGTAAATAAAGGGCCTCTGCATGCATTTTATACAGCCATATAGTATTCCATGGTGTGACTGCATCATCATCTATGTATCTAGACCCCTACTGATGGACATCTAGGTTGTTTCCCTTACTATTTTGCCATTACTTAAAAGGTTCATTGAGTAACCTTATACATCTATGTGTGTGTATGGGAGAAACTCTCTAGCATAAGTGCCAATTTATTATACCGATAGATTTTATTTAATTATTCCCCATAGAGGATGCCAATGGACACTCTTCCACCAGAATATGAGAAAGGCCTGGCTGACCCCGCATCATATTTAAGTTTAAGAACAGTTGTCATCTCCTCCAGGAAGGCTTCTCAGACCTTGTGTGCAGCTCATTAGCCTCAACAGGGTCCCAGCCTCAGTGCCAAGTCTGCGGGACCCTGTACTACAGTGGTCTATTTCCTTTTTTGTCCCCATCATCAGACTGGGAGCTCCCTAAGACCAACCGTTATTTATTAAGAAGTCCTCAGGCCTACCCAGGTCCCAGCATAGAGCTGAGGTCTGAGTAAACACCGGTTTCCCTCCTGTATGCCCCAGGGGCTGGGGTCCGCAGGGTGGGCTACCTCTGTTTACCCCTTGGCTGTAGTGCCTCAGGGACAGAGGTTCAGCCTCTGCCCCTGACACTTGCAGGCCACCCTGTGTGCTGGCACTGAGCTCCTTCCCCCATCACTGGGGCCTCCACCCTCTCCCTTGAACAAATAATAATTGTTAGAAAAAGGCCGGTGGATAAATTATTATCCTGACCCTCATTCCAGTGCAAAAAACTTTTGCTAGCTGCCAAGCGAAAAGTCAAAATTTGCATTTAAATAGAAAACATTAGGCCAGCTGAACAGGGAGGCCAGTGCCCCCAAGAGGCCCCTCCCAGATGGATGGGGAACCCGGTCACCCACCCCTCCCCAGGAGCCCAGCAAGCGGCAGGGGAAACCTTCAGGGTCTGAGTCGAACTGATTTTTTTCTGTGGTTTGTGGCCCCTTGGGGTCTACTCTTTCCAGTTCCTGCCAAGGTTCTACAAAGGCCCCGTGGTCCAGGCAGATAGATCCCTTTGATGTCCTCTATTCAGCCCACCAGGAACTTGAGTCTCCTTTCTCCCACCCCACAGTAAGCAGGTAACCACAAACATTAAGGGCAGGTAGAGACTTTGTGGGTCACCTGGCACAGAATATTTAGAGCACGGTTTTAGGGCTGTACAGGCAGGGCTGGGGGCTTGGCTTTTTGCTAAGACACAGCTTCTCCGAGCCTCAGTTCCTCTGTTTGCCAATGATGGATAATAATGCCTTCTTGGCTAGGAACGTCCCTGGTGGTCCAGTGGCTGCGACTCTGTGCTCCCGATGCAGGGGGCCCAGGTTTGATCCCTGTTCAGGGAACTAGATCCTACATGCCGCAACTAAGAGTTTCCACGCTGCAGCTAAAGATCCCGCATGCCGCAACAAAGACCCGGCGTAGCCAAATAAGTAATAAAATAAATAAAAAGACAAAGTTGACTTATTGGATATTATTTATTTATTTTTGACCATGCCATGGGGCATGAGGGATCTTAGTTTCCAGAACCGGAACACAGCCCCTGCTGTGTAAGCGCAGGGTCTCAACCACTGGACCGCCAGGGAGGTCCTCGGGGACAGATTTCTAAGTCGAGGGAACAGCATGCGTGCAGCTATAAGAAGAGAGAGAAGCTGAGTGTCCAAGGAACAGCCTGGACCCCAGAGGGGCTGGATGGATGGCAAGTGGGGAGGCAGGGAGGAGGGAAGAAGGAGAAGGGCAGGGCCGGGTCAGGAAGGCCTATGGGACGAGATCAGAGCCCCAGAAGCCAGGGTCCTGGGGAGCCCTACTCCAGGAAGGGAAGCAAGAGCTCTGGAGTGCCCATTACGGTCAAGGAGAGATGCTTAATGTTCCCCCCAAGGGGGCACGATGGACCTTGTGAGAGACACACAAATGAGCCGAGTCCCATGGAAAGGTTAACGAGGTCCCCCTTGTCCCTCACTAAAGTTGCCTCACACGTTTACAATGTGCCAGTCAAACCAATTAGCTGTGAAAGTGTTGTAGGGCCTGCATTTGATTGGATTCTGGTCAACTCGGAATTGGTTAAATAATGTCTGCTCGGAAACATACAAGATCTGCACGCGGGGTGCATGGGCGGTGCTGGGTGGTCCCTGGAGGCCCGCAACAGGGAGAGGGGTGTGGGCTGGACTTGGGCCTTGGCCGGGCTTCTGCGAGGAGGACTCTGCCCAGAGAGGGGTTGGGGGATGGTTTCTCGTGATATTTATGCTCCCAGTGGTCTCGATTCTCCCGCATCCTTAGAATCCTCCCGGGAACTTAAAAAAAAAAAAAAAATATATATATATATATATATATACATATATATGTCCTTGGCATCTGGTGTGTAGAGGGTGCTAAACATTCTACAGGATGCAAAGGACAGCCTCACCACAAAGAAACATCCGATTCCGAAGATCCATAATGCTGAGGTTAAGAGATCCTTCTCTAGTCTAATCCACCCATTAGACAGATAAGGAAACTGAGGCCCAGACTGGCTGAAGAGTGTGTTTGGGTCATACATGGAATATATGCAGGGTCGGGCAAGCAGGAGGACCATGAACTTCTGTCTCTGGACCATGTGTCTGACACTATGCCACTGGCTATGGCTCAGAGAGTGTTCTGTCAGATTCTGTAGGGCCAAGTTGATCAGGTTGAATTCTGGGGGCTTAGCCTCATCCAGACTAGGGTTTGAGGACCTGTACAGCTTCTAGGAATTGCTCATCTTCCCCTGGGCAAACCCCTGACAGAGTCCATCTCTTTAGCAGAAGTTAGTGAAAATGTTAGTTGCTCAGCTGCATCCGACTCTTGGTGACCCCATGGACTGTAGCCTGCCAGGCTCCTCTGTCCATGGAATTCTCCAGGCAAGAAGTGGATTGCCATTCTCTTCTCCAGGGGTCTGAGAAGTGCTCGGTTCTGCGCCGCCGATCTTGGACCACTGATGGTCTGTCCGTTTGTCCATTCATCCATCCCGTGGCGGTAATCCGAGCCGTGTGCAGCGTGGGGGGACCAGGATAATTGCAGGCTTGGGGAAGGCCAGGCAGAGATTAGCCCACAGTGAGGAGCGGCGGCAGGCAGGCATCTGGGGCTGGGATGGTACCTGATTAGTTAAATTGCCAGCACCTGCTTGCTTTTATTGCAAACATAAACACGGCTGTGCAGACCATTGCTGGCCAGCCTAATGCGTTCCTCGTTTTGCCACATCTGCAAGGTTTTTGGGGTCGGGCAGTGCGGAGGCTCAGGCCTGGACAAAACAGGGAGGCAGACAGGTTTGGGTGAAAAGATGCTGGATTAGAAATTGGGGGAGGGAATTTACACTTGGCGAGGCCTCCTCTGTGGCAGGCACTGCGTGAGGCCTTTATATCCCCGTGCAAAGCTGTCGGACCCTCAGAACTCTCCTGTGAAATATTATGACTTTTCTGATTGAGACTCAGAGCAGTTAAGCAATGTCCTCCAAGTGATCCAGCCGGGAGGTAGCCTCTGTGGAATCTGAACCCATGCTTCCCACCCCCTAAGCCCCTACTCTTTCTGCTCACTGGGTGTAGGGACCCCTGGGGGTTCCTGCTGCAATTTACTGAATTTTATATCTGCAGCATGCAGTTACCAGCTGGCAGTGGCACGTGTGTTCAGGGAAGGAAAACACAGTTTCCAGGCCTTCAGACAGTTTGCTAGGGGACCACAGGCTTCTGTTTCCTCTCCCTGTGCCTCAGTTTCCACGTCTGTAAAATGGACATCTAGTTGCCCGCCTTCCGCTATTAAACTCCAGGACAAAGAGGTGAGAGTGTGACAGTTAGGTCCTTGACTGTGTTTGAGGTCAAGTCCAGCGTGCCAGCTGAAATCACCTACTCGGGCTCCTCAGAGCTTCATTACACAGAGTCGTGCTCCCCTGTCCTCGCGGACATGAGTCCTGCAGGACCCCGCCAGGCACGGGCAGTATTGACTCTAGCCATTGCCCAGCGATTGGCCGACAAGAGAAGCAGCCGAAGAGACCCTTTCAAATTAACCCCGTCTCCATTACCAGCGTTTTTATTAAGATAAACTATGTTGGGGGATGCTTACCAAAGACAGCCCTCCTTGCGGCGGAAGGTCAGAGGGACAGTCAGAGGGAACCGCACAATTTTCATTCGAAAGCTTGGGGCACCTCTCTCACTTTCAAACGCACATCTCTTCCCCTCGGTGACAGATGCTTCAAGCCTGTGACATGTTTTGTCAGAATTTCATTTGTTGGAGCGGCTTCAGCCTTATTCTTGGCAGATGCGGACGATAGGGGAGAGGTACGAGTCTAAATTCCCTTCTGCGGTCCTTGAAAATGAAGTGGCAGTGCTTTTCCACCACCAACGCTGAGTTTCACCGAAGGAGGAGAAAGCAAAATGTTCCTTAGAGCCCGGGAGAGGGGCAAATATATAGTCACCATCTATCCGATTGTGCCTCTCCTTGCTTCTTAAAGCCATGGTTTATTAAATGACTCACATTGTCCCTTTATTCATTTCCATAATCACTTTGGTTTTTTTGTTTATAACCATTTTTTTAATTGAAGTATAGCTAATGTACAATATTATATAAGTTACAGGTGTACAATACAGTCATTCACAATTTTTAAAGGTTTAAAATGTACTGCATTTATAGTTATTGTGGAACTTATAAAGTACAACAAACCAGTGAATCCAACAAGAGAGAAGCAGATTCACTGACAGAGAGGACAAACTAGTGGGTACCTGGGGCGAGGGAAGGAAGCAGGGTAGTTCAGAGGTGATACAGGGGGTGGGTAAGAAGTACCAACTTTGTATATGATAAGCTACCCTGTGGGTTTTTCATTGGAATCTTGACTTCTCATGTGTCGCTGTGTACACCAGAGCCTCAGTTTCTACACCTGGGAAATGGGACAATGATACCCCAGGACTGTGCTAGAGCTAAATGGGTTAAGTCGAACACTTGGTTTGCAGGAGGGGGCTGGTGCTGTGAGGGTGGTGGTGGAAATGTACTCCATCCCATAAAGGTTAGGTTGCTGCTCACGGCCACAAGGTCGGGGAGCATGTCAAGCGGGTGGGATATGAGCCTAGTGGGTCTGCTTCCTTCCCTTTGCTCTCCTCTTCTGCTAAATCTTAGCGCATGTGTCGCCTGGGGCTATAGACCCAGCCCTGGGCCACTGGCCCCATGCTTGAGCAGTGTTTGCTGAGCTTGGATCCAAACTCAGATTCTTTGTATCTGCTCTTGGACCTGTCCAGGGTGGGCTGCCTTCTCTTGGGGCCCCAGCACCAGGTACCAGCCACCAGTGGTGCCCATTGCCATCTTTTCCTAAAAGCAGCATCAGGTGAAGACCCTCCTGGTCCCAAAGGACCACTTTGCTCTCCAGCCGTGGGCAAGCCCTTCTCTTCTCTCTGGGCCTCAGCTTTCTCCTCTGCACAATCGGTACTTAGGTGGTCTGGAGCCCCCACTCAGACTCTGAAACTATGACTTTTTTCTTTTTTGGCTGCATAGGCATCTAACCCATGCCTCCTGCTAAGGAAGCACAGAGTCTTAACCACTGACCCACCGGGGATTTCTCCAGAAACTATGGTTTTTTTGAGTAGAGAGAATAAGTGTCTTTTCTTACTGTTCATGGGGTTCTCAAGACAAGAATACTGAAGTGGTTTGCCACTCCCTTCTCCCTGATGCTTGGGAAGATTGAGGGTAAAAGGAGAGGGAGCCATAGAGGATGAGATGGCTGGATGGCATCACCAACTCAACGGACATCAGTTTGAGCAAACTGCAGGAGACAGTGCAGGACAGGGAAGCCTGGTGTGCTGCAGTCCATGGGTCTCAAGAGCCAGACATGACTTAGTGACCGAAAAGCAACAACAATGTGTCACTACCACCCATGGACTTTCTTTCTGGAATGCCCAGGGGGACCTGGCTACACTCAGTTGACACCAACCACTGCTGGAGATTCTCACTCCCCTACCCTTCTGTCCCCAGGTATCTTGCCCTCCATGGACCCCTGGGTACCTAAGGGTACCTCTCCCACCTCTGAGTTGCTCCCAGAACCTGGAGATTCATCCCAGATTTTGTATCCAAGGAAGTCACCCGCAAACATCAAAGACCTTTTCTTCCTCTGGGACTCTCCAAGGACGGCCAACACCTCCATTTCTTCTCCGCCAAATTCCTTCCTCTTGGCCCGGGGAGCCCAATCAAGCTGGAAATGCCCCTTTGCTGTGGGCGACATGTCACTCACACAAAGGCACAGGAGGGGTGAGGGTGAGGGGGGCACATATTCGTGCATCACGATGGGCTCCTGCTCCTGCAAAACGCAGCGAGGGCAAGGATCAAGGGGGTGGGATGTGACTGGCGGAGGGGGAAGCTCTGGGAGATTTTCCTGGTCTGGCTGAAGAGGAGTTTCCTTTGGCTTTGCCAGAGCATGGCCATTCACCTAGAGAGAGGTGGAGAATTCCTGGGGGTCGTCTCAGCAAATGACAAAGTCAACGGCAAAGCAAAGAACAGAACTTTCCGATATCCAGATTTAAGAGGAGGCTGAAGAAGGGAAGGTGGGCAGGATCGAGTTAGATTCTAAGAGTTCGCAGCCTCAGCAGGTCTCCAAGGCCCCCGGAGAGGTTGTGGGATCCAGATGTGGATGGGGAAGGTGGAGGGGGGAGGGGAGACAGGGCGGGGGGGGGGGGGAGGTCTGTTCACAATTAGCCTTGATTTTGTGTGATGACATTGAAATTGTGGGCAAACATGAAAGCAGAGTCGTGAGGACATGTCTGTCCGAGCAGCCCGGGGATTAATCCGACGTGAAGGACACAGGCCGAGGGCTGGCACCACATGGAAGCAGTTTGCGTGGGTTTTGATGTCCCGCCAGCTGAAGGGGGCTTCGCCGCTCAGGCTGATCGGGCCCTCTACCCCCCAGCCCAGCCCAGCCCCCTGAAGCCTGGCCGACTCTGGCCGAGGGGTTAAGTCGAGAGCACGAGAGAAGGTTCTGCCTCCTGCAGGGCCTGCCCAGAGCTGAAACCAGCATGGTGGCCCCGCCTGTCTGCACAAAGCCAGGCACTGGGGGTACCCTGCCAGCTGCCAGGGCAGTGACGGAGGGGCCGCAGAGGGGAGAGTCTGTGAGTTCGTTTCCCTGCCTGCATGCAAGCTCAGTCTCTTCAGTCGTGTCTGACGCTTTGCGACCCCATGGACCGTAGCCCATCAGGCTCCTCTGTCCGTGGGTTCTCCAGGCAAGAATACCAGAGTAGATTGCCATGCCCTCTTCCAGGGGATTTTCCTGACTCAGCAATCTAACCCAAGTCTCCAGCATCTCCTTTACTGCAGGCAGATTTTTACCGCTGAGCCACCGGGGAAGCCCTGAGTTAGTTTCCATATTTCTAATATCACAAGGATTGGGCTGACGCATGTGCTGGTGTGTTTGGCAGCTGACGGCCTGGTAACAGGGCTTTGCTGGGATGAACCTTGATGGGGAATCTTAGAATTTTTATGAGGACGTCAGGGGCCAGGAGGGCAGGTGGGCGTCTGGGTCACAGGCTCCAGCTCTGAGGGAGCCTGCTTGTTGAGCTTAATCCAGGAAGAAAGGTCATTTTGACATCTTCATGCTGTGGTGAAAGTTCGGAATAGAGAGAAAGGCAGAGCCCCAAGTATGATGCCAGGTGCCACCCTGTACCATGTGGGTGACCTTGGACAAGGGAGCCTGTCTCTTTTGAGCCTTGGTTTCCTCATCTGTAAAATGGGAAGAATAATCTACCCTCCTTGAATAAGATCCTTGTGAGAACTGGATACCCAAACATTTATAAGAGGTCACCATCTAATGTGTGTGTGTACCTGGCCACTCAGTTGTGTCTGACTCTAACCCCCTGGACCCCGCCAGGCCCCTTTGGGATTTCCCAGGCAAGAATACTGCAGTGGGTTGCCATTTCTTCCTCTAGGGGATCTTCCCAACCCAAGGATGGAACCCATGTCTCCTGCATTGGCAGGCAAATTCTTAACCACTGTGCCACCTGGGAAGCCCCTAGCATCTAACAGACACCCAATAAATAGTCAGGGTTTCCATCTCTATCAGAGATAGTGAACATGCAAATTGGAAAAGGCACTGGTGACCCGCTCCAGTACTCTTGCCTGGAGAATCCCATGGACGGAGGAGCCTGGTGGGCTGCAGTCTGTGGGGTCGCGAACAGTCGGACATGACTGAGCGACTTCACTTTCACTTTTCACTTTCACGCATTGGGGAAGGAACTGGCAACCCTCCCCAGTGTTCTTGCCTGGAGAATCCCAGGGACGGGGGAGCCTGGTGGGCTGCCGTCTATGGCGACGCAGAGAGTCAGACACGACTGAAGCGACTGAGCAGCAGCAGCAGCAGAACATGCAAATAGAGCTAGTATGATGATCAGAGCTATTATTGATATTCCGTGTATTAGTATTCTGGAACAGTTGTGTTGATGATGCAGAGTGTGTCTGTGGCTGAAATCAGGACAAGGATTTCTTTCCATCAGTGAGACAGCGGCTCTCAGCATCAGCCCTCGGCCCTGCTGTTCGTGACCTGGGGCCTTTTCACGTGCGCGGGCGGGCGCATTGCCCGGCATCTGAAGCTGTCTGGAAGCCCGGAGCCCCACAGATCCGAGCCGAGGGGTGTATTTCACGCAGAGCCTGTGACCCCTGGAGGTCCTTGGGGAGGCAGGAAGGAAAGGGGCTCTGTTTTGGTGGGGGAGGGGCCAGGAGAGGTTCTTTGTGGTGGTGGAGGAGGCGGCGGGGGGAAGGGAGTTGATGAAATTTCAGGATGTACTGAGGTCAGCTTCCAGCCGACTCGTCTACGTTAGAGAAAAGTGATCGCCACCCCAAACACGCTTCTTAATGAAGCGCAGCCCGTGCTTACAAGCCTTTCCCTTCCTGCCTTTTCCCTCTAGGAGGAAATTCTAACACAAACGGCCACAGAATTATATTTACATATATTTATATTTTCTATTCACGCATGTTTAGAGAGCTGGAAGCAGGAAGAAAAGAAAACTGAGTTTGATTCTAAATGGAAGTAATATTTCACAGCTGAGCCTCTGACCATGTGCTAAGAGCAGGTGAAGAGAGGTGAAGAGTGGTCAAACTTGCCTTACTGGGTGTTTGGGCTTTCAGTCAATGCAGAACCAAGTCTGTCCTTCTGAGGAGGAGAATTAAATTGTGCAACGGGATAAATACGACAAGATTTGTAAAGGAGAGATGGATGGGAAGAGGGGCATTGGAAGGTGACTTTCTTTTGGCTGTTAGCTAGGCTGGGCCACAGAATCTGTGTGTCGGGTCTAAGGGGCTCGTGGCTTGACCATATCAAATGCCGACGCTGGCCTTGCTCTAGCTTGCTATGGATGAGGAAGGCGCACGAGAGAAAGCCACCAAGATCTGCCTCCACGCGAGTAAATCAGAGAAGAGAGAAAACAAGGCAGCTTGGCGATGAGGTCTCAACTCTTCTAGAGGAAGGGAAGAGGGTTCCAGGGATTCTGCCCACTAGCATCCTGTCCAGGCCTCTGCTCCAAATCTAAGCAGCTCAGGGTGCCTCCTCCTTCTTGGTGGAAGAGACAAGCTGGCGGAGGGTGGTGTTTAGAGAGCATGCGCATCCGCCTCCCGGCAGAAACCTTCAGAGACACGGGTGGTGTCAGCCCAGGGCCCTGTGATCCGGGGAAGTGGTCCAGCAGGCCTTGCTCAGCATCCCATGGAAAACAGAGGCCCAGACACTGGAAGCCCCGGGGGGCAGTGTCCCCAGAAAGGTACCCGGGAATCTGTCTTCCTGCCCATCAGACTCCACGAGGAAGACCCCTCGGAGACCCTGGGATTCGGAACTGAATTGGAGCTGCCAGGGCTGTATCCGAGTAGCCGTTTGACGCCCTGCTCTGCTAAGCCATCACACACACGTAGCTGGGTTTAAGCTTCCTCAGAACACAATGTGGTGTCTGGAGGCCCCCGGAGGTGAGATGCCTTGGCCAAGGTCACTGTGGACCCTGAAGGGCAAAACAACACTGGACCCAGGCCTTACTGATCCAACGATCAAACACTTAAATACCAAGATATTTTAATGCCCATAAAATAAAACACATAATGTTGGCCTGTAGTTGTCGTTGTTGTTTAGTCGATAAGTTGTGTCCGACTCTTCTGCAACCCCACAGACTGTAGATTGCCAGGCTCCTCTGTCCATGGGATTTCCCAGGCAAGAATACTGGGTTGGGTTGCCATTTCTTTCTCCAGGGGATCTTCCTGATCCAGGGATTGAACCTGAGTCTCCTGCATTGGCTGGTGGATTCTTCACCACTGAGCTACCAGGGAAGCCCAATGTCAGCCTATGATGATATAAAACTTGAGATCCAGGCTGCAGATTCCAGACTTGTGATCTTTCCAATGATGATAAAATCCATGCTTGTTTAGTTCTTACTATGGATCAGTGATCGTCTTAAGGGCTTCCTGTGTATTAACTCAGTTTAATCCTCATAATAATCCTATGAGGCAGGTACTCATTATTTTACTCATTTTATATGAAGAAATAGAGGTATGGAAAGGGAGGTTAAGACCACCCATTCAGGAATGATAGTTAGTGGGTTTGAACCCAGGTGGCCCCCTTGGTATCTTGTCTGTTCAACCATCTGCTCAGAGATGCATCCCTAGCCTCTTGGGGTGCGACTTACAAGGGACCCTGCATTTTCATTTTGCACCCAGCCTTGCAATTAGGTAGCCAGCCTTGGATGTAGCAATTAAGAAGAAGGACTCTGGACTTGGTTCAGGCCCCTTGCCTGGGCCCTGCTCAGCTGGGGACTCTGAGCAATTCACAGCACCTCTCTGAGCCTTCTTGTAGCCCCCGTCAGGTACCCAGGGATATGCTGCAGCGCTAAGGACACAGTTTCACTGAATAGGGGGGACGCCAGCCCTCCTGGGCCTTGGTTGGTACCTGGTGGGTACCTAAAGCTGGGCGCTGAGCACCTGCCCTGAGCATCCTATAAGGATGTGGGGAGCACGTGGAAGACTCGATCCTATTAAACTCGGGTGTTCTGGGGTTGCGCTCTGAGCCATCTTGATGAAACCTCGCCTGTGAGTGGAGTCCTGATCTCTTTAACCAGACAGAACTGAGCTTGTACGTCAAGCGGCTTCTCCGTGACGATTGGCTTAGTCCTGCTGGAGAGCCAACAGCAATAAATACACTACCAATTTGTTCTCTGAATGTTCTTATTTGCAGCACACCATGCAGAAACAATATTAACAAAAAACAAACTCCTCACTCATAACAGGCTGATGAGGGCGTCTTTAGAGTGACATGTTTGCTTACATCTCCTCTCTCCTTTTTGTTCTTTCTAAAGAAGCTATCACTGGAGTTAAGCAACCTCTGGTAACATTTCCTGGGGGCACTGAGCTAAGAGAGGTGATGGCTTGGGAGAAGAGGGACCCTCAAGAGGGACAATGGAATGAAGAATCGTCCTAGGGAGCCAGAGGCAGAGGAATGGGGGAGGCTTGTCAGCTGAACGAAAAGAGCCTGGGTCCCAGAGAATCGACTTCAATTCATGAAGGGGGATCCGAGGGTCCTGGGTACCAGGAAAGCCACTCCTACTTTCTGGGGCTCAACTTCCACATCTGTAAAGTGGGTTGATTCAATGACCTCTTCCAGCTCCAACACTCTGTATATGCCAACCTATTCTGTATCCTTTCTGATCTTCTGAGTCCTGATCTAGCAAGGATCTGCGGGCACAAGTGCTGTTCTGTAATTCCGGCATCGCCAAGATCCTTGAGACTCCAGAATTCAGCTGTTCTGTTGTTCCCTGACTTGAAGACCCCAGGCACATAGGAGTAGGAAACTGTAATAAGAGTAACGTGAGCTAACATCACCCATGTAGACAAAGCTGGCCTCATGGGCACGTGACTTCTGCTGTCACAGAGGGCCTTGAGTTCCATTTAATGCTCAACCATCGCTGACTTGAAATTCACAAATTTTGAACAAGGGTCCCTGCATTTTCATTTTCCATGGGGCCCCACAAAGGACATAAGCCAGTCTCTTGGGTGTAGCATTCCAGAGAAAAGACTCTAGAGGCAAGAGGACTTTGTTCTGATCCTGACTCGGCCCCTTCCCAGCTGTGGGACTCTGGGCAAGTGATGGCCCCTCTGTGGATTTCACTGCGTCCGTGAGTCAGGAGTCCCGACATGGCTTCGTTGCATCCTCAGCTGAGGGTCTCAGAAAGCTGCCATCAAAGTGTTAGTTTTTGGCTGTGGTCTCCCTGAGGGTCAGCTGGGAGAGGTCTGCCTCCAAGATCACTCAGGCTGTTGGTAGAACTCATTTCCTCCTGCTTGTGGGACAGAGGGCTTCAGCATTTCGTGTCAGAGACCACCTTCAGCTCCTGGACATCATACACAGTCCCAAGCCGTGTGGGCCTCCCAACATAGGTAGCCTGCACCATGACAGCTTGCTTTTCTAAAGCCAGTTTACAAGCTGGAGATTACAGCGAGATGGGCATTACAGTCTCCTGTAGGTAATTATATACGTTCTGTCAACATTGTTGTATTTTATGGGTTAGAAGCAAGTTACAGGTACCTCTCACACTCAAGGAGAGGGTACTGTTCAGAAGAAAAATATCAGAAGGTACGGATCAGGGGGTGGGGACACCCTAGAGTCTGTGGCCACAGTGGTTCATTCATTCATTCATTCAACTAGCTCTTATTGATGGCTTACTCCGGGAGTTGGTGATGGACAGGGAGGCCCGGCATGCTGCAGTCCATGGGGTCGCCAAGAGTCAGACATGACTGACGGACTGAGCTGAACTGAACTCTCTGCCAGGCATGGAGGCAAACACACTGAGCAAGACAGATGAAGCCCCAGACCTTGGAAAAGTATGGAGAGAGGGAAGGTTGGGCCAGTGGATGACTTAGGGGTGGGGGAGGGCGGACCCAGCTCTAACCCTGCTGCCAGTCTTCTGACTTGACCCTGGCCCACCTGGGCCTCCCTGGGCCCATCTGTCCAGTGGAATCATGCCATAGAGCCCTCCCTGACTCAGAGGCGAGACGCGCTCGGTCTTCACCATGAGAATCTGTTGAGAGAGTGTGTCGTGGCGCACATCAGCTGTAGTACCTACTCACCCTCACCACGGCCGCCCCCAGGAACTGTGAGCCTGCTTTCAGCTGCAATTCCATTCTGTCACCCACAAGAATACATATGCAAATAGGCCCTGGAAAGAGCCAAAGGAGTGACTTTGGGGTACCCTGGGTGTGGAAAGAAGAGGGGGCAGAGAAGGGAGGTGCTTGAGTGGAGATCCACTCTGGGGCCTGACTCTAGCTCTGAGACCTTGATCTTGGACGCAGACGTCTCCACGGGCCGGTGCCGTCATACCTGTACAGCCATTCAGGGTCCCACGGGCAAGAGGGCCTGATGTGTGGTTTAATGCTCCATTGTTGCCATCTTGCTGTTTTTGATAATTTTTGAGCCTGGGGCCCTGCATTTCATTTTGCACTGAGTTCCCCCAAACTTTGTAACCAGTCCAATGGCCGTGAGACTTTGGACAAGCCATTTAAGCCCCCGTGACTAATCCCTGCTTCGGAGAGATAACCAGATCATCCTAAACTCAAAGATCACTGCAAGGATAACCTCACTGGCAGAAATAATGACTCTAAGCTGCATAAACAGAACCTGGGCTTGTCCCTGGCTCTGGGCTAAGTGCTTGAGTGATTTACTTCCTGCCCCGGTTATCCCACCACGAAGGAACTATTGCCACGTCCATCTTACAGATGAGGAAACTGAGGCTCCGAGTGGCAGAGTCATCGGTGGAAGTCTGGGGTGGAGCCGTGAATGCAACATGATTGGGGCCGCCTCTGATCCTGATTCAGCTGCTGCTCCTCAAAGAGCCCGCAGAGCGCAGTAGGTGCGCCCCCTCCCCCCCCCCAACCCCTCACACCCTGGACCCTGCACCGCCTCCTTCCTGGACACAGCTGTCTACCCAGCTGTCTCCCCTCTTTCCTTTCTGAACCTGGAGCACGAACAATATTTTCAACAAGCCGTCCTCAGAACAAATTCTCTCTAAGGAGGAGAAAGGCTTTGTTTCTCTCCATCCCCTTCTCCAGCACTGCCCCCAACTTCCAGCCTCCCCAGCAGACTCCAGCCAAGACCTGAACGATTTCAGCTGCTTTGGCAAGAGACTTGGTGAGATCAGAGGCTGGGGGAAATGGGGCGGGGCCTGCGGCGGTGGAGACTCCAGGAAGAACACCTGGGCAGGTGGTTGTGGGGGGGGGGAAGGGTGCCACACGGGTGCCCTCTTTTACGGTGCCCTGGGATTCGGAGGGGCTGCAAGTTGCCCCATGCCCACCTTGATATCTGGAAGACATGGAGTGAGAAGACTCGCCTCCAAATCCAGCCTCCGCCAATCAGTTTTCTGGATGACCTCCCTGCAAGGCCTTCCTCTCTTTCGGGCCTCAGTTTCCTCTTTAGAAAACAGAGTGAGTGGGTGTATCTTTCTTCTGCAGGTTGCTGATATGAAAACCCAAGAGGAAAACAGAAACCACACTATCGGTAAATCAATACCTTCCCCTCTCTGCCTTCTGGCCGGCTGGCCTCAGCCCGGGCCCTGACCTGCCCACAGCCTGGGCCGCTGTCTACGAAGTTGAAGTGACTGAATTTCCAAGGCCGAGAGTGAACTTACTGAAGTTGCCAGAAGCTCCATCACTCTGGACTGTAAGCTCCCCGAAGGCAGGCACCATGCCTGGCTTGGCTCACGCCTGGCTTCTGGGGTGGAACCTGGAGTAGGGGTGGTACTCAACGAATATTTGTGAAATAAACGACTCAGAGACCCTCTAGGTAGGACTATGAGAACAGCGGCCAAGAGAGAACTAGCCTGGGAATCAAGGGACATGGTTTTGAAACCTGACCATGCCTCGAGTTCTCACTTTTTGAGCTTGAGCCAGTCCACTTCCCCCTCTGGGCCTCAGTGTCCTCACCTGTAGAACAGGGGCACTGGAGTAGCTGAAATTGAAACCCTCTCCAGCTCTGCTGGGCCTGAGGTTGCTGTCATCAGCCAGAGAAACCGGCCTTGGAAGGGGACACCGGACAGCCCCTTTCTGTCTGTCCCAAGAGAGGTAATCAAGGCGGTCTCCATTTTCATTTGTGAAATTGCCAGGGACGTCTGGGCATGCAGGGAATATGCATTGTCCCCAGAGCCTGACCTCCAGCCTCTGATCGATCAGGATGTATTTTCAATGCACATTTCTTGGCGGATGAGCTCAGAGCATACTGCGCTGGTCCCAGCCCCACAGCTGCTCCGGCCAGAGCTCTGTGAACGTACACTCCACCTCCCAGGAATCAGGCCTGGAGTGGCCAGTGCACATTGGTCCAGATGATCAACAATACCTCTGAACAGAGTCTGGAGGCTCTGGGAGGACAGGCGCCAGGCCTCTGGGCTCTGGGTGTGGACCCCACCTTGACCTGTCAGCTCCCAGGCCATGGGACTCTGTCCCTACACTCCCTTAGAAGGCTGGACCCACCACGGGTCACAAGGCTGGGCTGTCCTCTGTCCTACATCTTTTGCTAGAAAAGTTCCATCAGTATTACTAATGATAATAACTGACTTGGATTAGGGGCCTCCCGAGTGACGTGGGTGGTAAAGAACAGGCTTCCCAATGCAGGAAATGTAAGAGATGCAGGTTCGATCCCTGGATTGGGAAGATCCCCTGGAGGAGGGCATGGCAACCCACTCCGGTATTCTTGCCTGGAGAAGCCCATGGACAGAGGAGCCTGACAGGCTACAGTCCATGGGGTTGCACAGAGTTGGACACGATTAAAGTGACTTAGCGCACATGCACAGTGTGGAGTGAACTCCTGCTGAGTGCTTAGTGTTTTATGAAATACCTGAACTTAGAAGGGAGAGGTTAAGAGCATGGGAGTTTGGTTTCAGGAAGGCCCAGGGTCCAAGTCCCACTGACGTGTCTTTGAATAAGTCCCGCTAGTGTTTAGGTCCCCAGAACCAAGCACAACTGCATTCAAACCTCAACCTGCCACTTAGCTCCTTGCCTTACCTCGAGCCCAAGCCTTCACTCCTTGGTGCCCCAGCTTCCTCATCTGTGAAATGGGTATAAAAACATTTGAGGGCTTAGCGTGCTGAGTGCTTGCCATGTTGCCTGGCTGTGGGGAACACTCAAAAGCACCCCATCCATGAATACTTTTCTCTTTTTCTAGTCCCTCCTGGCCTTCAGCAGACGTAAGTTACTGGCATCTTGCCTTGCAAGGCCCCCTGTTCTTGAACTTCACTGGAGTGGAGTTGTGCGTGCTCTTTGTTGCCTGCTTTCTTTGGCTCACACTGCATCTTTGAGATTCACCCCTGTGATTGTGGGTGTTGGTAGTGTGTTCATTTCATGGCTGGGGCATTCTCAGTTCTGTGAATCTCCCAGAGTCTGTGCTCCATCCGTTACTGATGGGCATCTGGGTAGGTTCTGGTCTGGGGTTATTAAGAAGACGGGGCTGTTAGCATCCCCCTGTGGGTCTCTGGTCTCAGCAGATCTTGCTGAGCAGCCCCTTAGGGTGCACCAAGGATCCACTTCCATTTTTAATTTTTTTTAAATGGAAGTGAAATTTACATAACATAAACTTCACTATTTTAAAGTGAACACTTTGGTGGCATTTAGTACATTCATAGTGTGATACAACCACCACCTCTGTCTAGTCCGAAACACTGTTTTCACCCTAAAATTAAACCCTGTACCCCTGATACAGTCTGGAGATTAAACTCCGCATTCTCCCTTCCCACCCAGCCCCTGGCAACCATCAGTCTGTCCTATATCTCTATGGATTTACCTATTCTTATTATTTCATATCAGTAGAATAATACCGTATATGGCCTGTGGCTTCTGGCTTATTTCACTCAGCATCATACTTGGAGGTTTATCCATGTTGTAGCATGTGTCAACACTTGGCTCCTTTTGATGACTGAGTAATATTCCATTGGATGAATGTATGACATTCCATTTATCCTTTCATCAATTAATAATTTAACAATGTAACCTAAAGCTTCAGATCATATATATTCTTAGAAAAACTGTTGCTGTGGGGGCAGGTTTATTGCCAAAAACAAAAAATCACCCTCTCTCACCCACCCCTTCCCCAGATAACCAAGGTCAATGGACCAGTGTCCTGATCACACGCACACCCATCAGACACACGCACACACGGCCTGATGACACAAATGAGAGGCTGCTGGGCGTCTTGTCTTACAGCTGGCTTTGGTCCCCTCCCTTTACAGTCCTTGGTAAGAAGGTGGCAGGTCCCTATACTCTCCTCTGGAAATCTGCTAGGTGGCAGCTTCATTCAGGGCCCCAGCTTATATATGGCCTGGAACATTCTCCATGTCACCTGAGTTTGAGGACAAAGGGGTCTCTGCTGGGGAGGAGAGGGGTCCTCTCCTGCGAGGCCCTTGTCCTTTCCTCTCTCCCCTCTTGACTTTGAATGATGCCAACCCAGACTGTGCTGCTCTGGGAATTTCAGCAAAGCATCACTCAACCCTCACTTCTTTCTATAAAAACCACTCTATTCTTCAGCAATTCCTCAGGGCTACATCTCCTTGGTCTGTGACTTTTAAAATCATTTTCTCCCACTTCTGGCCCAGCTGGCCCTCCCCCCACCAAAAGCTTTCTAAAATCCTCAAAAATAAGATGCAGACTGGAGAGGAGGGCAGGAGGGGAGGGATGGGGGAGGTTGCGCCCAGGGAGCCAGGCCGGGGCAGGCCACATTCTTCAGGGGTTGGATTTCCTCCAGGTCGGCTTCCTGAGGTGTCTCTCCACCTAAAGAAAACAAACTGAAATCCAGTCCCGGCGGCTACCTCCTGGGGTCCTTTCACCTGGTGGGTGGGTGGTGCAGACCGCTCCCTGGGAAGGCAGCTGCGGCCAGGAGACAGGGGACAGGCCAGTCCATTGCCCAGAACCCCGTGCTCCAAAGGGCCCCATACTCTGTTTCATGCTCTGCCGTTGCTAGTGTGAAAGTCTTTTGTTTTTTAATTTATTTGTTTGGCTGTGCCAGGTTGCAGCATGCGGAGTCCTTGTTGTGGGCTCCGTTGCTCCATGGCATGTGGGATCCTAGTTCCCTGACCAGGGATTGAACCAGTGTCCCCTGCATTGCTGATGACTTCTCAACCACTGGGACCTCTGGGAAGTCCTTAATACATTTTCAAACACGGAGTGTTGCATTTGCATTTTGCCCTGGGCCCAGGAATCACGCCACCTTCCCCCTCCCCAGTCATAGTCTCAGCCAGGCCACCTTGGCACATTCTCTCTATGAGCCTCAGTTTTCCCAGCTGCAAAACGGGAGGATCCAGTTGCAACTGGCTGTATGGAATGACTTTTGGCGGCATGACTACCCCTACCCCAAATCTGTTCTTTTGAACTCCTCAGACCCTGGGCCAGCGGCCTCAGCTTCACCTGGGAACTTGTTAGAAATGCAGTTTCTTGGGTCCCCTTAGACCTTCTGACTCAGATACCCTGAACACAGACCCAGCAGTCTGTTGTAACAAGCCTTCCTAGGGAGTACAGACGTTGACAGCCTCTGCTGAACCTAGCCTGGGAACTGAAGTCTTCCTTCTGCATCCGGATAACCACCTTGTGACCCCAAGCAAGTTCCTTCCCAGTTAGGTCTCAGCTTCCTCATCTGTAAAATGGGCAAGTCAGATCTACCTTACCAGTGACCTTGTAGACAGTCAGTTTAAAGCATTCCAAGCACAGATCAGTTTTAAACCACTTTTAAGGAATCAGGAAATGAATGACTCTGACCCCTCTGGTTACCTGTGTGGGCTGTCTGCACTGACCTTGGTACCTGCAGGTCACCTCCCCCTTGGTGCAGACTGGAAGCTTCTGTAACCTCTAGACAAGGATTTTGTTTGTTTTTGGCAACTGATAAATGATGAGGGTGGTAGAGAGAAAGCTGGACTTTTGAAACCTTTTTCTCTTCTTTAAAGAGAAATGCAATTGGGCACATTTAAAAACTTCTCCAAGCCTCAGTTTCCTCATCTGTAAAACGGGGAGGGTGTTAATATCCTTTCAGACTTGTCATACAGGTACATGAAATAATGTACAGGAAGGAAGGGCTCCGTGCCTTCCTTGCACCCACTGGGGTGCAAGTGTGGATCAATAAGATATTCATATGATGACTATTACTAAAAGATCGACCATCAGTTCCCGCCTGCCCTTGTGTTAAAGGGGCAGAGATCCTGAGAGTTACAGTCCCTTTCCTCCTAGAGTCATCTGAGCAAGACAGCATGAAGGTAGAGACACAAAGATGCTGAGACCCCCGCGGGCTGCTCCTGCCCACCCAAGGTCTCCCTCCATCCTCAGAGGCCCTGAGGAAGGCTGGGCACCCACGATGCTACAGTCCCAGGAGAAGGCTGCAGTCGCCTAGCCAGGAGTTACAGACCAATCTTAGCTGCTGTCAGCCTAGCTCTTGCCAGATTCCCCCTGAGTAGGGGCTGGAGGGGGTGGTGTATGTGGATGGTTTAATGTGTGCATTTCAAGAATACCTCCACTCTCAGAGTCAACGGAGGTTGCAAAGATGACCCCAGAGTGAGCTGGTCCTACAGCAGAGTGATGGAGGAGAGTCCATGGGTAGGGGGGCTCCCCCGGCAGGTGGGGGCAGGGCCTGAGGAGGCTGAGAGTGTCCAGGAGGTCACTGAGTGTCCAGTGGAGCCTGGTGCCTCCACTCTCAGCGGGAAGGGTTAGGGATGACAAAGATGGAGGGAGGGAGGGGAACAGGGGAGGCAGAGTGCCTAGGACTTGAGGGGCAGGGGTGAAGAGGCTGGGGAGGAGGCACAAACGCAGCCCTGGGGGAGGGGGCGGGTGGGAGGAGGGGCCCAGCTCCCCACGTGTTTTGAGTTCGGGGCAGGCTGTAGCCCTGAGCCCTGTTTGCTTTGGAAGGGCCTCCAGTTAACTCCTTCCTGCCCGGCGGGGCGCCCAAGGCTGGTTGGAGATGGAGGGGCTTGGATGCTGAGAGGTGGTGGCCAGGCCTTACCTGGGGACCCAGGGGGTGTTGAGGTGATCACAACAAGGACCCCCACGAAGCCTGGGGCTGGGCGCCCCCCTAAACTGTGTGCCCTGCACACCCCGCTGGTCTAATCCCGGTCCTGCTCTGGCTCACACATAAGCTCCAATCTCTGCCCATGCTGTGCACACTCACCTACATGTAGTCACAGTCGTATTCTCTCACCTCTCATGGGATGGGGAAACTGAGGCTTGGAGGGAGCAGCGACTTGCCCTCAGTCCCTCTGCAAGTGGCTGTGCCATTTAAATTCAGGTCTCTTGGGCACCAGGGGCTGATTTTAAAAATCCACCCCCTCCTCCACCTGGGGTGTGGCCATGGGTCCCCCTGGAGGCCCAGAGGGGCTGGGGCCTCACCCCCTTCTCCCACCTTCCTTCTGTTGCAGTCAGGCCACCACTCCCAAGTGTCTTCTGTCCACACTTTGCCAGAGTTCATCCTCTGCAGTGAATCTTCTGAACTACAAGAACTTCAGTGCAGACCTGGGGCTTGGAGGGGGACCCTGGAAGGCCTCAGGGGCACGGGACCCCCGTGGCCATCTCTATGCACATTTAAAATTTTATTTTCATGTTAACAGACTGAAAGGAGGTGGCCGAGGCCCCAGTGCTGTAATAACAAGAGCTAATATTACTGAGTGTCTACTGTGTGCTAGGTCCCACCATCCCCATTTCACAGACGCTCAAACAGAAGCCCAAAAATGTGCTGCTTTTGAGCCTGGGATGGGCTAGATCGTTAGTAACTCTTACAGCTACATCCCACATTTTGGTTTCTTTTCCTGGCACCCAGCTCTGCATAGTATTTGATGGAGTCAAGGTTTGTTGATCGAATCATGACACAGAAGGGCCTATGGCTGAAGATTTTTCTTCTTCAGTTTGGGCAGTTCCCAAGGTTACCCCTGGTAGTTATCAAAGCTCAAGAGGGACTAGATTTTAGAGTCAAGTTCTTCCCCCTTCTGATCTCAAAAGTCAGTTTTCCTTGCCTCTGAAAATAGCTCTGACCGCACCATGTGGCGTGCAGGACATTAGTTTCCCATCCAGGGACCGAACCCCTGCAGTGGAAGTGCTCACCGGACACCATCGCAGTCCCGAGAAGGGCTCTTAACCCATAAGAAACAGCATGATCTGGGGAAAGAACCCTTCTCCGGAGTCAGGTGCTGTGGACTCCTGTTCTGAGCTCCTCTTCTGTAGCTTTGGGCAAGGTGGTCAAGACCTCTGGACTTGGGGGTTTCCCCACCAGTAACTGGGGGACCCTCACTTCAAGGAAAGAACACAGCTTGAAGAGCCTGCTGAAGCTTGGAATAGAGTCCAGTCTGCTCGCTTAGAAATGTGTCCAGGAACCTTGGGGCAGGAGTGCCCTCGTGAGTCTTCCTGAATCTCTTTGGCCTCAGTTTCCTTCTCTGAACCTTGAGGCAACAGTTCCCGCCCCGCTAGGGCTGGTGAGCAAATGAACGGAGGGCCCCCGGCGTGGACTGGTAGCCAGCAGGCGTGCAGAGACTCCGAGCAATCAGCTAAATGGTGTTTCTCCAGCAGTTAGGGCGGGAAGGTCCTTAGAGAATCTTGGTCTTACTTTGTGATGGGGGAAACTGAGGCTCAGTGTGGAGGAGACTCTTCGTGGGGTCAGAGGTATGAGGGACACTGTGGGGGCTGACATGCCCATCTCCTAAGCCTCAGCCCCCCAGTCTTATACCCCACCAGGCTGGGGCCCCCAAAGGAGGACGAGGAAGACGCTCAGGGACACCCACACCATCGCGCACTTAGCTCGTGCTCGTGAAATCCCATCGCACTGTGACGGCGCCCTACGAGCCGGGTGAGTGGTCCCTGCCATTTTGCAGGGATGTGGTAGGAGGCTTGGCGGTCTAAAGTGCGGGACATTTGGGTTGTGGAGCTCCGCTAATTCCTGCAGCGGGTCAGCAGCCACTCTCAGCCTTTCCCTTGCCCTGGAACAAATCCACTGGAAGGCCAGGGAGGGAGGGCGATGTCACTAGAATCTACACTCAGTGGAGACGGAAAGGACCTAAGGCAGTTGTGAGTGTCAGCACTTGGACGGTTACCGGCAGCAAAAGTCTCAGGATGCAGTTCACAGCCAAGGGTACCAGGATGGGCCTTAGTCATCAGCTTCTGCTAAAAGTCAGAAGCGATGCTGACGTCAGTAGGGTCCCAGGGCCACACGAGGGACCAAGGTCAGGTAAACATGGGGTGTTTGGGAAAAGCTTTGGGGCATGTAGAACAGCAGTGCAGGCTGTGAGATAGGCTTCTCTGTGACCTCAGGGGAGTCACTTGACTTCCTTGGGTCTTCATCTTCTCATTTGTGGAATGAAATGGTTTGCATCTAATAATAACTCAAGTTCCCTTCTGACTCCAGTGCCCTGGACAAGGCAGCCTACATGATGGTTAAGAGAACGGGCGTCAGAATTAAGCAGATCTGGACTTCAGTCCGGATGAAAAACCTATCCTCTAAGAGGCTTAAGTGAAACAAGCCAAACATATTTTAAAAATTAAAAAAAAAAAAACATACACACCAAAAAGTAGGGGAAATGGGGTATGAAAAATACTGGCCACAGTAATTGGCATCGGCTTCAGGAATGGATTGATCCAGATGCTCAAATGGGGTCACTGGGGCTCCATTTCTCTGCCTCTCTAGCCTTGTGCTATTTTGACATCAATCAATATGAATGAATGTGGAGTGAAATTAGAATTATTGTGTCCTGGCCCATTAATTCCAATTCTATTCCCCTCCCCAGAGATCAATTCATTCAATACCTTGATTTGCCCTTCCGTATCTTTTCTGAAGTGTTTTCATCTATTTCCCACACTCCCCAGCGTGGTTTAGCTTTGACTTTTTTTCTCATACACGAGACTGTGCTCTACATGTGATCATTATATTTGACTGAGCCATTTACTGTCCGCCTGATATCTACATACTCCCCCAACTTCCTTGCTTTTGGTGGAGCAACTGATCTTCAGCCAAAGGACGGTGCATACTAGAGTGGCCCTTTATGCCCATTCTTCCCTTGCACAAGTGGTGTGTGTGTGTGCACGTGTGTGAGCGTGCGAGTGCTTAGTCGTGTCCAACTCTTTGCTGTGTGGCCCATCAGAATCCTCAAAGAATTTCCCAGGCAAGAACACTGGAGTGGGTTGCCGTTTCCTTCTCCAAGTGACGTTGGGGCCAGTATAAGAGAGTATACTCATACTGGTGGACTCAACCTGGATCCCTGATTCACTGTGTTGAGGGAACTCTCCTAGAGGGACTGAACTTACAGTAGACTTTGTGTGAGCAAGAAATGAACCTTTTTTTTGTATTAAGCCCCTTAAGTTCTGGGGCATATTTGTTATCACAGCATAACCTGACCTATGCCGACTCACATGTCACGTTCAGTTCAGTTGCTCTGTCGTGTCTGACTCTTTGTGACCCCATGGGCTGCAGCACATCAGACTTCTCTGTCCATCACAAACTCCTGTCCATTGATGGCATTGGTGATGACATCTAGCCATCTCATCCTCTGTCACCCCCCTTCTGCTCCTGCCTCCAGTCTTTCCCAGGATCAGGGTCTTTTCTAATAAATCAGGTCTTCGTATCAGGTGGCCAAAGTTTTGGAGCTTCAGCTTTAGCACCAGTCCTTCCCATGAGTATGCAGGATTGATATCTTTAGGATTGACTGGTTTGATCTCCTTGCAGTCCAAGGAACTCTCAAGAGTCTTCTCCAACACCACAGTTCAAAAGCATAAATTCTTCAATGCTCAGCTTTCTTTATGGTCCAACTCTCACATCATAACTACTGGAAAAAACATAGCTTTGACTAGATGGGCCTTTGTCAGCAAAGTAACATCTCTGCTTTTTAGTAGGTTGTCTATGTTTGTCATAGCTTTTCTTCCAAGGAGCAAGTATCTTTTAATTTCATGGCTGCAATCACCATCTGCAGTGATTTTGGAGCCCAAGAAAATAGTCTCTCACTGTTTCCATTGGTTCCCTGTTTACTTGCCATGAAGTGATGGAACCGGTTGCCATGATCTTCATTTTTTGAATGTTGAGCTTTAAGCCAGCTTTTTCACTCTCCTCTTTCACTTTTATCAAGAGGATCTTTAGTTCCTCTTCACTTTCTTCCATAAGGGTAGTGTCATCTGCATGTCTGAGGTTATTGATATTTCTCTGGGCAATCTTGACTCCAGCTTGTGCTTCATCCAGCCCTACATTTCACATGATGTACTCTGTAAATAAGTTAAATAAGCAGGGTGACAATATACAGCCATGACATACTCCTTCCCCAATTTGGAAAAAGTCCATTATTCCATGTCTTGTTCTATCTATTGCTTCTTGACCTGCATATAGATATCTCAGGAGGCAGGTCAGGTGGTCTGGTATTTCCATCTCTTGAAGAATTTTCCGCAGTTTGTTGTGATCCACACAGTCAAAGGCTTTGGCATAGTCAATAAAGCAGAAGTAGATGTTTTCTGGAACTCTCTTGCTTTTTCAATGATCCAACAGATGCTGGCAATTTGATCTCTGGTTCCTCTGCCTTTTCTAAACCCAGTTTGAACATCTGGAAGTTCTTAGTCCATGTACTGTTGAAGCCTGGCTTGGAGAATTTTGAGCATTACTTTATGATCATGTGAGATGAGTGCAATTATGTGGTAGTTTGAACATTCTTTGGCATTGCCTTTCTTTGGGATTGGAATGAAAACTGACCTTTTCCAGTCCTGTGGCCACTGCTGAGTCTTCCAAATTTGCTGGCATATTGAGTGCAGCACTTTCACAGCATCATCTTTTAGGATTTGAAATAGCTCACCTGGAATTCCATCACCTCCACTAGCTTTGTTCATAGTGATGCTTCCTAAGGCCCGCTTGACTTCACACTCCAGGGTGTCTGGCTCTAGGTGAGTGATCACACCATCATGGTTATCTGGGTCGTGAAGATCTTTTCTGTACAGTTCTTCTGTGTATTCTTGCCACCTCTTCTTAATCCCTTCTGCTTCTGTTGGGTCCCCACCATTTCTGTTACTTTCTTTATTTTGTGGACATCTTTCCCTGCCTTGGCTCGTAGACCGTGCTCACTCTTTTTAATATCTGCCTGATATCCACAATACCCACAGCATGGCTTCACCTTGACTTATTTGACCTGTCCTCATTAAATAGTTCGTCAGTCATTTCCATGTTTTTACTATTACACACAGTGGTGTGTGAACAGTGCTATCACAGCCTTGTACATCCTTATCCATTTCTGTGCACATTGATTGCTGGGTCAGTGGGCATGTGTTGTTCAGTCACCAAGTCCTGACCGACCCTTTGTGACCCCATGGGCTGCAGCACGCCAGACTCCTCTGTCCTTCACTCTGTCCTGGAGTTTGCCCAAATTCATGTCTGTTGAGTTGGTGGTGCTATCTAACCCCCCCATCCTCTGTCATCCACTTCTCCTCCTGCCTTCAACCTTTCCCAGTGTCAAGGTCTTTTCCAATGAGTTGACTGTTCGCATCAGGTGGCCAGAGTATTGGAGCTTCAGCTTCAGCATCAGTCCTTCCAGTAAATATTCAGGGTTGATCTCCTTCAGTGGATGTGTACATTTAACATTTCTGTAGATATTGCCAAACGACTCCCCCCCCAACACACACAAAAATAGCACAGGGGTTCACTCTCCTCAGTGGTTTTTGAGAGGGCCTGTTTGTTCTGTCTTTAATATAGTATCTTGAATGAAGGATACTGCTGATCTTTTCATTTTTGCCAGTGTGGTAGAAGAGGGTGTCTCATAGCATGTTTGATTTTTTTCTTTTTTTGTAGAGTTGGATTTTCCCAGCTGTCCTGGAGGCTTCCCCCTACTTGTTTGGGAAGGAAAGAGATTCCGCGTCCCAGATATAGGTGCTGGACACTCACAGGGACAGGGAAGTGAGGCAGAGAGGGAGGTGACGAGGGATGCTGAGATGCAGATATGAAGGTAGATTCCAAGGCTGTTACATGGTGGAGCTGGAGACACCCAGAGAAGAGGGAGGCAGAGCGCAATGCACCCGGCTCCTTCTCCTCAGGTCCCCACACCAGCTTCCCCATCAGTTTCACTCGAGATTCAGGGCTCAGATCCCAAAGCTGGACCCCCATCACCCCTGCGGCCGATAACAGGGGGACCAGCCAGCGTCGGGATGGGGGCTGGGGCTGGCTCCGTTCCTGTTGGCCTGGAGTCGCGAGCCTGGCTTCTTTGTGTTGTTCTGAGTGCTCCTTCCCCGTATCTCGGCGGTTTTGGCTCTGCACTAGCCCCCTCCCAGCCAGGGAGGAGATAACTGCACTCAGTCTGGCCTCTGGGGGCGCTGGGAAGGACGTCAGGAGATAGCCAGAGTGTTACACACCTCCCCGCCCTCCACGTCCCATCTCCTCTTCCTAAAGTGAGGGAAAAGGACGCGGCTGCTGAGGGAGCCTTGAACGTTTGGAGTTGCTTCCTGTTTTCTCTCCAATTAATCCTTTTCCCCAAGACCCCATCTCTGGGCCTGTCGAACCCTGTCTTCTGGAGGGTGTGTCCCGCATGTCTACACTGGCTGATGCCGATGTCCACACTCATGTGCTCCAGATTCAGTGAGCCAGTTGACAAACAGGCCTCAGGAGCCCTCGAGGTGGACCCCTTTTCTTTTTAGAATCCTGCAGCCTCCCAAGAGAGGAGTCATCCAAATGACTCTTCTTCCAGGAAGCCTTCCCAGATACCACACTAACCCTTTTTGTTTCATTCCCGTCTGCACCTACCATGTTGAACGCAGGACCCAGTAGTATATAGTGGAAATCAATGATTGAATCGGGGCTACCCTTCTGTCATAGAACTGGGAGCAACTGTGGTCCAGAGAGGATAAAGGACTTGCTGGAAGTCCTGCACAGGGTCCGTGGCAGAGTGAAAAAGTGGATCCTAGTGTTCCTGGATCCCTTATGCAAAGTTGATCTTAGGATATTCAAAGAAACAGACTAATACTGAACAATGACTTCACATGTTTATTTCTTAGGAACAATCTATTAAAGAAAAAAAGAGTCATTATTTCTCCAACATCGTTGGTAGAGGAGCTGAAGTGATAGAAGGCTAGAGCTGGCCCAGGGGCATGCTACAGATGGTCCAGGATTGGAGAGTCGAGTTTCCAAAAACTGGTTATTTTGTTCAGTAGCACGGAGGGCAGGACAGAGCTGCCAGGCCACGGTGCCCAGGCTGCAAACAGCGTTTTCTGTCTTGGTGTCAACAGCGATTTCCGATTGAACGCAGGTGGCCTTGTCAATGGAAAACGGAAGAAATGTGAAGCGGTTCCCAGAGGGGTGGGGAGCCCACTACAGCTGCATTGGGGGCCACACTTGCTCTGAATCCCCAGTCCTCCTTGTGCCCTCTCTTCTGAGTGATGCCCACAGGCTTGGGTACACTGTCACACACATGCACACATGTGGATGGGCATGCCTAGGCTGGAGGACTTTGGAACCCAGACCTCATCTTTATCTCCGGCGTCATTTGGTGACCTCTCCAATCATAATTGCCCCCCTGGTGGCTCAGATGATAAAGAATCTGCCTGCAATGCAGGAGAGCCTGGTTTGATCCCTGGGCAGGGAAGATCCCCTGGAGAAGGGAATGGCCACCCACTGCGGTATTCTTGCCTGGAGAACTCCATGGACAGACCGTGGGGTCGCAAAGAGTTGGACACGAGTTGTGAGTGATTAACGCAACCAGTAGCAATTACTTCCATCTGTAAAAGGGGGTGAAATTCCTATGGATGAGTTACGGATGTGGTGTGTGCTATGTCCCACTGGTCCCTAACATCAAGTGGAGTCCCTGTGACTGTGTTGTTGCCCCCTCCCCCTTCTCTTCTCGATTGGGACTATTCCACCCTTCCCTCTTAGGAAGCTTGCTCACTGCATGTTCTCCTAGGAGACCCCTGAGTGGTCCAGTTCATCCTTCCCAGCCAGACGCTATATATCTCTGACCAGCCAGTGAGCGGTTGTCTTTAGATGATGCTACTGTTTCTGCTCAATCAGTGTGGCCAGGGGCAGGTGGCAGGACCCCAGACAAAGGCTGCTTAGGGAGGTAGGAGGAGTGGGTCAGGATCCTTCTAGAAATGGATGAGGGTGGTCTGGCTCCCTGAAACGAGCCAGGAGCAGCCGGGGAGAAGCAGAGGCTCAAACCCTGCTCCGTCACTTGGGTGCCTTTGGACAAGTCCCTGGAATGAAGCTCTTTGGCATCAGTCGCCAGGCAGCATAATAATTGATAGTGCTCCTTCCCAGCTCCACCATGTACATCGAGCTGCAGAATGCAAGCCAGGCTGTTGGCACAGGCTTGGCACCAGGTAGACTGTCGGTACACATCCATTCCCTTGGACTCATCCGAGGGGTTCTGATATGGAGGGGTTTGGACTACCTCCTCTCAATCCTACATTGAAGACAGCTCGCCCAACACTGACAGCCACTTGGACCCAGAGGCTTCATCTAATTTGAAGTCCCGGTGAGCCACCGATTTATTTTGGTCCCTGAACTGTGGCTCTGCACCTGTTGGCATCTTGGAATGCGAAGTCCTTCTAATTTTAAGCGCCCGCAGGGGCAGGTCTAATTTTAGATGGCTCCTAGCTGGGGGCTCTCCCAAGGGGTGCAGGTTCTGTCTTTTGGAGCGTCTGGGGCAAGGCAGGGACAGATTGGGGCAGTGATGTGTCTCGGAGGGACTCACGCAGCTCGTACCCACACATTAATGGTTATTTCTTTAGATCTTTTCTTTCGGAGGGTTTTGTACTAAGTCAAGTGCTTTTCATGTAGCGTCAGATTTGCTTTTCCCTTGGAGCTCAGATCGGCCAATGCTTCCTGAGTGCTGACTGTGTGCTCAGCGCTGGGGATGCCCACAGGACTCTGATCCAGCCCCGCCTACGGAGCCCTCACGGTCCGGCGCTCACGGGCAAGTCAAGAACGGTTATGGTGCGGTGTGATCAGGGGCCCGTGCGGTGCCTGGCACCCAGCTGTCTTTGAAGAAACATCTGGCAAATGAATGAAAGCAATGCTCACGGAAGAGACAAGCCAACGTTGCTGCAAGAAGGCACATGCCAGCTCTCCTCAGGACATTTGGAGAGGGTTGACCAGAGGAAAGCTTGTACTCCGAGCTGGGTCTCGAAATAGATAAAGCGTTTCTCCACAGGGAGAAGGAAGGAGGGTGTGGCTTGTATTGGGGGCCCCGCCTGTCCCCCCTTGGCACTAAGTGTTTCTGGGCACACCAGCCCCATCCGATGGCTAGCACCCAAAGCTCTTTGTCTGGCTTGGCCACCAATGTCTGCTCTGCCTGCTCTAGGGGCAGGCGAGAAGGGGCTGGGGATTAACAACCCTGGGAAGCCCTCAGCCACTGGCGTACACCCCAGCTCCCTCCCGTCTTAGGCGGGTACCCCTGAGGCCGGTGTCTATAGAAGCTGCAGTGCTCCCCAGGGAGGTGGAGCCCCTGGTGGTACCTGCCCGTAATAACACATCCTTTGCAGCTGCCTTCCCTCATAGTTCTGCTCCTCAACACGGGTTACCCTGCACATTCCAAGCAAATGACTCATCTCAAAGCCTGCCTCTGGGGGAATCCAAAGACAGTGGAATAGTTAGTTAAAACTTTCTTTTAAAGAAGAGCTCCAACTAGAGCGTCCATGCACCACAATGAAGGAAACTGCATGCCGTGGCTAAGACTTGACACAGCCAAAGAAATAAACTCTATAGGGTAGTTATTACCCCAAATTAAAAAAAAAAAAAAGAAGCAGAAGGACGGTTGGGGATGGTGAACAAGCCACATTCCTGAAAAGTGATGCGGGACCCACATCAGTGATTAGGATTGGAATCCGTCATCACTGGTCATCCCCATTCTGGTTTGGATCAACCCAGTGGGGGAATATCGTTATTCTTGTGTTGCAGACAAAGACTCCAGTACCTAGAGGAGGGCAGTGACTTGCTCAGAAACATGGACCTGGTGGGCCATGGAGTGCAGACTGGAGGCCAGGAGGCCGTGATTGCAGACCTAGAATAGTTCCACACCCAACTTGCCAGATGTCTTTTGGGTCCTGTGACTCAGTTTCTCCATGTGTCACTTTATGGTACTGTGATGTGGCCTGCAATGCCTGTAGGCAGATAAATGTCCTCTGTCCCCAAGCCGCAAACCACCTCCATCCCTCGAGGCAGCTGCCAAGCCCTGTGGTCCCCTAGAATGAGGTGGGGGACAGCTAAGAGAGACTGTGTGAGTGTTGGGAGGGGTCCACGTCAGTGCAGATAACTTAGCCCTACTGGGTTGGGCCTGGGTGCTTGCAGAGTCCTCCCTGATCTGCTCAGACAGGAATGTCTCCACAGAGGGGATCAGATCTGGAGGAAGGCGTGTCCTGGACCAATCACCTGGCAAGGGTCAAATTCAGCTTTTCCTTGCATATCTCCTTCTGAGGCACCTGTTCTGGGGACCAACAGTGCTGGGAACCCCTTCCTTCTCCCTGGAGGAAGTCTGCTCTTCTCCAATTGCAGCCCTTTGAATTGCTGCTTCATTAGGTCAGGGCTTCCCTGATGGTTCAGACAGTAAAGAATCTGCCTGAAATGCAGGAGACCCAGGTTCGATCCCTGGATCAGGGGAGATCTAGAAAAGGGCATGGCAACCCACTCCAGTGTTCTTGCTTGGAGAATTCTACGGACAGAGGATGCTAGGGGGCTGTAGTCCATGGGGTCGCAAAGAGTCGGACATGACTGAGCAACTAACACTACTTCTCAAAGTCCAAGAACATGCATTTAGAGACCAAGGCTGCTGGTCTGGGGACCACACTTTGAGAACCGGGCGGGATGAACGCACATCTTTGTGAGTTGAATAGTGTCTTCGATGTCCTGCTGTGCCCTCTCCTTTCCTCCAAAATCCATAAGGCCCCGAGAGTTTTTGGAGGGGCTGGCAAACCCAGAAGACGGGCCCAGAGCATTGCCAAGTTGGCTTTGAACAAATTCAGGCACAGCACAGGTGAGATGACATAGAGCGTCTGGGATCAATATTTCTATGGAGACTCGGAGTGCAGGGCTGGGGGGTGGTGGGGGTCAAGGTGACAGCTCCCCGAAGCCTCCGCCGTGCCCGACCCACCAGGTTCCAGGATTCGCCCTGCCTCTGCCAGGCTGTTCTGATATATGGGCTCTCCCCTGGGTGCCTCCCCACTTGCAGTTGGTAAACAAAGCCTTTATTTCCTGGGCCGGTAGGGGAAAATTTCAGGCCTTTATAATTAAGTGTCCCGGTGAAGGGCAGCTGCCGAATTCTGGCGCTGGGTGCCCGTCAGTTAGTGATGGATGGTAACAACACATCATTCCAGCGCCAGCCCGGCTGTGAGCTATGGGGGTCGTAATTCACCGCAGGGCCTGCCGATCTTCACTGTGCATGAGGGCGGGAAGCTTGGACTCTGGCTGGGGTGGGGGTGAAGAGCGGCCTGGGCTGGCCAGGGGCTCCCCTGACCTCTCATGGTGCAAAAGAGAAAGTTGAGGGGCCAGAGCCAGCTGGGGTGAGCCCCCGTGTCTCATTTCTTCTGCCTCCCATAGACTTCTCCATCTACCTCGTCATTCTGGGATAAAAATCGGAAGCCGAATTTGATTCCACCCTTTTCCTTATCTCCAGTCCATCAGCGACATTCCTATTGCTTCTGCCTTTACATGGCTCTGGATTTCCTCTATTTCTCTCCGCCATGGTCACCATCCTCATCCAATACCACCTCTGTCCCTCTCTATGTCTTCCCACTGTTGGGGGGATGTCACTCCCCACCCTTGAAGGTGGCGGGCAACTTGCTTTGGTCAGTAGAAAGGAGCAGAAGTAAAACAGCCTATCAGTTCTAAGTCTGAGCCTCAAGAAGCCTCGCAGCTCCAGCTTCTCTCTTGCCCTCCCACCATCACTATGAGAAGGGGACCACCAGGCTAGCCTTCCCTCCAAGTCTAAGGAGGAAGAGGAGGAATATGCAGAGTAAGACTTCTTCAGCCTGATGTAGAGCATAGAGCACCCTCAGACACCATCTGGCCCCCACAGTGTGAGCTGTAATAATTGATGGTACTTCCTACACACCACTAAGTTTAGGGCTTGTTTGTTATGCAGCCATAACTGGCTGATACATATAGCCCACAGCTACTATATGATTTGAGCCCTTCTGACCTCTTCAGCCTCCTCTTGAGCTATCCTCCTTGATGACTGCTCTTCCCTGCTTCAGGGCCCTTGCCCACGCAGGGCCATTTACCTGGAAAGCTTTCTCGTAGTTCTTTCGTTCCCACACTTTGAGTCTCAGCATAAATAGCAGCTTCTTAGAGACGCTTCTCTTGACCCCATCAAAGGTAGGTTTTCCAGCTCATTGCACTCTATTTCAGCTTCTTGTTTATGTCTTTTGTGAAACTGGAAATGCTTCCTTGGAACTTTATTTTTTCTCTCCCACTGTCTCCCCAACCCCCTTGCTTTTCCTCTCTGTCTCCTTCTCTGTACTGCAGGCCTGATGATGACAGGGGCCAAGTCTTGAGATCTCTGTTATTTGCAGCTGTGCCCCGGCACTGAGCTCACTGCCTGGACCTAGGAGGTGCTCAGTCAGTTGTTGTTTAGTTGATAAGTCGTGTCTGATTCTTTGCAACCCCATGGACTGCAGTACGCCGGGTGCCCCTGTCCTTCACTATCTCCCAGAGTTTTCTCAAACTCATGCCCATTGAGTCAATGATGCCACCCAACCATCTCATCCTCTATCACCCTCTTCTCCTCTTGGCCTCAATCTTTCCCAGCATCAGGGTCTTTGCCAGTGAGTCAGCTCTTCACATCAGGAGGCCGAAGTATTAGAGCTTTAGCAACAGTCCTTCCAATGAATGTTCAAGGTTGATTTCCTTTAGGATGGACTGGTTTGATTTCCTTGCGGTCCAAGGGACTCTCAAGAGTCTACTCCAGAACCACAATTCGAAAGCATCAATTCTTCGGTGCTCAGCTTTCTTTATGGTTCAACTCTCACATCCATACACAACCACTGGAAAAACCATAGCTTTGACTCTACAGACCTTTGTTATTAAAATGATAGCTCTGCTTTTTGACATGATGTCTAGGTTTGTCATAGCTTTCCTTCCAAGGAGCAAGCATCTTTTAATTTCATCTTCTAATTTCCCTCAGTCAGTACTGTTGATTAAATGTTGTCTCGATATGTCACAGTGTGTGCAAAGTAGCCCTGGGCTAGAGCCAGGTTTTGGTGGCTTGTCCATCAGTTCCTGCCCTTGGCTGACAAAGGTTTTATATTTATATAAAGTGCATCAGTGCTGTCTGATGGGAAGCCCAGAGTTGCTGAAGGGGGCAAACCTGGACAAAGGGGCAGTTGTGTGTGGGTTCCACAAGGCAGGGCAGGGACATGAGTATCAGGTCCCTGGAGCTCACACCAAGCCTGGCCCCGCACAATCTCCATAGCTGTTGTTGGGCCAGCAGATGAAGGAAGGAGCTTCCTAACTCAGGGCTTGGATGGATCAGAGGGGCCTGTGAAGCTTTGAATTGGTGAACACATTGCAGAAGTCACAGATCTAGGCTGTGGCTCAGGACAGGCCCTGTGGATCACTCATGTTCTCCTGGGCTTCACAAAGTTTATCAGGTCTAGTTCCTGCAGACCTTTTCAGAGCCTTTAATACACTAATGCAAACTGGGACACCCAGAGGGGGTTTAGAATGCCTTTGTTGCCCAGCAATATTGACCAGGGAACTCTTTAATCAGGGATCATTTGTGGATTCCTGGTCTGCAGAACACACTAGCCTAGAATAGGGTCGGAAATTATGACCTTCCCAGCCATATCTAGTCCTCAGTGATTTTTCATGCGGCCCACATAGGGTTTAGAAGGTCAGCAACTCTTACTTAAAAAAAAAAAAAACTTCTAAATTTCCAGCTTCTCTTGCACCAAGAAGTGGACGTTCTGGGCGCACATTTCCCCATGGCAGCCCCTCGAGGCTGGGCCTGTACTCTCCAGCTGGCCTGGGTCCCCGTGACTCCCTACTGTCTTGTGTTCTGTTTTTATGCACTTCCCTTCCTTCTTCTGCCCTAAGCCCTCTGATTGGTTACCTGTGGCCCAGATGTCATGTGCAGCCCAGAAAGCTGGCCTTTGACCAGGAGGAGAGTATGAATGTCCAAATCTCCTAACTGATTGGCACATTTCCTAGGGGAAAGGCTCTGAGCCTATCTGGAAAGAGAAAATGCTCCAATGACAGCCCCACTCTGGGTGGGACAAAGGGAAAAAGAGATAAAGGGATTTTTTTTCGGAGGTCTTTGGGCTGTGTGGGAGAGGAAGTTGAGAGAGGTTGAGGGCAGGTGGGAGAGGATGGGACCTGAGACCAGCTCCCATTTCCCCAGCAGCTTATTGTTTAGCCTCCTTCTTGCCTGGGGGGATGCTTCCCTGGTGGCTCAGATGGTAAAGAATCTGCCTGCAAAGCAGGAAGTGAAAGTGAAAGTCGCTCAGTCCAACTCTTTGCAACTCTATAGTCCACAGAATTCTTCAGGCCAGAATACTGGAGTGGGTAGCCATTCCCTTCTCCAGGGGATCTTCCCAACCCAGGGATTGAACCCAGGTCTCCTGCATTGCAGGTGGATTCTTTAACAGTTGAGACACAAGGGAAACCCAAGAATACTGGAGTGGGTAGCCTATCCCTTTTCCAGTGGATCTTCTGGACCCAGGAATCGAACTGGGGTCTCCTGCATTGCAGGTGATTCTTTACCAACTGTGAGCTATCAGGGAAGCCCCAATGCAGGAAACTTAGGTTCAGTCCCTGAGGCAGGAAGATCCTCTGGAGAAAGAGAATGGTTACCCACTGCAGTATTCTTGCCTGGAGAATTGCGTGGACAGAGGAACCTGGCAGGCTGCAATCTATGGGACTGCAAAGAGTCGGGCATGGCTGAGCGACTAAGGCACAAATACACACACAAATACACACACACATACACACACGCATACACACACTTGTCTGAGGGGTCTAAGCTGGGGTCCTAGCAGTCCAGGTGGGGGGGTCCTGGGAAGGTCAGGGGCTGCCCCTGCTGATATGGGGGCCTGGATCAGGTATAACACTGGGAACAATCATTTGGATCAAATTCCAGAGTCTGCATGGTCAGAAGTGCTTGCTGGAGGGGAACAATTATTACTCTTATGATTTTTTAATATCATGACCAGAGCTATAATTTGGAGAGATGGGCGCCATGTCCTCGGCACTAGGTCCAGGCTTTATGTGCATAAGACGAGTGGTTTTCCACATGTGGGCCCTGGACCGCCAGCATCACTATGACTGAATGAGCCCCCGTGTTCAGGGCCTGGGGGTCTGGGGGTTGAGAAGCCCCACAGCCCAACTGGTCCAGTTTATTTCACCCACAATATACCCTGGTGGACCAGGTGCTGCAACGGCCTTGATCTTACAAATGAGAGACTTCTGGGGACACGGAGAGGCAAACCACGTGCTGTGAGGACTTGAACCCAGGCTGGTTCCGACCCTGAGCCCCAGGTTGGGCCCCAGTAGTCACAGAAAATCCTCTAATGGCAATGCATCTTCTGATTGCTCATCCCAGGCTGATCAGTGAGGATGCTGAGGAGCAAGGGAATAATCCGATCTCAGGCATGAGAAATCAAGGGCTGGGGAAACCGCAGGTGTGGTTCCACAGAGCAGGACTAGAGCCCAATCTCTGAACCCTGCCTCAGTGCCTTGAACAGAGACCCAGAATTTCATAGGGGGGAGGCCCATGGGTTTGTGAGGGACTACTGTGAGTCAGGAACTCTTCACTATATCTGCAATCTACTGATTGTGCCCATTGTACAGATGCCAAAACTGAGGCAAGGCAAACTGGCTTGCCTGAGGTCTCATGGAAGCAGACCACCCCCTGAGACCCCAGTGCCCTGCAGGAAAACTCCTTCCCCCGCCTGCCTCCCACTCAAAGACCACGATGCCCCAGGTAAAGTTCCTGCATGGCTGACCAGTTGCTCACATGGGTCCCTCCACCTGGAGGTCATTCCTCTTCTTGGTCTGATGGGTCACCTCCTTTCCATCCTTCGGCAGCCAGGCCATATGTCCCATTGGCTCTGCAGCTTCTGTGATGCTCCCCAAAGCTGGACAAGCTCCTGAATGGGCTCAGCCTCCTGCTCCCCCCCCCGGGAGGGCCCTCAGTGAAGCTCTGTTTCCAGGGGCTCAGGTGAGGGACGGGCAGTTCTCCCCACTCCTAAGTCACCCCGTGCTTCCCACCCCCCACCATGACATCACGTGTCCTCCCAGGCCAGGAGCTCTGTGTGGGGCACCCGGCCGGATTTTCCCTGCCCCTTACCCCCACCGGGTGTCCTTTCCTGGCACCTTTTCCTTTGCCAAGTGCACAGGGCTGCATCTGAGCCAGGCTGAGGGCGGCTCGGTGAATGGCCACCCTGTCTGGGCCGCCTGCACCCCTCATCCTGGGCCATGTGGTCATGTCCTGTATGGGGCTTAGGTAATGGGGTGGCAGGAGGTGGAGCAGGGACCCCAGCAAGGAGGCCGGCCTGGCCCAGCTGCGAGATGAGCAGACTTTTCCAGGCCTTGCTGGGCTGCGATTCCTCCCACCACTGGCCCAGCTGCCAATGCAAACATGAGGGCTCTTCTTTTCAGGGCTCTGGCTGTTGAAACTGGGGTCCGGAGGTGGCACCTGGGGCTCCTTTCACCTGGCCTGTGGGCGATTAACCCTTTGCACCCTGCCCTAGCTTTGCAGCCGGGTCGCGACTGAGGAGCAGGTTGACGCTAGTAACTCAGTTTCTCCCAGAGCTCCGTGTCTGGGATCCTGGTGAGGTCACAGTGTAGGGACTGGGCTCTGTGCTTCTCTGTTCCACCTCCTCACTTGGCAGAGGGGGAAGCCGAGGCCCACAAGAGAGGAGGTGGGCTTCTTTGCAGTTCTGGGAGCTCCACTGTCTACTCCCTTTCTGGTCTGTGCTTTGGGTCTGGAAGCATGAACTGTGGACACACTGAGCTGCTAGAGACCATCAGGGATCATTCTGCCAGTGGGGAAACTGAGGCCCAGAGGGGAAAGAAGACTTACCCGAGATCCCACTGCTGGTTGGCTTCAGGGCTAGTGATGATAGATAGGCAATTGTTCTCCTGCTTGCCACGTGCCAGGCCCTGAGTGATTTATGTTTATTAACTCATCTCATCCTTACGGTAACCCTAAGAGGTAGGAACTTCTTAGTATCCCCATTTGACAGATGAGCAAAGCGAGGCACAGAGAGGCTAAGCCACTTACTGAATGTCACACAGCTCATCCATAGCAGACCCAGGATGTGATCCTCTGAGTCAGGGCTTCCAGCAGCTCCTTCTGCCTCCTGCCTAACACCTTTCTTACCTGAGTCCTGGTCCTCTCTGAACCTCAGAATCCTCATCTGTTGAGTGGGGATGAGAATTCCTGTCCTCCCTGCCTCAGGAAGCTGCTCAGGAGAACCAGGGGGCTCTCATGAAGGAAGCAAAAGCATGCTGCAAATTATGAAGGGCTGTGGACCAGGCCACGGTGGGCTTTGCCATTCATTTGCACACGCACATGAGGCTGTTTTTCAGGATGTTACCTTCACACTCCCCGGGATGCTGAGCCGGTGTTAGAATCTCCTGGGGCCCCTTTTCACAGTACTGATCCCGACAGCCACCTAGAGCCAGGGTCCACTTCACAGCCACAGAGTCCTCCCATCAGCCCAACTTTGGACTCTGATGGTTCACGCTGGCAGAGGCCCAGAAGTGGCTGGTGGGGAAATTGCTGAAACAGAAGTGGTCCAGAGCATCCGGGAAGTACCAGCTCCTGGTGGAAAGAGCTTCCAAGTGGGGTGATAGACATACAGGTAGGAACTGAGGTTGTTGCTTTGGTCCAGGAGTGGGTGGGCTGGCTTGATCAGGAACATAGTTTTGTTCAGCGGGAAGATGCAGTGAGTCCAAGGACCCCGAGGGATAGCTGGCAGTATAGCCTCCCTCTAAAAGCAGTGGGAAGGGGGTCCAGTGGTTAGTGAGCCAGGTCCGGCCCTGGGTGCTGTTACAGAAGCAAAGATCACACACGTGTCATGATACGAGGAAGGAGCCCCAGACCAGGGCTGACCTCTGCAGGGTCTTCCCATCATTTCCAACCTTGAGAATTTCTCTGGAGGCAATAAGAAAGTATAATTGTCCTGAGGGGGCGGGGTCTCAGGTCCCTGGAGGAACCATCATCCCATTCTTCCTCCCAAGCACTGGAGCTTGGTTCCTGAGGGTTTGTCAGTAGAGGTGAGTTTGAAGCATCTCACTGTTGGAGGAGACCCTGGGTCACCTGGTTCTATGGGAGGCAAGAAGAAAGAGGGGACCAGGTATCTCCCAAACAGAGGAAAGAAGATTGTTGTTGCTTTTGCCAGCTCAGTGATGTTCCCAGGGGAGCTGGTACCCTCAGTAGACCTGAGACCCCTGGACAGACTGATGAGGAAACGGGCTCATCAAAGCAGAAGTGGCCTCCATCAGAGCCTGTTTGAGAGCCTAGGTCTGGAGGGCATAGCATCAGCAGCCTGCCTGGAGAGTTATCAGGATGATGAAATAGCCCCAAGAGGGAAGATGGCCCACCACCCAGGAGATGCCTCTCGCAGCCTCTCCCCAGAGTTCTGTCCCCTTGTTCCCCAGCCTACCCGGGAGTGGGTGGGGATTTGCTGCCTAAGGAGGGTGAGGAGATGCGGCTTCAAGGATTGCCCTGCCCCCAGTGTGACCCCCCAGTCACACCCTTGTGAATTCACCTTGCATGGCGTGCTACTGTGATACTTCCCACTCACCCCGCTAGACTGACCTGAGGCCAGAACTTATGGGCTGTGAATGCTTCTTCTCTGTAGGGAGAAAGGCAACATTTCTTTCTGCATTTCTTAGCTTTTTAGGCACCTCCTACCCGCTATTTTCTATAGTGGAACGATGCTGCTTCTGACTCACCTTGAAGGGCTGGACTGAGGCATCTAGGCAAAGCGCCACCTGGAGAAGGTGAGTCCAGAGTGCGGGGGCTGGGTATAAGGTGACCGTACGGGTGCACTCACTGGCACCCGGTGGGCGCCCCAGGCCTCAGTTTCCCCAAATGCTTCTCTGAGGTTTTATTTGAGCCACTCCATGGTGCAAGATTAACTCTTCCTTCTGGGTCTGGGTTCTTCCCTGCCCGCAATGGGACCTCATCTGCCCAGCCTTGGTCCCTCAGTCTTCCCCACCTCCACAGTTACCATCTCAGAGCATCTGGTATGTGCATGCAGTCAGCACACAAGTGCCCTCACCCTGTGTCACCGTCTGAGTGGATGGTTCAAATCCAGGGGTAGATCCCAGTTGCCACTGAGGAAAGGGGCTCAGAGAGGTATAGACAGCTGTCCAAGGTCACCCAGCCAGCAACAGCCGAGCGTGGACTGTGCCACGACCTCCCAGTCCACGTCGATCCCCCTTTTGCAGATGGTCATGAAAAATTCCAAGCTTTCAGCATGGCTCATCACTTGTCCTCCCAGCTGAACATTTGGGGGCAACACTCAACTGACCAAACCAATGTTAAGAGAAAAAAATGTCCTAGCTAAACCTCCCTACGCTGTTCCTTCCAGACCTGGGGGTTCTTTCTGGGCGTGTCTGTAGGAGGTGGGGGGCCAGTGAGAGCGGAGGGGTCACCTTCGACTCTTTGTGACTCAGGGGAGCGTTTCTGAGGCCCCTGTGCCCACTGCCCCCCTCCCGACCCCTCCCCTTCCTCAGGTCTCCGGCAGGGCCAAGGGGGGCCTGGACTCTTGTCAATGCATCTTAGCAATTGGAATGTGCCCTCTGACCCCGCCTTCGCCTCCCCGTGAGTTACAGAGAAGGTTCTTTTTTCCAAACCGCTGCCCCTCGGCCTTCTGGAAACAAACGGAGCTTGATTCAGACTGTGTGTGGCTTGAAAAGCCACTGTTTGGGGGGTTACTTTGGAAAAAAAAAGAAAAAGTCTTCGGAACCCCTGCAAGGTTGGAAAGACTTTTCTTTTCAGCCAAGAGGATCCAACTGGTGTTCGGAATGTGACATCTGGGAGGGGGCAAGAGGATCCGACCTGTCTGGGGGCCAGAAAGGAGATCCTCTCCACTGAGCTGCCCACCTGATAGCCCCAGATTGGGTTTCTCACCGACTTTTCATTGTCTCACCGAGTCAGGGCCCTGGTGACTTAGAAGGACAGGGGCTACGTTTTCTAGAATGCAAGGAAGCCTTGGAAGAAGCCAGGGGGCTGGAGAGAAGGAAAATGGGGGTGGGGGAAGCCGGCGGGATTGAAAAGTCAGAGGCAGCTGAGGGCCTCGGGCTTTCCCCTCAGTGACTAGAGACGTGGCTGCGGCAGGAAGCGGGCCTCTCAGCTGTCCCTGCCCTCCCACCCACACACACCTGTCCTGGCCCGCCTACCCCAGCCCCCCATCTCAGCAGCGTTCCTTGGGAGTCCCTGGGCTCCAGGGGTAAGGGGCCCTGCTGCGGGCATCATTCTTCTACTTTTCCATTATACGAAGCCAGGATCCAAGCATCCTGAACTGCAGAGCAGGGCTCAGCAAACGTTTATCTGTACAGAGCCAGACAGCTAATCTGTTAGGCTTCCCAGTCTGTACTACTCAACTCTGCCACTAGAACACGGAAGCAGTTAGAGACAATATGTAATGGCACGGGGATGGCTATGCTCCAATAAAACTTTACTTTTTAACCAACAGGCGGTGAAGAACTTCCCTGACGGTCCAGCGGTTAAGACTTTCCAGTTCCAGTGCCTCCACTGCAGGGGGGCACAGGTTCGGTCTCTGGTCAGGGAACTAGGATTCCACATCCCACATGCGGCTGTGGCCTAAAACAGAATAGAATAAAATAAACTGATCGCACCATTAAAACCAAACAGAACAAAACAGGCGGTGGGCTAGATTTGGCGCACGGTGGGCTGTGGGGTGCCAATCCCCAGTATAGATGCTTGGGTCACAGTCCTTGGGGTGGGCGTGTTCCGAGTCCAGAATGAGAATATGATTGGGTCAAACACGGTAGATGGTCAAAGTGAGTAGATGAAAGTTGGGCTTTAGGATTGGGCAGGCCTGGGTTCTAGTTCTGTCTCTGAGGCCTGACTGCTCTGTGACCTTGGGTCACTCACGTTCCCTCTCTGAGCCCCAGATTCCTTCTTTGTTAAATGCAGACAAGAAGAGTACCTACATTTCAGAACTGGCTGTTGAGACGACAACTTAGCAATGCCTGGTGCATATGGTGGGACCTCAACAAAGGCTGTGTGTGTGTGCAGTCGTGTCCAGCTCTTTTGCGACCCCATGGACAGTGTAGCATGTCAGGCTCCTCTGTCCATGGAGTTCTCCAGGCAAGAATCCTGGAGTAGGTTGCCATCTCATCCTCCAGGGGACTCTTCCTGACTCAGGGATCAAACCGACATCTCCCATGTCTCCTGCGTTGCCGGTGGATTCTTTACCCACTGAGCCATCAGAGAAGCCCTGGACTACTTGAGTGGGCCCTAAACCCAAAGACAAACATCTTTATAACAGACGCTGGAGGAGAGACAGAGAAAAGGAGGCCAGGCGAAGACGGAGAGAGAGGGATGCCGACGTGAGTCCAGGAACACCTGGAACCCCCAGAAGCTGGAAGAGGACAGAAAGGAACCTCCTCTGGAGATTGTGGGGGCATCACTGCCCTGCCAGCTTCTTGTTTTCAGATTTCCAGCCTCTAAAACTGTGAGAGAATACATTTGTGTGATTGTAAGCCACACAGTTTGTTATGACAGCCACAGGACAGTAGTACAGGGCCCCGCCCAGCAGTAGAGGGTCATCCAGGCCGCACAGACGTGGATGGGTCAGGCTGTCTGGGGGGCAAGAAACATCCCCACCTGGAGAAGATGTGGAATCTGAGCAGGAAGCACCCCCCTAGAATTTTCTGAGAGAAAACCTGAGGCCAGAGAGGGATGAGCTCTTCCCAGGCACCCAGCCCACGGCAGCAGGTTGGCAACTAGGACCCGGGGCTCCTCGGCTGGTGACTCCTCCTGCACTCACAACCTCGGGTGACTATTTCCTTGTTTGTTGGGACACCTCCTTGTCCTGGCCTTTGACCTCCATCAGGATGGCTCGTGGCTGAACGTGAGGTGGGCAGAGCCACTCAGCCGCTCAGAGCCACACCTACACAGCTGCCAGGACCCCAGACAGGGTCATCGGTCATCCCACTGTCCCTCGTGTCTGCCAAGACCCCCCTCGGAGAGTAGACAGGCCCAAGGGGCTGACACTGGGCACCGGGTTCAAGTTTCAGCTTGGTTGGTGTGACCTTGGAGAGCACGGTGAGGAGCGGGAGTCTTGCATTTAAGGCTGCCTGCGAGATGCTTGGCCTGGTGTCAGGCCTCAATAAATAGAAGCTGTCGTCATCACTGATACTCTGGTCACTACTACAATCATCTCCACTTCCGCTAGTTCCCCTCTCACGCTGCCATCGCTAAGACTCACTTATTTTTATTTTGCCAAATGCCTGCCCTGCCCTGTCATTCTAGGAAAGATCAGTAAGAACCTGGCTATCAGGACACCTGGGTACTAATTCTAGCTTCATTTGCTGGGGGGCGTTGGGCACATTCATGACCCTCTCTGAACTTTTTCTTGAAACTTCTCATTTCGAAATGAGAAGTTGTGAAAATAATACAGAGAGTCTTGTGGACCCTTCCCCCAGCTTCCCCCAGGGCTGACACCTTACAGAGCCGGAGCACGAAATCACAGTCAGGAAACTGACCTCAGTACGAGCTGTTAACCAGACCCTGAGACCTTACTGAAGGTCTTCCCTGATGGCTCAAATGGTAAAAAAAAGTCTGCCTGCAATGCAGGAGACTTGGGGGCAATCCCTGGGTCAGGAGGTTCCCCTGGAGGAGAGCATGGCAACCCACTCCAGTATTCTTGCCCGGAGAATCCCATGGACAGAGGACCCAGAGAGCCGGACAGGACTGAGCAGCTAACACTTACTGAGTTTTCATTGGCTTGTATGTGAATGTGTGTATGGAGTTCTGGGCAACTTGCTGTCATGAATGGACACCCAAGCTATGATAAACCTAGACAGTGTGTTAAAGAACAGAGGTCACTTTGCTGACAAAAGTCTGTCTAGTCAGAGCTGTGGTTTTTTTCTGCACCGAAAAATTGATGCTTTCAAATTGTGGTGCTGGAGAAGATTCTTGAGAGTCCCTTGGGCTGCAAGGAGATCAAACCAGTCAATCCCAAAGGAAATCAACCCTGAATATGCATTGGAAGGACTATTGCTGAAGCTGAAGCTCCAATACTTTGGCCACCTGATGCGAAGAGCCGACGCACTGGAAAAAGAGTCTGATGCTGGGAGAGATTGAGGGTAGGAGAAGAGGGTACCAGAGGATGAATAGCATTACCAACTCAATGGGCATGAGTTTGAGCATGCTCTGGGAGACGGTGAGGGATAAGGAAGCCTGACGTGCTGCAGTCCATGGGTTCGCAAAGAGTCAGACACGACTTAACGACTGGACAACAATGGGTACCCAGGCCCAAGCCCCCCCACCCCCACAGTCAAGATGCACCCCCCCCATGGAGGAGCTCCTTGTGTGCCCCCTTCAGCGATGGCCTCCCTGACCCTCCCCCAGTCCCGGGCCACCACTCATCTCTGTGTTAACGCTGTAGTTTCATCATTTCAAGAAAGCTGCGCAAACTGTCCTCTCTGAACTTTCGACTTCTGTTCTCAAATATTCCTCTTTAAAGGTGCCACAGTCCTCTGTGAGGCTGTAGGATGCCGTGAGACGCGCTTGCATCCTTGTCCACAGAACAGAAGGGCTGTGAGACAGATGGGGCCGCTGAGGACCAGCAAGAGAAACCAAGCCACATAGCCAGCCGCCCACGAGCCCAGCTGGCTCCCTCTCCACCCCCAAGGATCCTGTCAGCCCGGTGAAAGCACAAACAAACAACCTGGCCAGGTGACAGGCCCTCAGACAGCCCCGCCGACTTCCTACCGCTTGGTTCCTTGGGTGGCGTCTGATGTTTGGACTCTGCTTCCCAGGCGTGGGGTGTGGGTCACTCCCTGCTCACCACGGTTTTCGCAGATGCTTACTCCCTGAGGCCCCAGTTGGGAAATTGAGATGCTGGTGCCAGTTTGGAGAGAGCTGACAGGTAGGATCATCCCTGTCCGAGTCCAGGTGAGCTGGGGCCACCAGGCCCGCCACAGACAGGCCACTCAGACTCGGGGCACTGGGCGAAGGCTCAGACGCGAATGTCAATAAACGCCGCTGTCGGAGAGCTGACCCACGCCCTCCCTGGAATTAAGAGCTTATTCATAACTCTCTCCCATCACCAAAACACACTTTGGAGAGGGTTAAAGTAAATAGCGCTGCTTAACCTGACCTCCTTGGGGTTCGTGGCCCTGCCCGGGTCCTGCCACTCAGAGGGGAAATTTGGCACCTCACCCCCAGACCGCTTGGACCACCCCCAAAGTCTCCCCCTTAGAGAAATAATCAGATCATCTCCACGGTCCAGCGGGGGTGGGGTGGGGGTGGGGGGGCTGAGAGTGGGGAGGGGCGGGTGGTGATGGATGGGGTTGGAGAGGAGGTGACAGCCCACTGTTGATTGAGGGCGCGCTGAGGAAACTGGATCCCATTCCGAAAGCAGTGGGAAGCTCTGGAAAGGGTTTTAAGTGGGGGGATGATGTGAGATGATTTATGTTTTTGAAAATATTGCTCTGGCCGCCGTGTGGAGAATTGACTGCAGAGGGCGGGCGTGGGAGCTGGGAGGCTACCGAAGGCGCTCGTGGAGGAGGTGACGCTGGCTCGGGCCGGGTGGGAACTTGGGAGATGGAAGGAGGTGGCCAGACCCAGGGTGAGGTGACCGCGGGCATAGGGTGGGAGACCCACCTCTTGTTACAGGCAGATGACAGATGGGGGTCCTTGGTGGGGGTGCGGGGGAATCAAGCCCCAATGCCGTGCAGTTGTGTTGTCCAAGCTGGCCACAAATCTGCTGGGTGGAGTTAAATAGGCCACCGGCTACACCGACGTGGAGATCTAGGAAGGTTCCAGGCTGGGATGTGGACTGACTGAGCCCTTCAGCCTGAAGATGGCATTCAGTTCCAATGCACAGGGGAGATTATCTGGAAAGTAAACAAAGGGTGAAGGACTTCTAGGGCTTCCGTGTCAGGTAAGGGGGGACAGCTGGTGGAAGAGATCCATGCCAAAGCCCCTCAAACCTGGAGAGGATGATTCAAGAGGGAGAGAAAGGTCCCTGGTACCCAGTGGGATGACAGAGGATGAGATGTTGGATGGCATTACTAACTCAAATGGACATGAGTCTGAGCAAACTCTGGGAGATGGTGAAGGACAGGGAAGCCTGGTGGGCTGCAGTCCATGGGATCGCAAAGAGTCAGATATGATTGAGCCCCTAAACAGCCTGTGAGGGGTCTAGCCGGGTGAGGTCTGGAAAGATCCAGTATGATTCAACAGCATGGTACTCTTGGTGACCCCAAACTAGAGCATATTCAGATGGATGGTAGGAGCAGGAAGACCACTACAGCGACCACGATCACAAAGGAGCCCAGAAACAGACTTCCGTGCGTCGGGAAACTTCGTATGTGATGGAGAAAGTGTTGCCGGTCAGTGGAGAGGAGCTTGGGCCATCTATAATAGAATGCTGGTGGATATTATCCGTCTCGAGAAAGGAATGAGCTATCAAACCACAAAAAGACATGGAGGAAACGTAAATACATATGACTAGGTGAAAGAAGCCAATCTGAAAAAGCTTCATACTGTATGATTCCAACTCTACGACATTCTGGAAAAAAAAGCAAAACTATGGAGACAGTGAAAAGATCCATGGTTGCCAGGAGCTGGAGGAGGGAGGGATGAACAGGCAGAGCATCGAGGATTTTTCAGGGCAGCGGAAGCACTTTGGATGATATCATAACGATGGATACATATCATTATCCATTGGTCCAAAAAATGGGCTTGCTGGGTAGCTAAGCTGGTAAAGAATCCGCCTGTAATGCAGGAGACCCCAATTCGACTCCTGGGTTGGGAAGTTCCCCTGGAGAAGAGATAGGCTACCCACTCTAGTATTCTTGGGCTTCCCTGCTGGCTCAGCTGGAAAAGAATCTGCCTGCAATGCGGGAGACCTGGGTTCCATCCCTGGGTTGGGAAGATCCCCTGGAGGAGGGAATGGCTACCCACTACAGTATTCTGGCCTGGAGAATTCCATGGACTGTATATATAGTCCATGGGGTTGCAAAGAGTCAAACACGACCGTGCAAATTTTACTTTCCGACAAATAGAATGTCCAACACCAAGACTGAGCTGCTAGAATGTAAACCGTGGTCCTTGGTAGATAATGCCATGTCACTGTAAGTTCATCACTTCTAACAATGATACCCTTTGGGTGGGGGGACGTTGAGAATGGGGGAAGCTATGCATATGGGGTTATTCGTGAAAAATTTTTATGAACTTTTATGAAAAATCTCTGTATTTTCCTCTAAGTTTTGCTGTGAGCCTAAATCGCTCTAAAAATAGAAAGTTTTAACAAAAGAATACTGGAAAATGGCGGTCAGTGTGTGCAAGATGCAGATGTATCTGAGATGATGCCGAGATCCCACCTCTTGGTTTTCAGACCCCTGTGCAGCCCCTGCCTCTTGAGTGTGGGCAGGACTGGAGACTTAATTTCTAACCAATAGCATAGGGCACAGGGGATGGATGTCACTGTTTCCATCACCTTACATCAAGTAAGACTCTGTCTTACTGGGGGTCTGTCTCTCTCCCCTAAACTCTTTCTTTCTCTCCCTCTCCCACTCTCTCTTTCTTTCCATAGCTGGCTTTGAGGAAACAAGTAGAGCTGCCATGACTGCTATAGCTACCATCCTTTCCCTGGCTACCGTGAGTTCAGTGAACTTCTATTTAAATTGAAGTCCCCACGTTTGGCTAGACGTGAATTCTGCCGATAACTTGAGGAGCTTGCAGTGGATCGTTCCCCAGTCAAGCCTCTGGATGAGAACTCAGCCCCAGTTGACTCCTTGACTATGGCCTTGGGTCAGACTCTAAGTGGAGGCTCTCTCTAAGCTATGTCCAGACTGCAGACCCAAAGAAAGTGTGAGAGAGAAAAAATGTGTACTGTTTTAAACCAATTTTGTGCATAACTTTATCATGTAGTTTCGACAGCTCATATAGACAATATTAAATTAGATACCAAACTGTATAGCATAATATATACAAATAAATTCAAGTTGCAGTAAAGATCTTACTACAAAAAGGGGGAAAAAATTAAGTTCCAAATGGAAATATAAGATGTCTTTATAACCCTGGGATAAGAGATTTCTTATAGCACAAGAAACAAACCTTAAAGAAAGAGTGGATAAATTTGATTGCCTTAAAATTAAAAACTTCTTTTCAATCAAAGTCATCGTAAGTAAGTTAACAGAGCAGACGAAACTAGAAACAAATTTTGTTGTTGTTTAGTCACTAAGTCGTGTCCAGCCCTTTGATGGCCCCATGGACTGTAGCTTTCCAGGCTCCTTTGTCCATGGGATTTCCCAAGCAAGAATACTGGAGTGGATTTCCTTCTCCCAAATAGCTTCTCCAGGGTATCTTCCCAATGCAGGGATACAACCTGCATTGCAGGCAGATTCTTTATCACTGAGCCACCTGGGAAGCCCAGAAAGCAATATCTGAGCACATATAACTAAAAGAGAATGGAATCTATAATATGTAAAGAGCACTTGCAAATCAAAAAGAATGAAACCAATTAGCCAGTAGAAAAATAGGCAATGGGTACAATCAGACAGTTCTCAAAAGAGAAATCCCAAATGACCGATTGTCATGGAAGATGTCTAATTTCACCAATAATCAGGAAATACAAATGGAAAGAACCATAAGATGCCATCCATCTGCTTAAAAGAGTATTTAAAACTCCAGAATACCAGTGTCAATGAGCCTGCAGAGCAGCCAGGCCTCTCCTCTGCCACTGGTGGGAGTGTGAGTTGGTACAAGCATCTTGGAGAGCCATCTGGGAGCATCTAGTCAAGGTAAAGCTGTGTAACTTGACCAAACTATTGCTTCTTGGTAAATATTCTCTAGAAATGTTAGCCTGTTGCCCGGAGGAATACGTCCCAAGATGTTCATCACAGTAGTGTTAGTAACACACTCCTCAAGATGATAACTAAATAGCCCAATGCTTATGCAGTAGGGTACTATAGTTTGGTGAAAACAAACTAGTGTGATGCCAATTTGGAAAACAAAACAAAACAGACAAGTTGCAGAATGATGCGCAGAATAATTTACCAAGTATACAAAGTATTAAAATGTGAAAAATATGCTCTGTCTTGCTTGTGGATCCATATATAGTAAAAGCATAAAAACATGAATGGGAAGGATAAATACTGAGATGTAAACATTTGAGTTGGTGGGTTAACTCAACAGAGGAAAAGGGGGAAACGGATCCATAACATCTAATCACTTAAAAAAAAATCAGAAGCAGATATGACAAAAATGTAGACTTTCGATAAAGCTGATGAGTTGTGAGTACGCAGCGTTCATTGTGTGACTCTCTAAAGCTGAGTGGTTCCACGCGGTAGTCTCTTGCCAGACATGGGGACTTCAATTTAAATAGCAGTTCATTGAACTTACAGTTGCTGGGGGAAGGATACGGGGAAGGGATAGTTAGGGAGTCTGGGATGGCCATGGACACACTGCTCTGTTTAAAATGGACAGCGAACAAGGACCTACTGTGTAGCGCAGGGAACTCTGCTCAGTGTCATGTGATAGCCTGGATGGGAGGGGCGTTTGGGGGAGAATGGATACAAGTATATGTATGGCTGAGTCCCTCCCTTATTCACCTGAAACTATCACAACATTGTTCATTGGCTATACCCCAATATAAAATAAAAAATTTAAAATTAAATATGCAGAAGTTCACTAAAAATAAATGAAATTTAAAATTTTATTTTCAATAAATTTCTCAGTCACACTGGCCACGTTTCAAGGACTCGACAGGCAGATGTGGCTAGCGGCTCCCATATTGGACGATGCAGATAGAGAACATTCCTATTATCACAGAACTTTCTTTCAGATGATGCTGTTCTAGAAGGTTCTGTGTGCTTCTCATATCTCAGAATGATTTTTTAAAAGCCGGGACTGGAAGGTGAATAAAGGAGGTAGGGAGGGTTCTTGGGAAGAGTTTGGAGAAAAGGAGGAAGATGGTTAGGGAACTGGAGGACGTGGGGGTTCAGAGGAACTGATGGAGAAGGGGTTGTGGGGTCTTTACCTGTTGCATTGAGAGACACCCTTGAATGCTGATGAGAACGGTCCGTAGAGCGGGGAGTTCAAGGCTGGGTTGGGGTGCTGGGACAGGGGAAAATGGAAGGGGTGAGGCTTGAGCAGGGAGGGGAGGTGGACACCATACCCAGTGGCCCCCCGAGGTCCCTACCTTGTGCCCCTCTCCGAGGACTCTCACCCAGCACCCTTCCAGGCTCCAGGCAGTGGAGATAAATAACGCCAGCCATGCCTGTCACAGATATTTGAAAAACATATTAATCACTTTAACAAATATTAGCTCAGAACAGCAATAAAGAGTCTCTAGAATCTCCTCTTTGTGGCTGTATCACAATGAAAAATATGCTAATACGGGTGCCTAATTGATTGTGTTTGAATAACTTCCTTTATGACAGTAAGAGTTGGAGCTGGCATCACTCAGAGTCGTGAACGGCGTCTCCCCAGCCCGGAACGCCTCCACTCTGCTCCCACAGTCACCCTCTGGGGGAAATTTCTCCAAATCAACAAAACAGTCAACAAAACAGTAGAACTCTTGGCTGCCCATCTAGAGAGACATTTTTGAAGGCCCCAAAGGGGCTGGCATTTGGGCTGTGGCTCCAATGAGCCATCATCTCATGCATGAGCATCTCCTTTAATCTTCATGGTACTTCTACAAAGTCAAGATTACAGTTCCATTTCACAGAAGGGAAAAGTGAGGCTATAAGAGGTGAAGAGAACTCACCCAGGGTTCCTGAGTGATGATGCCAGAATTCTCCTGCAGGCTTGTGAGTCTGCAGCCTGTGTGCGCTGTCTCTACTCCCAAGCCAGAAGAAACCTCTGGAAACATACCAAGGCCACTACTCAATGTTAATCCCACAGTTATCTGTTGAATTGGACAGACAACTGAGCCAGGTGATTCTCAAATGCCCAGCGGTGCCCAACACAAATAACCACCCCTGATGGTTGTGTGGGGTCTTCTCTCCCCTCACACACATCTCCTGCAATTAACAATGCTGTTTCTTCTCCCTTAATTCCATCCCTTGGTTAAATGCATTCTGGACACGTGTGTCATGCACAGGCTCAGAGGATCTCTGGGGTGATGGAGGCCATTAAAGGCTTCTCCCAAATAGTTCCCGAATCCTCTTGTCCTCCCTTCTTTCTGTCTACACATCCCCCAGCTGCTCGTGGCTGCTGGTGTAAACTCGGATTTGCTTGAGTCTGCTCCCTCCTCTCCACCCTTGCTGCCTTGCGAGTGAGTGCAGGCTGCGGCACCTGCCACCTGGGCCCTGGTTGCACCCTTGCGGCCCCACTGCAGGGGGTGGCGTGGCCCGGGATCCTGTTGCAGCTCCAGCCCCAAAACCGGGACAGCATCTAGGTCCCTACCTAAGGAGGGATGATGCTTTGGTCATGGGTTGGCAAACATTTTCTGCAAACGGCCAGAGAGCAAATATTTTTGGCCTTGTGAGCACAGGGTCTCTGTAGTAACTCCCTGGCTGCTGTGGTGACCGGAAAGCGATCGGAGACAACCCATACATGAAGGACGTGCCTCCCTTCCAATAAAACGTTATTTATGGGTGCTGGAGTTTGAATTTGATAAAATGTTTATGTGTCACCAATTATTCTTCTGTGAGTTTCTTTATAAGCCATTTAAAAATGGTTAACGAAGGTTATCATTTTAAGCCTGCGGACCATACCAAAAAAGGGCTATGAACTGGATTTGGCTGACTTTAGTTCTGATTGATTTATCTTTCCTTTAAAACAAAGCCTTTTTTTTTTTTTTTTTTTAAGTTTTCTGGCTTATGCTTGAGGTGATGCTGGCGTGGCCGCTGCGGATGAAGCAGGTTGAGTACAGGAGGGGGGTTTTAATGAGCAGAAAGGGCTGACCAAAAATCAGGGTGATGTTGGGAAGGGCGTTATAAGAAGGCTTTGAGGGCTGGGAATGTTCTGGGTCTTGAGCTGGGTTTTGGTTACAAAGGGTGTTGACTCGGTGAAAATCCACCTAGCCGGACTCTGAGAACAAGTGTGCCCTTTTATACAGAAAAAGTCAAGACAGAAGGACCAATGCTGTCCTGTGCTGGCAGGGTGTTGGGCACACAGGGGCTCCCACGCCATGCTGGGGAGAGTGTGAAGCCCGGCGAAGCAAAACAATGGTCCATCTCAAACACGCCCAGGGCGTTCTCACCCTGTGTGCCCAGATCCCTGTGCGAGACATTGGTGTCAGCTGGAGGGAAGACTAGGAGAGCTTAAATGCAGCTTCACTGAGTAAAGGATATTGCTTCTCTAGACGGAGTACCAAGTCACTGAGAAGAGGGCAGGGGCTGGTCTTGGGACAGGATAAGCTCCAGGTGCCACATACAAAAAAAAAAAAAAGGGATGAATGTGACAAAAACCAAGCAGGTACACACACACACACACATGCAAATGCTTTCCTCTACGAGCAAGGACAACTTTCTGGAAAGATACACAAGAGACACGGATATGGCTACGGGCTCAGCGTGGAAGGCTGAACGTACCGTCCTTAGGGCTGTTTGACTTTCTGAGCTTGCATGTGCCCCGGGGACTTTACATCAAGGACAGAAGACAAGTGAAAAAAAGCAGGGCGACGGTTTCCCGTACGCTGGCTATCTACTAATCCCCCAATACTTCCCAAGCCCCTAATGAATCTTCAGGCCCATCCCCGGTGGGGGTGGGGGGCCTGGAGAACTTGAGACAGCCCAGCTGCTCTGCGGACCCAGCGCGTCCCTTGTCGGCCCCAGGGGCGCAGCGAGACTGGCTGGGCTGCTGAACAATAGGCAGGACAAAGACCCCTTTGTGCCTGTCTCCTGCCCCAGCAGAGCCCCAGGGCGGGCCTCTTCAGTTACAGCCCCCAGGAGCTTTTGCTCTCAGCCAGTTAAGCCCCAGGGTAAATGCACTGCAGGATCACCTGGCAGGCCTGGGGGAGGGTCACCTCAGTGTTGGGGTCTCCTTCCCCCAGCCTCCAAGGTCACGTCAGCTCCTTGATGGCTGGATCCGAGGCCAGCCAGTTAGCTGGAATCCTGGACATGGTCTGGGTGACCTGGGCCAGTGGATCTGCCTTGCTAAGCCTCAGTTTCTTCATCTGGAAGATGGGGTGAAAGTCGCGTCCACCTCCTCCACAGCTTGTGGGGAAGATTCGGTAAGATAATTTGTGTGAGCTCCTGGCTCAAGAACCAGCCACTTGTCTGGAGCATGAAAAAAAGATGCAGCTGTGTTGGAAGAGTCTAGCAGTTCCTCAAACAATGACACCTGGAGTGACCATATGATCCTGCAGTTCCACTCCCAGGCATTCACCCAAGAGAGATGAAACATAAGTCTACACAAAAAAACTGCAAATGAATGTTCATAGCAGCATTATTTGCAACAGCCAAATAGTACAAATAACCCACCTGCACCTCAACAGAGAAACAGATAAATCCAGTGGGGCCGGGGGGGGGGGTCCTAGGCACATAGTGGAATATCATTCAGCTGTGAAAAGGGACACAGCATTGACAAACACTACAACATGGATGAAACTTGGAAACATGATGCTAAGTGAAAGAGTCCAGACCGAAAAAAAAATTGCATCTTTTATCACTCTCTTTCAATGAAATGTCCAGAATTGGGAAAGCTATGCTCACCTGGCAAGTGGAAATAGCTCTTGCTGCTCAGTACATGGTGGTGAAGTTTGAAACAGATGTTGAAATGGTTGCAAGTAGTAGGTGCTTGTTGAATGTCAGACAGGGAGGGAGAAAGAGAGAGATATTCAATATACTTTTATTTTGGCATCATCGTTTGTTTTTGCCCCAGATCCACCCAAGGCTAAAGAAGGAATGGACAGGGCAGAAGAGAGCAGGTCCTAGAGTTGTCTCCAGGATAACAGAGTGGTATCTGGGTGAGAAGGATAGGAGGAGGGAGACTTTTTCTTTTTTCAGCAGTTGCATTGAGATATAACTCACTGTCCATACAGTTCGCCTTAGGGGTACAATTCAGTGTTTTAAATATACTGAAAGACTGGGAGTCTGGACCAATCAATGCCCTGAAGGGAGACTCTTCCATGTATAGTCAGCCAGCCACCCATGGGTCCTGCATCCACCCACGGGTTCCACCAACCTCGGACGGAAAATATTCAGGAAAAAGAATTCCAGGAAATGCCAGTAAAAAGCAAGACTAGAATTTGCTGTTTGCAGGCAACTATTCACATAGCACCCACTCCAGTGTTCTTGCCTAGAGAATCCCAGGGATGGGGTAGCCTGGTAGGCTGCCGTCTATGGGGTCGCAGAGTCGGACATGACTGAAGCGACTTAGCAGCAGCAGCCTCCACATAGCATTCCTGTTGTCTTTATAACTATTTCCACAGCATTGACATCGTATTAGGTATCATTAAAAAATCCAGGAATAATTAAAAAGATGTGCATAGGTTATAGGCAAATACTGTAGCCATTTTCTATAAAAAACTTGAGCATCCACGGATTTTGGTACCTATGGGAGCCTGGACCAATCAATGCCCTGCAAATACTGAGGGATAACTGTACTAACAGACTTTTCAGGGTATATCCTTTTGTACCTTTTGAATTATGAACCAAATAGTATATCCCTTGCTCAACTGCAAAAAATCAAACCGAAGCAAAACAATCCAACACAAGCAAAAAGAGTGAATGTGTTAGTCGCTCAGTCGTGTCCGACTCTTTGTGATACAATGGACTGTAGCCCACCAGGTTCCTCGGTCCATGGGATTCTTCAGGCAAGAATGCTGGACTGGGTAGCCATTCCCTCCTCCAGGAGATCTTCTCAACCTAGGAATTGAACCTGAGTCTCCTGCATTGCAGGCGGCTTCTTCAGCATCTGAGCCACCAGGAAGCCCCAGCAAGAACAGTGGCTCAGCTTAGTTTGAATGCTCCCTCTGTGAGGATGTACATTTTGGAACGACCCCTCAAATGTGCTTTCCTTTGCTGGACCCATTGTCTGACTTAAGGATCCTTGCACACTCAGTGGTTTCCCTGTTGGTCTTCAGAGAAGCCTCCAGCCTGATTTAGGAGTTCAAGTCTCCTCACTGCTTGGAGAAGATGCAGGTAGTGGGGTCCCCCTGACAATCAGACAATGGATACATTGATCTAGGTGCCTGCCAGAGAGCCTGGGGCCTGGGTGGGTACATCTCCAAAAAAAGTCCTTCCCACCATCATTTATCTACATTTTTACCAGGTAAGGGATCGTTGCCTAGGTCTGTTTACTCTGCTGGCTTCTGGTTTCTCTCAGCAGGAGTTGGGTCTCAGAGCTCATCCTGGAGGAGAATGGTCTGTGTATCTGCTGATAAAAGAAACGGGTGGGGACCCCAGCAAGTTGGACCAGAAAGAAGGCTGAGCACCAAAGAACTGATGCTTTTGAACTGTGCTACTGGAGAAGACTCTTGAGAGTCCCTTGGACTGCAAGGAGATCAAACCAGTCAATCCTAAAGGAGATCAACCCTGAATATTCCTTGGAAGGACTGATGCTGAAGCTGAAGCTCCAATACTTTGGCCACCTGATGTGAAGAGCTGACTCATTGGAAGAAACGCTGATGCTAGGAAAGATTGAGGCCAAGAGGAAAAGAGGGTGACAGAGGATGAGATGGTTGGATGGCATCATCGACTCAATGGACATGAGTTTGAGCAAACTCCAGGAGACAGTGATGGACAGGGAAGCCTGGCATGCTGCAGTCCATGGGGTCGCCAAGAGTCGGACATGACTTAGCGACTGAACAACAGCAAGCAAGTTAGTCACTACAGAGCCGGGGGAGGTGCAGGGTCCAGTGGGCCACAGTCACAACCGCGAAGTGCAGGAAGGGTGTGGGGCCCACGGGGTGGCAGTTTGGGTCTTGGGACAACCTGGGAAGGGTCAGCTGAGGCCCTGGGACAAGCTGGGCTCAGGCTTGTCCTAATGAAGGCTGTCCTGGATGCCTCCTGACTGCCCTTCCTGCTTCCCCAAGGACCTACCCAGCGCTGGCACTGCAGCCCCTCTTCCCACCTCCCCACTCCAGTCCCAGGCCAGGCCATCATCTTTGCCCATCTCTGTTAGGAGATGGTCCTTCTTGGCCAGCTCCGATCAGCATCCATGCAGCAGCCGTAGGCGTTTAAGAATCTGATCCCGCCTCCTCTAGCTTTCAGCCTTCTACCCTGTTCCCACCCCAGGCTACCTCCAGACCTGGCTACTTGGTCCCTGCTGTGACCCCACTTCTCCCCAGGTTCCTCCACGCCTCTTGACTCTCCTTGGGGCAACTCCATTTGTCCTTCCCAGGCCTCCCACTCAGGAAGGTGTGCAGCCCTCCCCATGTTGCTCAAGTCTCTCTTTACCTGCCTGTCTCCCACAAGCGCTGAGTCCCAGCCAGTCCTGTTCATAAGCAGCACTAGCACGGGAACAATGCAACCTCAGGAGCTCGGTAAGTGTTTGCTGGATTAACGGTGGCCTGGCCCACAGTCCCAGAGTGCCTTGAGGGGAGCAGCCTGAGGCCAAAGGCGCCTGGAGAGAAATGATGGCCGAGCAGCTGCTGTGTGCTGGGTCTGCTCCCATCTGCACGTGTCCCCTTGTTGGAACCTGACGTCGATTTTACGAGGGGGCCTGATCTTCTCCCCCCTTCACAGTCAATGAAACAGAGGCCAAAGGGAAGTCAAGTCTGCAGCTCTGCTCTGTATTGTGAAAGCCAGGAGAGGTAGACCGGGATCTGAACCCAGAGCCAGGACTAACTCTGGAGCTGGTTCTCTTGGATCTAGAAGCCAGTTCCTTGGATTCAGGCCCTCTGTTGACCTCTTACCAGTGAGCCATTTCCCTGGTCCAGGCCTCAACGTCCTCATTTGTAATCAGGAAGTGGAACCAATGTTTGCAGGTGATGCTAGCAAATCACAGGTGAGTGCAGTGTAAATGGCAAAGCTCCGTGGACAGGTAGGGGTTAATATTCCCAGCTGTGTGAGTGAAACCGACACCCTGATGCTTGCCCACTACTCCGTGGCTCTCACCTTCCCCATGCTGGCCCACCCCTCGTCTTCCAAGTGCCAGTCTTTTCCTGATGAAGTTGATACTGACTGGGGGGCTTGGCCTTCTTCCATCAACAGAAACTGACTAAAGGCCAGTCCATCCTAAAGGAAATCAACCCTGAATATTCATTGGAGGGACTGATGCTGAAGCTGAAGCTCCAGTACTTTGGCCACCTGAGGCGAAGAACCGACTCACTGGAAAAGACCCTGTTGCTGGGAAAGATGGAAGGCAGGAGGAGAAGGGGACGACAGAGGACGAGATGGTTGGAGGGTATCGCCGACTCAATGGATATGAATTTGAGCAAGCTCCGGGAGATGGTGAAGGACGGGGAAGCCTGGAGTGCTGCGGTCCATGGGGTCACAAAGAGTCGGACACGACTGAGCCACTGAACAAGAAGGCCGGAAGAGAAATTCAGGCAAGGCTTCCCCGGGCTCATGTGCCAGCTGCAGGGGGGAGCTAAAACGAGGAACTCAGGTCCCCTTGCTTGCTCCCTGAGGAGAGGGCAAGCTCAGTCTTCTATGGGGTGAGGGTGAGTCCAGGGGTTGGCTGGAGGGGTGTCGGGGTGGTTTGCCCACTCCTTTGTCGGGGGGAGGGCAGATGGCGTGAGCAATCATCCCCTGCTTTTGCTCCAAACACCCAGCTTTCTTTTTTTTGCTCCTGGCTCTTCAGAAATGACAGCAGGATGTTTTTTTCTTCCTTTTTTGATATCTTTTGATCCAGAATTTGCCCCAACTGTGCTGGCACACAGTCCCGTGTAATTTCTCTGAATTTTGTAGCTTGAGGAGAGGTGCATCCAGGGACAAGTTTTGCCACACTGCAGCAAAGAGTCACAGGTCCCAGGCCTGTCTCACAGGGACAGAGGTTAATGTACTGGGGAAGTGCCCCTCGGCCAAAGGCAGACCCTATGGGAGATGGAGGATCAGTACCCCAGCTCCCCCCTCCCTTGGGTGAGACACTCCCAGGCATGGTTCAAGGTCTCCCAGAGGTCCCCAGGGGGATGGAGCCCCAGTTGCTCACAGTGGAGTCTTCCTGGAAAATGAAACTTCTTCCTTGCTTCTCCCCCAACCATTTTACATCCTTTGCACCACTGTTGGCAGAGTTGTGTTTTGGGGGCAGCCTGACCTGGACAGGCAGGAGAGACATGCTCCTTTGAAACAAGACCCAGAGCTTTGCCTCTAGGGTTCCTGTAACCCCTCCCTTACCCCCTAATCAGGACATCAAGGCGGGGATGGGGGAAGTGTCCTGCATTTGTTACCTGGAGGAGGGAATGATGCTCCTGGGGGTGAGGAGGGATGATCACTTCACAGGTCAGAACCTCAGATACGCAATTCATTATTAGGAAGAACTGGTGACCCAAGACCCACCCCGCCCCCAAAGAGACCAAGAGACCTCCTGTCTCCAGCTGAGGCCTCCAGAAAAGAAGTGAAGCCAGAGGTCACCCCATGATAGGAGTCACACGGCAGGTGTGATCCGAACCGAGCTACTGTGGCTTCCTTCCCACAAGTTCAGTTACAGGAAACCAACATTTGTGCCCTGCAGACCTGAGTTCAGGCCAAGAGATTCTTGATATTATTTGGAGAGAAGCTCGCCTGCCTGACTCACTTACGAAGCACTCTCTCCCCCCTACACCCCCGGCCTCTTTCTCCCTGCTCTTCCCCCTCACCTGGCTCTGACTCACCTTGCTCCTTCCAGCCTGGAGGCCCCAGGATATTTTCTGGGGCCCAGCCTGTCTGGGCGGGAGACACCTGAGGGGAACACCTGGCTTGGGGGTGGTTGTCTCCCTCCAGACAGGAAAAGTCACTGCACATTGGGATCGGCCTGCCGGGGAGCCAGAGGCTGGCTGGAGGGTCTGGGGAGGTACACTTGTCAGGGGGCTATTTAGCTAGGCTCTGCTGCGTGACCCTGGGGAAGCCACAGCCTCTCTCTGAGCTCTGTCTCTGCAGAGTGAAGGGCTTAAGATTGGTCTTCTGTCTCCTGATCTAAATGTGTTTTGATTTTGGAGCGGCTGGGCTTTCAGTGTCAGAAAGTCACCTGAGCCTCTTCCCTCCCTTCCTCTGTCCCTTCCTTCATTCCCCACTCCTCCCCTGCCCACACCTGGCCTCACACAGGAGGCTGAAGGCACAGTGACCATCCGCACTGGCCCTGCCTTAGGAGCCCAGTGTGGCAGCGGACAGATATCTAAGAGGCCGGTTGCAAGAGAAGGCAGGATGGGCATGTGACTAATGACCTGCACCTCTGCCCGACCCCTTCTTTGGTGCCAGGTGCTGGGCACGCCTGACTGCCCTGAGTCTCAGAACCTCCCGGGAGTCAGCGTCCTTTGTCATCTCCATTTTCCAGGTGAAGAAACTGAGCCGTGACAGATGAGGGTCCCACATGTAAGAAGGGAGGGTTGGGATTGTTTTAGTTTTTTAAGATTTTTTTTTTGACATGGGCCATTTTTAAAGTCTTTGTCGAATTTGTTACCATGCTGTTTCTGCTTTATGTTTTGGTTTTTTGGCTGCAAAGCATGTGAGATCTCAGTTCCCTGACCAGGGATTCAACCCATATCACCTGCATTCGACGGCAAAGTCTTAACCATTGGACTACGAGCGATGTCCCAGGATCAAGGTTTGAATCAGGCCTACCAGGCCCAAGGCTCACACTCAGAATGACCAGTTTTATTTCATTTTGCAATAGGAGATAGCAGGAGCCTTTGAGGACCAGGGGAGAAGGCTTCCAACCCAGCTCTGCTGGGGAGCACAGGTGAATAGGGCACAGGCGTTTTCCACCCAAGGATCCCAAAGCTCTTAGTTGCCTTGTCTCTCTCACCCTCTAGACAGACTCAAATAGCCAGCATTTGTCCCAATTACATAACAGCCAAACTAACTGATAATCCCTGATGAAGAGCCTCCTTAGCTCTGATTGGTGGGCTTCAGGTAAGGGTTTTTCATACTGTTCATGGAGTTCTCAAGGCAAGAATACTGAAGTGGCTTGCTATTCTCTTCTCCAGTGGACCATGTTTTGTCAGAGCTCTCCACCATAACCCGTCCATCTTGGGTGGCCCTACATGGCATGGCTCATAGTTTCATTGAGCTAGACAATCCTGGAATGAGAAGCCAAGTGGGCCTTAGGAAGCATCACTACGAACAAAGCTAGTGGAGGTGATGGAATTCCAGCTGAGCTATTTCAAATCCTAAAAGATGATGCTGTGAAAGTGCTGCACTCAATATGCCAGCAAATTTGGAAAACTCAGCAGGGGCCACAGGACTGGAAAAAGTCAGTTTTCATTCCAATCCCAAAGAAAGACAATGCCAAAGAATGTTTAAACTACTGCACAATTATACTCATCTCACATGCCAGCAAAATAATGCTCAAAATTCTCCAAGCCAGGTTTCAACAGTATGTGAACCGTGAACTTCCAGATGTTCAAGCTGGATTTAGAAAAGACAGAGGAACCACAGATCAAATTGCCAACATCTATTGTATCATCAAAAAAGCAAGAGAGTTCCAGAAAAACATCTACTTCTGCTTTATTGACTATGCCAAAGCCTTTGAGTGTGTGGATCACAACAAAGTGGAGAATTGTTCAAGAGATAGGAATACCAGACCATCTGACCTGCCTCTTGAGAAATCTGTACGCAGATCAAGAAGCAACAGTTAGAACTGGACATAGAACAACAGACTGGTTCCAAATCAGGAAAGGAGTACTTTAAGACTGTATATTGTCACTTTGCTTATTTAACTTATTTGCAAAGTACATCATGAGAAATGTGGGGCTGGATGAGCACAATCTGGAATCAAGATTGCTGGGAGAAATATCAGTAACTTCAGATATGCAGATGACACCACCATTATGGCAGAAAGCAAACAGAGCTAAAGAGCCTCTTGACGAAAGTGAAAGAGGAGAGTTAAAATTCAGCATTCAGAGAACTAAAATCATGGCATCTAGTCCCATCACTTCATGGCAAATGGAAGGGGAAACAATGGAAATAGTGATAGACTTTATTTTGGGGGGGCTCCAAAATCACTGCAGATGGTGACTGCAGCCATGAAATTAAAAGAAGCTTGCTCCTTGAAAGAATAGTTATGATCAACCTAGACAGCATATTGAAAAGCAGAGACATTGTTTTGCCCACAAAGGTCCATCTAGTCAAAGCTGTGGTTTTTCCAGTGGTCATGTATGGATGTAAGAGTTGGACTATAAAGAAAACTGAGCGCTGAAGAATGATAATTTTGAACTGTGGTATTGGAGAAGACTCTTGAGAGTCCCTTGGACTGCAAAGACATCCAACCAGCCCATCCTAAAGGAAATCCATCCTGAATATTCATTGCAAGGACTGATGCTGAAGCTGAAACTTCAATACTTTGGCCACCTGATGCGCAGAACTGACTCACTGGAAAAGAACTTGATGCTGGGGAAGACTGAAGGCAGGAGGAGAAGGGGACGACAGAGGATGAGATGGTTGGATGGCATCACTGACTTGAGTTGGTGATGGACAGGGAAGCCTGGCATGCTGCAGTCCATGGGGTCGCAAGGAGTTGGACACGACTGAGCGACTGAACTGAACTGAAGGTAAGGGTTTGATCCTGACCACTCCCTGTAGTCCAGAGGAATGGACTTTACTGATTGCCTGGTTATGGGTGATGGGCGTAAGCCCTGGCACTGGTGGGTGGGGCCAGCACCTTCCAGTCCACCCGGAGAGTCAGGGAAGGGCCTTGCATGTCAAGTGCTCCTAACAGAGGAGGTGAGAACAGAGACATCCCCTAATCCAGCATTTAGGGGAACCAGCTCACTACTCCTGACGAGTGACCCTGAGTTTCAGAGAGGCTGAGAGGCTCACCCAAAGTCACACAGCTCGCAAGTGGCTGTGCTGGAGTCTGAACCCCAAAAGTCAGGCTCTGGAGTCTGTGATTCTAACCGTGCTGCTACGGTGCCTCTTGAAATAAAGCTCAGGGCTTGAATCAATAGATCCCGCTTGGAAGTGGGGGGTGGAGGAAGGTGGTGCGGGAGGGTGATGGTGCTTTGGGGTTACCAAACTCCTGCACATCAGCCTCCCTCCCACCCCCAGAAGCCTGACTATTGTTTCACAGATGATAAAGGTGGCCAAATCTGGCTGGCTTCTGCAGTTCACACTTGGTTCCACGGTTACTGGGGGTGGGATCACCACGGCCTTAAGAAACAGATCTTAATCACACCGGTTGCAGCCCCAGCTGCGGCTTGTCAGCTCTGTACAGGGGACCCGCTTTGGGCAGTGTCTGCAGAAGTTCAAGTAGCTTCTTAGAGAAACGTCTTAGAGAAGGACCTCAGGGTCAATTACCCAGGTTTCTTGACTGTGTGGGGCGGATTGAGGGGGAGGATGGTGGTTTAGAATACCAATCTGCTGTCATTAGCATTCTTTGTGCTCCTGAAAAGATGTCTCTCGCTTTTCAAGTGTCTAATTTTGTTGCAGCTTAAATATCCAGTGAGATGTCCCTAAACAAGTATTTTTAAGCCCAAATATCTTTTTGGAGGCCTTGGCTAAACGCACTCTGGAAATAACTCCAGAACCAACTTTCTTGTTTATTTTCCTTCTTTGCTCTTGTTCCTCCCTCCCAGTCCACCATCTGGCCTTGAATAAACCTATGTTATGCATTTATCCTTTGTTAGCCCCCTGTGTTAACATCCCAGGGAGACACAATGAACTTGCCCTTGGTTTAAAGGAGCTCCAGTCTTTTTAGAGGAGACAGAGGAGCAATCACCATGTAGTGGGAGCTCTTGAGGGCAGGAGGAAAGAAAGTCACCCCTGCTAGGAGGATTTTAAGGTTGAGTGTGGGGAAGGGAAGGCACCCTGAGCAGAGGGCACCGCGCAGGGAAAGGCAGAGAGGTGTGTAGAAGTCGAAGTTCATGAACATCACGTGGTTTGGTTGTATGGACAGGGAGTCCCAGGGGTTGAGGCAGGAGTCATAGCCAAGCCACTGAGCGTTGTATTGTGGCCGAAGGAGGAGAGGGTGTGTTCCAGGGCCAAGAGAGCACTAGACTAGGAGTCCAGAGACGCAGTCTAGGCTCTCTATGTTAAGGATGCCTCGGTGAGTCAGGGTGCCTCTCTGAACCTCGGTCTCTTCTTCTCTAAGAGCAGACATTTGTTCGGTTGACCTTTAAAGCTCTTTGTGACTCAAACATCTGATGTATTTCAGTGATGTTCCTTCCCTTGTCCTTCCTGGAATCCCTCCCCAGCTCAAGCATCCAGCAAAGGCCTTGACCCCCCCCCCCCCAGGCCTCATCTGGTTCCAAGGATAAATGGTTCTTCCTCATCCTGGTAGGTCCATCTATTGAAGCTTTGAGGGGGTGCTCCTGGGGTGTCGTTGCTTACCACCTAATTGATTTTGATTTTAGTTCCACAGCCGTGCTGTAATTATGAAAGCTTGCTGCAATTATCAAAACACAACTCCAAATATTTCATTATTAAAATACCCCTATGGTCTATTATTAATTCATTAGATAAATTTGGATTATATGACTCAATAATTAATGTGCAGGCATGAATCTGGGGAGCTTGGCCACTGTGAGTTGTGTGACAACTGCAGGAAGCAATGGGAGGCTGGGAGAATGAGGGTGGAGATGGGAGAGAAGGGAATAAACAAGAGGAAAAGCAGGTGCTTATGGTTCATGACTAGTTGCCCTCTGACATCCATTTAACCATCCATTTAATCAACATTTATTCCTGGTCAACTCTATGCTCAGAACTTCGAGTACCTTGCCATCCAGGTATTAATGGTTATGAGATGGTTTCTGGGGTTTTCTTTCCTCTCTCTGTATATTCATCCACCTATCTATTCACCATTCTATTCATCCATCCACCCACCCACCCATCTACCACCCAACCTACCGATCCACCATCCTATCCAACCTTTCATCCACCTACCCATCCACCGTCCCATCCCTCCATCCAGCCACCCATCCTGATGGACTCCACCAAGACAGGTTGGTTCAGTTCAACAAAGTTTTCTAGAATACCTGTGTGCCAGGCTCTGTGTAGGGAACCGGTGGTCCCTCACTTGATAAATCAAGAAGCAGCCTGCTGTGTGCAGAGATCTGACTGCACAGGGAACACTGAAGCTATGGAGGTCAGCAGTGGTCCTATCACTGAGGGTCTCAATGGTCAGATGAAGGAGGTTAGATGTTTCTTGAGGTTCCTGAGAGCCGTGGGAGGATTTGTTGCTAGAAAGTAGCACAACGAAAGGTCATGGGAGATGCTTGGCTCTGGTTACCATGCTGAGGTGGGCTGGAGGGGTTAGCTCAGAGGTCAGGACCTGGTGAGAAGGTTGTTGCTGGCATGTAGGGGAGAGACCCAGAGGGCCTCATAGAAAAGCATGGCTTGCTATTTGCTTGCTGTGTGATCTTGAGTAAATTACCTAACCTCTCTGTGCCTCTGGAAAATGAGAATCATAGTAGTTCCCTTCTCACAGGGTTAGATGAGGTGACCCAAAGAAGTGTTTGGAATGGTGCCTAATGCATAACAGCTCCTATTGGGATGGGGGTGGTGGTGGTGGGTGGGAATGATGACGATCCTCGACCTCTGATCTCCTGGGACTCAGTTTCCTTATCTGTAAAACAGATCTGACCACAGTGTGTTTAAAGGGTTGTCTGGGGATTCAACGGTTTGATACACACAGTATGCTGGAATAGAGACCCGCCAGAGCAGAATTCCAAGGAATCCACTATGGAATCCAAGGATCCAGTTGCAAAATGAAAATGCTGGGCCTCTTGTTCAAAAATACGTATGAACTTCAAGACGGCAACAGCAGAGTTTTACACTGAGCACAGGCCCCTTCGCGTCAACCTGACAGGGCGACAAAGGGGAAATTCCAGGCAAAGGGAACGGCTTGTACGAAGGCTTACAAGGACCCTGGAACAGAAGATCTGAAGCTGGGGTTGTTTCGGAAAATGAAAACCCGTGGCCATTATGATCCCAGGATATTTGCAGGATGCCTCAGACACACGATACCTGTCCTGAAGATCCTCCATCCCTCAGTTTTGGGCGGGGACCCAGCTGGACCAAATGTGCCCCTGGACCAAGTCCCCAGAGACTTGCGCTGAGTTTTCCAAGGATGCGCAGCCTGTTTGGGGGCAGAGCTTGAGCTGGAGCCGGTATTCAGGGACCTTCACTAGAGCCCCCACTGCCTCGAGGCACTCCGCAGACGACCAGGAGTGGAAACAATTCAGAGACATTTGGAAAAAAAACCCCAAAACCCAACCTGGCCTGTCGCTTCTGTCACTGTCAGTCATACTTCAGAAGGATCTACTGGGGGCAATCAGAGAAGAACAGGTCTATAAAGCTCCACGTTTCTCTGTTAGCTTTCAAAAGTTTTGCACAACATACTTTATGTGTGTTTATAGAAATGAAAGAAAAAAAACCAAAACCAAGACCCACATTGATTGAAAAAATGTGTTGTTATTGAAAAGGCCGAGTTGAACTCTCTGCAGAGCGTGGTGCTCAACAAGACTTGGAAGGCGAAGATTTCACATAAATAGTTGTGCTGAGTTGTTATGGCAACTGAAATTTGAAAAGTAAATAGGTTTAGGGGAAATATTTTCCCTTGTCTCTGGAGGAGTTTTCTGTTGCGGATCATTTGCAAAAGGAGGAGTTAATTCAGTGCCCAGTTGATCTGGTGTACATCATTGAACGACAGACGTGTGGGGTTCCTGGGCTGGGGGCGGTTTCCATGCCCATGGGGCAGCTGCTTTCCTTTCATCGAATAGGGGTTCAGATGGATGACACGGTCAGGCATGCTGTGTGACCTTGCACCAGGGACTTGCCCTCTCTGGACGTCCACTTTTATCTCTGTAGAACAGTTTGGTTAAAACTAAGAGCCGTACAGGTGAGTAGCTGTTGTTTAGGGGTAGGGACCTACGTGTGGGTCGGACTCTCACCAGAGGGTGCTGGGGTAGCTGCGCTCCCCCGCACGGGGTAAGACCTGGGGAAACAGGCTCAGGCAGAATGGACGCTTGCCGGCCATGACCCAGCAGCCAAGAGTATTTTCTTCTGCCATGTTCCTGAGCAGCCTTGATCACGAGTGCTGGCAGCTGGCCCATCGCAGTGAGACCCCAGAGACCACCCATCCCTGGGGAGCCGTGGCCAGCAGCCATTCACCTGAGGGAGTCTTGTGAGAGCTGGAGACACTCCTGGGTGGAATCAGGGTGGACCCCAGGACACGGCCCACCCCGTCCTATTTGCAGAGAGGCCCCAGGTCCTCTGATTCTCCCCCTCCACATTTGGGCGTTTGGGGATGCCCTGCTCCAAACGGGAAGGGCCTGCTGGCTTTGGGGGAGGCAGCAATGAAGAATAACCACTCTCAGGTTCTCTTCTCCTCGGAGAAGAGCTGTACCTGCCTGATGGCGTCAGCCTCATGGCGGCAGGAACCGGGTTGGCGGTGGGTTCAGTGACTCCATTCGTGGTTGCAGACTGAGGCACAGAGCAGTATATGTGGGGCGGGGGGTCTCTTCAAGTCACGTGGCTGGCAAGTGAGGCTCCTTCCGATGTCCCGAGTGGCCTGGCACTGGGGTGAGTGCCCAGGAATGTAATGAGCTCCCCGACCCCAGGGGCATTCAAGCTCATAGGCTGGACTTGGAAGAAGGTTCTCTAAGCAGGAGGCTGAACTGGATGACTCCAAAATATTCCCAAAGACCACCCCCCCGCCCCACGTAGGGGCCTGAAGGGTTGAGTTTGGATCAGGGGACTGACGGAACTCAGTTCTGGGGTCTTCATTTTCCCCACCCTTGGCTGAGGGGTCTCCAGTGTGCAGCAGGCCACAGACAGGAGTGTCTGGAGACCGTGCCCCCGGCCCCCTACTGGGGTCAGAGAGACTGGGTCCCTGTTTGGAATATGGGCCGTGCACCTGTGCGTGTGTGAGTGTGTGTGCATGTGTGTGAGAGTGTATGGCTGTGTGTGTGCCTGTGCCTGCACGTGTCCACATGTATGCCTGTATGTACACTCATGTGTGCGTGTTTTTGCGTGTCCACATGCATGCCTCTATGTGTGTACGTGTGGAGTCAGTGCAGAAACTCCCCCTCTTCTACAACCTGTGTCTGGACCACCTGGTCCTCTGCTGGGCCCTCAGGTGGCTGTGGATTTGATGACCCAGCACCTGGGCTGGGGCGGGGGTGGGCCGTGGGACTCTCTTAAGGGCTGGGACGGTGGAGCCACCCGATTTGAATCCTGCCCTTTTCTGTCTGGGAGGCTGTGGCCTGAGCAGGGTAGCCCCTAAATCCCAGTCCCGAGCAGGGAGCTGGGCCACTGTCAGGACACGCCTGCTGGGCCCTGGCCAAGGTTCAGGGACATCTGTCTGCCGGGCCCACCTGTCCCTCTCCCCAGGCTGGCGTCCTCAACACATCTGCCTCCGCAGCCCTTGGTGGCATCAGATGCCCGGGGCAGGCCCAGACACGCTCCCCCAAACCCAGAGACAGCCAGCTCCAAGTCTTCCCTAAAGAGGCCAGGTCTGGCTCCCCCAGTGGGGATCTAAAAACATACCATGGGTTGGGGGTCCTATTTGGGGAGACCCTGGGCTCATCGGGAGCCTCTTATTCAGGAAGGGTGAGCTTTGCTAAACTGAAGTTCTAAATTGTTTTTCAAAAAAGGAGGAGGAAAGAGAGAGAGATGGAGATGGAGACAGAGAGACATAGGTATACATCTCTGTGTATGTATACGTGGTGTGTGTCTCTCTCCTTCCATCTCTGCCTCTCAGAGTCAAGACAGGAAATGAATGTATTCTCAACAGCTCGGGGTGAGCTTTATTGGAAAGTGGTCGGAGGTTGGCGTCCAAGAATCCAGAACCCAGCCCTGTCCCTGGCCAGCTGGGTGACCTTGGGGAGGCTGTCCCCCTCCGACTCTGGACTTTCTCATCTTCTGCTTCACAACATAAGGATGGAGGGAAGGCAGGGTGCCTGGGATGTTGCAAAATGTCACCTGAATATATTTGTTCCTTCTTACCGGGTCTGAAAGCCTCCAAAGATAATCCTCCAGTAGGTGGGTTCCAGGCTGCCTCGAGAGACCACCTGCTCCCCGACCCCCACAAATAATAAGGGCAGCCTTGACTATGAGTCACCTACGCTGAATGTGTTTGTTTCCTCTTACTAATGGAACTTGCAATTTTTGGCTGGGTATGTGGCCTCCCAAAATAAAGACTGTATTTCTCAACCTCCCTTGTGACTACATTTTGGTCAACGGGAGGCAAACAGAGTGATGTGGAAAGAGTTTCAGGGAAACCTCTTTAAAACATCGTGGGTGGGCACCCTGTCGCCTTTTCTTCCTCTTTGCCAATTTCCTGCTGGCTGGAAGGTGGACATGATGGCTGACGCTCTTGCAGCCATGCTGGACTGTGAAGACAAAGCTCTATATAGGGAGTCTCCCTCTGGACTTCTGTTATATCAGTGAGAAATAACTTATCTTGTTGAAGCCACTGTTATTTGACTTCTCTCTCAGTCAGTCTTAACCCTAATGGATAGAATCGGAAACAGGTAATTTCTCTTATCTGGTCTTCTCTTCTAGGATAATGGAATCTGGGCTGTTACAGCATTGGCAGAGACTGGAAAAGTCTACTTATCTTGAAGTGGATAGTCTGGCAGAGAAATACTGTCAACAGCAGCGCTCGTACTCCAGTATTAATAATGACAACAAGCGCAGTGCTCTTTTCCGAAGCACTCACTTCGATCCGAAGTCGTGCAGAGACGGGGCCCAGATCCACACCCACGCGGTGCCAGGCCGACGCCAAGACCTGTGGGTTTCCCTACTCGGCATTCAAGCCCCTTCTTAGGCCCATGTTTCCCAGCGTGTCACAGGTCACACTGACCACAGTGGGTCTTGCCTGGCTCACAGTGGGTCTACGATGTTGCAGCCAGTCCCAGGTCCATGGCCTTCTGACTTAGCACTGACCTCTCTCCGCCTCCCGTCACAGCCGCTTGGATCCACACCTGCCTGCCTCGCCTGGCTCTCCGCTCCTTGGGGGAGGAAAGAAGCTCTTTGTTCATGTTTTTATTTCCAGCCTAGAGCCTGGCACACAGTGGGTGCTCGGGGAGGTCTGATCATGGACCCAAGGTCCTGCATCCAGCTGGAGGCAGGACATGGAGTGGCACAGAGTGGGTCCTTTGCCAGCAGCTCTGACCACAGGTTCGTTCTCCAAGCATCGGAGTCAATGAGCATCTGTGTGTTCTCCAGGAGGGGACCCGAGCGTGGAGAAGAAGGGCAGGGACATGGAGAACTTGGGTGTGGGGCAGTGTGGGGGCTAGACAGAGGGCAGGACAAGGGTGAGGGCCACAGGGCCTGGCCAGAGAGCGCTGGGCCGAATGTCCTGGGTTCCACCACCCTTTCCCAGGTGGCCCTGCCTTCCAGGAAACCAGATCAGTGGACAGCAGGCTGACAGGTCTCTCCAAGCAGAGAAGCTGCTGGCAAAGAGTGAGTTCTACTCACCCCGGGGTCCCTGCACAGTCCCTCAGGTGGGTGGAAGCAACCACACTCCGGTCCCTTGTGTCCCCGGCAGTCAAGAGCGTGGACTCTGAACTTGGGTGCAAATCCTGGCTCTGCCACCCTTGGCCCATGTCCTTAGGCAGCCGACCTCTTTCTGAGACTCGGTTTCCTCACCTATCACGTGACGTGGGACCTCAAATGCAAGAGAGCAAGTCACCCCTCTCTTTGTGCAGACCAGGGCTTCCAAGACTTTGCCAGGGAATTTATTAAATGAGACAGCAGGGCCAGGGTGGTGTCTGAGCTTCTGCATTTCTAACAAGGGGACGCCCAGGTTGCAGGTCCGTCCAGGGACCGCACTTTGAGTAGTGAGGCTACCGATGATCAGGACGTAGTAGACGAGCAGCCAAGTCCTGCCTGCTGCCTGCTTTTGTAAATAAAGATTTTAAGGACACAGCCACCCATTCATTCATGTATTGTCTACACAGAGTGACAGAGACCTTGGGGGTGGCAAAGCTGAAAGCGTTTACTCAGGTCTTTTCACAGCCCAGGTTGGCTGACCCCTACGTGGGATGGATGCTGATTGAAGGAACGAGAAGGTGGGCTGTGTGGGCTGGAGGCGTCCCCTCTGAGTCCACCATGGGGATTCTTCTGGCTGTGAGCTGGCTTCCATGGGCATCTCCTTCTGACTAGGAAGACCCCTCCCCTTGGCTGAGACAGCAAGAAAGCAGGAGGCAGGCAGTATGCTCAGAAAGAGGAAAAGCTGGAAGAGAAAGTCACTCCAGAAAGCCCTTCCCCACCAGCCCCAGGGCCCCTCCAGCCCGCCCCGCTTCCCTGAACCCCCTGACCTCAGAGAGAGGCCAGCGCTGCCCTTGCAGGCCCGGCTCCAGGAAGCTCATCACAGGACGCACAGTCGGGTTGCATCCAATTTCCCCGGCCTCCTCATCAAAATGAGAAATCTGAGGCCCGAGTAGCCACCGAGAGCTGATAACACTCTCCCAGGTGAACCTTCCCACTTATCACCGTCAGGGTCACCTCTGTCTCGAAAGACTTGTTTTCTTAAAAAAAAAAAATTAAAAAATAAAACATTCCCTGGGATGTGTGATGGGGTTGGCGGTGATGAGGGTGGGGAGGGGGAAAGGGAAGGAAAAAAAGAGACGAGGCACATTTATTTTTCCAGACTTGAAGGAGGCGGGCATGCCCCCCACCACCTTCACCCCCCCCCCCGCCTCCGACTGGGTGGGGGGGCACCGAGTGCAGGATCCAGGGAGGAGGGGTATGCAGGATTATTTGGGGGGGGCATCTCTCCACGTGGCAACAGTTGCTACGAGAAAGTGGTGTAGCTCAGACTCCGCCCAGGTTTTGTTTGGCCAACAAAGCGGGTGTTTGTACAGGAAACAGGGTAACAGGTGGCAGCGAAGGAGCTGTTCTAAGCCCCCAACCCACAGCATCCTCTGACCCCCTGCCCTTTTGCCGGTGACCTGCGGGTCCTCGCCTGCCTCCGTCACCGTGGCCTCTCCCTGGCCCCTCTCGGCTCCGGGGTCTCTGTCCCCCTGGTTTTCCATCCCTGGGTCTCCTTGTCTCTCTCCTTTGTCCCTGTGTCTTGGTGTCCCTGCATCCCTCTGACTGTCCCTGTCTCCTGCTATCTTTGTCCCTCCCCATCCACCCCTTCCCGGCCATTCCCTCCCTCCTGCCTCTTCTCCCCTCTCCTCTTCCTCTCTCATCTCTCTACCCACATCTCTCTCTCTCTGTCTCTCATTTCTCTCTCCCCCTCAATGCTCCTTTCTGCTCCTGTTTCTGCCTCCTCCATCTCCCCACTCATTTGGAAGAAACTTTCTCCCCACTGGCCTCTCTGCTTCCGCACGCCACGGGGCTGGACCCTGCAGACCCCGCAGACCCCAGTGGTCCCCACTGTGCCCTGCAAGGTTTGAGGAGTGCCTTAGCCCCTCAGAGCCACCCACATCCCAGGTCCCAGGATGCCTCCACCCCAGGACTCTGCCTGGTGAAGGGACAAGTGTTGCATATGGAACCAGAGTCCCCAGGAGTGAGGGAGGACTCCAGGGATGGGAGGGAAGACAGAGTTTTTGGTGGCAAAGTTAAGTCAGACCAGCTCAAAGACCCAAGAGACACATGCAAGTACCAACTGCCTGGTAAAGGGGCAAGGACTGATTACTTAGGGCTCAAATCCTGGCTGTGCCACTTACTAACTGGGAGACCATGAGCAAGTCAGTGTATCTTTTGGGGTCTCATTTCCTCTTCTGCAAAGTCAGGATCACAGTAATACCTGCCTCATGAATCCATGTGAGCATGAGAATTATTCAAATGGTGTAATACTCTCAGAACACCCAGAACACACAGTAGGCATTCAAAAATATTAGCTTTTGTTATTATTATTGGGGCTTCCCTGGTGGCTCAGATGGTAAAGAATCTGCCTGTAATAGAGGAGGCCCAGCTTCAATCCCTGGGTCTGGAAGATCTCCTGGAAAAAGGAATGCCTACCCACTCTAGTGTTCTTGCCTGGCGTGTTCCATGGACAGAGGAGTCTGGTGGGCTACAGTCCATAGGGATTATTTAAACTGTGTAATACTCTTAGAATATCCCCTGATGTATAGTAGGTATTCAATAAATATTAAGTTTTGTTATTATTACAGGGTAATCATGAGACAGGGGAGTTACTATATCCTATGTGAGATCAGAGGGGGAAGGGCATTTTAGCTGGGGTCTTGAGTGTTGAGTAAGAGTTTTCTTCCCCCCTCCCCATGCCCCATTCTTTCTCTTTTCATTGTTTCTAGGCAACTAAGAGTACTCAGGTGATAAGAAACATTTTCCTTCTCTTTGCTGCCTGGGATAGCTCCTCACCCTAAGGTCTGTCCACACACCCTTTATTCACACTGTCTGAATTTGAATCCTGGTTACCCAGAGTTCTCAGCTTAGTATGCCATTCCCCTCTTCTATTGCTATATAACCAGCCACCCCAAAACTGAGTGTTAAAACAACACCATTTATTTTGTTCACAGATCTGCAATCTGGGAAGAGCTCAGCGGGACAGCTTGTCTCTGCTCCACTTGGCATCACCTACAGTGACTCAAAGGCTGGGGGTTGGAACCATCCACAGTCTCCTTTGCTCATACGTCTGACAGTTCATGCTGGCTCTTGGCTGGGAGCTCAGCTAGGGCTGGAACATCAAACATGTGCCCTCCCCATGTGGCTTGGGCTTCCTCACAACATGGTGGCCGGGTTCCAAGGATGAGTGCCCCAAGAGAGGGAGAGCCAGGTGGAAGCTGTGTCATCCTTTGTAACCTAGCCTTAGAGGTCATGCAGCATCTCCTGCTATATTCTGTTCTCTGCAGCACTTACAAAAGGCCGTCCAAATCCAAGGAGAGAAGAACTAGATTTCACCTTTTGTTGGGAACAGGCAGGGTCAATGAATTTGCTGCCGTGTTTTAAAACCACCGCACAGCCTCTGCTTTGGGGTCACTGAATGCACTCGCTTGGGTCCCGTGTGCACTCCCTGAATCAGCCCTTCTTGTCATGGAAGGGGGTGTTGTGACTGTCCAGGCCAGGGTCACACCCCCATTTCCGGGGCCAGTGTGCACATTGGTAGGGGGAGAGGGGGGGAGGGTGAGTCTGTGACTGTGGCCAGGCTGGAGCCACACACAACTAGAGGTTGAGATTTCTCCAAAGAAGGGAGGGTGAGAAAACAACAGATGTCTTCTTCGGAGAAGAAACAAATAAACACTCAAGGACATAATTACCCAGGGTGATAAATGCTCTGTCTGCAAAAGACAGGATGCTCGAAAGAGTAACTCACTCTGAAGTGGGATGTGGGGATGGGGCCTTGGACGGATGTCAGGGAGAGTCATCAGGGGAGTGATTTACACTGAGGCTGGAAGGGTGTTCGGGAACCAGTGGGTGGAGGGCGTTTCAGGCAGACGATTTAGCCTATGCAAAGGCCCTGTGGTCCAGAAGCTTGGCATATTCAAGGACTTTAGTCATGTGGCTGGAGCAGGGCGAGTGGGCTGGGGGGTGTCAGAGGTGAGGCCCAATCACAGCGTGTCTCAAAGGCCATCCATGGCTAAGAGTTTGGGAGCAAAGGTGCTGGTGAGACCAAGCTCAAGTTTACACAGGTTGCTTGTTGTTGTCAGTTGCCCAGTCATGTCCGACTCCTTTGCAATCCCATGGACTGTAGCCCATCAGGCTCCTCTGTCCATGGGATTCTCCAGGCAAGGCTACTGGAGTGGGTTGCCATGCCCTCCTCCAGGGGATCTTCCGGACCCAGGGATCAAACCTGTATCTCTTATGTCTCCTCAATTGGCAGGAAGATTCTTTACCATGGGGCCACCATGCCCCAAATGCTGGCAAGGAATTATTTCATAATAAGGTACCTCTTCCAAGTCTATTGGTTCCTTTCCCCACTGCCTTTTGGTCCCTCACTGTGATTCTCCTCTAAAATCACTACCTGCATGGATGTGACATTTCCTGCACCCCCATTACCCAACATCTTTCCCATGACTCCCTCTTCCTCCCGCTACCTGCAGCCACTCCTCCCACTCCATATGTCGTCAGCCACGGGCCGGCAGATCCCGCTGAACCCGAGACTCGAGTGACGTCTACAGGTGGCAGCTGGAAGGCGATTCCTCCCCCAGCCGCCGCCCACGCTGCCTGCAGCCCATCCATCGCTCCCTGGCACACCCAGTCCGTCCAATTTAAATAAACAAATCCCCTAAACAGGGCCCCATAACAGAAACGCTGACAGGCCCTTATCTACAGCGTCTTGGGGCGTGCACAGGTCCATGATAATTTGGGCCTCACCGAGGCCGAGGAGTTATTGCGATTGCGCTGCGTCTATGACAGTTTAATCAGATCTTGAAAATCAGGGGCATTACACTGTGCACCTGCTCATGGATACAAAAGGGTGGGGGATGACTGGTGGAGTTTTCTATTATGGTTTTTTTTTTAATACCCAGGCAGGACCCCTCCATGCCACCCCCCCACCCCAACCCAGGGATATAATTCATTGCACGTGTGTGTGGGAGGGTGGTGAGCAAGAGAAGAGGGAACTAGAGTTCTTCTGAATGATGATAAGCATGAGGGAGGGAGTCCACCCTAGGGGTTTCTTTTGTCTACACTGGCTGAACCTGGGGATGATGCAGTATGTCTGGGATATGATGCAAGACACACCTGGGTTCGAGGTGTATGTTTCTCTGCCTCCCTCCCTCTCCCTCTCTGTCCCTCCCTATCCTCTCCCTTCCCTCCCCTCTCTCCAAGGTCATTTGTTGGCCAGGTCTTAGGCATGAGATGTGGTAATGACCCCAGAGTGTCCAGGTTCTGCCTTCAAAGAAACGGCAAGTATGGTCGGCAAGGAAAAGCTGCTCATCAAATGCCTTCACTTGGCTCCTACGAAAGCAGGACTCGAGACACAGACTTAGGGGCAAGGAGATGTATTTGGAGTTGATTACAGGAATGAGGGAACTGAGGGTGAGATGGAGAGGAGGAAAATTCCAGTGAAGGGTGTGTTACTGATCTGGGTACTACTGAAGGTGTGGCATCACACACTGCGGGTAGCTCCCATACTTGGACGATGGTGGGCTTCCTGGAAGTGACGTACGAGATGAAATCTGGCAGCTGAGACACAGTTAAGTAGGCAACAGGGTGGGGTGGGGGGAGGAGGAAAGAGCATTTCAGGAAGGCAGAATAGCACACGCTGAGACCCAGAGGCAAGAAGAAGTGGTGCTTTGGCGGACTGAAGCCTCATATGACTGATCAGTGGCAATAGAAAGGGCACCACTGGCCTTGGCTTCGGGACAGTCCCCTCATTGCAGGATGAGATGTGTCTGCCCAGCCATGCCATGCAAACTGTTGAGTGATGTGCACAGGAGCATGAGCTGAGAATGTCTGCACCCAACACAGGACAGTAGACTCCTGACTCCTTGGTGCTTTCTCCCCCTCCCCCAAGCCAGGCTGTCACTAGACAGGGCTTTCCAGAACCCCCTCCACCGTGACCCCCTCCACCATACCACCCCCACTGAGATCTTATCTCAAGGGCTTCTTTAATTAGGTTTCTCTTTCTCAATCCGGGAGGGCTCTGCCAGAAAGATCCTGGGGTTCAGCACCTCCTTTCATTTTCAATATGTGACTCCCCAGGGGGCAGGCAGGTCTAGTCATTCACACCTTGGTGCTAAATGCTAAAGGCAAGTGGTCAAGGTAATGGCCTGATCAGTCAGGAGAGCTAGGCTGCCTCTCCCAGGCTGGAGGGCAGAGGGAAGCTGGAGGTGGTGGGTCGGTGGGGGTGGGGGGGGGGGGTGGATTATAATCAGAGACCCCACTCTCTTCATCTCTTTGCAGCGCCCTTCCCCACTTTGTGTAATTGACAGGTTGGGCTATGAACCTCTGAAGACTTGGCACCTTGGAGCTCCAAATGGGACTTGTATGGTACCTAGCCCCAAGTGTGGTACCCGGCAGGTAGCAAGCACCAAATACGTATCAGACAAATGGATAGATGGGCAGATGTACGGACAGATGGACAAACAGCTGATTGAATGAATACGTCTGTGGTTGGATGAGCAGCTGTATTAGGACATCACTGATCAGACTCTGGTGAAACTCTTCAGGGCTGATGGTTCGCATCCCAGAGCCCAGGGTCAGGGTGCTTGTGTTTGAAGCCTGTTTTCCAAGTGGACTCCCAGCTCTAGGATCTGTAGAGCATTCTGTTTTGCCTCTGAGGCACTTGGGAGAATCCTGGAATAGGGATGGTTCTGTATCCCAGGCTACCGGGTGTTAAGTGGCCGTGACATGTCCTCAAGTACAAGGAATATGGCAAGGACTTCCTCTTCTATTGGGCTGTGGGACGGGGGATGGGAGGACCTAAAAGATGGGTGGGAAACCAGGCTTATTCACACTGTGGCCATCCCAGGAACATCCCAGAGAGGCACTAGGGCTCCAGAAAACAGAGTTTGGATAGACTTAGAGAGAAGGTGAAGGACTTCTCTCTCATTAGAAAATCTTTGGGGTTTTCATTCTTCACTTAGCTCTTTCTCTGATGTCCATTCTAAGTATTCGCTCCTTCACCTGTTTGTTTTTTCATGCACCCATCTTTTTTCCATCCAACTGTCCATCAACCCACCCTCCTGACCACATGTCCACCCATGTACCCACTCACCCATCTTTCTATCCACTATCTGTCTAACTCAAAAATGGCTTTGGGTCCTTGTTGCCCCCTTGAAGGACCGAAGCAGTGGGTCCTTACCACACTGTGGCCAGTAGTCAGGGAGCAGTGGGACTTGCCCAGGGGAACTTGTGCAAAGTTAACAACCGGCCTCGGTTCTAATAAATTCTGACACTGTCTCATTTCTGCTGGCTTCAAGGGGGCGGCACAGTCACCCTCAGATCTCTCTATGTCATTCACCTGATGATGCCAGTGGCTGGCCATTCCTCTGAACCGCGGTGAAGGTGAGAGGGTGTGATCAAAGGACTTTCCTCTCCCATAGAAATAATCATGGTTAACCGTCTTTCCCTCCTTAATTTACAAACTTGGAAAGCGAGGCTCAGAAAAGAGTTGCACCCTGCTAAAGATCACCAAATAAAAGATGCTTGCTCCTTGGAAGAAAAGCTATGACCAACCTAGACAGCATATTAAAAAGCAGAGACATTACTTTACCAACAAAAGTCCATCTAGTCTAAGCTATGGTTTTTCCAGTAGTCACATATGGATGTGAGAGTTGGCCTATAAAGAAAGCTGAGTGCCGAAAATTGATGCTTGGAACTGTGGTGTTGGAGAAGACTCTTGAGAGTCCCCTGGCCAGCAAGGAGATCCAATAGTGCATCCTAAAGGAAATCAGTCCTGAATACTCATTGGAAGGGCTGATGCTGAAGCTGAAACTCCAGTACTTTAGCCATCTGATGCAAAGAACTGACTCCTTGGAAAACACCCTGATGCTGGGAAAGATTGAAGGTGGGAGGAGAAGGGGATGACAGAGGATGAGATGGTTGGATGGCATCACTGACTCAATGGACACGAGTTTGAGTAAACTCTGGGAGTTGGTGATGGACAGGGAAGCCTGGGGTGCTGTAGTCCATGGGGTGGCAAAGAGTTGGACACGACTGAGCGACTGAACTGAACTGTATACCAGGATGGTTCTGACGTATGTAAGAACATTCTACAAACTTTCCGAGGTGGGGATGCTCTGCACATTTCACAGATGGGGAAAGAAACTCAGAGAGGGCAGCAGGCTTCACAGAGCTGCGAGGGCCAGGCCGAGGATGCGGACCTAGCCCAGGCCCAATCTGGAGACCGCACTCTTACTGTTCCTCCTCTCTACCCTGAGCTGCTCAGCCTGGGGCTCCCCTAGACACTGCTGCGTCTTTGACTGACTTAAATTCAGGTACAGCAGATAAACAGCGTTGTTGTGGGTCTGGAGACTAAAGCGGTGGTTCATGCGCCTGCTGATTCTGTAATAACACTGACGCCTCCTGTTTCCCGAGCACTTGTGGGTGCCCAGAATGACCCAAGCTATTGCACTCACCAGTCCTGAGCGTGACCCTCGTTTTACCGGTGAGGAGCCCGAGGCCTGGAGAAGGAAGGCCTTGCAGCAAGGAGGAGGCAAAGCCAGGGTCTGAACCCACACTGCTGACCTGTCTTCTTCCTGGCTCAACTCAGTGGGAAGACCCCATGCCCGGGGCTGTAAAGAAAGGCCTCGTCTCTAAATCTTCCCTTCCTGGGATGCAGGAGACAGCTGGGACATGATGCGGCTCCCAGACAGATGAGCAGCATTATCAGACCTTCACAGCGCTAATAACCGTGCCGGCCTGTGGAGCAGGCCCCGAAGATGGATGGTGTCTCTGGCCTTCTCCGCCACGCCCAGCCCTGTCTCCGACCTTCCTCCGGGGAATGTGGCCTTTGATTGGAGGCTGCCTCCGGCTCCTCTGCCGTATCCAGGGAGGGTATGCCAGGGCCGGGGCACTTGACCTTGACCAAAGCCTTCTCCCCATTGTGCAGAAGAGAAAACTGAGTCCACGCTAATTCGGAAGGGCGTTACCTGAGGATGAGAACCAGCTAGGAGGCACCATCATATTAGGCCCTAGGAGAACCAGCAGTCCACCAAGGGCCTGGCATTGAAGTAAAACAACAATGATGAAAAAAAATCTAGTTGCAACAGAGACAACATAAACTCCAACAGTCAGAGCCTTGTGAGATCACCAGACAACCTAGTGATGCTGGCGCTCTTCCCATTTTGCAGATGTGAAAATAGAGGCTCAGCCTCAGGAGTAATTTGCTGAGGACACAAGATTGCAAGAAGTGGAGACTGAATAGGAATCCAACCCCAGCTGAGCCCAGCCCCTTGTATTTTCATCGGCCACGTGTGCTGCCTCTCTCCTAGTGGTTTGCTCTCCAATGACCTCTTTGACCTTGAACTCTGTGCTAAAAGTGGAGCTCAGAGGGTGCATGGTGGGGTGAACACAGTCAGTCCTTGAATCCGCACATCTGTGGATTCAACTCACCTTGGGTTATAAATGTTTGGGAGAAAAAAAATTCCAGAAAGTTCCAAAAAACAAAACTTGAATTTGCCACATGCAGGCAACTGTTTGCATAGCGTTTACGTGGTCTTTACAATGATTTGCATCATATGGGCATTGTATTAGGGATTATAAGTGATCTAGAGATGATGGAGAAGACTCTTGAGAGTCCCTTGGACAGCAAGCAGATCAAACCAGTCAATCCTAAAGGCAATCAACATTGAATATTCATTGGAAGGACTCATGCTGAAGCTGAAACCCCAATACTTTGGCCACCTGATGTGAAGAACTGACTCATTGGAAAAGACCCTGATGCTGGGAAAGATCGAAGGCAGGAAGAGAAGAGGACGACAGAGGATAAGATTGTTGGATGGCATCATCAGCTCGATGGACCAGAGTTTGAGCGGCCTCCCAGAGCTGGTGATGGACAGGGAGGCCTGGCGTGCTGCAGTCCATGGGGTCACAAAGAATCAGACAGGACTGAAGGGCTGAACTGAACTGAGAGATGATATGAGTATTCCAGAGGATACGCCATAGGTTATATGCAAAGGCTGTGCCATTTTATATAAATCCGGGGATCTTGTGCATCTGGAGATTTTGGTACCAGTCAGGGGGCCCTGGAACCAATGCCCCAGGGACACTGAGGGAAGACTGTATTTCTGATTTAAAGTAATAATATTGGCAGTGACTGCTTACTGAGCACTTACCTGAGCCTGGCAGGGTCAGTGCCTCCAGAGCCTATGAAGAGAGTCTTACTGTCCCCAATTTGTAGATGAGAGAACCGAGGTGGCCCACCCTGCCTCCCAGAGAAGCACGTTCCTGCTTCTCCCCGCTTTTGCTTCTTGCTTGTGTGGGCAGATCCAAGCTTGGGGCCTCCTGGGGGGAGATCCGACCCAGGCGTTCTCGAGGGGCCCCTCTCCCCTACGGCCTGTCTGTGGTTCTGGAAGCCGGCAGCCAGATGTTTGGTGTCCACGAAGCAGGCTCCAGCTGTGGCCCTGGATGCTGGGGACCTCCTTGGCTGACCTCGTGAGGCTGGGAGGGATGCTTTCTGTGACGGGGTTCAGCCCGCGGTCGAGGAGGGGCTGGGAGAGCATTTGTGCAGGGGTGTGTGCTTGCAGGAACCTTCTGGGTTCTTCTTTTGGGGCTGGGGAGATCCCACAGACCCACATTCTCCAGTCCCCCAACACCCTTGCCCATGGGGGTCACCCTGGGGCTGGCTTCCTGGGGCCAAGTAGGAGGTCGCAGCTGGAGCCTCAGTCACCTGATGTGTAAGGCGGGGTCAGACCACTGGGATCACCTATCTCCCACCACTTGTCTGAACCGAGGGGTCTGGACACTGGCCCAGGACAGCCAACCCCTGACTCAGCCTTCCCCAGACTCCCGCAGCCTTCGGTGCTGAGAAAGGCATGTCCCCTCCCAGTGCCACAGTATTTGCATCTGTGAAATGGGCCCATAGATATTGTCTGCCTTGGGGGTTATGTGGGGCTTCCCTGGTGGCTCAGTGGTAAAGAATCTGCCTGCCATGCAGGAAACCTAGGGCACACGAGTTCAATCCCTGGGTCAGAAAGATCCCTTGGAGGAGGGCATGGAAACCCACTCCAGTATTCTTATCTGGAGAATCCCATGGACAGAGGAGCCTGGCGGAATACAGTCCATGGGGTCACAAAGAATCGGACAGGACTGAGCTACTAAACAACAACAACAGAGGAGGTTAAGTGAAGTGGGGACCTTGGCACTTGGTCCACACTGAATGAGTGGAAATACAGCCTGATGGGAGGACCTGCCCACTGAGGGTGGCTCTCTGCTCCTGGGGGAGAGGTGTGGGTGGCATCTGCTTTGTTGTGACTTTTGGGGTGCTGATGGCACTTGTTGGCCAGCCCTCCAGATTGGAGGCTGGTACCTGGGATTTTCAAATCCACCACGATCACAGCTCACTGTACCCGGGGGTTACTCGGAGAGCAGGTTAAAATCTAGACCCTGCCTGAGCAGACCTGACTCTGATTTGCAGGGCCCAGGGCAGAATGACAACGTGAGATTCTGGTTCAGAAACTGTTGGAAAGAATTTTGAGATGTCGACGGCAGAGCATTCAGTTAAACACACGCATTGCATGGAGTCTGTGTTTCCAGTAAGCTCCAGGGGTGGTGGCAGCTGCTGGCCTGGGGTCGCGCTTGGAGGAGCTGGGTTTGGGGTGTCAGCGGCAGCCCTGTGAAGTGAAAGTCGCTCAGTCGTGTCCGACTGCTTGCGACCTCATGGACTATGTAGTCCATATAATTCTCCAGGCCAGAATCCTAGAGTAGGTAGCCTTTCCCTTCTCCAGGGGATCTTCCCAAACCAGGGATCGAACCCAGGTCTCCTGCATTGTGGGCATATTCTTTACCAGCTGAGCCACAAGAGAAGTCCAGAAATACTGGAGTGGGTAACCTAGCCCTTCTCTAGCAGATCTTCCCAACCCAGGAATTGAACCAGGGTCTCCTTCACTGCAGGAGGATTCATTACCAACTGAGTTATCAGGGGCAGCCCTGGGAAGCATTCAAACTAGCTGGTTGTCAGTTTTGGTCCTCTGCCATGTGCTATGAACTCAGCAACCAATCTAGCCTCTCTGGACCTCAGACTCCCCAACTGGAAGGTGAGGGGGTCAGATGGGGTGGCCTGGAAGCTTCCCTCTGGCACCTTGTCCCCCTCCCAGCAATGAAGCCCCCAACTTGTAGACGGCCAAACCCCCGACCAGAATCAAATCACCAAAGTCGCCTTGTCCATTCAGCCCAGCTGGAAGTGACTTTTAAACAAAGCCCACGATCCTTCCCAGCCTATCAGTTCACCACATTTTCAAGCCCACCACCACGCCTGCAATTTCCTTGCCAAGTCAATGTCTCAGGGTAAACAAATGGTGAAACCCTGGCAAGCAAATAAATAAGCAAATCCCCGCCACACCCTACATATGTCCCACCTCGCTCCAGCATCTTTCAGAACAAGTGTTCTGGTGACAATGTTGAGACATCAGGGGCCCAGTGGTGGGGGGCGGAGGGGGGCAGGGGTTGGTGGGTGGGGGGAGGAGGGCAACTGGAATTAAACAGGTCAGACCCCCGCCCCCAAGAAAGAGCAGCCGACTTTAATCCCATAATGGGAGATGGGGAGGGTTTTGTCTTCGAAGGCTCCCAGTGGACTTCTGTCGTGAAGACAACACGCGCTGTACGTGGAGAAGGTGGCTTTTAGGACTATTAGAAAGTAGGTGTGCTGGGAATGGCGGGGGTGGGGGGGCGGAGGAGGTGGTCAGGACGACGGGAAAATTAAAATTCCGCTCCTGCAGAAGGTTCCTGGGCTCCTGCTCGCCGTGCGAGCATCGATCTGTTCCAGCACTTGACTTTCAACCATGACAAAACTGTGGGCAAATTAATTGTTCTCCAGGATATTAAGCATCAGACTCCATTAATCCTTTCTGAGCAAGATGCTCGCTGAATACTAATCGAGAGGGTTCCGAGCTGCCACGGGGTGTTTTTCCTGCCCACCGAGGCCCCACCGGGTGCCGCCTTCCACGGCCTCCCCTGGGGTGGGTACCAGAGGCTGGGCCCCCCCCCTCCCCATCTCCCTTTGTGGTGAGGACAGACTGGGGACAGGTGGGCCTGACCTGAACTTCCCCTCCCCCATCTGGTCGTCTTCTTCCCCAGGAAGCGGGGTTGGTGGGGGGCGGGGGGAGGACTGGTAGCAAGATTGTTTTATGCAAATTCCAATATCTGTATGCAGGCGCGGCCCTGAGGATGAACGCAAGAAATAATTACTAAATTATGCGCGTTGAGTTGGTTTTCCTGAATCTGGAGCCCTTTATAAAAGAAGAAGCGCGAGAGTGTGAAACAGACCAACAACCCATGGTTCTGGTCACCTGGTGGCTGGGGTGGGCTGCTGCCCTGACTGAGGGTCCCCCTGTGGAGGGAAAGGGATCAGGGCCAGGAGTCAAGGTTCCGGACTCTAGGCTGCCACCCGATGGCAAAGAGCCCTTGAGAGAGTCCCTTCCCTTCCTGGGGCCTCCGTTTCCTCATCTGTGGAAGGGGAGGAAGGCATGAGGTCTGATGATTCTGCGGGACACTCATTGAGGTCAGGGAGGACCTCCATTGCCCTGCAGATGTCTCTTTGCCAATGTCAATGTCCTTCTTATTCCAATAAGGTTTCTTGCAGTCAGCTACAGACACTTGGGGGCTTCCCAGGTAGCTGAGATGGTTAAGAATCTGCCTGCAATGCAGGAGACCTGGGTTTGATCCCTGGGTCGGGAAGATCCCCTGGAGAAGGAGATGGAAACCCACTCCAATATTCTTGCCTGGAGAATGCCACAGACAGAGAAGCCTGACAGGCTACAGTCCTCAGGTTCACAAAGAGTTGGACACGACTGACCGACTAACACACATCTCAGGGTGTTTCAGAATTATGGTCCCATGTTGATGACTGCAGCTCAGAGCAGAAGAGGGACCGAGCCCACATCACGTCCTGCAGGAACCAAAAGGGATGGCATATCTGTACCCCCATCCTGGGACAATTCTAGCCCCTTCCCACCCCTGGCTGCCTCTCCCAGGTAGCTGCTGCAGCTGCTTGCTTCCCTCCCACATGGAGAGCTCAGTACTGCACCAAGCAGGGGGACTGTTCTCTCCTCCTGCGGTCTCCACTCTGCCTGGAGCATCCTGAACACACAGGATTCACCTGGGGCCAGACCCCAACTTTGAAACACCCAGATCTCATCCCAAATTGAGGCTCAACTCACCCCTGCCCGCATTGAAGTGATTTGCGCTGAACGCTTTTCAGGCGTTCATCCTCTGTGCCTCTTACAACCACTCCCTGAGGGGGTCCTACTGTGGCCCTGTTTTCTGGATAAGGAAACAGCCTCAGAGAGCCCAAGCCACTTGCTCAAGGTCACACAGCAAGTCTGTGACAGCGCTGGGCTTCAACTTCAACTGTGCCTCTACATGACTTCAGAGCTCACCCGTTACCCGATGTATGGAGCTTATCTTCCATTCCTCTTTCCCCCTGCCGTGCTGGGCCATGGAGAGGCTTTCCTCGCTCCCCCTTCTGGCTCCACTACCCCCCATTTCCCTAACAGGCCTTCTGTGACCACAGTGGGGCACAGAGAAAAGCACGCCAGCCACTTGGTAACTGAATGGATATTTATGCTCGTGCAAACACCACACAAGCCTTCTGCATGATTTGAAGCTAAATGCACTGTGACTTAATTAATGCACATGTAACACACGAGAATATTACACCTATTAGGACCCACAGACAATTAACGCTCCCGGGCCAGCTCTGCCACCGCGTCCTACGAGAAAGGCTGTGACATCACCCTGGGATTGAGTCAGTAGCCAGTTAGGCCTCTCCCCACCTGTGCTCCAGTCCACTTAGCCTCTTCACCTTGGATTTTTCTCTCTCCTCCGTTTATTTGTTTCAGTTTTACCTACTATTTTGTTTTTTTCAGCTTTCCTGAGATGTAACTGATGTATAACATTGTGTAAATTTAAGGTGTACAACTTAATAATTTGATATATGTATATACTGCAAAATGATTACCACCGTAAATTTGGTTAACATATCCACCACCTCATCTAGGTACACATTTTTTTCTTGTGTTCTTGTTCCCTTTTATCTTAGACCTTTCAGCATGTAATCTCCCAGCTTCGGCAATTTGGAATCATTACATATTAAAAATCATTGCATGTAAAACGTGACATTAAATGTTACACTTTCATTGTTTAGTCACTAAGTCATGTCTCTCTGCAACCCCCTGGACTGTGGCCCACCAGGCTCCTCTATCCATGAGATTTCCCAGGCAAGAGTACTGAAGTGCGTTGCCATTTCCTTCTCCAAGGGATCTTCCTGACCCAGGTATCAAACTCACAACTCCTGCATTGGCAGGCGGATTCTTTACCACTTAGCCATACCCATTTAAAAAATTCCAATTTGGAAGTATGTTGTGTGTAAAAGTTTCAATACTGCTGGGATTAATGGGTCATCAGATATTTTTAATTTCCTCCTTCCTCAAGCCTCAAGAGACTTTCTTGTTTGACTGCTTATAAGAGAGAGAAAAAGGCCACCTCTTCAAGGGAGCATCCCTTGATTGCTTCACCCCTTTTGAATACTTTTCTCCACTGTTATCCTCCAACACTTGATCTTACAGGCTCCAGGAGGGCTTTGTCTTCCCCGCTCCTTGCCCCAAGAACCTCAGCTCTCCTGGTTGTGAAATGAGGTCTGGAAGACTTTTCTACTTGTTCTTTGGGGCTGCAGGGAAGAAGAAGCAAGATGTGGGCATTATGTGAACCTGCAGCTGAGTGTGATGCTGTGTGTCTTCTGAGCATTCATCTTTCAATCTATCAAATGGGCATTCCAATCCCTTCCTAGAAAGCTTGGCTTGAGTGTTAAAGAATCTGTCATCACATGTGAAAAAGCCAAGCCTGGTGCTCAGTGCTGGGATAAATGACCTCTGGCCTGGAATATGGCATATGTCAGCCTTCCCCTACCCCTTCCTACAGCATTCATTGTGCAGCTAGGTTGTGCAAGGGGTGATGATGGACATTGTTAGATGTGACTCCCCACTTCAGGAGGCTTCTAGTCTAGTTGAGGCTGATCGACAACAAACCCACCAACAAATACATGGAGGATGGTGGCTCATGGTACAGGTTAAGAAAGAACTACCTGATGACAAGGTCACGGTCTCTCTCTTGGGCTGGTCAGGGAGGCTTCCTGGAGGAGGTGCCCTTTGAAGAACAAGGAGGAGTTGACAGGGATCAAGGAGGATGAACAGACTTGTATGTGAGGTTAGAACCCTACCTTCCCACCCCACCCCCACAAACTGTCAGGGTAGCTGCAGGTGGATGTTTGGTCTGACTGTGGGGCAGGAGAGAAGTATTGGGAAAGGACCGCCCCTCCCCTAGGGGAAGCAGCCTCACCTGAAGGCAGATGAGGGCTGGGATACAAACTCCCCACCTTCCTGGGCCCTTGGGTGGATGACCTGGAGATGCATCATCCAGGGTCTATGCATCCAGAGATTCTAGGCAATCTCCTGGCACACCAGAGCCCCAGGTGCCCATGGTGGAAACCTGATCACTTATGTGTCTTGATTTGATTGCCAGTCCTTCATCCTTTCCTATCTCAATTCCTCCATCTTCTCGGATGCTTCTTGGGATCTATCCTCAGATAAACACCCTGGAATCCTCATAGAGGTATCCGTGGCTAACGCCTTCCATGCAAAGACCCTCAAGGGTCAGGAGGTGGCAGTAACCCCATCTTGAGGTACCTCTAGAATCTTCCCAGGAGACCCCTTCCCTCAGTGGTCCCCAGGACCCACCTGCCCAGGCTAAGGGAATTAGGAGAGTCCCCAGAGCTGCCCATCAGATCCCTCGCCAGACACTTTCAAAAAGGATTAAATAAATACGTCCAGGGGGAGGGGGAGCCCCGGCTCTCACTGCCCGCTGGCGGGAAATTAAATAATGTTCATTTCTGCCTCTGTGAGCCGGAACAAGCCTGGCCGAGCCGCAGGGCCGGGCCGGGAGGCAGCTGCGATTGGCAGCTCGTGGCAAGCCCTAAATCAGAGGAGCCGATGAAATTTCTAATAGCAGGAGTGCGACTGGCATCGGCGTATAAATAAAATTCCCCTCTTGAAAGGCAGCTTATTCCAGCCTTGCCGCCAAGGATATTAAGCCTGGAGGACTGGCGGCTGTGGCCAGGCTGGATGCAGGCCAGAAGCCAGCTGGGTCCGGGAGGCGCGAGTCCTTCAGGAGGTTCTGCTGCTCCTGAAATATTGCCTGGAGTGGAACCCCCCCCCCCCCCGGTGTGCCTGGACCCGAACTGGGTGGGCACATGTTTGAAACAGGAGCGTGTTAATTTGCAGAGCGGGTTTAATCATTCCCATTGCTCAGATGGGTAAACCAAGCCTCAAAATAATTAGATAGCCTGCCCAAGGTCATAGGTGGCTCAGGGGGAAAGCACTGGCCTGTAGGACAGGAAACAAGATACAGGAGACATGGGTTCGATTCCTGGGTCAGGGATATCACCCATAGGAGGAAATGGCAACCCACTCCAGTATTCTTGCCTGGAGAATCCCATGGACAGAGGAGGCTGACAGGCTACCGTCCGCAGGGTCGCAGAGAGTCAGACACAACTGAACACGGTCACATGCAGCCCAAGGTCATGCAGCCGGTCATCGGTCGCTTTGTGTTGGTAGGGTGGGAGAGAGGGAGGGATTCAAAGCCAGGTCTAATTCCACAATCCTTCACAGATGTAAGTGAAGTCGCTCAGTCATGTCTGAATCTTTGCGACCCCATGGACCGTAGCCCACCAGGCTCCTCCATCCATGGGATTTTCCAGGCAAGAGTACTGGAGTGGGTTGCCATTTCCTTCTCCAGAGGATCTTCCCGACCCAGGGATTGGACCCTGGTCTCCCACATTGTAAGCAGACGCTTTACTGTCTGCGCCACCAGGGAAGTCTTTGACAGATGTACAGTGGGCCCCAAACACCCTCCCTGGGATCTGGAGCTGCTTCCCAGACTGGTCTTGCCTTGCCTCTCTGTTCTACATCCAGGCTGCTCCTTGTAGAGGTGAGTCACCCCCTCCCTGCTCCCAGGGACCCACAGTCCAGTGGAGTAGGGGACAGACATGTCTGCAGATAACCCTCATGATGGCTTCAAGCTGGCCCCAGTCTAGCTGAGTGATTGAACCCATGTGGTCTGGAACCAGATGGCCAGGGACTGACTCCTGTTTCCACCACACTGGCCATGCAGCCTTGAGCAAGTTACCTAATCTCTCTGGGCTTCCTCAACTGTAGAAGAGGGATAATGGTTGATGTGAGAATCAAATCGGAAGATTCATGCAGAGAGCTTGGCACAGGCTTGCCGTAAGTTCCTCATAAGCATGTGCTTTGTTTCTCACCAACCATCCATTCATCCATCCATCCGTCCACCCACCCTACCCCCATCCATCCATCCATCCATCCATCCATCCTTTCATTTGCTACTGTGGCTAAAGTGCCTGGCACATAATTGGTGCCCTATTCGTATTCAATTCCTTATAATTAGAAAAGCCACTGTACTGCTATTACTATGGGCTCTGTGGCAGGGGAAATTTTCCATTTCTTCATAAAGGAATTGTTCAGGGTTACACTCAAGCCATCTGTGACCCCAGTGGGCTGAGATTCAGAGAGGACCTCCACTAGCAGGAGTCACCTCCCCCAAGGCCTATGGGTGAGGGGAAGGGCCTTCCAGGCAAAGGCGGTGAAGCAGGGAGAAGTGGCCAGGGATGTCCTTGAGCCTCTCTGTGGGCCAGGCTCCAGGGCAGGTCAGGAAACTAGAAGGAGGACGTGAGAGGGCTCAGGTCCTGCCTGTCTATTTTACAGATGGGCACACTGAGGCCTGGGAGTCACCTGAGAGAGACAAAAGCCAGAGCTAGGGTGGATCTTGGGTTTGCTGCCTTCCAGCCCAGTGCTTTCCTCCTAGGAGGAAGAGCTCCCTCCAGCTGGGAGATGTCTAGGCCATCAGCCAAGCAGGGTGCAGGTCCCAGCTCAAGTAGATTCTCCCCACAGCCCCAGGAAGGAGGCACACGGGGCCATTTCACAAGGCAGGAAGCTAGGACTCGGTGGGCTCAGCACAGCTGTCAGTGAAGGAGCTGGGATTCAAACCAGGAGCAAATGCTGGAATCTGGGTTCATGGCCTTGGGCTCTCCTACCTGGGGAGGAGGTGGACAGACAGCAGGGGCCTGACCATGGGGGCAGTGCTGGCGGGATGGGCCGGGTGGCAGAGGTTTCCACTCTGTCCTGCCTGGGCTGGCAGGGTTCGCTCAGGCTAGGCCACTGCCCGGGTAGAGTCACTGGCCCCTCTGCCTCCCTTTGTCCCTGCGCTATTGTCTCCTGACCCTGGTTCCATTTCAGAATCTGACTTCACAGGGCTCACGAGGCCCTTTTGTGCAAACTGCAAAGCCTTTTTCTTTGTGATTATAATTTTTTTTTTCTTTCTTTTTTTTTTACTTCTGGAATCCAAAAATCTCTTGACAGGAAAATCGGAGCTGGAGCTTGGAGAAGTTTGTTTCCTCTTCCATGCGAAAGCCATTATGGGGCTGTCCGGGCAGGAGCCCACGCATGTGTGCACACAGACAGTCCAACTCCCTTCCCCGCACCCTGGAAAAGTGTGTCCAGCTGTCAGGCTGGAGCCGGCCCGGCCGGGGGTAATGCAAACCAGGCCGCCCTGGGAAGCGCATTCTTTAATCAGGACTGGAGCCCCCCTCACCCCATCCCCAGCCCTGCACCCCTCAGGTGTTTGCTCTTTCACTTGGGGTGGGGGCTCCTTCGTGGCTGCAGATACTGCCCAGCCTGAGCTGGGGCCTGGTGGTCCTGGGGTGGGGGGTGGGGAGGGGGAGGGCGGGGAGGCTTCCTGGCTGCTCCAAGCCCCTCTGCGGAGCTTAGGCTGATGGGAAGGATGGGCAGAGAGGCAGAGGGTACCCTCTAAACGTGGGGATGGGAAGGGTTGCAGGGGAGAGGAAATGGGGGTCTCAGACGGGGAGAGGATTAAGGATAGAGGCCAGTGGGATGGGGAAGGAAGTGGAGAAACGGAGACAGTTAGCCAGAGGGAGAGGGAGGGGCCAAGGCGAGGGAGGGAGGGAAGGGAGAGACAGAAGGGGGGCAGGTGGGGGGTGGAGTGAGGGAGTGAAAAAAAAGGAGAGGTAACAGGGAGCAAGTCGTTCTAGCGGCTGTTCAGTCGCTCAGTCGCTCAGTCGTGTCTGACTCTGCAGCCCTGCAGACTGCAGGCTTCCCTGTCCTTCGCTGTCTCCTGGAATTTGTTCAGACTCCTGTCTGTTGAGTCAGTGGTGCTATCCAACCATCTCATCCTCTGCCGCACTCTCTCCCTTTGCCTTCAAGTAAGGGGAAAGAAAAGAGGGAAGAAAAGATGCGGAGATTATTTTCCAGAAGTCTAAGGGCAAGTGGCTGGACCCCTAGGCCCGGCCTCAGACAGGCCTATGTCTGAGTGGCTTCCAGACCATGTGACCCTGGTGTATTCTTGCCACGACCCCCCTCACACCCCCCCCATCCCCCCAGACCTCAGGCTCCACATCTGTGAAGTCAGCGTGCCAGGACTGAGGTCTCTGAGCCTTCTCCTGGGAACCCCTGGGAGGGTGAAAATCCAGCAGGAAGAAGGGGGCAGCTTGCATTTTGTCAGGGACTCGGCCTCTCACAGCCCCTGAGATGGGAGGATTTCTTGGCCCCGCAGGAACGGGGTTGCAAGTCCTCTGGAGAGAAGTTTGATTTCTGTATTTACTTTGGGGCTGGTCCTGACATCTAGCAGCTAGAGATTAGCTGCTTCCAAGGCCAACGAGATTGCATCTGTGTATATGCGTCTGTGTGTGTGTGTGTGTGTATGTGTGTGTGTGAGTTCACACTCAGTGTAGTGATGCCCCATCCCAAGACTTCGCAGCACATGTATCCCCCGTGGTCCCGGGGATCTGGACTCTGGACCCAACCTGGAAGCCCATCTCAGGCTCTCAAGGCGATTGGTGATAACTGGTGCATGCCCAGGACCTGAGGTGGCCCAGCCATGCCTCTGCCATCTCCCTCAGGGACCAGCAAGGAGAATCCAGACCCAGGATGGTCCTGAGAGTGAGGAGGGAGGTGAGATGATGGAAAAGGGAGCCTGAGGCCGGCTGGGGCTCAAGTCACCACCCCAGCTCTGAGCCCCTCTTCCTCATCTGTGAAATGGGTGCAGCGTTACCCTGGGGTCTGTCTCGTAGGGTCTCTGAGCCCCGCCCTCCTGGGTCCCCAGCCCCGCCCGGCCCTCCGAACTGACCTGCTTGTGCTTGCGTCTCTGCCCCCCGGCCGTGAGCTGTGAAAGGGCTGGGACCACGCCTGCCTGGCTCACCTGGTCATCCACTGGCCAGCACGGGGGAGGTGCCAGCCAACGCTAGCGTCTTCCTACTGTGTCCTTCTTCCCAGTAATGTTTGCATCTGCCTTGAGCTGGAGACAGCAGCCCCAGGGGGTTTTATCCTAGCCCCTTCACTGTGTCTCTGTGAGACTGGGGGTACAACACCCAGGGCCTCAGTTTCTCCATCTGTGAAATGGGTCTAAAGTATGCCGATGTTGCCTGCCTCTCTGGGTTGTAGGGAGGCTAAGGGGAGAGGGGAGGTCCATTTGACATTGGTCGGGTGGGGTCGGGGGCTGGTTTGCAGGAGCACTGGATCGGGAATCTGGGGGTCTCTGCTCAGACTGACAACTAAGAGTTGGTGAGATACAGGGCATCAGGTTTCCCACCTGTGACTAGCCCAGCCCAGGGTCGCTCCTCACTCCCAGGTCCCTTGGGTCCTGACTCTGGCTCCACCCCCAGCTGTCTTTTATTCTCCTATGGCCCTACTCTGCTAAGCAGGCTTGTCTCCGTCCCCTCTGCTCCCCTCCTGCCCCCATTCATCCCTGGTCAGAGGTCATGGTGGGGGAAGGGCCTCCCCAGCCTCTACTCCTGTCTGCCTGGCAGAGCTTTATCTGTAATCTAACGCCAGCCTCAGGGACAAGGGGTCAGGGGCGCTGCTGGAATGAAAGAGGAGGCTGGGAGGGACTCCTGCAAGAAGGAGCTGGGGGGAAGGGAAGCTGGTGGTGGGAGGGTCTGGGCTGCTCCCTCTTTGTTCTTTGAAGGCCCCTTGAGGGGGTACACCTCCAACTCCTTGGGCAAGTCATTCATCCTCTCAAAGCCTCAGTTTCCTCCCCTGGGCAGTAGGGTCAGCGAGGATCCAATGAGCCCTGTATTCCTTACACATCTCCGGGGTTCTCGGCTCTTACACTCTACCAGCCACTCAGGTACCTGTGGAGAACACAGGTTCCCAAAGCTGCTGTTCTAGGCAAGGGGAGGGCCAGCTGGGGTTTAGAACCAGTTCTCTGTGTCTCTGAGGCCATGCACGCACTTCTCACAGAAGGCTGGCGGAAGTCAGGATTCCAGGCTAGGCTTTCCTGAGTTTCCAGGAGGAGAGTGAACTGTCTCCCACCCCCAATCCTCTGCATTGTGGCACCTCTCCCCCCTGGCAGCTTGCAACTTTCTGGAAGAGGTGATAGAATATTTATGAAGGAGTTTCATAGAAGGTGCCAACCTGAAAGAGACAGACGAGGGCATCTTTGGTGGTGGGAACAGCACCTGCAAAGGCACAGACTCATGAAGCAGGATGGTGTTTGCGGAGAAGGGGGTGGAGTGAGGGAGGCTTGGAGGAGTGCATAGGGGTCCTTGTCTGGGGAGGCAAACCCGGCTGGGGAGCGTCTCTGGCTGTCGGTGGACAGTTTTAAGCAGATTCCCTTTTAGAAAATTCTTCCTGGGGGCAGGGCTGGGTGGATACCCAATTGACAAGGACAAGTCTGGATGGGGGAGACCAGTTCAGAGGTAGGTGTCCATGGGAATAAGCCAAGCGTAAGAATCAGATGTTCAGGTGAGATGAATCCAAGTCCAGAGATGTTCAGGGCTGGAATTTGCAGCACAGCAGCTGAGTGTGGGGAGGGTGATGAAGAGGGAAAGGTGAAGGTAAAGCCTAGATCTCTAACTTGGGCAGCTGGGTGGAAGGTGAGGGCATTCCATACAGCAGAGGTCAGTGGGCAGTTTGGGGGTAAAGAAAAAGAGTTTAGATGGGCCCATGTCACGTCTGAGGAGTTGGAGAGTGTATCAGTTACCTACAACTGCGATTATGCTGCCTAACAAACAGCCGCTAAGGCTCAGTGGAATTTAGTGATCATTACTTATTCAGCTTGTGTGTCCATGGTGCTCAGGGGCTCTGAACTGGGCCGTGCTGATCTTCTCTGAGACGGTCAGGGAGGGGGTGGGCTGCCAGCTGATTTAGGATTGGCTCCACACAGCCCATTTTGCAGCAGGCTGGCACAAGAGTATCCTCACAGCCTCTGCAGAGATGCAGAAAGCCCAATCACATGAGCACTTTCCAAGCCTCTGCTTGTGTCGTGTTTGCTAGCATCCCGTTGGCCAAAGCAGGTGGCTGAGCCCAGAGTCAGAGGGGCAAGGGCTGTGCGAGTCACGTGGTCAAAGCCATGGATACAGAGAGGGGGAGAGATGGCAGCCAAGAGGGGGTGTCCAGCCAGCCACGTGGAGGAACCAGAGGACTGGAGATTTGAGGCTGTGGACCGTGGATAGTCACTGAACCAGGGGAGCGGAGGGGCTGCCCAGACCAGTGATGTGGCTGAGAGGGGAGCCTCTTCTTCCTTGACACCTTTCCATCCTCCTCGGCTTCTCTTAGAAGAGAAAACCCCGGAGCTCAGACGGCCACGGAGGCCTTGCCTGGCACGTGTGTAGTAGGTGCTCAACAAAATACCAGCAGAAGGAGCACAGCCAGGCAGGCTGGGCCACTAATCCCTTGTGGGTCAGCAGGGAAATGCCGGTGCCCGTGTGCGTTGTGGAGGGGCTACAGAAGCAGACCTGGCTAAGAGACCCCCATCTTCCATCCCCATCAAGGAAGCGCCCACTCCAGGTCCTGTTTTGAACGAAAATCGGTGGTACATTTTCTGACCAGAAAGGCATCTGACCTGAATGAGTTCCCTCATTTTCACCAAGGTTCTAGACCCCCTCAACTCTATCTCCTTCCCTCCTCCCAACAGTCCCAGGAAGAGGCAAACTTGTAAACTGCTGACCCCACCTCCTGCCCCCTATAGGTGCAGAGCCAGGAGGGACAGCAAAGTCCAAGCTCAAACATGCTCCCAGTGCCCAGGGTTGGAGACCAGTGCCCAGGTGGCGCTAGTGGTAAAGAACCCGCCTGCCAATGCAGGAAACGTAAGAGACACGGGCTCGATCCCTGGGTCGGAAAGATCCCCTGGAGGAGGGCATGGCATCCCATGCCAGTATTCTTGCCTGGAGAACCCTATGGACAGAGGAGCCTGGCAGGCTACAGTCCATGGGGTCGCAAAGAGTTGGACACGACTGAAGTGACTTAGCGCGCGCGCGCGCGCGCGCGCGCGCACACACACACACACACACACACACACACACACACACAC